>JBANSL010000007.1:57444537-58644537 GCA_037127255.1 Persicaria tinctoria | reverse complement strand
TTGAAACCTGAATGAGACCGACCCGAAAGGCCGAAACCCAAACGATCTTGACCCGATTCTGACCAAAACCCGCCCAATATGAATTACATTTTGACCGAATCCGACCCGATCAGCCCTAGTGGCATGATAAAACCGTATCATTGTAGTTATAGGGTTTCTTTAGGATTTGTATGTTTGTTTACTTTGTTTATCAGATAAATGACATTGAGAAGAATTGTTTAAACGCTCCTCTCTTCCAACAAGATTATGGAGCATTTTGGATAAACTACATAACTATTATGTATATTAATTCCAGATATGATATGATATTAATCCCACTCTATCACGGTATCACCCTAGCTAGGCTTATCTTGATTGCAAATGAACAAAACCCATTGGTATTAAAAACCGCCCAATGAAATGCTTTGAATAGAAGTAATGATTATTATCATGCATGTACACGGCGCCTCATGCTGACTATTCCCATCCCATTCCATTTACAATGGTGTATAAATTAGGGCATCCTATTCAATCTTCTTCACACTTCAAACTTCTTCACACTTCAATCTTCTTCACCCATTTCTCTTCCCCATTTCCAAACTTGTTAGCAAGCTAAGATGGTGAAGAAAGCAAAAGTCACTCCCAAGGCCAAACCCTCTCCGAAAACACCAGTTTCATCGTCCTCATCATAGAAGTCAATAACACCCATATCCGCCCAAGGTATGGAGTACTACAACGAGAGTCTCGCTGCGAGACTATCAACCATGGAGATGATGACCAAGTTGTTGTTCCAAAGGGCCATCAACACAGGCCATGGGCCACTGCTGAAGACCTTACTGGCCGGGGACGTGCCCCTGGTTGACTTATTGTGGATGTTCGATGCCGCACATTCGACCATCAATGGTCCCGCTCTCAACGCTGACGAAGGTAGCGCTACCCCTTCGTCGAAGGTGGCCTTGCAGAGGAGACTCATCCTGGAAAGCTCTCCGACGGCTGCACCCACCCAAAGCAAGATGCCTACTACTGCTGAGAGTCCTCCGCCTGTGATTTATTTACCATCGGCGCCGCCGAGTCCAGCCAAGACGGTGGTCATCGACCTAGACGATGATTGATCGGTTTGTTTGAATTCGCGTTGGAGTCCAGCCATGCAATACGTACGTCTACTAAGTATTTTTAGGGTTTATGTTAATTTGAATTCGCGAGGGAGACAGCCCCTCGCTATATTGTTATTTAACTTATTTTCCTTTTCCGAGGGAGAGACATCCTTCCTCTATGCTTAATTAAGTATGTCGTACATTGTTTTCCAAATCATCAATGTACCTATCGGGATATATATATATATATATTAATGCATGGATGTTGATCAATTGGTTTGATGTCAACCCTCTTATATACTATGTTGTTTGAGATCTCCAATTTTGATAGAAGTTATGTGGGAAATCAATGTTTGTACCTTAATATAAAATATTTAACTTGGTTCAGATGAGTGACTACTAAATACAACTTAGGGTTTCATGCATATATTAATGTTTGGCTAAGTTTTTCTATGATATACAAAAACTTAAAATATGAATGTTTGGCTAAGGAATTCTATGATATTTGAAGGTTTACATATTATGTAAAGAGTGGTTGTCTTTAAGTTTGAAATATTATGTACATAATGACCATTTTAGAATGGTTGGAAAGTTAATCGCAGGCATATCAGATACACTTGATATTTACCAAAAGAAATTAGGGTTTCATATGCCCACATGCATATCAGCAGGCCGCCTTCATATAAGCAGGCCGCAGGCATATGAGCTGAACTTGGTATTACCAAATAAACTTAGGGTTTCATATGCACGCAGTCATATAAGCAGGCCGCCGGGAGCTTTACAACGAAGTGGCTTCTTTTATTTTAAACCGTAAATTGTTATAATTAATATATATACGATCTTTGTGATTTTTATCCTAAATCATAATAATTATAATGTATACTATTAATTTGTTATATTAGTATCATAAGATTTATAAAAACATATGATTATGTTTGTAAACTTGCATCATATTTAAAACTTAATTCAGCTGACCTTTATATTTAAAATTCAACTGGCTTTCCTACAACAAAGAAGTCTCCTTTTAGAAAAAAATCACAAACTAAAAAATAAAATAATTTCTAGTATATAAAATCCAACTGGTTTAAACTTATATAAAAATTACCTCAGGTTGAAATTTAAATTTAAAAAATAATTTAAATTACAATTTATTTGAACATTAAAGTAAAAAGTAAAGAAAATATCTAGCAAAACGGGTGAAATAGCCGGGTAAAAGATCTTGGTATGTGTTGATATGTATACACACATTTTGGAAAAATGGCTTAAAGTAATAATAACTATCATGTATCACCAAAAATTAATACGAACCAAAGATTATTGGAGAGTAGTTATAATTATATTTCTAACTTGTTTAATGAAATTTTTTAATAAAATATAACCTGGATATTATTGGATGTAATTATAATTACATACAACGTATATATTGAATTACAAAGTTAATGTGTATATTGAAACTTATCACGTACGTTTGATGTGTATAGAAAAAAAAAAAGTAATGTTATTGGAAGTTGGAGAAGGGAGTAGCAGGCCTACGCGCAGACAGCGACATAGGCTTTCCCCCAAGTAAGAAGTCTCCTAGTTAAAAAATTTAAAATTAAATCAATTTCTAGTATTGGTCGAAAATACTTCACATGGATCCGTATTGTGGGCCGTTAGATGGATGTAAACGAACGGTCAAGATGTGATATTGGTGTTAAGCCCAACATATAGACTTATAATTACCACCACAATTTTATTCTTACCAAATCACCACCCTTAGATTACTAAAGTTGACCCAACTTTTTAAGTTTTGCCAAATCGGCACCCTAAACCATTAATATAATTAATAACTACTTATGTACATCGTAGATATGATATTGGTGTTAACCTAATGAATCCGGTACTTCGATTATACCTTCAATTATATATATGTTGTTAAAAGATCAATCTTCAACGTAATACTAAATCGGATAATTGGATTCCAACTTAAAGAAAGAGGAATTTTGTCCAAAACTCTAGATAGTATATATATCTCTGTCTTGACTTAAAAAAAAATAGATAATGTATATTTCTCTTTCTCAATTTTAATTATCCATATATTGGTTCGATTTATATAAATTTTGTCCCCAATCAGGGATCCTCCACACATCAATATAGTTTAAATAGATTATCGAATTATTGCAGAGTGTGATTCTTTAAGATATAACTTTATAATCTTTAAGATATAAATTTTGTCCCCAGTCTGTCTAAAATGTGATTCTTTAAGATATAACTTTATAATCCTATCAACATAAAGGTATAAAACCCGAAAATATTATGTAAAATTAAGTTTGCATGTAAAGTTAAGCCCAACATATATACTTAGAATGGCCACACAATTTTATTCGTACCAAATCACCACCCTAGTTTACTAAAGGCGACCCAATGTTATACGATGTTTGCCATATCGGCACCCTAAACAATTATAATAATCAATGAATACTTATTTACATCTTAGATGGTATGTTGGTGTTAACCGGATGACTCCGGAACTTCGATTAAAATTTCAATTATATAAATGTCGTTCACTAGAAGATCAATCTCAAACGTAAGACTAAATCATATAATTGGATTTCAACTTCAGGAACAAGGAATTTAATGCAAACGTTAGATAGTACATCTCTTTCCTTACTAAAGAAATAGATGATGTAGCTAACTCTTTCTCAATTTTGATTATCCACGCCGTGGTTCGATATATATAAAATCGCTCCCCATTCAAGGATCGTATATACACATAAATATAGTGTAAATACATTATCGAATTATTGCAGAATGTGAATAATTAAGTTTCTCTAAAAGTGATTCTTTAAGATATAACTTTATAAACCTATCAACATACCGGTATAAAACCTGAAAAAACACATTATCAACCGATAAACCAAAAAATTACAAACTATTATAATACGGAGTAACAATTTAAATAATACGTAGTATAAACTATAAAAGTTGGAATATGAAAATATTGTTATGTGTGGATATATTGAGTACCCTAGTAATCTACCCAGGGAAAAGAATTGATTGCAAATTACCAACACCCATTGGGCCAGCATAAGTGGCCACTTAAATCCGTTGATTTGATGTAATTATTAATTTTTATTTTTAGTTTTATTATACCCTCTAATTACACACACCAACCGGAATTAACCCGACCCCCTATCCCATTGAAATGTTTTATAAATTATATATATATCCATAAAAACTTGATGAATTGGATATTTACACATCAAAACTTCAAAATTTTTATTATACCCAATCAAATCATGAATAAATACATTGATATTTGGATTATATAACACACTTATTTAATTTTCAGATAATTACCAAAATTATATAATGACAAAAAATAATTAATTTAATATTCAAATAATCACAATAACCCATAATAAATGAGGAAAATAATCAATATCGATGTTTTAGTGGGTATTTACACAATTAATTAAGATTTCATCATGGTATATACCCATTTCCGACTATAAATTAGGGCATCCACTCCAACCTTCATCGCCTACCCTATTCTCCAACTAGTTCTTATCATCCCAAACACCTTCCCCAACTTGTTAGCTTAGATGGTGAAGATAATCAAAATGTCTCCTCCTCCAACACCCGAATCCGACTCACCACCGATTCCAATTGCTCCCATATCCGCCCTAGAAGTCTCTCTCGGCATTTTGTTACCTAGACTCTCAAAGCTTGAGACCATGACCAAGCTTATGTTTCGAAGGGCCATAGACGCGGGCCACGGCGAACTTATGAAGAGCTTGATCGTCGGCGAGGATCCACTCGTCGATTTGCTGTGGATGTTCGAGGTTGAACAGTTCCTCACGTGGGGGGCACGATCACGACGAGGTCCCCGACCAACGCGCCGACTTCCATCCACCAAGGAGGAGCCTGATGAGGGGAGTTCCTTGACCACCACCAAGGAGGAGCCTGCTGCTGAGAGTTCCTCGACCACGACCACGACCAACGTCCCGGTGGAGAGTCCAGCAACCAAGGAGATCAGTGAGCTCGATGGCTTTAAGCTTTTGGGACTTTAAGGTTCCATGTTTATTGATGATTTTGCGGGGGTTGAGATCAGTGAGATCGATGGCTTTGCTTTGCTTGATTTGTTTTGTTTTGTTTTGAATTCACGAGAGAGACATCCTCTCGCTATGTTTTTATTTTCCTATTCCGAGGGAGAGACATCCTTCCTCTATGCTTAAGTAACTAGTTGGTGTTTTCCAAATGATCACCCTACCGGAATATATTAATGAAATCGATCAGTTTGTTTCAACCCTACCCTCATCTCCTCAAATATTGGTATTCATATTCATACTTGTAGTTTACAACATGCTTGAGAACAATGTTTAGGGATATTTGAGCACAAGAAATACCATGTTTGACTCGAAAACACATTGACTGGAAAATGTTTGGATAGTGAACAATGTTTGACTAGGTAGTTTTTGAATTGTTACATTTTAGGTAATGTGTTTATGGATATTTGAACACAAGAAATACCATTATATACATTTGCGGAAAAACGAGATTTCTTTAGTTATTAATTTATTATGAAAATGTTAAATACTTTGTATAGAACAGCTTTTAAAAAACAATATTGTTAAAGAATTCACTATACCCTTTATATTTATATATAAACGATATACACAGACACACAAACAAATGGCCGCAGACCTATCGGCAAGCCGCTGCCTGTTTTTTTATGATTTTTTTTTAGAAACCGCCACTTTGGCAAAATCTCTTTATGGATATTTGAGCGTAGTTATGTGGGTTGAAGGTGACATTGCTTTTGAGGAGTTTCTTTGGTGAGCGTAGTTATGTGGGTTGAAGGTCTCGAGTTGGGGTAGATCTGAAGCTTGATTTTGTGTCTGGTTTGAGGTAGTTTGATGTTTTTTTTTCCTCTTAATTCTACTTGTTACATTCTATTCAATTGTTGTTGTTGTTTTTGTTGTTACATTCTGTTCAATTTTACTCTTCATTCAAAACCCTCCAATAGGTGCTGTTACAATTTGTTGTTGTTTTTGATTGGAAATCGGGATTGAGATGTGTGGTCACTTGCTACGATTAATAAACAAGAGGGTTTTGAATGAAGATGATCCACTTAATCAACTGAATTTATCATCTTTACACTTCTTTTCTAGCGGAATTGGTAGTATTCATTTCCTCCCATGACTCACACACTTGCATTGAATTGATTTGAGTTTTAGGTATGGCTGATAATGCATTGAATGAGTGCTCTGTTATTAAAGACAAGGGGGAGGTTGGCTTCATTGATTTTGCAAATGAAGTTTCCACGGAACTGGTTTCTGAGAAACCGTTTCGAAAGGGTCGGAAGAAGAATGTTGCATTTGCTGTGGAGTCGTCGTATGTCGGGGGATTTCGCCTTGGCAAACCAGTAAATTGTTATTTCAAAAACAAGCTCTCGAACTATATCATACCAAAGAATGTTAGGGAAGTGATAGAGAGAAATGAAATCCCTGAAGCTGTCTTGAACGGTTTAACACCATTGAATTATTCATCTTATTTCAGGACGCTGTATAATATGGAAGAGCTACGAATGGAGGTAATTCGTAACTTCTATTTATTTGGGATAGTGTGAGCAGAGAGCAAAAGTGCTTCAACCCTTTACTCCAAGTATAACTTGCTGACTGTTTATCTTGGTTTGTTTTATGTATAGGAAAACATGAAAGCTTATGATATGGAATGTGTAACTTTGAAACGAACGGGGCGTTATTCCTTAGCCCTTGACGTGACTGGACTTGCTAAAAGAAGACCCTCACTTGTCTAGGGAGACGCAGTGTTTGTTCGACATGCCAGTGACGATTATCACTCCGGCCGGCCGGAGTTATACAGGGTATGAGTGCTCATTGATATAAAGGTCATTTTTGGCTTAAGCATCAAGTATATTACCTCCAAATATCTGTCACCTACAAACTCGATCATGCATGGAAAATGAAAAAACCGCATTCATATTTTGTTTTTGTTTTGGTCAACAAACATCATTCATAGTTTGTGAATATGGTATGATGAATTTTTATGAGCAAAAATCTGGTATTAGGAGTTAGCACAGTACATAGTAAGATATTGCTGCCTGTGCCGTGGTTTTTACTCACCGGTGAGATTTCTAGTGTCGATTTTAAATAAAACACCATTGTAGTTTATTAATCCCTGATAAGTTAAGCTTTGCTCGGATAGACTAGGTTCTACTTGGACGAAATGATGGTTTTGTATTATATTCTCTAACATAGACGAAATGTTGTTTTGGATAGGGCTGCATCCACCATGTCATGGCTGATGTAGTCTCTTTGCAGTTTACTGGTACATTCCCTAAAATTCACAGAGATGGAAATCTGTATAATGTTCGTTTTGCGTATAACAGAGTGAATTTCAGAAGGATATATCAAGGTATTGAATATTCGGATAAATTACACAAGGGGATCCTATTTCCAACCGAGTCTGGTGGGAAAAGGATAATTGCATCCGAATTCCCGAAGCCTATTTCCCATGATATTAACCTGGAGCAAGCAAAGGTCGTTCGATTTATATTAGGATGCAAAGGAGGAGCTCCTTTTGTGATTCATGGGCTTCCTGGTACAGGGAAGACAAAAACACTAGTTGAGGCTATCCTCCAACTTTATAAGAATAAAAAGAATTCTCGGATTCTGGTATGTGCATATTCAAATTCCGCAGCAGACCACATATTGGAGAAAATCATTGGTGCGAGGGTAGATGTCAAAGAAAAAGAGATCTTTAGATTGAATGCCAGCAGTCGTCCTTTTGGAGACGTCGACCCTTCTTACGTGAAGTTTTGTGTTCATGAAGAGGATGTCTTCCATTGCCCTTCTCTTCGAAAGCTCAGTAGCTATAGGATAATAATAACGACATACATGAGTGCATCCTCCCTATATGCAGAAGGGGTTAACCGAGGTCACTTCTCTCACGTCATATTAGACGATGCAGACCAAGCTTCAGAGCTGGAGACAATGATTCCCATATCAAACCTTTGGGAAGAGGACACAATGATTGTTCTTGCTGGTAATCCTATGCAACTTGGGCCTGTTATCTACTCTAAAGTTCCTGAGTCTTATGGTCTGGGAAAGTCATATCTAGAGAGATTGATCGAATGTGATGTCTACAGATCTGGGGATCCAAATTATGTGGCGGTCTTGGCGAAGAATTACCGAAGCCATCCTGAAATTCTATCTGTTCCTTCAACGCTGTTTTACAAAGGAACTTTGATTCCATATCAAGAAGAAAGTGAGGCATCTTCAGTACCTTGGGTTGATTTGCTGCCGAACCCTAAGTTCCATGTTATGTTCTTTGGCATTAAAGGATGGGATGAGATGGAGGGGAGCACCCCTTCATGGTTTAACAGGTTTGAAGCTGCAAAGGTGGTCGATTTCGTAATGAAACTCGTAGCAAGGAATGTTCCTGAACACGACATTGGGGTCATTACCCCTCATCGGCAGCAAGTAATGAAGATAACGACGGCCCTTGAGGATCGCAGCATACGTGATATTAAGATTGGCAATGTAGAGCAATTTCAAGGCCAGGAAAGAGAAGTTATCATTGTTTCCACAGTCAGATCAACCGTGAAACACAACGATTTTGACAAGACTTTCTATTTGGGGTTTCTGAGCAACCCGAAAAGGTCTAATGTTGCCATGACTCGAGCCAAATCATTGCTTGTCATCATTGGAAACCCCTATATCATTGAGAAGGTAATTCGCATTGAAAGTGCTCATTTCTTGAATTTTGTATCTTGTGTTTGTGATGGATACATGGTAAGTGTAGTTAAACTGTTGTGTCGGTGTGTGCTTTGGCAATTCACAGGACTGTCATTGGAACCAAATGCTACGGCATTGTGCCGATAACAACTCGTATCAAGGTTGTGCTCATCTGAAGCATCTGGATTCGTAAAATGGCTATGCAGTGGCAGATTCAGACCATCAAACAGACGATTGAAGTTGTTTCCACTGCTACTATTTCAATATTTCGATTACTGTATTTGGACCCCTTTGTTTTGTGTAAACCTACTTTACAACATTATTATCATCATGTTTAATTTTCTTCCGCGGATAGAATGGTCACATGTTATCATCTTGTATGTGATTCTTCTTTATTTTCAGCCTACTTTTTTTCTTTCTCACATGAAGTATATTTATTTAGACATCTAATTCAGTTGGATGGGTAACCACGGGATGCATATACCCCAATGTTCACAGCATGATATCAGTTACCCCTCATTATAACCTCTCGCATGCATATCGGCAATCCGCTTCCCGACAGCAGGCTGATCTGCAATCCGCTGCCTGTCATTATACATGCTCGCAGGCCTATCGGCAAGCCGATGCCTGTTATTTTCGTATTAAAAATAAAAATATATAAAATACATTAGAATAAAAAAAAACTTGTTTTTTCCGAAACTGAGAGTCGAACACATGACCTGAGAGTAGTGTGGATGAGAATAATACCAATGGGCCAGATAGTGCTATTGCATAAGTCTTCAGTTTTTTATTTTGAAATTCATTGGTATGTCTTCGGAACAATGCCCGCAGGCCGAATGGCAAGCTGCTGTCAGACATATAAAACAATCTTTTTACAACCATACAGGTTTCTTTCTTAAATGTTAAGCTTTTTAAAAGTAAAATAAATTTATAATATGCATTTGTGAACAAACGAGATTTGTATAGTTATTAATTTATTAAAAAAAGGTAAATAATTTTTAAAAAACTTCTTTTTAAAAACGATATATAAAATGAATTCATTATAAACTTTATATATGTGCACAAATAAATGTCTGCTTATTTATGTTAAATGTTTTCATATTAAAACTAAAAATATAAAATATAAATTTGGGGAAAAAGCTTGTTAGTAAGTTTAGTTAGTAAAAAACGTTGACCGTTATTTTAGTAATGCTTGGTTCTATTTCCATTAGTACTAATTTTGTAGAATTGTTTAAATGGGTGATTATATGGAAAAAGGATTCTCACAGCATCTCATATATCACAAAGATATTATATTCTTTCTCTATTTTTCTTTCTCACATGAAGTATATTTTTTATACAATCTTCAATATTCATTGCAAAATAAAACAATGTAACTTATGTAAAAAAAGGAAATAGTGCATCGAATCGAAGAAACACGTTTCAGGCTTCATTTATGCAGCAAGGACTGCAGATTTCATGTTCATAGTTTATGAATTCAATTAAGTCTAGAACTTGTAAATTAAGCTAGACTAGAAGCTGCATAGTGACACAGATGCGAAGTACATTGCACAATCACGATGGGCCGGATGGGCTGTATTGCACGGAATGTGATTAAGACTGGATGGGCTTTTTACTCTCTATATGCAGTAAGGGAGAGTAAACCCACTGCAGTTACGGTTGAACATCTCTTTCTCTTCCATTTCCACTTTCACATCCATTGCTTCAAACGCAAGAACATCTCTTCCTCTTCCACTTCCACTTCCACATCCATTGCTTCAAACGCATGTACATTGCAGTTGCACCCGTCTCTTCTCCTGAAGTACATTGCACACGTCTATTCTCTTCCTCTGAAGTACATTGCACATGTCTCGTCTCTTCCTCTTTCGGTTGCAGTTACGTTCTCCATTGCATTGTTATATAGCCAACCCATTCTCCCTTGAATTGCATCATCCCATTCTCCCTTGAATTGCATCATCCTCCCTTACCAACTAGAACCGAAAGTAAACTTTTCCAACAATGGATCAAGGTAGATACGTTAGGGCAAGGAAAGCAGAGGTATTGACGCTACAAACACTACCATTCGATCTCCTATTGGAGATTGTCGGTCGACTAGCAAGTAAATCTATAGAGGATGTCTTCAACTTACGGTTAAGGTATTACCTCCACTTTTTATGTCGTTATTGGATGCATTCGCAAAAAATTTGATTGATTTAATTGTGATGCAGTTGCAAAAGTTTTGATTTGGTTGGAAAACACAATTATGTGCTTGAGAAGATGGCATTTGAGTACCTGGAATACTGGGGAATTTATCTTGTAGTCGCATCGAGAAATGATATTCATGCCAGAAGCTTTTTAAGACAATGCATCAACGCGGGAAACCCGGAGGCAATCTTTCAGCAAGGAATTGTAAGATGTTGATTTCGGATCATTGGTTCGGTGTGTGCTTGATGATAGTTCCTCATAGCTTCATTCAAATTGCAGGTTAAATTCTTCACAAAATGCGATCACGATGCAGGCATTCAAGATCTTCTAAAGGCGTCGGAGTTGGGACACGACGTGGCAAGCTATGCTTGTGGCATAGCTATGTATTGTTGGGGATCGGAAGAGCTCAAACCCAAAGGCTTTGCATTACTTAATAGTGTGAAACATAAGTTGGGCTACAAAATAATTTCGTGTCGCCGGAGAGTTGCTAATCTATTTCACAATATTGTCGTCTTTGATCGAAGACCTTCCTTCAACTGGAAGCAGAACACATGTACAAATATCACCAATGTAACATCAATTCGGAGTTGTCGAAGATCAAACCCTGGAAAGCATTTCAGCTCCTTGCTGAAGATAAAGATGATGCTCTTTCTTGTGAGGAATGCACGTGCAGAATTGAGTGTGGGTTCATCGAGTGTGTGATTCGGTGTATTACACGAAATATGTTGGAATAAAAAATTGCTTCAGTTTGGTCAATTAATTTAGGTCAATTGAGATACTATATCTAATGTGTTAGTATAACATATATATAAAGATATACTTAATGGAACAAAGAAAAATAGTGAATGAAGGGTTGGTTTATACCGCTGATAGGATTCAAAGAAAGTTGATTGTGTGCATATGAGATGCTGAACATGAAATCCGCGGAAGGCATATATTAATTTGAACAAGATAACCTATATATTAATAAATGAATGGAGGGCATATATTAATTTGTAACTGGCAAAAATGAGTTCATTTTTTAAATACTGACAATGTCATTAAAGATGTCATGCATACAAAGAAATAAACCTAGCACAAATGTGGAGATACATTGTTGTAGCTTGTAGGGTGGTCTTTCAAGCCTTGATTCGACAAAAGTGGGCGATCTTACAACAGCCCCTACATCACCAATTTGGTTCATCTACCTTATCATCGCCGCCCTCCTCTTATAGTCCTCAAGAATTGGCCCATAGAAGCGCCATAATAAACATCCGTCCGTGATAGGCATCATTCGATAGGGCTTTTCCTCAAAAAACTTCCGGACATGGTCTGCTTTGGCTACGGATTGAAGATATTGATGAAGGAATCCACCATGCGCTATCACAAAATTACAAGTCCAAAGATAACAACTTAGAAACTCTCCTTCATCCAAAATTGGCATACTTATTGAAGTTGCGAGTCTCACCTAAATATTTGTCGTCTACGTTCAGGTATGTATATGGACCAGGGAAAATGGCCGTGTTTTTCTATGTCAAGAATACAAAAAATTAGAATCGTATATTAAAAGGTAAGCAAAGTTTTGAAGGACAGTCACCTGGATGAATATGCCATGATGTGAATCAACATTGACATCAGTTCCTACTTACTGGATTGAGTAGCGCCTTGTATGGGGAATCATCGATCAGGAGGGTGTTAGATTCGTCATAGTCACCCTTCTCCCATGGAAGAGTTGGGTCCTCCTTTTCCCACAACTTCTTTAGTTCCTTAAACACCAGTGGTTTGTTATTCTCCCAAGGAATCACGTGGCCAGAATCGGTGCATTGCTCATTATCATGCACGGTAATTCTATGTTAGACTCTTGAGCTCGCGAAGATCGATGTTCAAGAAGCAAAGAATGTAGGGTCAACACTCGCTCAAAACTGAATATTTAAACAAAAACACGAAATTCATATTCTTACCCAGCAGAACACCAACTTGTTCTTTTTATCTCCCAAGATGTAGTCCACAATACTATCCAAGTTCCTCCTGTCAAACGCAACAATGAAATGCAAGAGAATATAACACAGGATATCAAAGGCTTAAAAAAACTCAAGGAATTACCTGGTTCTTGATGACCAAATCCCTACATTGAAATTGTCAAAGCAAAACTCAAGGAATTCATCACAAAATCTCCTTTTAAACACTAGAATACGGATTAAAAAAATGTTACAAGTAGCAAGAATCGAAATAACATGTTGAACTAAGAGTGCGTATAACAACAACAGTAGGAGTCTACAAACAATGTAATTACCTGCTTTCCTTGCAACCGTTTTCCCAACGGCGTATCCCGGTTTAGGGTCCGAAACAATGTCAGCTAATAACCCATTAACATCAAGAATTAGAAGCTTTTTTTTCTCATTCCTCTCCTGGCTTCCTAAAGATATTTCATCCTGGTAAGGCCTCTTCCCAGTACTCCTCCTAATACAAAATGCAATTTTTTTATCCATCTAGTGTATAATATTCAGGACCACATAATTTATCACAATATGGAAGCATCAATGGAGGAGAGCCATACCTGCCTCGTGGCGCCATCCACACTGAAATCGAATTTGATATCACAATAAAACACAAATTTCTGCACCGCTAACAAATTCATTAAAGTTGAACAAGATAAATCTCAAACAAATCAATATGAATAGAAACGAATTCGCATTACAAAAAAAATTAAACTTTACAGATTTCGATTATACAAGGCACTCAAATTTCAGATTGTACAAACCCTTTCCCATTGAACCCTAATGTCAGAGTGTACAATCCCTAATTTCAATTGTAGAGGCAAAGAACAACATCCCCTATATCAACAATCCAAAAATCGCCCAAATAGATGCACAAACCCTAATATACATATCGCACATCCACTAGCCCTAGATTTTCGAAGTTGGGATTGCCCATAGATTCCAACAAGCCAAAGTCAAGAACACGGAGAGAAGAAACACAGAAGAAGGACAGAAGAGAAGAACGAGAGAAGAGAGAGCGTACTTGAGCGTAGATAGAGCGAACGAACAGAGCAGGAGAATGGAGAACAGAGAAAGAGAAGGGAGAGCGTGATATCAGTTACCCCACATTATAACCGCCCGCGGGCATCTCGGCAATCCGCTTCCCGACAGCAGGCTGATCGGCAATCCGCTGCCTGTCATTATACATGCTCGCAGGCCTATCGGCAAGCCGCTGCCTGTTATTTTCGTATTAAAAATAAAAGTATATAAAATACATTGGAATAAAAAATAACTTGTTTTTTCCGAACCTGAGAGTCGAACACATGACCTGAGAGTAGTGTGGATGAGAATAATACCAATGGGCCAGATAGTGCTATTGCATAAGTCTTCAGTTTTTTATTTTGAAATTCATTGGTATGGCTTCGGAACAATGCCCGCATGCCGATTGGCAAGCTGCTGTCAGACATATAAAACAATCTTTTTAAAAAAATACAGGTTTCTTTCTTAAATGTTTTATTATTTAAAAGTAAAATAAATTTATAATATGCATTTGTGAACAAACGAGATTTGTATAGTTATTAATTTATTAAAAAAAAGGTAAATAATTTGTAAAAAACTTCTTTTTAAAAACGATATTTTTAATGAATTCATTATAAACTTTATATATGTACACAAATAAATGTCTGCAGGCCTATCGGCAAGCCTCTGCCTGTTATTTTATTTATGTTAAATGTTTTCGTATTAAAACTGCAATATAGAATATAAATTTGGGGCAAAAAGCTTGTTAGTAAGTTTAGTTGGTAAAAAAAGTTGTCCATTAATTTAGTAATGCTTGGTTCTATTTCCATTAGTACTAATTTTGTAGAATTTTTTAAATGGGTAATTATATGGAAAAAGGATTCTCGGAGTATTTGTTCCACGTATTATGTGATTTTATGATAATTCGATCCGGTTTAAATAAAGGTCAAACATATAACTTACACTATGGTTAATAAAAACGTGAATTATAAGATTGATTTTATTATATAAACAGAATTATAAAAAAAAACGTGAATTATAACTGAATACTAAATTACAAATTACTAAAGAATTGTAAAAAAATATACTTGAATTATCACTTTGTATAACCCAAAAAGAAAAGAATAGATAAATTAGAAGGGGGAGCCTAGCTCTAGGGTATAGCCTTTTAGAAAAAGCTTACCTACTTTCACTTATTTTCCTTTTATCTTTTAACATATTTTCAAAATGACCTCCAAATACCCCTAGGGTCACCCAATGGGTCATCCAATCAACTTCCTAAGTCAAGGGTCTCAATGCCTTACAAGTATCTCTTCTGTCATATAGCTGTAATAGCTGTAAAAAAAAACCAGTCAATTTTTCAACACGCCCCAATTTTTAAATTCATGAAGAGAGAGGCATGAAATAGCTGTAAAAAAAAAACCAGTCAATTTTTCAACACGCCCCAATTTTTCAACACGCCCCAATGAACGCAATAAAAACTGTTGCTAAGCTAAAGTCTAACATCATTGGATTTATGCCTCCATCTGATAAGTTACAAATTGAGTGCTGATCAATAGTGCGAGTATTGCAGTTAATGGAGGGGAAACTTTACTGGTATCATCTACCAAGCACTTCAGTTATTTCTGAAGTTTCAAGGATGCTAACACCTTGTCCTGAATCAACTCCAGAGCTGCTGGTGTTCATGGTGGAAGATGGATCACTACCATTGAAGAAATTGGGTGACGATGGCAAGGGAAGGGTGTTGGATTAACCTCCAAGGGCAGCCACAACGGCTGTCATATTAGGCCTTCTAGCAATACTTTCTTGAATGCATAACAACCCTATGTGGATACACTTCATGACATCTTCCCTTGAATAATCATCACCTAACGCCTCGTCCACTAGCTTCAATGCTTCACCTTCATGCCAAAATCTCCATGCATGTTCAACATTTATGGTTGGGCATTATGATTTGTACGTACTTGCATAGTTTTTGCAAAAGGAAGGAGGTTAAGAGGATTATTACTCGATAAAGTAGTGCCTCCTCTAATAAAGGGCGGTTTAGGTACTTGTTTCTCAAACCACTAATCACTTCCAAGACTAGGATTCCAAAACTATACACATCCGACTTGATGGAGTAATGACCCATCAATAGATATTCAGGAGCCATATACCCACTGCACATACATAACAGAAAAGTGAATGAATTATGAGTGTGATGAAATGATAGATGAAAACTCAAGCACTTGCTTCGTGCAAATCTTACTATGTTCCGGCAATCGAGTTAGTCACATCTTGAGTTTGATCAAGACTGAAGAGTTTTGCCAAGCCAAAATCTGATATTTTTGGATTCATAGTCTCATCTAATAATATGTTGCTTGATTTGAGATCCCGGTGTATGACCTTGAGACGGGAATCTTCGTGAAGGTACATAAGCCCTTTTGCAATCCCACAGATTATCTTGAATCTTGTTTCCCAGTTCAGAGACATTCGCTTGGTTGGATCTGCAAGATTTTCAAATTGGCACGCAATTTGCAGTTTTGTTGAAAATGATGAAGTTTTGATAACATGTATTTTTGTATAAAGGTGATCTACTAAAACATACCAAAAAGGATTTTATCTAAACTGGAATTGGGAAGAAATTCGTAGACAAGAATGATCTCTTTTCCTGACACACAAAATCCCAAGAGCTTTACTAAATTCCGGTGCTGTAGTTTGGCAACTAGAACAACTTCTGCCTTAAACTCTACAATGCCTTGTCTTGAACCGTCTGAGAGCCTCTTTACTGCTATATCTTGTCCATTCTCAAGTGTTCCCTATCACCATATGGAATAGCTTCGTTACCATCTAGATGCATTTGTATAACTAAGCATGACAAAATAAATAAATAAAAAACATACATAATGAAGTAAAATTGTGATCACCTTATAAACAGAGCCAAATCCACCTTGTCCAAGCATCCTATTGGCAGCAAAATTTTGTGTTGTAGCTCGTATTGTGTTGAAATCCATTTGAAGTGATTCAGTATTTGCTATATCAATAAGGTCGGCTGCAATGATTTTTGAAAATTGTTACAAATATATATAGTAAAGCTACATTGTAATTTTGTGCGAGTTTTTTTTTTATTGCAAACTTATGTGATGTTGTGTGTACTTATCCTTGAAACTGATAAGCAACACAGGATGTATACCTGTATATTCCGCATTGGCATTTCTTCTCCAAACTGAGAGCCATAGAGATAAACCGATAAATAGAAGCAGTATGCCAGTGACAGAGCAAGTTATGATGATGATCAGAGGCACATGGCGGGATGAATTCTTTGGCTTTGGACTAAAAGGACCAGGGGTTGGATTGCCTGAGAAATCGAATCCCACGATTGTATCAAACTATATATGCACTGTATCGAAGATAGTGTAGGTTTAGGCAACCAACAAACAAATGATAGGATCGCCCAGATTTGGGTAATACCTGCACTGCTGGGATTAAGACCTGGAACAACATTGTTTACTGAGGAAGGTTGATAAAACAGATTCAGCGCATATTGTAGATTACAATTGAGGTAATACACCTTGTATACCATACTTTGAGTTAGCAGAAAATTACTGCAATTCTTGAGGCAAATAGTGCAATCATCAGGGAAGAGGTCTGGAGTGCACTGCCCTAACATGTACAAGGATATGTTAGCATTAACTGTAGGCTCAGTATCAGTCCAGAACATCTTCCCATCTGCCTCGGCCTTTGTTGCATTACCATGTATGTTGTCTATGGCACGCCCTAGTGCAGCCCCTATAGATATGATGTCAGCTGAGGTTTCAAGGTTGCCCGTATCATTCCACAGTGGATGCAAGCTGGGATCTAGCTTCCCAAAGAAGGATTCATCAGAGTATCTTACCATGCACAGATCATATAAAATAGCAGCCTGCTTGCCAAGTGGGCAGTTACTGGGTAGATCAACTAAAGCAGATGCCAAGCAGTCCCTGCAATTGGGAGGGCTGACATCTCCACGGCAGAGGTATAGCCCGTACATGGGGGTTGGAGTATCAACTCCTGTGGTGTACCTTTGGGACCCGGGGTTGGTGGTTTTGTTAGCCATGTCAGAGAGGTTGGAAAGGAGGGCGTCTATGGTTGAGCGTAAGGCGGAGTCGGTTGCAGGGAAGAGACTCGTCTTTGGGCAGTAAGTGTATAATGGAAATACTCTTGAAACTGTCCCATAAAACCGATAAATCTCATACCGGAGGTTACAGCTTAAGAAGAGCACCCTGGCGCCTTGACTGATCAGACCACCAGGTAGGTAGTTTATGCAAACCTGCAAGCAACTGTAGCAGTCGCTATTTGAGAGATCAGGGGTGCACTGCCCCAGCGCATACAGACTTTAGAACTCATTCAGCTTCGCCTGCACGGTTGCGAACTTCAACGTCGAGCTTCCCTTCGCCGCATCTGTGGTCACCTGGGACAGGGTTTGGGTCAGCACCTCATTGAACCGGGAGAGGTTACCGGTGAAGTTCTGAGTGTTCCACATCGGCAGGTGAATGTTGTTGTTGACCTGGCCGAAGGTCGAGGTGTTGGTGTACCTTACCATACATTGGTCGTACCAAGCCACGGCCAGCAAGCCACGTGGGCAGTTCTGGGACAGGTCGGAGGAGGCGGCAGCGACGCAGTCGCTGCAGGTGACAGGGTCGTCGTCACCGCGGCAGAGGTAGAGGCCGTAGATGGTGGAGGCGCCAGTGCCGACGGTGGAGTTGTGGAACCCTGGGGCTGAGGAGCTGTTTGCGGAGGCGGACACGGAGGAGAGGAGGGTGTTGATGTTGGAGCGGAGGGCGGTGTCGGTGGCCGAGAAGAAGGTGTCGTTTGGGCAGTATGTGTAGAGCAAGTTTGCCGCTGATGCAGAGGCAGGGCAAGCCAAGGTAAGGGTAAGGACTAATTGAAAGAGGAATTGCCCAAGCATGGCCATCGAGAGGGATCGATGCAAATTAAATTTTGGGACAAGTACGGTATAATAGATCGGTAATCAGATTTCCGTGGCATGATTTGTCATGGAACTGCAACCAAAAGTCATTTATTAATTAAATTCATTGACTTGGTATCACTTGCCTCCAAGTCTTCTATCCTCTACTTCTTCCAACCTCATCACCATTGACTTGGTATCACTTGCCTCCAAGTCTTCTATCCTCTGCTTCTTCCAACCTCATCACCTAAGACGAGTCATATGACAAAAAGAAAGTGTTTAAGAAGAGTCCGAATTTGGTGCTGCACCTTTAATTTTGTTATTTTAATTTTAGAAAAAAAAACAATTCATTAGGCTGAGAGCCTGAGACCCACAGGAGGGACAATCTTTACCACTCATTCCAGAGATTCTCTCTTTCTCAACCTACCTTTTTGCAAATCTCTAAACTATGCTCCACCCTTGCAAGATCTCCAATGACAAAATTAAATATTGCATCTAATCTAATTTATCTATCAAGTATATAATTATGTGCTATAGAGACAGGTTAAAAAACCATCAAAACAACTAATTGAACTTGCATAGAAAGACAATATGCTTTCTCTTCAACACTAGTTAGATGATTAAACAATCTGTGCCGATATGTTTCACATAACTCTTCTGGGTGCCGCAACTCTTTGGTCAGTTGTTCAATTTTTTTGTCTGTATCATCCTACAAACATGAATATCGTCATCATATAAATGCACTCATTTCAAAAAATGTATTAGCAATTTCAGAAAATCTATTACCAAATTCAGAAACAACAAATTGAAACCCTAAATCTATCAAACACAAGGCGTCTAGGCAAAAAATCGATACCAAAATTTAACATGGGATGATAACTTGAAAAATAACCTTGCTCTTTTGTCGAACAAACTGCAAGCCAACCCTCCCTTGTTGAGGCAATACACTTTAATCGCAAGCAAACCCTCCCGCACGCAATTTGAAGTTTATTATTCTACCCAGAATTGCAGATTGAGTTGGGATGAATATCCACAATAAAATTGAGCATCCATCGAAATAAAAGAAGCATGAGAAAGAAACACCAGAAAATCTGAAAAAAACTTACTCAAGCAAAATCTTATCACAACAGCATCGATGTTTTTATCATCATCATCTTACTCTAATTCACATTTCCATGGTATCAATTGTATTTGTCCAGAACTGAATTTCCTCTCTCTGTGCATGTATTTGTCCAGATCTGAATTTTTAGGAACGACGAGGAGCTTAAGAAGTTGTTGACCAGGGTGACCATCGCTCATTGTGGTGTGTTGCCGAACATAAATCTGGTTCTGTTGCCGGAGAAAGTGGTGGAGAAGACAGCAGCAGCAAAAGGGCCGAAGTCGCTTGAATTGTTTATCGATCGAGCAAATAAGGTGATGCGGAATTGAAGAGGCAATCGAGAGAGATGTGTTGAGGAGCAAAGGGATGCCATGGCTACTGTTTTGCAGAGAAAAGAGAAGGAAAAAGCGGTTCAGGTGATGGCGAGGAGAAGTAAAAGAGAAAGTTTTGAGATTTGGATGAAGAAACTCTATCAAAATTGAAGTCCTTATTCAATTAGCGAAAACTCAACTAAGAAAACCCTAATTCAATTAAGCAAAAATCAGTTCAATTACAAGGGTTTAATACCGTGCATATGCTAGTGAGAAGAAAAAAAGTCTCTCATGTCCCAGATCTCCACTGCCAATGTCGGTGCGAAAGCGAATGTAGGCCTCAATTTTGTGGAAGAAATCCGCTTGGAAAACCAGTGAAAAACCTGTGTTTGAAGGCGGTGGCGTGGTATAAAGGAAACCACTGCCTTAGAAGCGAAATCGCCCCGACACCGTGGTGCAGGTCGGCTACTAGCGTCGCCCCCCAAGGATACACAGCGGACTTCTCATGCGTGCACTCGCCGTTGATGCAATGGAACCACCCAGGACCCAGAACGGTTTATAGAAGAAGAGAGAAGGAGGAGATCGTGCTCTGTGTTAAAAACTGAAGGGAGACGTCGGTTTTTAAAACAAGAGGAAGGACGCTCCACCTCGCTGAGATCTCAGAAAAATCAGAACCTTTTTTCAAAAATGTGTGACAAAGTTGAATTAGTCAAAACTCTAATTCAACCCTATCCGAGGCCAATTTAATTGATAAAAATAAAACCCGACGTAAAAGGTGATCAGCACCCCACCGCACACATGTCACGGACACAGACCGGACCGGCGGCGGTGGTGGTGGTGCGCGCGTGTGGGACTCCTATCCCAACTCTCAATAACCCTTTCAAAAACTCCTCCTCAAAAACAACTCCTCAACCCCTTTTGTAATCAATGTGAGACTTTAAGAAGTCCAAAAGACACTTTGGAAAAATCCCCAATGAACATTTCCCCAACAGTCACCCACAAATGTGAGGAACTGGGGTTTTTAAAACAAAAACATCGTTCTGAGCTAGTTTCGTGGAGAAAGTACTTAAATGCTGGTGAACAGATCTTGAACCAACACATAGTGAAGCTGAGTATCTCACATGTCATAGAAGTGAACGAATCTTGAACTTCCAGACTCGCGAGTTGACCTCAACAGCACATACCTTCACCACTGCCCTGGTGGTTCTGCGATCTAACTGTCAACTGTAATAGTCATATCATACCTTGGGTGCTGAAGAGTGCTCTAGAAAGACAACCCTAGTCTTCCATAGAAGGCGACCAACCCTTCACACTCTCGTAGGTGATTCCATCAAGTCCTTCTCAATAGGACCACCCTTACAGGGCTATGGTATCATTAAGAGCACAAAGCTCAACCTTTACAGTTTTCGGTAAATCCATCAAGTCCTTCTCAATAGGACCACCCAACTCTGGGCTATGGACTCATTAAGAGTTTTAGACTCATCCTTTCTCATACACCTGTCCTAGGAATGGATATGGTGTATCTCAGCTCACGTGGGTTTGAGCCCCATTCCCTTAGACAATTCAAGGACCATCCTTCTGTTCAGCCCTTTCGTCAACAGATCTGTCATATTCCTCTCGGACTTCACATACTCCAAGCAAATGACATCTGTAGCAATGAGCTGTCTCACATCTTCATGTCTAATCCGTATGTGTCTGTTCTTACCATTATAAGTATTGTTGTTAGCTACACAAATAGCAGATTGTGACTCACAATGTAGAGAAATAGTTAGGGTCTTATGCCCCCACAAAGGTAAGTCAGCCAGTAAGCTTCTCAACCACTCAGCCTCTTGACCAGCTAAATCTAATGCTATGAACTCAGATTCCATATTTGATCTAGCAATGCAAGTTTTTTTTATGACTTCCATGATATAGCACCACCACATAAAGTGAACACATAACCACTGGAGCTAACATCATCATTGTCAGTGACCCAGTTTGCATCATAGTATCCCTCTAAAGCATGAGGATAATCCACATAATGTAAACCCCAATCAAAGGTGCCTTTAAGATATCTCAATAATCTATTAAGTGCAACACAATGCTCACTACTGGGGTTATGGGTGTATCTACTAAGTCTACTAACAGCATATGCAATATCAGGCCGAGTATAATTCATCAGAAACATTAAACTCCCAATTATTTTAGCATACTCATTTTGGGACACACCAATTCCAAAAAATTTCTTCAATTGCATGCTAGAATCATAAGGAGTTCTAACTGGCACAACATCAAATTTATCAAACATTTTCAACATTTTCTCTACATAATGAGGTTGTGATAAAATGAAGCCATTTTCTTTTCTAGTTACTTTAACTCCTAGAATGACATCAGCTTCACCCATGTATTTCATCTCAAACTTAGATAACAAAAACTGTTTGGTTAAGTTTATAGCATTTATGTGTGATCCAAATAAAAACATGTCATCCACATATAAACATATAATCACACAATCAGCACCAAACCTCTTAGAATAGACACAGGCATCAGATCCGTTTACCTCAAATCCAAAGCTTAGGATAGTTGTGTGAAACTTCTCATACCAATTTGTTAAGAAAATAACCCCTATCATTGGTTTGTATGGTCATGTCATCTGAAGGAATTAACGTGTCACAGTTTGGGTTTCGCTTTAAATTTATTTTCGAAATGAACCATGTCACCTATTTGTATAGCCGTCTCACTTGAAGGATTTAACGTGTTTGTTTTTCCATCCAAACATTTTAAAACCAAGTAGGTTTGTAAAGAAAATCCTCAAGTGCATAAGATGTTCATAAAAGACTAACATGTACTGACCAACCAATGTCATAAAATACTACACCTACTGACTAACGAAGATCATAACATCCTACAAGTTTTGAGCAACAAAGTTCAGAAAATACAACCCCATCAAAGTTCATAACAACCTAGGGGTAGGAAAAGTACAACTTGATAAAAAGTTGCCGGTGGTTTATTACAGTCTACCATGGAAGATGGCAATAGCAAGCAACTGTCTGTACGCCCCAATGGCAATAGAGATCATAACTCCTTCATCAGCTCCGTGTCGTAGCCTATCATCCACTTCTCCTCATCCCCGCTACACACCCACGATGACAATGTTAAGTGAATGACGTTGTTTGTAGAATAAGTTGGAGACAAATACAGATGTGAGGTACTTTGCCATCCACCGGGCGAAGCCATCGTTGTCGGACACGGATACAAGTCCCAGCTGAATTGCGTCCACACTGGCGACAACGTCCTTCCCTTTTTGGCCTCGTAGTTTCTTCACAAGGGGGCATGTCTTCTCCATCACCTCCTGGAGCCTTTCTAGTCTTCGTGCCTCGCACACCCTCAACTTTTGCAGCCTTAGAGATCTGACAAATGCTTAGGAAGTTTAAACTCTCATTCCGAGATTTGGATATCCCATGTCACCCAACTAAGTAAACCATGTCACTCAACTGCAATATCAACTAATACAGATTCATATAATCGACATTCATATATGACATGTCACATGAACTAACAACAAACATATTCATATATGACATTCCAGATTTTTTTTACATGTGTCACTTAACTGTAAATACCATGTCACCTAGCAGAAAACTTACCTCTTCATCCTATCATTTTGGTGGTTGGTCATCCCTTCCAGGTGTACCCTCCATCTCCCCGCCCTTGTGGTCGTTGTCCTCAGCCTCCCCATCTTTGTTCTTAGCTAAATTGCAGTCACCTCAACATCCATGTCCGGGTCCTCTCTACCCTTTCCCCCATCATTGACAAGCACTTCCACATCCTCTTCCTTGCTAACATCTTCGACACCATCCTTTCGACGGACCACAAGAGCTTACTTTATCACCTTATTCTTGTAGGGGCTTCTCCCCGGTTTCAGACGCAATCGTTGTAACCGCATCGACATGAACGACCTGAAAAACAAATTCAAACTTTAAAGTGGATCCCTGATTTCTCATGTCACTCAACATAAAACACCATGAAACCCAAAAACAAACTTACCTCCTCATCCTTTCGTGCCCCCATCCC
Source organism: Persicaria tinctoria (assembly GCA_037127255.1). Taxonomy (NCBI): domain Eukaryota; kingdom Viridiplantae; phylum Streptophyta; class Magnoliopsida; order Caryophyllales; family Polygonaceae; genus Persicaria; species Persicaria tinctoria. Next base: position 58,620,176 of record JBANSL010000007.1, on the reverse strand, counting down.
CTTCATTTTCATCGACAAGTTTGTCTTTAGCTCCATCTTTCCCAACATCACCCTCCTACTTTGCATCAATGTCAAAAGAAGCGCTAACATCCATTTCTTTTTCTTCCCCGACTCTTCCAATCCCTTTAGCAACCCATAATCCATTGACAGCCTCCTCCAATACTTTCATCTGTAGGGATTAGATTTTTAACATCACTCATACGAACTAAGGTGAAAAAAGCATTTAGGAAACAACATTGATCACTTGACCTGGGTATGTCAAAACTCATTTATAACACGACATTGTTATCCAGTAATCAATGAAATTAAAATAAAAAATACGAGAATGACATCAAAGGGAATAGGTGGTATTCGTAGGACTATTCAAATTCATATCAGATTCTAATCGTAACTTAATTTCAGATCGAAATGATTAGGATAGTATCATTTAAATATCAACATTTATGTGGCACCTTGAAAATATCACGTGTCAGGAGTCCATTTACCCTTGTCACCTAAGTTATGCGGATTTTGTAGAAAACGAAGATATGCGAATGAATGACGGACTTTCACATCCAATTAGAAACCCATATCACCTAATTTCTCTTTCAAAAAAAAATTACAAATCAAACACGACTCAAACCTCAGTCGTTCTTCTTCAATCGCCCACCAAAACATCCCCATATCCCAATTTAAACTCCCACCATTGTCACCCTTTTCGGCCTTCCTAAACCCTAACCGTAGATTTCCCCTAACCATACCTGAAAACCACCCTCATCATCCTTCAATCGCACCCACCATTGTCACCCTTCACAACCCATCACACAATCCACCATTGCCCTTCAATCCCTAAACCCCATTACAACTCCTTCACCCACACAACCGACACCCCACGTTCGCACAAAACAGAAAAGAGAAAGAATGATTTTGAGTTGATGGAGAGGGGGGTGTACTTTTATAGTCTGGCGGCGGCGCTCTTCACTTCTCCTCCACACTCCGACATCGGTGGATCTTCTCCGGTCTCCTCTCTTTCGAAATCGTCGGTACGTTCCTCTTTTCTTTTCTTTCGTTTGAAATGGAGAGAGAGCATGATGAGAATCATTTATTGGTTCAGATTTTTTTTCCTTTTTTTTTGGCCACTTTTTCCTTATTTCTTTTTCTTTTCCTTTTTTATTTTTGACGCCTTTAACCCCAAGTTGAACAACCGGGACTTTTTTACAATTTTTTTGGATTTCAGGTTACTTTTTCCCTTTTTCAAGAGGAATGGTCATTTTAAAGGAAGGAGGGGGCGAATTTAAAAAACGCTCTGATTTCCCACCCCCTCTTTCGTGTCCTGTACTCGTGTTCTGGGTCTCAATTCATGGCTTTTCGGCAAGGAGGTGGGTGTTCAGCCTAGGTGCTGCACTTCCTCCTGGTGCCTAGTCCTTCCATACATAAACATTAACCCTCAAATAATTTCCTCCAAATCTCAAATCAAATCCAACTACCCCACATCCATCAAAACTAAAACCCAGATTCAATGTAACAGTAAGGATTGCACAGATTGCAAAGAGATCAACCCCTGGATCTGGCCAAACAAAGCCAACAGCAAAGTCGCCAACCTTTGCTGAAGTTAACAATCAGCATAAAACTCTTTATGGGGATTTATCGATTCCCACACTCCACAACTTTGCATTCAAATCTAGTAGAAGGGGCTCCCTCCTCTTCTGTAAAACCAAACTTGAAATCTCTAATACCCATTACATTTACTTTTTTATTTTCAAGGCTAATCCTTACTCTAATTACCTAGATAATCCTAGTATTAAGCCTAATTGCAGGTATAATAATGAGCATGCATGGGAAATCTATGGACAATTGGTGGTGGTTAGGGGGCGGTTGAATGATGCCCTCTTGATCCCTGTGCTGAGCCAACCTATGAGAGAGCACCTTATGAACTTTATCCAAGAGAAGAAGCAAACATTCGAGAATGAACTGCACCCGGACACTTACCATGGAAAATCTCAAGAGACATGTATGATTGTTCCTAGTAAATTGCTCATCTCTATGCATTTACTTCCGATTAACCACAAAACTAAGTTCTTTCAAATTCCTAATGTTGCTATCTTAGTTTATGCTATAAATACCCAGCCCATTAATTGTAGAATGCACGCCCTCTCTTCCTCTTTTTCCACTCTTGCTAAAACTGTCTACTTCCTCACTATGGATCAACATGTTTCTTATGTTGATGCTCTCATCAATACTACGAGACAAGGTATCTCTTTTGATCATGTATCCATCCAAGCCTACAATACTGAACCTCTTACTGGTGAGAATCAGAATGCTAATCTGACTAACACTGAACACCAAATTCCCCAATCCACTATTATCAACTCTGCCCCTGTTGATCAGATCCCTATCTCCACCTTCATCTCTGATCCCTACACCATCCCTGGAGTTAAGGATCTCCACCATAAGCTCACTGATTTCAGTCTTGTGGGGAGGTTTGTCCAGGGCCCTGTCGACATCAAACTGGTTGTTGGTGAGCTCAAAGGTGAATGGAAGAATCTCAAAGGCACTTGGGTGGTTGACACTATTGGCAATGACTGGATCATTTTCAAGTTTGCCAATAGAGAAGACCGGGCCATTGCTTGGTCTAACAGGCCCTACCATGTTCAAGGTGCCCTTCTAGCTCTCTACCCTTGGTCGGAAAACTTCAACCCTATGGAAGAGGACACCATCAGTGCTGATATGTGGGTTAGGATTCCTTCCTTGCCTCGCCAGGTTTACACTGCTGAAGCTATCTCACATATCCTTTGTGTTGGGGGTGTGGGTTCTCTCATTAGGGTTGATCAAGCCTGTAATATTAGGAACAAGCTTAGAATTGCCAGAGCCTGTGTCAATGTCTCCCTTTTAACCACCCTTACCACCTTTGTTACTGTGAAAAAATCTGAGAATGAAACCATCAGGCTGAGGATTTGGTATGAAGACTTTTCTGATGGTTGTGGTTGTTGTGGTGGATATGATCATCACTATGATCAGTGTCCCCTCAATGCACCTAGACCAAGGAAAATTAATATAATCCTTGAAGATAATCCTAATGTGGATCTCCTAGCCCCTGCTCAAGCCCAGGTCCTTAACCCCATCCCAAATGATAACCGTTTTGTGACCACTGCAAGTGCCTTCACCCCCTACAGCCAAGTTAATGAGTTTAGCATTTTTCAAAATATGATTCCTAGAACTGGAGATTTTTGTCTCCTTCCCATCAATATGCCTAATGTCCACTATCCAAAGCCTCCAATTCAATATATGCCCATGCCTTCTTATCCAAATGAGCTCATATCCCACTTGATCAACCTGAACAATGCTCATGTTGCTAAAATTACTGGTGAATCCTCCACTACTCCCTTTAACATAGCTCCTTCCATCCTCCACACTATTCTATCCTCCACCAACACCGGCTCTCTCACCATCCCTATCCAAGTGGATAATACGAGTGACCTGATGACTAAGGATGTAAAGGCCCGGATTTTAAATAATAAATTTCAATAAATAACATAAATGGATTTAAGTCAAAAAAAAATATAAGATAAAATAAAATAAAAATTCGGATATTCGAGAAAACTCGTCTTTAAATTACTAAATCGAAATTGAAACTCTTAAAACGAATTCCGACCTAATCTCTACAATTTGTCCTATGTTTGACCAATTTTCCTATCCAACTCATCTCCTCCTCCTTTGGGTAAAATCTTATCTATGCTTTCCCCTTCCCTTCTTGTTTTCAATTGTTGGCTAGCAAAAAAAAAAAAAAAAAAAAAAAACCAGATTTGTTCCATAACATTAGATTTTGACCACACATTTCACTTTCAAAGAAACCCAAAACCCACAACCTTATCTTCCTTCCATTGTAAATCTCACGCCGGAGCTCCACCCCTCAGCCACCGGCAGCCACCTCACCTCCTCCTCCTCTTCTTGAGCTGCCGCCACCAGCACCACCAGCTCCTCGGAGATCCTCCGAGCAGCAGTTATGTCTTCCGACAGCCGCGACCACAGCCCGGGAGGAACCTGTCTTCAACCCCGGCCTCCCTTCCCGTTTCCGACATCCACAGGAGCACCCAAGAACCCCTCTTTTGAAGCCGGAACCCAGCAACTCCGCCTCCTTCTATCCGAAGTCCGAGCAGCAGCAGCCACCACCGAGTGCGAGCACCTCCCCTTCCCTGTTTTGAGTTCGAGTAGGTAATTCCTTCGATTCCCCTTGTTCTTTGTCTCGAATCTGCATAAAGGCGGATTTTCTAAGCCTTTCCCGTCGTCCTAGGCCAAGAGCCCCCTGGTTCCGACTCCGGCGAAGCTAATCGAGGCTCCGAGCACCTCCGGCGAGCCCTCGCACCCGCATCTAATTTCCTCGGTGAGCACTCATGTCCCTTCTTCCTTCTTGTTGTTTCTCTGCTGCTGGGTGACGGGTTGAGTGGTCAGAGATCCGCCAATTGCCGGCGAGCTCCTCCTCCTCTCCTTCTTCCTCCGTTTTCCGCCGCCGGCCGGCCTGGGGAGCTTCTTTCTTCCCCGTCTTTTCTTTCGTTGGGAGGTTGAAGAGAGCTCTGTTTGTCTTTTTGGGAGAGAGAGTGTGAGTTGGGCCTAATTCTTGGGCCGGATCCGGTTTCTGTTCCGGGTCGGGTTCCATCCGGGTCAGTTTTCTTTTGAGTTCAGTTTGGGCTTGTGGGAATTGGATCCGGTTTGGGCATCCTCTTGGGCTGGATCCGAATTTTCAAGGGTTGTAGGCTGATTCTTGGGCCTATTTTGGACAAAATATGATATAGATGTATAATATGTGTTATGCCTTGTAAAATACTTTTGATATAAACCTTAGCTAATTGGAGAAAAAGAATTTTAAGACTTATGAATATATTTTGTGAATATATTAGATAAATGGGATAATATATTATATCATATTATTGTTGAGATTTAAAAAATATAATATTTGTGGACTTGAATTTTAAAAAGAAAGAAAAGAATTTGGAAAAGGTTTTCAAGGTTGAAAATTATTTTGATGACTGGAGAATTGATTTAATAAGATTAAAAGGAGGATTTTGGAAATATACTAACCTTGTCGGATTTGTCTTGAAATAATAATAAAATAAGTTGATGAAAGAGTAATGTTTCATAAATGGATTTTTAGATGATTTGAGAAATTATTTTGGATATGAGTTGACCTAAATTGGGATTTAAGAGTTTGGAAAATATGGTTGGTATGATTTTGTCAATGAGGTTGATCGGGAGTGAATGATTTTGGTTGATGTTGATCGTATCGGAAATGTTTTGGAAAATGGTTTTACTATCGATTGGTTTTGAGAATGTTGGGAACTTGGGTTCTGTGTATATGAATGTTAGCCCGATAGCTTATGGAAATGGCTTGATGATAGGTGTGTATTGGCTATTGCTTTTGGATTGCTTTGGACTTACATTGGGCCATTGCTTGTGTTATCTTGCTGTTCTGCACTTCCAGGTGAGTTCCTATATGAGCTCACTCAGATTCGAAAAGAGGGATCTCCCTGCTTGTAGCCATGTGCATACTAGGTGCTTGCATTCATAATAAAGCATGACATGTAGTATCCTGCTAGGATTGCACTCATGATTGAGCATTCGTTTACTCATTGCTTTTGTAAACAGAATGGCCGTTATCCGTGAAGTAACTAGAGTCATTGCTAGGGTCATAGGGTAGCCCAGCCTCATCGGGTACCCTGAGTCAATCGAGTCATGCACTTCCTTTTATTTTGAGATGCTTGCGGGCTTATTTGTGGAGCGGGTTAGGCATGCGTGCCGCCCTATTATGAATGAATGCATTCACGAGCTGGCCAGTCTCCACCTATCGGAAGGGGTGGAGGTAGGAGAGGGATATACCACTTGGTATTCGGTGCTAAGGCCTTATTATATTTACGCACTTGATCTTAGGGGCATGTTAGTGTGTTAATATTCCGCCTTGCATCTAGAAGCATCTTTATCAGGACTAGCGTGTGTATGTGTCTGCTTGTTTGGGACTATATTGCGTAGGGCTTCGATCTGACACCGCCCCGCATACATTTTTTTTTTAGGTTTGTTTTGCAGCATTATTGTTCCTTGCTTCTGTGACGTGGGAACTCTCTTGGGCGATTGTAAAGAAATTGTCTAACCTTACATTTCGACAAATACGCGTATTGATTTGGTTTTGACCCGGCTCCGCCGTGGCACCCCCTTGTATTACACTTATTTCTGCTAGTCGCACTATTTCTGATTTCCACGCTTAGACTTACGACAGGTACAGGGGACTTCCCCGGGGATTCCAACGATCCCTTCGATTTTGGGTATGAAATCCCCCTTTTGAAAACGTCAGTCTAGAATTTCAAACCTCGACCCGTACCTGGATTGCAAGATCCGAACAAGGGGTTTTATCCCTTGAAACGTAACCCAGAAATCATAATTCTGGGCCGTTACAAAGATGGTATCAGAGCCGAGGTTGTGCAATTCGGGTACAAAAGGGTCGAGTGTATGTTTTGGAAAACTGCCCACGAATTTCAAAGGTTTTGAACGTGTTTTAAAGGGGCAAAATGAATTTAAGATGTCTAACCTCAATTGGACTAAGTAATGAACTTGACTTGTAATAAAAGAGGAAAACCGACCAGATGGGGTTCGAGTGGGTAGAAAGACGTTAGACCATCCCTATTGGATGTAGTTGGAAATGGGTAGGCAAAATATCAGCTTGTTCTTTACAGATGGGTTGGGAGACTCCAAGGAGGTCATTATGAGTGTCGTTAACTGATTCTATGCTGAGTGTTTGACATGCTAAGGTCTAATTGGTAAGCCTAACAATTAAACGTGTACTGACTGATCTGTGCAAACGGGATAGCGGGAGTACCATTATTTCTATATGGTCAAGTCCAGCTTGTGTGAAACAACCTCTTCAACCATGTTCTATCGAGTCTCCCTCCCAGATGTCAGTGTCTTCCACGGGGAATCGGATCGGTAAACACGTTGTGTCGGAAACAAGTATGGATATAAAGGTGGTTTGAGTGAGTGTTGGAAGGTAGTTCTTGATGTCATTTTGAGTCGAGAGTAAGGTGTTTATGAGGTTGTCTTTCTTGATTTTTATGATGATTAACCAGTGTTTTCCTACCACAAGATTCGTACCGGAGTCCCACGGGAAGGAGGGGTGATGAGTCGGTTGGGAAAAGTCAATGGTTGCCCTTAGGGACCCCTGTCCGGTTGTAATTGTGACTCTCTCTGAATTGCATGGTATAATTTTGTAATCTTTGGCATGTACCTTGCGAATGATCATTGGTAAAAAGCTACTCATGTTGTTGCATCTATGATTGGGTACCTTGCTTAGGTCTTGTGTTATGTCTTGACTTCTACCATGATTATATGTTGTTAAAGCATGTTTACTTGGCCTATTGATCGTATGATTGAGTTGATATGTGAGTGCATGAAATGAATCTGCATGATTTTGCTCCACTAGGTTCATGGTAGTGAGATCGCTAAATTTTGATACCCTGATGAAGCAAGTTCCTTAATTGATACGTGCTACAACTTGATGTCACCATGCCTTATATGATACGTAATTTCCAGTACATGTTGTTGTGATGATCCTTCATGTAAATTCGTGATTGTATAACATTCCGTATCCATGCTAGTCACATTGTTCAGGTCTCGTGTTGTATCTCGCTTTCTGTCATGATTATGTTTGGTTCGCGTGTCTAATTGACCTGTTGTAATGATCGTCCTACTGATTGGTTAGAAACATGAAGGGCATGATATGGGTCTATATGAATGTTGCTTTCCCTGGATTAGGTCCATGATAGTGTGATCAATTCCTCTTTGTATGAATGTTGATAGATGATCATCTTAGCATGTTGGATGATGACGTGTCAATGCCTATTATTCCTTTTGTGACAAGAATCAATAGCATGCTTGTTTGTTACGTATACATCGGGTTAATTATTGTTGCTTAAACTCGTGTTATACATCGTAAAACCTTCCTCAAGTTTCTAGATTGCTTGAATGTGATTGAAGTGATTTCTTATGTGCCGCCATGATTAGTTGCATGTATGTATCGTGTGTTATGTTGAGCTTTTAGCATCATGTAGGATCCTCGGTTGTGACTTGTGCGAACTTGTATCTTGCCTACGCTGTTGCTGATTTTCTCTTGAGCTAGGTCCCTGATAGTGTGATTCCCCCTCTTTCATATCATCCTAGGTGTTTTACTCGTGATTAGAATGGTGTTGAATTCGATGAGCGGCTTGCTTCTCGACTCTCGTGATGGTTTATCCTAGCATGCTTACATGTTATCGCTCGGTAGTGTTACCCTATTGTTCTATGACATCCTCTCGTGCTTGCATAGATGTATGACTTGACACCTCGCATGATCACACACCACGCTATACCGTGATTCCGCATACGTATGACACCTGAATGTTAGAATGAATCTAGTCGAGTTATCTTGGTTGTGTTAATGATTGATAAATGCTAGTAGTGTCTGGTAGGGCTCATGATTTCCAATATAACTAACTAAAGGGATCACTTGTTGCACTTGTTCTATGATGTGATGACTATTGTACTATATATGTACTCTATGATGGTTCGCTCTTAACATGATTATAATATGTCGCCAATGATGCCCTTCTTGTTATTTTGATGATGCCTCATGTTTCGTGAATATTATGTTGAGCTTCTCTTAATGACTCTTGACTATGCTTGTATTACATCATGTATCGCTAGTATCGTGTGGGACTCATGATTTCTAAATGTATCTCGTCATATGATTATGTGCCATGATTGACCTATTATATGATCATTGTGTTAGATGAGGTAGTTACTATGTTGCTATTATGTGTTCTCGTATGATGCATACACCAAGCTCGTACATTGTTCACATATGTGATAATTGTGATGCTCAATAAATCCCACGTATCCTGTTTAAAGTTGCTGAGCATATCTGTTTCCATGGAATCACATACTACTAGTTATCTCACATGCATCCGTGTAGGACTTGACTGTGTCTTTTTGGAATGAATACGCATGCTGTTCTCCCTTAGATAGGTACATGTTAGTGTGGATTAATGTGACGGATATGCTCCATGATGAACTCGTGTTACTTGTAGCGATTATAACCTAATAGACTTCCATAAGGGCATTGTTGTTATTCTCGGGTCAGAGTCTAGTCCCTAGTCTTGTCATCCTTAGCTTTATTCGTGGTCGTTTCCGAAAGGAACATCGGGTTGTTCACTCTTGTCACTCCCCTATCTCTGCTAACTTGGACTCCTCTGCGATATTTGGTGAGCGACTGCTTGGAAGAGAAAGGAAGTTGCATAACGATAGAGCTGTGTGGCGGAAACGTGGGCCCATAACCCACAAGCCTCATGATCGACGTTGTTGGTGGGAAAAGTATGTTTTGAGGATTGCGACCATCGAGTGCGATATGACTTGCAGGCGGGAGTGTCATCCGTCTGAATTGCTAACTTTTCTGAATATGTTGATAACCATGTTGCAATGCTTTGATGGTGAAGTTTATGTGTTGGTGTGCTGACTTGATGATGACTATTGCCTGATTGCCTGTCGTCTATGATGATATGATTTGATGACTTATAGATCTCATGTACCATGATGTCTTGACTTATGGCTTGAATTCCTTGCCTGTAAAATGTGAACTACATATGCTAAGAAGCCTGAATTGTATCCGATAAGGTTATAATGCAACATGTTAGCTTGACTTGATTATGATCATATATGATGTTGCAATGATTATTGAGCATGACGACAATTTGAGATTTATTGTTACAATTTCAATGTTTAAATGGTGATATTGATATAAGTGCTAGTTGATATGATGTGGTCCTTATGTGTAATAATGTCCATGATTGCTTCTTCTTTGAACTTGTGAGGGGGATTGTCTTGACGAATGGTAGAAGAGTGGTGAAAGAGCTTGAGTGGTTAGGATGATCGATGATGTTATGAGGTAAGTCGCAAGAGTGAGCTTTGGGAATTTTGAAAGGCGACGCTTGGTGATTTTGATAAGCTTTTGGGTGAACCTTAGGTTGAGGTACGGTTGTGAATAGGCCGGCTAGATGGTGATCGAAGGATTTCTAGATAACTTGTGACTAACAGGGCATGATGCTGATGATATCTTGGGAAGTGTGGGAAGTGTAAGAAATGGTCTTAAGAAAAGTGATGATATAGTATGAGAGGGTACTCGGGTGCGATGTTAGAGATAGGAGTTGGATTCTTAGAGGTGGATGGCTAGTGAGAGTGCTTGGTGGAATGAGGAGTGAGATTGGAGTATCGAGATGGATTGTGACTTCTGTAGAGGATATTATTTGAGCTGATGTTGGTGAATCCAGATGAGGTTGGTTTGGTTTGGGAACTGGAATCGGGCGAGCGGGAATTGCATTTTATTTTGACTGGTGAAGATGTGAGGATTTTCTTGATTATGTGATTTATTATATCTGCTGGAATGATGTTAGATAGTGACCATGATAAAACCTGATATGGAATAACATTACATGTTGAAGCGCAATGTTAAAATCTAATTGGTAGTGACTAGTGTTATCATGAGATATTGATGTTTTGCTATCCTGTTATGTTGTGTTAGAAGCATAGTAGGACGTGTTCTGATCTGATGTATGAAATAATGATGAGTACGAACTACGAGATAATGATGTGTTACTATACGGAAGCATGATGTCTTATTATGAAGTAGTAAGCATGATATTATATTATATGGTTGGCAAGCATGATTATTGATATATTAAATGATGAATATGACTCAGAGCATGAATATGACTCGTATATATATATATGAGGTAATAGTGTATGTCTGCCTAATGACTAAATGATCGTTATATGGTGTTGTGACGAGTTGAGATGATATCTGGAGAGCATGTTGACATATTGATGTTGATATACTGCTTGATCTTCCCTTTTGCTGAATCTTACTAGCATGACCTTGTTTGCATTGATGTGGTTATGATTAGTTTTGTTTCATTGACTTATGATGAAATCCCACTGTGGCTATCCTTGCAAATACAAATGTTTGATGTGATAAATCTGTTATGAAAATGCTGGATAGAAATGGGATAGGATGATTATGTGAATTTATGCGCTGAATGAGATCCCTTGTTGTGACTGACCCTACTATGATTGCGGTATTGATATGCGATAGTGAGATACCTTTTATGATTTATGGTGTGATGTCGAGACGTTGTTATGATCTTGATATGTTGTTGAGATGCACCTTATAACCTTTAGTGTGATTTCGAGATACTTGATGTGATCTTGTGACACTGTGTGGGTACATGGTTGAGACTTGTCGTATGATGTGTTGGTTGGAGATTGGTTGGTTTGAGCTGTTATGCATTTGTTATGATGTATGAATCTTGCTTGAATGGAGATTGATGGATTGATTTGATTCTGGAAACTAGGGAGAGAATATGGGATTAGCCCTTAGAGGTGGATGACTCCACCTCCCACCTTCTGAACTTGATTGTTTGGTATGTGAGAAATTGATCTGGTGGTTGGAATATTTTGACGAAATCTTGATTTGAAAGGATTCGACTTGTTTTGGTGTAAGGTTGCTTGATTAGACGACTGGATTTGAAGAGTTTGAACGATTTTGAAAAAGGACCAACTTGGGTTGTAAAAGAATGAACGATACCGAGAATTTCAACGATTTTGAGGTTAATCCTTATTTTCAATCATGGAATCCCTTTTGAAACTTTTCAAACCCGGGCAACTCTATGATATTTCACGAAGTGGATACAAGCATTTTATGAGGGCGCTTGTAGGGTGCTTGCTAAGACCTAGTGATGACATTGTAGAACTTTTAGAGTTGTGGTACTTCCGAAAAGTCGAAGCGAGAATGTGATAGGGGCGCTTATTGCATACTTGTCAAGGCCAATTGGAGATGTCACGACCGTGACTAGGATGTTGTGAGAATCCCGGAAGACGCAACTGAGATGATTACAAGATTCTAGACATGGTCCTTGGACTCATCAATTTCAAACTTCATCCCCTACTTTATTTTGGTTTTAGTCTCGGGGACGAGACTTGTTTTTAGAGGTGGATGATGTAAAGGCCCGGATTTTAAATAATAAATTTCAATAAATAACATAAATGGATTTAAGTCAAAAAAAAATATAAGATAAAATAAAATAAAAATTCGGATATTCGAGAAAACTCGTCTTTAAATTACTAAATCGAAATTGAAACTCTTAAAACGAATTCCGACCTAATCTCTACAATTTGTCCTATGTTTGACCAATTTTCCTATCCAACTCATCTCCTCCTCCTTTGGGTAAAATCTTATCTATGCTTTCCCCTTCCCTTCTTGTTTTCAATTGTTGGCTAGCAAAAAAAAAAAAAAAAAAAAAAAACCAGATTTGTTCCATAACATTAGATTTTGACCACACATTTCACTTTCAAAGAAACCCAAAACCCACAACCTTATCTTCCTTCCATTGTAAATCTCACGCCGGAGCTCCACCCCTCAGCCACCGGCAGCCACCTCACCTCCTCCTCCTCTTCTTGAGCTGCCGCCACCAGCACCACCAGCTCCTCGGAGATCCTCCGAGCAGCAGTTATGTCTTCCGACAGCCGCGACCACAGCCCGGGAGGAACCTGTCTTCAACCCCGGCCTCCCTTCCCGTTTCCGACATCCACAGGAGCACCCAAGAACCCCTCTTTTGAAGCCGGAACCCAGCAACTCCGCCTCCTTCTATCCGAAGTCCGAGCAGCAGCAGCCACCACCGAGTGCGAGCACCTCCCCTTCCCTGTTTTGAGTTCGAGTAGGTAATTCCTTCGATTCCCCTTGTTCTTTGTCTCGAATCTGCATAAAGGCGGATTTTCTAAGCCTTTCCCGTCGTCCTAGGCCAAGAGCCCCCTGGTTCCGACTCCGGCGAAGCTAATCGAGGCTCCGAGCACCTCCGGCGAGCCCTCGCACCCGCATCTAATTTCCTCGGTGAGCACTCATGTCCCTTCTTCCTTCTTGTTGTTTCTCTGCTGCTGGGTGACGGGTTGAGTGGTCAGAGATCCGCCAATTGCCGGCGAGCTCCTCCTCCTCTCCTTCTTCCTCCGTTTTCCGCCGCCGGCCGGCCTGGGGAGCTTCTTTCTTCCCCGTCTTTTCTTTCGTTGGGAGGTTGAAGAGAGCTCTGTTTGTCTTTTTGGGAGAGAGAGTGTGAGTTGGGCCTAATTCTTGGGCCGGATCCGGTTTCTGTTCCGGGTCGGGTTCCATCCGGGTCAGTTTTCTTTTGAGTTCAGTTTGGGCTTGTGGGAATTGGATCCGGTTTGGGCATCCTCTTGGGCTGGATCCGAATTTTCAAGGGTTGTAGGCTGATTCTTGGGCCTATTTTGGACAAAATATGATATAGATGTATAATATGTGTTATGCCTTGTAAAATACTTTCGATATAAACCTTAGCTAATTGGAGAAAAAGAATTTTAAGACTTATGAATATATTTTGTGAATATATTAGATAAATGGGATAATATATTATATCATATTATTGTTGAGATTTAAAAAATATAATATTTGTGGACTTGAATTTTAAAAAGAAAGAAAAGAATTTGGAAAAGGTTTTCAAGGTTGAAAATTATTTTGATGACTGGAGAATTGATTTAATAAGATTAAAAGGAGGATTTTGGAAATATACTAACCTTGTCGGATTTGTCTTGAAATAATAATAAAATAAGTTGATGAAAGAGTAATGTTTCATAAATGGATTTTTAGATGATTTGAGAAATTATTTTGGATATGAGTTGACCTAAATTGGGATTTAAGAGTTTGGAAAATATGGTTGGTATGATTTTGTCAATGAGGTTGATCGGGAGTGAATGATTTTGGTTGATGTTGATCGTATCGGAAATGTTTTGGAAAATGGTTTTACTATCGATTGGTTTTGAGAATGTTGGGAACTTGGGTTCTGTGTATATGAATGTTAGCCCGATAGCTTATGGAAATGGCTTGATGATAGGTGTGTATTGGCTATTGCTTTTGGATTGCTTTGGACTTACATTGGGCCATTGCTTGTGTTATCTTGCTGTTCTGCACTTCCAGGTGAGTTCCTATATGAGCTCACTCAGATTCGAAAAGAGGGATCTCCCTGATTGTAGCCATGTGCATACTAGGTGCTTGCATTCATAATAAAGCATGACATGTAGTATCCTGCTAGGATTGCACTCATGATTGAGCATTCGTTTACTCATTGCTTTTGTAAACAGAATGGCCGTTATCTGTGAAGTAACTAGAGTCATTGCTAGGGTCATAGGGTAGCCCAGCCTCATCGGGTACCCTGAGTCAATCGAGTCATGCACTTCCTTTTATTTTGAGATGCCTGCGGGCTTATTTGTGGAGCGGGTTAGGCATGCGTGCCGCCCTATTATGAATGAATGCATTCACGAGCTGGCCAGTCTCCACCTATCGGAAGGGGTGGAGGTAGGAGAGGGATATACCACTTGGTATTCGGTGCTAAGGCCTTATTATATTTACGCACTTGATCTTAGGGGCATGTTAGTGTGTTAATATTCCGCCTTGCATCTAGAAGCATCTTTATCAGGACTAGCGTGTGTATGTGTCTGCTTGTTTGGGACTATATTGCGTAGGGCTTCGATCTGACACCGCCCCGCATACATTTTTTTTTTAGGTTTGTTTTGCAGCATTATTGTTCCTTGCTTCTGTGACGTGGGAACTCTCTTGGGCGATTGTAAAGAAATTGTCTAACCTTACATTTCGACAAATACGCGTATTGATTTGGTTTTGACCCGGCTCCGCCGTGGCACCCCCTTGTATTACACTTATTTCTGCTAGTCGCACTATTTCTGATTTCCACGCTTAGACTTACGACAGGTACAGGGGACTTCCCCGGGGATTCCAACGATCCCTTCGATTTTGGGTATGAAATCCCCCTTTTGAAAACGTCAGTCTAGAATTTCAAACCTCGACCCGTACCTGGATTGCAAGATCCGAACAAGGGGTTTTATCCCTTGAAACGTAACCCAGAAATCATAATTCTGGGCCGTTACAAAGGATAAGGGAAAAAGTAAGATGATAGATTCTGGCAATGAGACTAATGACTCCTACCACTCTCTGAGATCCGACAGCCTGTTGTTAGAAAGATGGGAGGTATTGTCATCCGCCAGGATGATGATGAAGCCACCATGAACAATACTGAGCAGGCCAAGCGTAAGGATGAAGACGAGAACAATGAAGCCTCCTCCCATGCCAACAAGAAGTCGAGGAAGAAGAAGAATTAATCTTGATAGGTGGTACTAAGGATACTAGGTTATGGAAGTTGTGCAACAATGACTCTAAAACTATCATCTCCTTTGTCATTACCTCTTGCTATGCTCGTAGTTGTACTTTTAAAACTTTTGGTTGTTTGTTTGTTATTTTCGGTTGTACTCTCGGAAATGGCTAGGCATTCCTGTTGGATTGTCTGTTCCTGGACTCTGCCTCCCCCTATTTTCCTCTTTTGTTGGGGACAAATCTAGGAACATCTCTATCTTTAATATTATGCTTAACTATTTCAATTATCCCATCTGCATCTATCATTTTACTGCTGCCTGTTATATTTCTTGTGTTGATCTTGGGGGCTGGACTTGTGGCTTTTCTAGAGCCTTACTTAGAAGATATCGACACCATAGCAGCTGCTTCATAATGCAAACTAAAGGTATGCCTCCTCTTACAACTCCAACAAAAATCTGGTTGCGCTCCATTTCCTTACCCCCAGGTGAAGTGGCGGCAAACCACCCCAACCTTACTCATCAACACTCAATCCAAACAGTTGATCATAAACATTTACCTGAGAACCATTTAGTTGTATGGACAGATCAAATAAGAGTACAAAGACACAATCAACTCCAGTATTTCAAAACAACGCCCAATGGTTTCATACTATCAAATGTTACTCTCCTTTGGTATGGATGGAAGCTTGCTTCTATGCATCCAATGGAAGCCAAGCCAAAATGCCAAATCTATAACAGCCTAATAGCAAATGTAAAGATTACAGTTATGATTAAGATAGGCTATTGGAATGTTAGGGGGTCTAGACGCCCCCTCCTCCTCCAAGAAATCAACCAACTCAGATGTAACAATAGCTTAGACATATTAGCTATTTCTGAAACAAAAACAGAAGTTGCACCTACTGAAAATCAAATACGAGGTACATGTTTTAATCAAGCATTATCAATAAGTTCAGTTGGCCACAATGGTGGCATCTGGATCTTATATAAGAACAACCTGATACTTAACAAAATGCAATGCCTTGAATCTGGTAACAGATTTTACATGATTCAAGTAACAATTGACAATTTCACATTAGTATTACTCTTCATCTATGCACCCTCAGTAGAACATGATAAAGATGAATTTTGGGAAGAAATCTTCACAGTGGTGAACAAACACAAACTACCAGTTGTAATCATTGGAGACCTAAACGATATAGAGAAAGATACAGAAAAGATTGGAGGCAATAATCCAGTGATATCAAGATTCAGAAGGATACTATATATCAAACAAGAGCGTAATCTACACACTCTCCCTTACATTTGATCCATATTCACATGGAGGAAGAATAATTCACCCACAAACAATATTTATGAGAGAAATTAGATAGAGCTCTGGCACACCAAGAGATTGTCACTAAATTCAACAACCTAAGAGTTCAACACCATTCCTTTTCCTCCTCTGATCACTGTCCAATTACACTATCAATTGGCTCAAAAGATCAGAAAAAAGGTTCACCGTTTAGATTCGAGATGGCTTGGTCTTTACAGCCAAAAATGAAAGACATAATCACAAGAGTATGGCATAATAAATTCCATGGGTCTCAAGCTTATAATTTTATGAAGAGGCAACAATTACTACAAGGAAATATCAAAAAATGGTCCAAAAATCAAAACAATAATATTCAAAAACAACTACAAAAAATAGAACCTGAAATACTGCAATTACAGAAGCTACTCCTCTGGGGCTCCCTAACTACAAACCAAGAAATAAAACTAGCTAATTTAGAAAATAAAAGGAAGAAAATGCTAGAATTTTATTATAAATTTTGGAAACAGAGAGCAAGAATTAAACATATACACCTAACAGATAAAAACACAAAATACTTTCAAATCAATACAAAAATAAGACACTTTAAGAAAATAATGAACTCCTTCACAACCAAACAAGGTCAGATTATAACTGACCAGCAACACATAATAGATCAAATTACGGAGGAAATGGCTGAAAGATTCATTGGGAGACAACAAGGAAAAATTAATACAGAAGCAATTAGAAACATCCAACCACAAATCACCACAGAGGAAAACCAACAACTCATAAAGCACCCAACAAATTTAGAAATTAAAAACACACTATTTAGCATGGCAGAGGATAAATCGTCGGATCCTGACGGATTCCCGCCAGAATTTTATCTAAATTACTGGAATATTGTGGGTAATTCCTTCTGCAAAACAATTAAATCTTTTTTCCACTCTGGTAGCATCCTAAAGCAAATAAATCAGACTTTTATCGCCTTAATTCCTAAAGTAGAAGATCCAAAAAATATCAATAACTACATACCTATAAGCCTTTGTAATACAATTTACAAAGTAATAGCTAAAATTCTAGCAAATAGAATTAAACAAATTCTTCCGAGAATAATAAGCCCCTTCCAAGGTGCTTTTGTAGAAGGAAGATCAATACAAGATAATACTTTAATTGCTCATGAAGTATTTCATACATTTAATAAACAAAAAGGGAAAAAAATGTTGGATGACATTAAAACTAGACATGGAAAAGGCATATGAATCAACTGGACAATGAAATGCATTACTACCACTACCTTTTCAGTTCTAGTCAACAATACGGCACGTAACCTGTTCAAACCAAATAGAGGAATTAGACAAGGTGTTAGGCCCTTACATATTTGTAATAGTAATGGAAAACCTTGTAAGAGAATTACACCATTGGGCAATAAAGGATAGGCCTGTCCACGGGTCGAACCCGGCGGGTCACGAGTCGGGACATGCACGACCCGCACCCGAACCCGGGAAATAGTCGGGTCGGCGGGTCACGGGTCAACCCGCCGGGTCAACGGGTCAAACAACATATTTTTTAAAAAAAAATTTACTTATAGGTTTTTTTTAAAAACCTAAATTAAAATGAAGAAAATGCACAAATATATATATCTTCTTTCCATTTTATCCATCCACCACCTTTTCAATGTGGGACGAAAATTGTGGGAATGAGAAAACATATAAGAAGATATATATATCTTCATTCCACTAAATCCATCAACCACCCTTTCAATGTGGGACAAAAATTATGGGATGAAAAAACATGTGTGGGAAGATATATATATCTTCATTCCACTAAATCCATCTACCACGTACCCTTTCAATGTGGGACGGAAATTGTGGGATGGAAAAAACATGTGTGGGAAGATATATATCTTCATTTCACTAAATCCATCCACCATCTTTTCAATGTGGGACGAAAATTGTAGGAAAGAAAAATCATCAATCCACTATATTTTCGATTAATTTTGGAGGTTTTTGATGAATTTTTGATAAGTCTATTTTGATTTTTATTGCACAATTATTCGAAGATAAGATCGAACATTTATCTCGAGATAAATGTATAAAACACCTCGACCCTAACCCGGACCCGTAACCCGGCTCGACCCTTGACCCGTTTGACCCGAACCCGCCGGGTCCATGACCCGCAGGGTCACCAACCCGCCAAACCCGTCGGGTCACGGGTTGACCCGTGACCCGTGGGCAGGCCTAATAAAGGAAAGATGCCTTAATAGGCATCAAGCTAACTAAGCAAGGAACACCAATACCTTTTCTTACGTTTGCAGATGACACCATAATTTTCTCAAAAGCATATCACATGAGCTTGCATAATATTCAAAACTCCCTAAACAATTTCGCGAACATATCTGGATTAACCATAAACTACAATAAAAGCTCTACCCAATTCTCAAAAAATATCAACTCAACATTAGCTACATCCCTAGCAACTCAAATGGGTATCCCCATATCGAAAACAATTGAGAAATATCTAGGAATCCCCCTAGTCAACGGCAGGGTTAAAAATTGCGTCTTTGAAGACGCATTACAAAATCTAAAAAAACAACTATCTAAATGGAAATCCTCCTCCATATCCCAAGCGGGAAGAACCATATTAATCCAATCTAATCTCAGCTCAAAGACAAATTATCTTATGTATAATTTTCTACTTCCAAAAGGAATACTTAGATCAAATTAACAAGAATTTCTTTTGAAACAAATTACAGTCTGAAAGATATACACCGTTAATAAGTTGGGAATCAATATGTAAACACTAAAATGAAGGAGGACTTGGAATCAAAAAAGCAGAATCTTTAAACGAAGGATTGCAGATGAAGCTTCTTTGGAAAATTTATACAAACAATTCCAGTATGTGGGTAAAAATAATTGAGGAAAAATACATACATACAGTGGATATAAATGAAAGGGATAATCAAAACACTTCCTGACAATTTGGGAGACTTTTATCCCTAAGGAAAAAATTCAATCTTGGAATCAAATGGCTTATTGGCAATGAAAATCAAATAAATGTTTGGAGGGACCCATGACTGGATGGCATCAGCCTATGTCAATACCAAGGATTGGAAGATACAAATCTCAAAGTTTCTCAGTTGATAAACAATCAGAAGCAATGGAACCTAACACTACTACAACGATTGTTCCCAAATCATATTATTGATCAAATCATTCAAATTAAAATACCCACATGGGACACCAGTGACAAATTAATTTGGAAACTCGAAAATGATGGTAGGTTTTCAACCAAATCTACTACATTTATCAATCATAATACTAATAATAGAAATATGGAAGATTGCAAATGGATATGGAAACTTGATATACCACCAAGGATTAAAAACCTTATATGGAAGATAATGATTGATGGCTTACCTACCACCCAGAGATTAAATAAACACTACAATACAGTCCCACCACAATGCTCACTTTGTAATAGTGAAGATGGGAATGCCACCCACTTATTCATTGCTAGACAACTCATCCAAAACTATGAGAATGCAAGTGGTAAAAAACTAATTCTTAGAGAAGAGTACAACGAATATATTAAGGACATCCTTCATTTAAAAAAAATTAATAATAAATCAACGATAAAAGAATTGGGATTTATATGGCAAGCAATTTGGGACTCCATAAATAATTATATATTTAAAAATAAAGATACCAATTCAACAATCAATATAGCATTTGAAATAATCTCAAGTATAAAATGCTGGAAATCGGAAATGAAAGTGGAAAAAAAAATCTACCACTCGAAGCACTAATAGGAATAAGATTAAGTGGACTAAACCACCGAGCAATATCTATAAAATTAATATAGATGGTTCGGTTAAGCCCACGGGCTCTTGCCAAGTGGGAGGAGTCATTCGTGACTCGGAGAGCGGTTTACTAGATGTATTCTTTCAAAATACATCAAGAGGTACGATTTTACAGACAGAGGCAGAAGCAATCATTGTAAGCATTCAGCATGCAAGAAGTAAAGGGATCCGGAAGGCTGTCATTGAAAGTGATAACCAGACTATCATCAAAGCTATAAGCAAGGAGATCGTTACTCCATGGGAAGTCATCCATCAAGTTGAGAAGATCATCATTATGGCTCAAGAGTTCGAGTTTATACAATTTAAACATTGTTATAGAGAAACCAACCATGTAGCTGACTTCGTAGCTAGAAAAGGTATCGATTGTATTAGATCTACCTCTCCTCTTATTAAGAAGTTGTACACCATCATCATAAGGGATGATCCTGGTTGTTTGTTACGAACTTCGTAGCAAACTCCAACTGTTTGCATACTGTAAAAAAAACAGAAAAAAAGAAAAAAAGAGGAAGGGTCATTTTTACCAAGTTTGCAAAAGAGTGGGTTTATTCTCTCTTTAATACCCAAATGTGACAACCCACAAACGTCAAATCATTTTAGACCGATCAGTCTATGCTCCACAATTTATAAAATCATTTCAAAAATTCTAGCTACACGGCTCCGACAAATTCTGCCTAAATTAATCCACCCACTTTAGAGCGCATTCATATCAAAACGTTCCATTCAAGATAATATCCTAATAGCTAACGAAAACTTCCACTCCTTCCAACAGAAAAAAGGCAAATCATGATGGATGATAGTTAAGTTGGACATGGAAAAAGCTTTTGATATGGTTTATTGGGATTTCCTTTTCGATATCCTTGGTCATTTTGGATTCTGTAACCAATTTGTCAATTGGTTACATGAATGCATAACAACAGTCACCTACTCAGTCTTAATCAACAATGAACCAACCGATATCTTTAAACCCTCCAAAGGTCTCCGTCAGGGTGACCCTTTATCACCATATCTCTTCCTACTAGTCTCCGAAGTTCTTGCTCGAGGGTTAAATCATGCCTCCTCTCAACAAGGTAGCCATATTGGAATCTCCATCACACGGACTTGCTCTAAGATTCCTTTCCTTTCCTTTGCGGATGACATTATTATTTTCTCCGCCGCAACCAAGACCGCTTGTGACCAACTAAATAAGATCCTTCAAACATATTGTATGTTCTCAAGACAACACGTTAACTTTAGCAAATCAGCTTTCCAGACCACCCCCAATTTGGATAGACAAATGAAAACTACCCTAGAAAATGAATTACAAATACCATATTCCACGAACTTAGGCAAATATATTGGATGCCCGGTCATCATCAAAAAGGTATCCAACTCAACATTCGAAGAGATAACTAACTCCAGTAGAAACCAACTATCGAAATGGACTGCTAATAACCTCTCACAGGCTGGTAGATGCACCTTAATAAAATCCAACCTAGCTGCAAAACCCCTACATATAATGCAATGCTTCTTATTACCATCTCACAGTGACAAGGAACTTGATAAGATCAACAGAAATTTCCTCTGGAACAAAGGATCTAAGCGCAAACCACTCATTGGTTGGTTTGAGGTCTGCAAATCTCGACTTAATGGTGGTCTGGGACTCCATTCATCAAAAGACATGAACAAAGCTTTACAACTAAAACTTCTCTAGAAAATACTTGCGGAACCAAGTAGCCCTTGGGTAACACTAATCACACAAAAATACCTAAAAGACAAATCCATTCTCCGATACATGAAAAAAGGAAACTCATCATGTCAATGGACGAAACTCACTTACCTCTCTTCAAATCGAGTCTGCGTTGGGGTATTGGTAACGGTGAGTCCATAAATTTCTGGCACGAATCTTGGGCCAGTCATGCTCCCTTATGGACCCAAACATCCAACATGGTGACAATCAACCCTGATCTCAAAGTTAGCCACTTCATCACTCCTGATAAAGCATGGGACATCCAAAAGCTTGAAACCTCCATGGGCAGTTACTTAAGCACATATATCATTAACAACATAACCAAAATCCCAATTCCCAAACATATTCACCAAGACAGAATTTACTGGGCTTGGAGCAGGAATGATTGGTTCTCCATGGCTTTAGCAATTGAAATGATCAATCACTCTAAACATCACACCACTTCTGATTTCCATTGGATATGGAAACTAGACACTCTACCTAAAATAAAAGATTTCATGTGGCGTATTTTTAAGAATGGTCTTCCAACTTCTGCTAATCTAGCATCCCGGGGTCGTGGCATTCCAACAGATTGTCCACTCTGTAAAATGAACCATGAGGACTCTGCCCACTATCTCTTGGAATGCCCTATAACAAAAGCCACCATTCAACTTTTATCTACAAAATTGGCCAAAACAGTTCAAGAAACGTACGACCATTCAACTAGTCTCTTCAATGCCCTGAAATCGATAAAATCAATACTAGGAACTCGCGATTTCTCTACCCTAGCCACGGCTTGGTGGTGTGTGTGGTACTTCCGTAATAAAACCCTATTTCAAAATGTTAACCCCAATCCTAGGACCATTATAGTTTTCATAAGAGAACAACTGCTTAACTGGGAAAAAGCAAAAGAGGCTGACAAAGAAAGTAACCCAGATATACCAAGAACAAGTACAACTAGATCTCAAAAACGTCGTGACCGAGTCAAGTGGATTAAACCAAAATCAAATTGGTACAAATTAAATTTTGATGGCGCAGTATCAACTAATAGTTCTAGTTCTTATGGTTTTCTGATCCGAGATGAATCCGAACATGTCATTTTTGCAGAATCCGGGATCTCACCCTTTCCTTCGGTCTCTAGTACTGAAGGCTACAGTATGTGGAAATGTATCACAAAAGCTATTGATCTTCATATTAGTAGAATATGTATTGAAGGGGATAATTTAGGAATTATTATCAGCCTTAAAACTGGAGTTTCATGTTCGGGCGAGATTGAGATGCTCATCTCCTATGCTCTTTTTACACTCCGTTATTTCTCTGAATACGAGATCTCTCACATCTACAGGGATGGTAATCGGGCAGCTGACCACCTTTCTCATATTCAGATTCCTTATTCCAGCACATGTGCCCCTGT
Organism: Persicaria tinctoria; assembly: GCA_037127255.1. Taxonomy (NCBI): domain Eukaryota; kingdom Viridiplantae; phylum Streptophyta; class Magnoliopsida; order Caryophyllales; family Polygonaceae; genus Persicaria; species Persicaria tinctoria. The sequence continues at coordinate 58,596,691 of JBANSL010000007.1, read as the reverse complement.
TGATGCCGTTTTTTGTAGTATCATCCGAAATGATGCTCTAGGTTAGTTTGCCTAGCAAATTGCCAAATTCTTTTCTGTTAAAAAAAAAAAACAAATTCTCTCTTTCGAATTATTCCGCTAAATGAGAAAATGAGAAAATAAAATAAAATAAAAAAATCAGCAGCCGTTCCTCTCCGACGGCACTCGCTATTCGCTCACCCTGTCGACTTCTCCGTTCCGCTGTGGGGCGCTTTCCGTGTTCATCTCCTCCTCTCTCAACTCTCCAACTACCTTATCTCTCTTCAATCATGGAGCTGTTTTTCCCATCGAATCTCCACTTCCTCCCTTCAAAGACTGCAAAATTCGCTTCAACTCTCATTTTCCCGGAGTTCCAGTTTCGTTCTCGCCGTGGAAGCCCTACATCAATTTCAGCTCGGCAACTCAAGCTTCGCTCTGAGCTTAATGGAAAAGTTAATGGCGCTCTTTTTGGGGAGTCCGACCCTCGTATGATTGACCGTGTATGCTTCTCCCTCTCCCTCTCTCCATCCCTACTTCCTTAATGCCTAGAAACCCCAAAATTGCAGGATATATGTAGATTGTCAGTCGAATGCCTGTTTTAGTGTTGATTATTGGCGCGCTTATGTTTTTATTTCGAATTGGCAACTTCAGGATTATGATTGTTGCTCTTCTCAGTTCTCTCCCTAGCGGTGGAACAAGGTTGAAAAGATTCACGTTTTTAACTTTATATTCCTTTGAAGTTTGATGTGCCGTGTGATTTTAGACAGAGGGCTAGGGTTTCGTTTAGTTTGGTGATGGCGTACTTTCATGGTTTCCTATCACAGACTCAAAGTTACAAGCTAAATTGACTCTGGAAATATTGGGAGGATTGAGGTGTCATTATGAATGAAGCAAATGCTCTGTGGGTTTGTTAATTATAATAATGTTGGGAGCATTGAGGTTTCTTTATGAATGAAGTGAATTTGTAGGATTGATAGTTCGTGCTTACATGTTTGGGTGTTTTTATGTCTATGTTATTCGCAAGGGGCAGTGTTTCCCATTTCTGTTTCCTTGGGGAAGCTCAGAAACACGCAAGGACAGACACATATCCTTGTCTTACATAAAGACTGGTTGATTGGGATCGACTTTCCCATACCACATCGTTTCCGTTTCCATATTCGTTCCAGTGAAATATAGGTTTCATCACTGAAAACAGAGATGCAAGTTTGGTAGAACTGGAATAATAAAATTTGAATATTTCTTGATCGAAAAACCTTTTATGGATGATTAAAGCTATAGAATTGGCGTTTTCCTGAAGGCCTAATGAGTAATATAATTTATTCCTTCTTCCAGCAAAAAGCACTGGAAGCTGCCATGAATGACATAAACAGCTCCTTTGGGAAGGGAAGTGTTACAAGATTGGGAAGTGCTGGTGGTGCCTTGGTGTAAGTCTTCCTGTCTTTACCCAGTTTTTTTCTTTCCTTTCGTCGCCAATTAAAAGTTCAGAAAGAATGAATGTTAGATCCATAAAGTATTATGTGCATCTAGATATTGCTTGAGATGGACCTGGAATGTCGGTACTTACAATGTTTTGGTACAAAATCATCTCCCTCTCATTTCTCACCTCCCTGTACTTTGGTTCAGTAATAGAGTTGGTGAATACACTCTTAAAACTCTTCCAAATGCAGCGAAACGTTTCCTAGTGGATGCTTGACATTAGACTTTGCATTGGGTGGTGGACTTCCTAAGGGGAGAATCGTAGAGGTATGCCTACTGCTTCATTCAGCAGTCAAGTGATACTCTTCTCATATGCCATAAATTATTATTTGCATACTGCTTCTGTACGAGTTTTAGGACAGTGAGAGCTATGCAACTCAAAGAGAGGGTGATAGTGTAATATATTTAGTTTCCCCCTTTCAGATATATGGGCCAGAAAGTAGTGGAAAGACCACCCTTGCATTACATGCCATAGTTGAAGTGCAGGTACCATGTTATTACATCAGTGTTTTTATATTCTTATATTGGTTTGCAAACTATGACTTTGTATTTCACATAAAGTCTCTGTTTTTTGCAACTGACATGTCATTTGATCATGTCAGAGACAAGGTGGAAATGCGATGCTTGTTGATGCAGAGCATGCATTTGACGCAGCTTATTCAAAAGCTTTGGGCGTGGATGTAGAAAATTTAATTGTTTGCCAGCCAGACAATGGAGAGATGGCATTGGAAAGTAATGCTTCTCTGCCACAATGCATGTTAATCTGTTTATGTTGTTGGGAAGCTGTCATTTTTAAAAGAGGCTGGCTTTGGCTCACAAGAGCTGGTTATTATAGAAATTTCGGCAATACATCATATTGTGTCCTGTGATAACCTTAGTTCTGCTGATGAATGAGGATCATGTAGATCCAACTTTATCAACAAGTTTTTTAGGTAGTGTTGTTATTTTGACATTTAATTATTGTCCTATTAAAAAATATAACCTTTTTGTATTTATTTTTTAAATTTGGTAATATTTTTTCCCTTTCATGATTTTCAAGCGAGTTCCAAATTCTTTCCCGCCTTTTAGTTGGGATGTTTTAGAACTTTGAGTGCTAATAGAAGCTTTCTTCCTTTTTTAATTCCATCTAAAGCTTCGTGCATTTTCTTTTATGTCCAGATTATATGATAGATTTTTACTATTTGGCCACCTCAGGGTTCACTCTTACCGACCATTTAGATTATAACTCTACTATTTAAAGTAATGACTTTGTTCTAGATGCAGGTTGTGGTGACTTTAATTTGTCATTTCTATTGCAGTCGCAGATCGTATGTGCAGATCTGGTGCTATTGATCTAATATGTGTTGATTCTGTCTCTGCTCTCACCCCTCGAGCAGAGATAGAGGTATGATTTCATCATTTCTTTGTTCCAATTATTTGCATTTTCCCTGTTTTTCTCTTTGATCGCCAACAAAAAGTGGTGGATGACTTCTTGTGTTATGTTCAGGGGGAGATCGGGATGCAGCAAATGGGTTTGCAGGCTCGTTTAATGAGTCAAGCTTTGCGTAAAATGTCTGGAAATGCATCTAAAGCTGGGTGTACTCTTATTTTTCTGAATCAGATACGGCATAAGGTATAATTATTTAAACACACATCAGCATGTTTCCATAATAAAATCAGCTAGTTATCATTATTGAAAAGAGGATTCTAGATAGAAAGATTTACATAGTTCTTGTAAAGCAGTGGCACATTTAAGGTGTGGCATTCCCATCTTCTTTTAGTATCTCTTCCGACAACTAATAAAGATTATTAATCATGTAAGATTGGTGTATTTTACGGGAATCCTGAAGTGACCAGTGGAGGAATTGCTTTGAAATTCTTTGCTTCGCTTCGTCTGGAAATAAGGCCTACTGGGAAAATAAAGTCTGTAAGTTTATTATCTACTTATTCTTTCACTTATCATATCTCTACTGCTAAATTAATCTGATATTTATTAAAAGAAAAAAGAAAATCGATCTGATGAGAATGCAGAAGTCTCTAATATTGGATTTTTTAGGCTAAAGGAGATGAAGATATTGGATTGAAGGTTCGTGTTAGAGTGCAAAAGAGTAAGGTGTAATGTCTTTCAAACTCCTTATCCCTTTATTATACTGGATTATCTAGCCCTGAATCAATGGTGGATCTGAAGTGGTTAGTTGAGGGGGAGGAAAATTGAACTCTAATTTTTTCGAAAAAACCATCAACATTTGAAGTTTTCGGGTTAATTATAGTATTGAGTTACGAAGTTTAACAAATGATAAGTATGATAGAAGTATATTAATTTGGTAAATGATGTGAAAAATAATTTATATTCCTTCAGTCTTGAAACGTTTATAACTTTTACTCAAGTATCGGATTTGAGCTTATAATATATCAAATCGAAGCTATCGACGAGGGGAATATATATATTAAATCTTATATTTGATTTGGGGGCGGGGGCGGGGGCGACTGCCATCTCTGGCCCTAAAGAGGATCCGCCCCTGCCCTGAATGACCCCCTAACCCTCTGTAAATCTAAAATCCATATCTACCACAAAGTGTAAACTCCTGTTGTGATATTGCTCATATTTTGTAAAATTGTATGAATCGACACTTAGAAATATCCTAAATATTCTTTAACATATTCCATTCAGAATGTTTTAGCATCAAGAAAATCAGTTATGTTATGGTTTAATCTTTTCAATTTACTCTTTAGACAAGCTTTGAAGTTAGAACATCATATGGAATCCAGAGCAGAAAGATTGTGTCAACAATGGAAGACCTAAATATGAAATTGCCTGGCCTCAATTGTGACTGTGAACTGCTATAGTATATGTGAATACCCATGGGAAAAGCTAAGAAGATGCATGACATTTTGGTTCTTTCAGTATTGTTCCCATCCTGCTCAAAATTAGACACAAGGAATTGCTGAGTGAAATGGAGCATTTGGACCTGTAGAGCAGTTCCCCTGCTTAGAATATATTGATCAATACTAATATAAGAGCTTTTGCACTTATGAATTGTTTGATTCATTTTAGTGATGCTCTTGCAGGTATCTAGGCCATACAAGCAAGCAGAGTTTGAAATAATATTTGGTGAAGGCGTGAGCAAGCTGGTAGGCCTTGTTTTATGAAAAGAACCTTGGTTTGAAAGTTGGTGCAAACTGCCCTAGGCTTCTTCTTGATTTTTTTCTTACTGAATGCATATGCAGGGCTGCATTTTGGATTGTGCTGAAACGATGGATGTTGTTGCAAAGAAGGGTTCATGGTACAGCTATGGGGATCAGAGGTATACATTTGAAAATTTCTGTTGCTGTGATGTATGCTGTTGCTTGTTTTTTTATGTGATGTTATTCCTGAAGGTTGGGCCAAGGAAGAGATAGAGCATTGCAGTACTTGACAGAGAACCCTACTCTTTGGAATGAAATTGAGAAGGTTTGCTTATACCATCCCTACTGAATACTTATTCTGAACAAATTTGGTACATTTAGTTCACACTTTTGCTTTGGGGTAAAAGGTGGCATCTTGACTATTTAGTTTAATTAAAAAAAATTAAAAAGAAGGGAAAAATGACAAAAATAGTACAAACTATTAGTCTTGAACCAAAACTAATCCGAACTGCAGAAATTACCAAAATGATTAACTTTCAACTCAGAAACTGGATATAATGAGTCCATTTTCTAAGCTGGCATGAGAGATCGGAAAATTACTTGATTCCAACATGAAAGAATCAAGTATGGGCCAAAAATTGAAAACACGTTCCTATCCTAAAATTCAGCATGATTCCAATTGGAAATTTGGAGAAATGAGATGTGTTATCTTTCGATTATGAGTTAATAGTTTGTATTATATTTGTAATCTTTAAATTTTGGATTGTTTTTGGTCCGTGTCTAATAGTTTGCAAGTAATATTATTTTTGGTCATTTAAAAAAAAAATTATGTCCTTTATCAAATAATCCCAGTTTTGTGTTATGACCAATGATTCATCACCCTTATCTTTATCTTTTCATTAACTAGAAAGATATCTATCGCCTAATATGCATTTTTCGGTCTTCTCTCTTGCCTTAATGTTGGTTCTATAATTAAATTTTGTCTCATACTTCTGGTTTGACATGGGATTCATACAACCTAATTTGAGTTTCCAATATCTTGTAAGATTTGACAAAGAAATGAAAACTATACGGTGCCTACATCATGCAGGCGGTACGATCTATGATGTCAGAAGGCAATTCTCAAGCAGGCTCAATGCATGCACGACATACTTCTTCAGCTCTCCAAGAAGAGGAGTTCTATGAGGAGGCCCAATGACAAGATGCCTGGGTTCATTGATAAGTATGCAATCTTCCCCTGCATTACTAATACATGAACAATCTTCTCCGGCTGTGAGAAGATCATTTACAGTGATGAAAAATGCTTTGATGACAACCCCATCAACGTGTCTTCTTCACACTTTTTGGGTGCGGCCGTGCTGGAAATGGATGGAGAGAATCGGGAAGTGTTTTAACTTTTAAAGGGCAAGGGGGTGGTTTGTTTATTCCATGAAATGTCCTTGTGACAGTTCTCTGTAAAACGCTAATTCCAGAAGTATTGTCAGTTCAAGCAACGATTCGATTTGGTTCATCTTGATTTCATATCGTAGATTTTTCATGATTTAAACTAATCTCAGGTCTTCATGATCCTGGGTCCTTGATTTGTAGGAAGCTGGATCCAAGATGACCAGTGCTATTTTTGGATCAACCACAGAGTTAGGGTGTGAATAGGTGACTTCTTAATCTTGTGGGATCAGCCAGCCACTGGAGGGGTGTGATAGAGCTAGTTGGCGTGGCGGTGAGGTGCCTGGCATCATATTTTTATTCCTCGACTTTTTGGCTGTGGACTTGTCTAGTTTGTTGCTAGTTGGTTGTACATCACTATTGCATCATTCGAAAACACCCTCTTGATATAGTTGGAGAAATGTTGTGGACATTGCGACCTTCAAAATCCTGCTCTAACTGGAACCTATTGGGTTTGATGTTTTTGTAGTTTGAAATTGTGGAAAATACTAGGTTGTTGTTATTGTGGAAAATAGTCATTATTGCCAATGGAAAGGGAAGATTTGATGGAGTGGGGCATATATGTGGTGTTATTGGATATGGGGATGGAGGAAAGCTCGCAATAACTGGGTGTTCCTCCAAGGCTCCAACATGAAATCCCCAAACTTGACTTGCCAATGCCTGCATCCGTTGAAGGGGAAGCAAACAACAAAACATCCTGGACGTACGTGCAATATAGTCGCCAAGCCATAGTAGCAGCATCGGATGACTTGATTCCCTTGCAACAGATGCAGGCATTGGCAAGTCAAATTTGGGGATTTCAACCCTCTCCCGATTGGATCGGTTTAGGTATTCTGAAGTGTCTCGTCATGTCTCTGGATGTTTTTGTGGAAATCAGCGGAATGCTTTCAAGGGAATCAGTTACTAGTGAACTGTCTTGAAGATAATGATCTGGCGATATGATGAACGTTTTGATGGTCAGCTCCGATGACATTCATCAGCTTGGTGTGATAAATTGGCCAACGAAGATAATTAGAACGTCTACCTTCAAACTTTATCCCAAACTTTGGATGACTATCGTTGTTTGGTTAAGAGTTGAGCAAAAGTAACGAAGCAATATATAGGTGAGAGGTGAATAGGTGATCGGAGAAGTTGATCCCAATACACAGTAATATTTATCACAAAAATAACACAAGTAGTAATATCACAGGTGAAGTTCTATAACATGGTAAAAACTAGTTAAATAATTCAAAGTTTAGGAAGCCAAAGCACTGGTGTTGTACACAAGCAAAGCCCCTCCAGCAAGGATCCCAGCAAGGGTAATAGCCCAAATCAACAGTCCGGTTGTACCTACAGTAAATCAATCATGTTCACAAATTTATCATATACTATATATTAATTAAATTATTATGTTATTTTCATTCAATTAAAGATATAATCATCCTAATTTGATTAAATGAAATGGAAGGTGGGTTTGGGGCTTCTTACCGCCGGCGTAGACATCTCCGGTTGGTGCCCACTCATCCTCGTTGTAGATGGGGCTGTTATAGTTTTAAAAAAAAGAGGATACAACTAATTAAATGGAATTTTATATATCTTGAAAAAATAACACCAAGGAAAAACTCTTATCACACACCGAACACGGTTTCATGAACACAAAGCAGTGTAAAACTCTACCTCAAACACTGCTTTAGAAAGAGTTAAGACTAGTACCATACAAAATCTAAATGGTAATTTTCATTGGTTTTTACTCTTTCGTATATTATTTGAACTTAGGGTGATATATTGGATGTGTTTGATTCATTTATAATTGGAAACCAAGGAGGAGGAGTGATTTGAATACTGTAGCAGAAGAAGATCCGACTAACCTGTATCCGTCAACGTTAGCACCATACTTGTCGACAAATTGGTACACCCCCTTTCCCTGAAATGAATCACAAAACCCATGAAAACAAAAAAGCAAGTAGTAGTATGATTTAAGAAAGTTAGAAAGAGGAATCAGAAAAAGAGGGAAACCTTGCCCTTCCTGCCAGAAGAATCAACTCCGCCAATCAAGTCCATGCCGCCACCGGGTCCTGCACAAAACAAGAAAACCCCACATCGGTTGGGGATGATGGAATACAACCTGAAGCTGAAGCTCAACTCTGCTGAAAAGCTATAATACAATAAAAATACCATAGGGGGTGTCGGTCTTGATCTTCTTGCCACCGCTGGCCATAACCCTGAAGGGAGTGGAAGGCCTTGTAAGGGAAGGAAGCCCTCTCACTGCGGTTGCCTTGCTGAACCCACATGGTTTCAGGCTCAGTGAAGATACCACTGAAGTTGCCATCTTTGATCTCTTCTCTCTTCTCTGTGTGCTTCTCTTGCTAGCTCCTCCTCCTCAACCTCAACCTCAACCTCTTCCTTGTCTCAGTGAGTAGATTTAATTCTTCAAGCCTGCCAATGGGATGCCACGTGGCATTGCTTCTGTGGAGAGCTTCTGGATATTGTCTCTCTAACATTATCAGCCAGGTAATAAAACTTCCGATTGTGAATATTCCACGTGGCACTGCTTCAGTGGAGAGCTTCTAGATATTGTGCTTCTAAACATTATCAGGAAACAAAACCCACAGGCTGCAAAATTACCTAAAATGATAGTAGTAGTATATTTTTGCAAATAATCCTATTTTTTTTAATAAAAAAAATTAACACTATAAAATAACATATTTTATAGTCTATTTCCGTCATTAGTTAAAACAGTTTATTTTATTATTTCTCATAACGGATTTTCACCAAATAAAATAAAGCTAACCATAAAATGGACTCATAGGAACCACATAACCATAACAATCTAGGTGTAACTGGTTGGCAATTTTCCATATTTGAAATGACCATATTTCAAAATCATTCATATACAATTGATTTTACGCGGGGAAACAAACCAAATAGAAACCTGCCAAGATGGCGGAACCATAAGTTGCAGCTTCAAGAACCCAGATTCATAACCTTAGATTGGAAGGTCTCAATCAAAAAGGATTTGAGCTAGTGCTTTGATCCGGGCCGGTGGCCAAGATCAAGGCATGACTTGTTCATGATAATTCTTGTTCATCAAATCAAGTTCAGCAGTGAGCATAACACACCAATCTTTGATAAATTATTAACTGAACTATAGAGAACTAAGGAGGTCTACAAACTTGGAAGCCGCAGACATGCCACTATGTATGGCTCCTTCAACACTGGGACTCGTACAAAAGTCTCCACAGATGGCTACTTTACGCTTCCTGTCGAATAAGCACTTCTGTTCTGTGGCGATGCTTATGGATGGAAAAGCACTTCCCCTGCGGAAACAATGACAGACATTTTCAATTTCAGATGAGATGCAATACAAAAGAATAACATTTATTGGTTTACAGAACATGATAAACACTATGATCTGTAGAAGAATTTCAACTGGGCAAAGCTGCTAACATTGACTTATTGCAAATGTATTTATAGAAACAATGCATGACAGGTGGCATATAAAGAGATTTAACAAGAGCTTACCATCTATGAGCCTTCTTGAAAGACGGCTCAGAAGTGCAAAGGCCCGTGTTCTGAAATTCATGGAGTAGGTCTTCTGCAATCTTTGTCAATGTTTCACTTGGAAGTTTTTTAAGCCCATATTCAGCAATCAATTTTTGGGCATACTCCATTGTAGAATGCAGAACCCAGCATTCACTGTGCATGAAAGAAGAAACTGGTTTTTAGTTTTGTGTCTGTACATATTCTACAGCGTAAGAAACAACAACCCCGTATTTCCCGCAATAAAGCAGGGTCCGTGGGGTGGCACTCTTTCCCCCGAACTAGTCAAGAGAGTGTTTTTGAGACCCATAGTCGAGGTAAGCAAAGCAAGAGAATAGAAAACTGAGCGCAGGGGGTTATACAGCGGTAAAGTAAGAAAGAACAACAAAATAAATATATGAGCAAGGACAGAAAACACTTGTTTCCATTAAAGAAACATAATTTTATTGGGAGATCAATTAGTATCCCTATAAGAGTGTATATGACCATCCAACCCAAGGATGTTTGTAACTTTTAAGAAAGTAACAAGCCAAGGACATCTGAAGAGGAACTTTCATAGCCAGAAGTATTTCACCATATTATTAGACCTTTCAGGGGTTAGTGATACTCTACCATATGCACCCTGACAACAAATTATCATAACAATCTCTCATATCCTCCATGTCGTGCAAATTAGATAACAAACAGATGGTGCATATGGTAGGCTATTGCTAACCCCTAAGAGAAACTCTCATAGTGTAAAAAGCAATCGTAGATAAGAAATTCTAAAGTAGAGTGGCATCAATTGACTTTTTGCAAAATTTGAAACAGTTTGGAAGACTTGAAGGAACGGGACAGGGATAGCAGGTGGAATTCTCCAAATTAAAAGCGTGTAAATACACTCCAAGGTGAAAAAAGATTGTACCGCTGCACAAAACAAGATTAGGAATATCAAATAGTTCAGCAACAACAACAACCCAGAATATCACGCCGGAGGCAGGGTCTGGGGGTCTCATCGTACAAAACAAGATTAGGATTATCAAATAGTTCAGCAATAGTATCAAATAGTAGTATTTTGCTGCATTTTTAACCTACGATGTGCAAGAGCGCCCTAGTTTGCTGCTATCACAGAACGCTGCATTTAGCACTTCTGAATTTATGAATGAGAAGCCTTTGAAAGGAACCTGCACATTAAAAAATTAAAATAGCATGAAGAAAAAGAATATTAAATGATTCAAGAGAGATCGATTAATATTGATCAAGTGACTACATAAATGAATACGTTTAATGGAATAAATCATCAAACCCACTCTGTTAGACAGGAAATTTATTTTATTTAAGAGCACGCGAGAATTGATACGTTAACGAATTTGGAATAGCTCACCGATGTCAAGGGTTCCTTAAACGCTAGCATCAGAACAAAACATGGCCTAACAGGAATATTCTGCATTGAGGATGCTAAGTCTGGTGCCCATTTCAAATCTGGTGCCAAACTCATATAATTAGATAAGCTGAAGAATCTCAAGGGTGCAGAAGTATCTACATGTGAAAAGGACCATGGTTTTCCGTTGAAAACATATATTTCCCTTCTATCCTCGTATGTTATAAGGTATGCAACATAATATATTTTGCTGTTTTCCTCTACCAAGGTCTGAACCATTTTCTTCCTAAAAAAATGTATAAAAATTTAATGAAAAAAGTTCAGTGATCATGGGATCTTTTAAAATGAACTCTTTCAGTCAGGGATAGCTTCAAATTTGACAAATTGAAATATTTCCAGATCTGCCTATGTATAGTAAGAAATGTATGCTAAAAGTTCAAGAAAAATCGCACCAAAGCGAAAGGAAGTTGGAAATTATTGCAGAATGTCACCAGCTAGAACTGGGGAGTACTGACCCTGTCAAGTGAGTTTATTTGCCATGTGCAAAAACCCAAAGCAATAAATTTTCAATACGGATCAAAACATTATGTAGAAGGTGCAGATCAATCAACAGATACTGTAGTACCAAGAGGAGGTGGATGTCCTGTTACATCTTTATGCCTGGGAGAAGCTATGTTCTTGTCCGATGCAACCACCCCATCAAACATCCCAAGGGATTCTCCATCTAGAGTAATCAATGACCACAAGTGCTCAGCCTCAGACCAATTCATCTTGCCAACACTGACCCCAAACTTACATGCAATTCCTGGAGAGGAAGAAAATTATAAGTACAATAAGACAACATGTCATATTAAGGAACTCCAAACTCAAAAGAGAAGGCAGTACATACCAGGTTCATCACATAATGCTCTGCAGATGGAATTCATTCCTGGAATACCAACGTACTTCATGCAAGGTTCTATCTACATTGTTCATTACATAGTGTATTTGGCAGGACAATATCCAATATATCATTGATAGTTACAAAGCAGGAAATGTGAATATCTCACATGAGTAATTGAAATGCAAGACTCCAAATATATTAACTATTTCAGCATATTTCTCTCCTCGCATTTTGAGGAAGAATAGGATTATATCCCCACACAAAATTCACTTCAAACCGTAACCTAGAGAGGATTTTCTTTTGCCATCCACTTCAATAATTATTCATTTGTTACTGTATCCTATGTTACCCTTGATTGGTTGAAGGATGCATATAGACTGAACCTTATCATATGACAAAGAATTTAAATGGCGATTCATAGCAAAAGCTAAACCAGCCAAGATTACAAGGAGTTGAAACTTGAGATGACGAGATAGATTAAAAGCTTCACATTAAGTCTAGACCACATCCATATCACATGGAATTACGATTGTTATTAATGGCACGATGTTGTTTTTATACAACTATAGACATCTAAGAAATGAGAGGAAACATTAAAGATGGACACATGAAGAAAGGAAATAATATGAGTTCAACTTTGATTTCAAAATAAGCCCACAGGCATTTTAGAAGGTCACAACTCACAAAGCTTCTATAGCTAACTGTTACCTTGTGATCAGTAAATTTGTTAGAAATATGATCATAAGTTCCAAGGTTTTCCTTCCATTCAGCAACGAGACCTCTTGACTCCCACTCATGGATGATGCTCAAAACCACAGGGTCAGTTATGGTGAAGTAAGGTGCACCATGGTCAAAGAATAACTCTGTCCCGTCTTCTGCAGTTTCTCTATTACAATTTAAATATAATCAGAAATTGCTGATTTCCCATACCCAGATTAACTGCTGAAGTCTAACCCAACAAGAAACTATTTGAACAAGATTAGGGACCATATTGCGACACTTTTTTTTTTCTTTCACCATTGTAGTTGTCAGGGTCAAGCATCTGAAAAAAGAACAGATACATGTTCCCGTACTTTTTCGTAATACATTGAATTTTTAAGGAAAATGACATAAATTGAATTCTTAAATTGACCCCCAAAGCAAATTGACTTGTTTTTTCTTTCAATAATTGACAACTAAATGAGCAAAATTTCTTCATGAAAATTTCCTGAGTCCGATAATTATACCATTACTGCAGTAGAGAAAATAAACATTTCCCTGAATGCCCGCCTAATGCCATCAGTCATCACCCATAGAAGAACAAGTTTACAATACACAATTTAACTACAAAGCAAGCAATCAAACCATAGAGTTCATGATCTGTTTTGTTTTGGAATTTTTTGTTGGGATGAAATAAGCCCCAAAAGTTGGAATGCCTGATTCCAATAACTTTTGCCATACCAAAAACCCAAATTTTGGAATCACTCATTTCACTTCCCGTTTTATATGCATGGGAATAATACATGCAAAACCAGCCATGATGCGGAAACGCTCATAAAGAAATCAATATCATAAACAATGAATAAATGGTTGTTCAAAAAGTCAAACCATGGAACTCCTGATATTATCTTTTGATTTCTCCCCAATTAAAAAATTCAGCTTCACAGACAACTCTCCTGACCATTACAAATAGACGAGATACGAATTTATAATTTCATATTTATCAGCAGTAATACAAAAGCTGAGATTTGTGAATTTGTAGATGAAGGCACAAATTGAACCAAGGCGAGGTAATTAGGGCTTTGCAGAGAATCAGAGTACCTTCTCCGAGACATTCGACCCCCAGGGCCTCTGGCAGACTCGAAGAGAGTAACGGAGAGGCCATTTCTAGCCAGAGTGGATGCACAAACCGCGCCGGCGACTGAACAAAATCCAAAAGCGAAAAACGAAAGGGAGAAAAGGAGAAAACTTGGATCAAATTATTGAACATAACGATATTAACCCTAGAGGAGCGAGCAAACGAGAGAGCGTACTTCCACTGCCGATGACGGCGATCTTTGGAACAACTCCGGCCATTTTTTCGAGCGGTGAAATTGCAACAGCAATTTGCGGGAAATCCTTTTATTTTTATTTTTTGACAAGGAAAGGATTCCGGAGGGATCACCCTACCCGGCGGCATCCTTGCGGATGAGGTCGAGAAGACCTGTATCATTGTTTATTTCGGTCCCTCGGGCAGAGTGGCAAAGTTGTGCAACCTTATCAGCCACTCTATTGCCCATGCGAGGGATATGAAGGAAGATTACTTCCTTCTCCGTTGTAAGTGGTAAATAATGATCTTACGGTCACCTTCAATGTGGATCTTTTCTAAATTAAGCTGATGGACTTTTTGTATACCTAGTTTGAGAGCTAATGCCTCCGCTTTGAGGGGGCTTTGTTTTCCAATCCGCTTGTGCAGAACGGAAGTAGGGTGACCATCCCAGTCCCTAATAATGGCCCCAACAGTACTGTCGCCATTAGAAAGAGATGAGCCATCGAAGTTTAGTTTGTACGTACCCCTAGGGGGCTTCCGCCACTGGATGGGACGTTGTTTGTTTCTTATTTTTGGCGTATGTGGCCTGGTAGGGCGAAGCTCCTCCTCAAATTCCATCTCTCGTAAAAACATTCTATTCCAGTTATCTAGTTGAGATTTGATCATTTGTAGTGCTTGTTCCTTCCTTGGGATGGCGACCTGCTGGAATAAAAATTGATTCCTAATGTACCATGTTAACCACCAAGAAAAGGCTAGGCTGGTCATGGCGGTAGAATTTAGGCTCTTTCCAAGCAGAGATAGAATGGGCCTAACATCCCTAGACTGGGCAATCCAGCAATCCACAGCTGATTGGTCTTGGAATGGGAGTTGGTGTACTTCTCTAACGAAAGAACATTCCAAGAACAGGTGAACCTCGTCCTCGGAGGCTGCATTACAAAGGGAGCAAGTTGAAGGGACAGCCGAACCTCTGCTAGACAACCTAGAAGCGGTGGGGAGGCCCGCTTGTGCTATCTTCCAGAGGAAGTTTTTAACTTTTGGAGGGCAATTGACCCTCCAAATCCAGTCATTATAATCCCGGGTGGCTGACGCTTGAGATGTAATCATTTTGTATGCACTAGCAGTAGTAAACCACCATTCCCTGTCAGGCCACCAGTATAGACGGTGTTGCGATTCCGAGGAAGGCAACGGAATGTCTAGAATCTCTTGCACTATGTCGGTAGGAAGTATTTGTTGTAGTTTTTCACTCCACCACTGGCCCCCCAAAATATAGTCACTGACCATTTCGTTTTGATTGTGATCCGGAGGGCAATCCACCCTAGCCATAACAGGGGAGGTTGAGATCCAGTTATCTGTCCAGAACTTTATTGATCGTCCATTCCCCACGGACCAAATTAGACCGGTTTTAAATTTATCAATTAAACCAGCTAGGTTGGACCATTGCCAGGAGCACGATCCCGATCTTTTGTAGTCGAAGATACTCGTGGTACGTAGATATTTATGTCTGATCAGCGATACCCACACATTACTCGGTTCTGCCAGAATCTTCCACAGAAGCTTCATCTGGAGGGCGACATTCATATCCCTTGATTTGCGAATACCCAAACCCCCAAACTGTTTTGGTTTGCAAATCCTGCCCCAACTTATTAACGGGCGGTACTGTAGGTCCTTATTCCAGAAGAAAGAACGATTGATTTGGTCTAGTTCTTTATGCATAGTGGCAGGGAGCAAAAAGCTCTGCATCACATGCAGCGGTTTGGACGAGAGATTAGAGTTTATTAGTGTAGCCCGACCTTGTTGCGATAGAGCATTAGCCCTCCACTTTGTCAGTTGTTGTTTAGATTTACAAATGATATCTTCGAAGGTACTGCTAGTGACCCTACCATTGATGATAGGACAACCCAGGTATTTTTCTATTGAGTGTTCTTCTGTAATATTGAGGCATGTACGTAACTGGAGAATTCTATGACTCGGAATCCCCCGAGTTACCTGAAAACATGATTTATGGTAATTAACCTTTTGGCCAGACACCTTGCAGTAAGAGTCTAAGATAGTCTTTACCTTGCGACCCGCTTCGACACTCCCTTTCGAGAAAATGATGATATCGTCAGCAAAGGAGAGGAACGGAACCCGTGGGCCGTTGCGTCCAATCGGAAAACCAATCGGTGTTCTATCTAGGCTAGCTTCCGCAGCCAGGCGCCGAGCAAGAATCTCAGCACCTAGTATGAAAAGAAACGGAGATAGGGGATCTCCCTGGCGAATCCCGCGGGAAGGGAGGAATAGATCCGTAGGACCATTGTTGATCAGCACCGAGAAGGAGACGGGGGTAATACATTCCATGACCCATGAGACGAACCTAGCATGAAACCCGAATTTTAGTAGCACCCTTTTGAGGAAATTCCAATCAACCCTATCATAGGCTTTTTCCATATCTAATTTAATAGCCATCCATCCTTCCCGACCCCTACGATTTTTGTAGGAATGGAAGATTTCATGAGCTATAAGGATATTGTCCTGTATAGCCCTATCTGAAACAAAGGCACCCTGAAGAGGATGTATGAGCTTACCAATGACCTTTTTCATTCTTTCTGTCAGAATTTTGGAGATTATTTTGTAAATGTTAGAGCATAGACTAATGGGTCTATAGTGACTAGTAGTCGTTGGATCATCCCTTTGTGGGAGCAGGGAGATAAACGTGTGGTTTATTTGTCGGAGCATTTTGCCGGAGTGGAAAAAACCTTTTACTGCACATATTATCGATTTACCGACGATGTCCCAGTATTTTGTATAAAACTCAGCCGTGAAGCCGTCAGGTCCTGGGGACTTGTTTCGCCCAAGACTAAAAACAGAAATTTTAATTTCTGAGTTGGTTGGCATTGATGTAAGGAAAGAGTTTTCTTCCGTCGAGATGGACGGTTGTATTAGTTGTAAAAGGTTGTTAAGGAGCCCTTCATCCGTTGATTCTTTCTTAAACCTCCTCTCAAAATCCCGTTGTATCTCATGCCTAACGTTTTCTTCTCCAATCACCATCGCTCCATTAGAGGATAGGATGTTGCAGATCTGTTTTCTATGTCGTCGCCCTGACGCCACTCGATGAAAGTAAGCTGTGTTGGAATCTGAAAATTTCAGGTGTTTAGTTTTGGCCCGTTGGCTCCAGAAAGATTTCTGAAAAAGAAGAAGCTTATCTCTCTTCACAATGAGCTGTTTTTCCTTATATCGATTTTCTGGAGAATGTAAATCAGAGCCAGCAGACTGAATACGCAATAGTTCTGAGTCAACATCCTTTATCTGTCGGAAAATGTTCCCGAAACACTTTTTATTCCACTCCTTTGCCTTCTTTTTTAATATTTTTTGTTTGAACATTAATTGGAACATAGCCGAGCCCTGGCAGGACGCCCTCCAGGATTGCTTGACTATGTTACGAAAATCTTTCCGAAGCAGCCAGGCATTCTCGAACTTGAATGGTGGGGCTTTGAAGTTAGAAGTGACTTCAAGAGAGATGGAGATTGGGCAGTGATCCGAAGAGGAGAAAGCACCATGAGAGGTTGCCATATTAGGAAAAGATGATAAGACCTGTTGGTGAACAAGCACCCGATCTAGTTTTTCGCGGATATTGAAGTCTTCCTCCGGGTTTTTTCTCCAGGTGAAGGGGTTTCCAAATGTAGGCAGGTCAAAGAGAGAGAAGTCGTTTTTGAAAGAGATTAGACGGGAGAACCTGGAGATCCGGGTGGCGGCCCCGCCGAATTTATCGGAGCTGCACAGAATTTCATTTAGATCCCCCATAACTATGCACGGGATAGTAGAATCTTTGATAATTGTTTTTAGCATTTCCCAAAAAATGTTTTTATCATTGGGTGATGGAGGTGCGTAGACAAAGAGAACAAGGATCGGGAACCCCGGCTGGGGGCTCACCAACCAGAGGCCAATGATGCGGGGAGCATGGATAGCTATGGAAATAGTGAAATCAAGCAGCTGATGAGATTTCCAGATGACTCCAATTCCACCCGATCTCCCAATGGAGGGCGACCATATCCCTTCGTCAAATCCAATATTTCTCCATAATTTATCATCCGGAATATTTTCCGTTTTGGTTTCCGCTAACGACATAATTTGAATCTGTTCATTTTTACACATCGAATCAATTTCCGTCCAGAAGGTTCGCTTTCCAATCCCTCGACAGTTCTAGAAGCATATCTTCATAAAAAATCTATAATGATAAAAGGACCAGGATACAGGTTCCTTAAATCGTGTCGATGTAGCGAATGCGGTGTGTACTTGCTCTTTTCGAGCCTTGTTGTTTGGGCGTAAAATACACTTAGCATGGATGAATAATTCGTCATATAGGCCCAATCGAATGAAAGTAATCCCAAAAGGAGAATAACCCACCTGAGCCAACCCATCCAATAAGTATGTTTATAATTGTGTTTTGATAGATTAAATCTCCACCCCATATGGCTGCAAGTTGGCGGTAAATGATTCAAACGGTGGTCTTTACTAACCACCCAACATAGCCTAAGGCCAGTTAACAAAGGCCATGCCGCAAAGTATCGGAAATTGACTTTCAAACGGGGGAAGCTAAGTGTGCAAGACATCCTGTGAACAATCATGATAGACACAAACGCAGCAATTATGGAACAGCTCCTGAACCACCAAATGGGTCTAAGGGACAACCACACTTTATCCCTTAAGCTCATGAAAGAGATGTAATAGCAAACGAAAATTCCAGATAATCTTAAACTGATATAACATAAGGGATAGAGGTTACAAGGGAGTAAACAAGAACCAGTACGAGTGCAATCCAACCCCCATGGAGCCGGAGTCCATACAGTGCCAGCTAGAGCAATATTTATACATAGCAAAGTAGGAATGCATAATAGATTATATAGAAATTCAGCTAATACCCAACAAGACCTAAAATGTTGAACCGAAATCTTGAACAAACCACCATTAAGCCACCAAAAGGTGCATATTAGATTACAACTAGAGTCACACACCACCACATTTAGACTACATTCTTTAATAGAAACCTTGAACAAAACACTAGAGGGTAACCGTGACAGCATGCCGATTTGGATGTCAAAGGAAAGGTGACATCGGAACGGTGGTGAATGCAAACCTCCAAAAGAGATTTCTCGGCCAAACCAAAAGAAGCAGTTAGGCCGACAGTGGAACGGAGGGCTAGCCATGGAAGCGTTTGTTGCTGCTTGTCGGCATGACGAAGCAAGTTGTGTCGGCATCATTGTAATCATACTTATGGATTGCTTGAAGGCAATATTCAGAGCCTTAACTGAGAGGTGGGTGTGAACCCAGGAGGGTGATTGCACAGCACAATTTAGGCCATGAGCAGCTGCAAACATGCAGCCCCAACAGCTGCGTCTTTTATCCGGGTTCTTAATCCTCCAAATAACCCACCAGTTTACTAACCTTGTTTGCAACAAATAAAGAAGAACAAAGAGCCACATAAATCTACAAAACTCGCAGCCTAATACCATATTTACCCAGATGTTTATTTCAAATTCAAGAAGTATAATCCCATGATCAGTAACACTATTGGAAAGATTAAAAGAAAGATGGAAATAAAAAACACTTGTTACCGGTTTTGCCAAACTAATTAGTATATGTTTCCATCTATAAACATCATAGGAAATGCATACTGATTTTTTATACAATAAGAGAACACCTTTCCAATAAGGTTTAACCTTTACACGATTTAGTGACAACCCAACTTCCTGATGCTCAGACTGGCGCATGCCCGAGAGTGAAGTGCCAGGACCACAGAGAAGGACTAGGAAAACACCAGAAAACTCAACAAAGAGATGTAAAGTGCTTTGCAGAGCAGCAACTGGAACTGTGAAGACATAGCACAGCATCTCAAAGGCGAAATTAACATAACCATACCTCAATATGGAATACCCAACAGACTCAAATGTAGCTCCAAATAATCCAACAGCAACATCTACATCATGAGGGAAATAAATTTTTTCCAAATGAGCATTGTTGTGAGCGGAATCTGCCGTGTTTTACAGTAACTTTTATATCGATTTCTGTATACATTGCATTCATTTGGGTTTAGATAATACAGAATCTATGTAGTTTATGTTTATTTGCCAAATTATGGAATCTACACCAGTTTCTGTTTAATTCGCAGAAATTGAGGCATTTTACAGCAATTCTACAGAAGGTCGAAAAAGCTCGGAAAACCACTACAGAAGTCCAAGGTCAAAGCAGCGAAACCAGTCTAAGAGTCAAGGCTACTCGATCTCGAGTAGGCCTACTCGACATAGACCACCATGTCCGGGCACAGCTTGTCGACAAAGCCATGGTCGAGAGAGCCAGCAACCCGAGCTCCGGAACCCAAACTCGATCTCGACGAGCAGTGGTCGAGGTCGACGAAGCCCAGACGCCCATGTCCGGAGTCGACAAGGAGAGAAGCCGAGGACGACCAAGAGCACTCGCTGCCAGCGGACAGAGCAACTCGACAAGACCTAGTCGGCAAACCTTACTCGAGGTCGACTAGGGCTTGTCGAGATCGACAAAGACCTTGAGCCATGTCCGAGCTTGCCGAGGAGAGACACTCGAGGAAGGCTAGTCGACAGGGCAACCCTTGTCGAGGTCGACGAAGCCTACTCGAGGTCGACGAGCGCCAGTGAGCCAAGACCGAGCCACATCGAGCGGAGAAGCCAACCAAGTCCAGTCGACAACGAATCCTTGTCGAGGTCGAGGAAGACTTGTCGAGGTCGAGTAGACCGCGTTCCAGAATCTTCTCGACTTGTGCAGTCCGACTAGAATTGGCTTTGCTTGGGCGTGAAGGTGGAAGATTCTATCCGAGTTGATCAAGTTCTATCTATGGAAGGCGATCTATCAACATGAAGACATACTACCCTATTTAGAATTATCCTTTCCTTTTAGATTTAATTCCATTATGTCATTTATTTATCTTTTAAGCACTTTAGATATAGATAGATATCTTCTTTCCTAGATTAGCTAGGGAATGAAGGCTATAAATAAAGCCCATGGGGCTCAGTTTTATGGATCATAAAAAAAACACAAGTAGTTAGTTCCATTCAGAGATACAGTTTAGGAGTTTAAGGTTTTTAGGGTTTTGGCGGTTTGCGAAAGTTGATTGCCAGGATTGTAAAGGCTTTGAATATAGTTTTATGCAATTAGTTTTCTTTCAATCGATGATGTCTGCGATTGCGATGAGGCGTGAGTAGTCCACCCACTTCTGGGGCTGGGGTGAGCCCGACGGTGGCCATGTGAGGCGATGCGATAAAGGTCAGATCTTTTTGTGCGATTCATCTTCTATCCCTATGAGCATGATTCTTTTGCGAGAGTTGAAGGTGATCCTTGTTTGTGCTATTGAAGCGAAAGTGATCTTAATGCAACTTGGATTAATTATGTGAAAAAGGGATAGTAACAATTAGGGTTTATGCGAGAGCCTCTATATGCCTATTTGTTAATGACAAAAGTTATTTGATGGAAAGCATGATCTTTTGTGCCTTTATGTGTTGTTTTGCATGGTTATCGTTGTGGTGTTGAAACCCTAGCCTTGGAGGTCTTTTAATATATTGATTTATTTCACCGAAATTCTGAGTTCTGTGTTTGGATTTGCAAGCTTTAAAGTTTCTGTCTTTTTTCTGTTTCTTGTCGACATAGACTAGTTCTCGTCGATCTCGAGGAGGACCCTTGTCGAAGTCGAGTAGTGCTGGTCTAGGTCGAATTGAACTTTTCTCTGTTTTCGTCGATTTTCGATTTCTGATGTTTCTGTCGAGTTACTTTTGTCGATCTCGAGTACCTCTTGTCGAGGTCGAGTACGCTTGGTTCATCGAGTTGATTGCTTTCGTTTCTGTTTTCTGTTTTTTTGCACTTTTCTTTGTCGACCTCGAGGACAGCTACTAGACTTCGAGTAGCTTCTGTGTCTTCGATTTACTTTTTGCTTTATTTCTTGCTTTGCTTTGTTCTTTGCTTTACTTTCTGTCTTTAGTTTCTGTCTTTGCTTTTGTTTTAGTTACCCTTGCCGGGTTTATTTGTTTCTTTTATTTCTGCTTCTGCCTGTTCTGCTGTGTTTGTGAGAATTTACAGCTATCTGAGAACTGCTGACGTGCTTCCTCGTGGATTCGATCCTGACTTTTCTCTTACTACAACGGGAGGAAGTCTTGTATTTATTTGCTGAGACAGGGAAGTCAGTCTGAACTTGATTTTATATTTATTTCAATACTCGACTATACTCCTGCCTAGTCAACAAGCATAGTTGCCCAAACCTGATGGAGAGTGCAAGGCATCCCAAGAGCAATCTGACCACCCAGTGGTAATGGTTTTCACATTTTGATAATCAGAGCAAAACATAGATTCTAGCCACCGCAAGAGCTCTAGCTCCAATATCCATATGTAGTAATCATAACTAAAATTCACCAACCATATTGCATTAATACATAATAGGCATGAAGTATAGGGGCGCATACAATTTTCAAAATGAAGGCAACTCCTCCCTAATGGACCCTGTAACCATACATTTGCAGCAAAGTAAACGCAAGGAAAGGAAAGAACTTCAACCCAGATTACATTACATAGCAGTACCCACATCACCACTAATAGCCTAATTAGTTTAGACGAAATCTTGAACATACCACCGTCGAGCAACCAAGACAGCAAGCCGAAGGGGTAACCAAAAGTTGAGAAGCATCGGGTCCGTGGCGAGTTCAACATCCCAAAAGTATTTGCCCGGCTAAACCAAAATGGGCAAGAAAGCCGAAATATGAGTAGGACACTAACCATGGAAGCGCTTGTTGCTGCTTGCCGGCATGTCAGAGCAAGCAGTGTCGGATTCTTCCTGCTGTAACTTCCTCTTGCAAGAGGACGATTTCGACATCGACATAGGGCCAGAGCCCGACTGCACTACCCCATCAGAGGGACGAGCCATAGCAGCAACAGATGATGCAACAAGTAATGTGCGGTTTTGAGCAGCAACATCCGAAAGGCGAACCTCAGAGGAAGGATCAAACTCTTCAAGCATTCTGTCGAGTGCATCGTTAGTGAAATCCGCTGGCAGTGCCTGACACTCATGGATCATAGCCGAATCCTCATCATAATCGACCATATCGAGATCGAAAACCTCATAAAAGGTGGAGTCGGATAGCACAGGATCATAGGTCGGAGAAGCATAGTTTTCGGTAGCCGATGCATTCGGCTGCAGAACACACGTACCAGGAGCAGGAGTAGTGTGCATAGGAACCACGGTGGCATCAGTCATCGAACCAGGGAGCCGGGAGAGCTCAACCGCAGGCAAGGACGCAGTGGGAGAGGCGAAGCAGGTGGCAAGGGCGTTCCAGCAGCAAGTG
This sequence comes from Persicaria tinctoria, assembly GCA_037127255.1. Classification (NCBI taxonomy): domain Eukaryota; kingdom Viridiplantae; phylum Streptophyta; class Magnoliopsida; order Caryophyllales; family Polygonaceae; genus Persicaria; species Persicaria tinctoria. The sequence continues at coordinate 58,573,565 of JBANSL010000007.1, read as the reverse complement.
GCGCAACCACCCCGACAACAGAAGGAGCGCCAATGTTGGCCGGAGCAGCGGTATGGTCAGGCACCGCAGAAGTAGAATCCCCGACACTGTCGGACGACATGGAGCTAGAGGACTCGGAGGGAGCGTCCACGTTTGATCCAAACAGAGCAAGCAATGCCTCCTTTGAGTGACCAAACCTTGGCGGATGAGCCTTCTTTTTCGAGGCAACCCTAGTCCATTCCCCAGCACCCTCCGAACCCTCCATAGCCGGAGGAGCATCCTCGGTAGCTTGATCACTCGGGATCGGTACAGACGGCAGGATATCTAAATTCGCCAGCCGCATAGGGAAATCAGCAAACTCATGATACGGATCCCCGCAAGCCCCGCACCCGACTGAGATATCCTCAATCCAAATTGGATAAGAAACTAGTTCTTCCGCCTCATTGAGGACTTTAATCCGAAATTCCTTGATCCGGGTAATATCTACTGCAGCACATACTCTCGGGTAGCGGAACCGAGCCCCATTCTTACCAAATGCCGCGACTCTGATGACTTCACCAATTTTATTGCCCTCAATAAGATCGGACAACACTTTATCACTAATGTATTTCACTGGGAGTCCAGGAATGCGGATCCAGACGTCAAGAGTGGTGAGTGACTCTGTGAGAGGATCGAAGTCGATTCGCCATGGCCTGATAACCAGCATTTGCTTCTTGACATGAAAAGGCCTTCCCTGCCAGACTTTCTTGCAATCTTCCACCAGATGAAAGCGGATTTCCATCCAGTTGTTCCTCATGGGAATGATTTGGAACCCGCCATTCAAGAATTTCCAATCGAACGAAATCTTCTTCCTGATTGTAATGATCGACACAGGGTCGCCGATGATGGTAGCAAAGACCGAAGTTTGGCTAAGGTTCAAGATGTTATCTTGAACCCCAACCAGAACTCCCTTCAGTTTCTCCATATTGAGGGCTTCCCTCCTTTGTTTTTTCTTTTTTCCTGCAACAGACTGACCACTACACCCTCCCGGAAGAGGGGTAGCATCAGGATTGTTGTTGGCCTCGCTAGGAGGATTTGGGCCCTTTCGGGATTTGGTTGGGAGGAGGACCAAATCCTCTAAACCCATAGGTTCCTTACATGATCGATGAGCAGACGAAGGCTTGTCCACCATGGTGCACCCGTTCAGCAGACAATTTGAAACACCAGAAAGAAATTCGAGAGAGACAGAATAGATTAGAGAAGAAAGGGGGGAAAGGAGAACGTGAGGAGGTAGAAGAAGCAACCCCAAGCCCCAATTTATAATAGCCTCTACCCGCCACCCCCAAATTGGGTGATAGCACTCCCTAAAAAACACAGCAGTGGACAAAATAAGATCTCTTAGCCCCCAAATCGACATATCAAATCCAGAGCAATGATAACACCAAAGTAGGAGGGGCCAAGGAGGGGGCTTCTCAGGGGTTATAGGGGGCGGATTGGAGGAAATAAGGCGCTTGAGCAGAGCAGCAGGCCGAGACCAACTAGGATTCAGCCGGCTAGGTCTAGACAACCTGCGACTAGATGAAATTTCAAAGAAAGAAAGAGACCCTCTCTCGATCGACACGAGGGCATGAGAGCACCCCAACCTGCAATGATTACCCGTCGAGGCGAACAGGAAGCTGCGCCGCCAGCCATAGGGGCTGATTTGGTGGCCGCCAACTCCAACAGAAGGAGGAGCGGGGATTCGATGACGAATTTCTGCTGCTACATGGCGATTTCTGTTTAGGGCGCGTGAAGCGCGTTCATTCATGTTTACCTTAAATGTTGATCTTGCTTCGGGAAATCCTTTTAGTTCACCAAGGCCTTGAGGCTTGAGCCATATAAGTCCTTTTTTTTTATAAGGTAATTAATTCGAAGGCTAGACAAACCGACTCATCGAGAGGCCGATAGAGTCGACAAATGGAGAACCGTCAAATACACAATTATAAAATAAAACGGTGCAATACAAAGCTGGCAGACAAACAGCCCAGAAGAATAGACGAGCCTAATCCAAAAAATCTGAGGACAACGAAGACAAAATCGAAGTCAAGCATCACCAAGCGATGACACCGCTGACCAACCGTACATCAAGAGTGCATGTGGGCAATGAAGACGAACCTCAAAGGAAATTTTCGAAACACGGAGTTGCTTCCTCGATGCACACTATCATGACCCCAGCCAGACCCGACCCCATTTAAGTCTCTTATGTTTGGGTCGGTTTAATGTTTTTAGACTCACCATTTCTATTTCCCTTTATTTTATTTCTCTTATTGTCGTATATGTAACCGTCGGTGGGCACGATTGAGTATTTGACGCGAACCGATCAATTGTGTCGGATACCCGAAACCATTTAGGTCCAAAACCCCGATCCGGATAAGAAACGGATAAATCCGGGTATCCGACACATATACACTAATCAGATCGGTGTTGGATACTTGGTTATTCGGCACGAACTGTTTCATTTTTTTCCCCGATCCCGTGTTGATTCTATTGGTGTACATTAGTATATGGGTTACAATGGTGAAACTGGATAAACTTAGGTTCGTCTTCAATAGTGGAAATGAGATCGGAGAGGAGATCAAAACAAAGGAGATGATTGGGGTGTTGTTGAGGCGCGGAGGCGACAATTGATTCCAGTTAAGCCACCAACACACCGAATCCTGAAAACGATATATTCTCTAATGGGAAGTATTCCTCGTCATGAGAGGAGAGAGAGAAACCATGTCTTCATTAGCGAAAATGAGATCAGAGAGCAGATCGAAACAGAGGAGAGGATCGGGGTGTTGTTAAGCGGCGGAGATGATGATGGATTGATTGGATTCCAGTTGAGTCATTAGCACACTGAAACTCGAGAGCAATACATCCTCTCTCGGAAAATTTTCCTGTTTTCCTCGCCCTGGGGAGGAGAGAGAAACCTTATTTTTGTGTTCAATGGCGGAAATGAGATTGGAAATGAGAGGATTGAGGCGCGTAGGAGAACTGGAGAAGAAGAGATTGGAGTCTTCACTGTCGGCTAAGCAGGGTCGTCTCGATGATTGTCTCGATGATTTTAAGGGCACAGTTCAAAAATTGATATTAGGCCCTCTTAATTATGGCGGTTAATTTTTTATTAGAAAAATTAATGTGTCTAAAATTAATTAGTTATAGGTTTATTTAGTTATATTTATTCAATGAAAACATGTAATACTAAATATTAATATCTCTAAATTAATGTATACTTAAGTAAATAAATGTAATAAAAAGTGTCAATTGTGAAGTATTGAAAAAATGATAAGGAGTACTATTTTTTGGCAAATAAAAAATTTAACTACATAAAAAGTAAATAATATTGAATATTAATATCCCCAAATTTTAAAGTATGGAAAACTTATTATCAAATCCTGTAATTTGAAGGGCCGAAAACATAATAAGAGAGTACGTACCCTTGGGAGAGAGGCCCCAAAACTAACCACTTGTGCTAGGAAATTTTCATGATACATTCTCACATTTATTGATATATATATATATATATATATATATATATATATATATATATATATTGATACGGGGTTAGCCGTGAGATGGTCCGATCTTCGACAAACAAGCAAGAAACGACTCAAGAAAGGGCTAATCTTGAACAAGATCGACCAAGAAAGCAAGAACAAGTGCATACTCGACTTCGAGTAAAAGAAAGACAACGACGCAGCAAAGAAAGCAAAGGGAAGACTCGACAAGAAACAATAAAGACTCGAAATTGAATGCAAGAATTGAAAGACACGGCCGATAAGGACTGAGTCGATCTATATAGAACAAGATAAAGACCACATGCCTCCTCAGAGGGTAGGAACCAATACCAATGACTATATAACCCGCCTCTGCAACCCTACACAACCAAGCGGACAACTTGGAGGCACAAGGAGGGGGGCTCGTGGATACTAGGATCACCAAGTCTTGCGAAGTTGATGAACACAAAGCAAACCAAGCTAGATAAATACCAATAGTTGCAGTCGATGAGCTCTGCTCTAATCGATCGACAATTGTGTTTCACACAAACTGAAATTTCATTCATAATGGAAGACGTCTTATATTTTACAAGGAGATCAGCCTATATTTATAACTAGGGATGGGTAAAAATTACCATGAAAACCGAACCAACATGTACCAACCGAACCAAGTTCCAAAACTTGGTACGGTAACGGTAATGAGAATGGAAAAGTTGGTATTACCATTACCAACCAAATTCAAATTGGTTGGTACGGTAATACCAACCAATTCCTATCAAACCAATTATATCTAGTTTTATTTTTATTTTTTTAATTTATTTTGTAATTTTTTTATGTTTTTAACTTTTGTTTTTATTTTTTTAACTTTTGTTTTTTCTTTAGAAAATATTTTTAATCAAGGGAGAAATACTAACTCGACCTCGATTAAGACGAAAACCTATACCCTATACCGTTAGTCGGAATAATACATTCATACTACTATGTTGTTTTTGTTTTAGTGTTTAAACACTTTGTAATAACTTTAAAGTTTTATGTTGCTTTCGTCCTCAAATATAGTCGGTTTGGACGAAAACATAAGCATTGGAATAATTTATACGTTTTAATTAAGTTGTATTATATTTGCATGTTTTTTTCTCAACACTAGAAAGTTGGTAAATTACCATTACCAACACGTACCAACCAACTTAATTGGTAACCAATTAAGTTGGTACAACCCTTTCGGTGGTTGGTAATGGTAGGGGTTTTACGATTACCAATTCAAATTGGTTGGTACATGGTAAACGGAAAAATGAATTGGTAATGTACCAATTCCACCCCTATTTATAACCCTAAGGGCTGATTTTAGATAGAAATAATAATTAAAGAGAAATTAAAATAAATTCCTAAATTACCTAAAATAACTTAAATAAAGAAGGTTACTAAAAATAACAAAAGAAAGTTCTTTATTCTCGTCAAAACAGTGACAACTTGCAAATATGTCGATTTTCGGCCAAGCTCTAGGTCGAATCTGGAAAAACTTTCAAGAGCAAAGTTGTAGATCTCTTCGTCCTCGTTCCGACAAGATATGGCACGCCTTAATCCGATTAATATTGAATCCGTACAACACATTTTACTGAAACGTCGAAAAGCTGTCAATCTGCTGTCCGAATGTACAAAACGTCAACCTTTGGATCTTCTCCCATGGTGGAGCCTTCTTCTTCCTCTTGAGAAGGACATCATCCGAAGGTGTCTTGGATGGTCCCGCATCATATAGGCCCCCAAAATTTCCGGGCCTTGTGCGATCAAGCCTATCGCGCCGCCCTATCACCGGCCTTGCGGCTAAGAATGGGAGATCAAGTTTAGGCCTTAGGCAGTGGCGGATCCAGGATTTTCGGTAAGGGGGGGCTGAAAAGCACTTTTGTAAGTTACGAATCGAGATCAATAATAATATCGAAAATTAAATTCTGTATAGCCATTTTTGTTCCTTGCACGTAAATAGACATATACTGAATTAGGTTGTTAGTTTGTTAATGGTTACAAATTAAGTTACATGATACTAGCCTTAGCTTGTTGGACTTCTGACTTATTTCAATTTAATTAAAACTAAGGTTATTTTTAGGTTAAGTCAAATTATTTTGTATTTAGAATATTTTTAGAATTGAGTTTCATCAAGTACCATCCCTATTCAAACAATCCCAACCAAAATTCTAAATTCTTCAATTTGTTTTTAAATTTTTTACTTGTTTGCGAAACTAAAAAAAAATCACTTAAATCACAAATTCAATCTACAAATCCAATTTAATTCACAAATTTACAAAATTGATTATCAAACCTAATTTTACAAAAATGGTTTCAAAATCAAAACCCTAATTACTCACATCCTACCTTTAAATTGCTTACTATACTAATGACTCCAAATTTTAAAGAAAGCCAACAGCTATTGGTATTTGGGATTCACTAATCACTATTGAGGTTAAAATAGCTGGTATTTGGGATTCACTAATCACTATTGAGGTTAAAAAAAAAGAGGAGGGCTGCGCTGTAGAGGTTAAAAAAAGAAAAGAGGAAAGGTTAAAAAAAAGAGAAGGAGGGATGCGCTGTAGAGGTTAAAAAAAGAAAAGAGGAAAGGTTAAAAAAAAGAGAAGGAGGACGGGATTCGAACCTGGGTCCTTCCCTCCTCTCTCTAACCCTCCCGCTATCGCTTGTCTTAACCACTGAGCCATATTGGCATTATGATTTTAGGCTACTTTTTTTTATATATATTACAAACCATAGGGGGGGGGCTTCGGCCACTGCGAGCCCCCGCGTGGATCCGCCACTGGCCTTAGGGTTTGGTTAGAGATACTTTCAGCCGAGAATTGGAGATCGGGTATATAGGCCTTAGGGTTTGGTTGGAGATAAAAAAAAATGGGGCGAGAATGGTAAAAAAAAGTTTAGCGCTAGGAATCGAACTCGGGTCTTCAGGGATACGTCTTGCTTGTCTTAAGTCCAACACGGCCAATACCAACTGTGCTATAGTGAACTTTTTTGATATTTTAGGGACGTATCTTATGCTCTTAGGGCATAGGAAACGAGGTTAAATTGGAAAAGATTCCTTACTAAAAAATAAGCGACCCTAAGAATCTGATTAAAAGAAAAGCTAAACTAATTAAAATTTGAAAAATATTTTCAAATTTGTGCTTTTATCCTATGCTCCGCCCTTAGGGCGTAGGATAGAAAACCCATTTTAGAGATTGTGTATATACTAGCAGTATATTATAATACCTATAATTATTTTTAAAACAATAAACGGTTCGTGTCGGGTATCCGACAAGGGAAAAAGCCCGATCCGAACACGAACCATTTATTACCGTGTTTTACCGGCTTGTTTCATTTTTGTGTTGTATTATTTTCGGTTCGTGTTGTTTCGTCTCGTATCGCCGTGTTTTCATGTCGGATTTTTTTTCACACCCCCTACCACCTTCGTCTACTTGATGAGTATCCAAATTCTAACACCCTGTTTGGATTGTGGGTTTTGATGGGACTTTTAAGAAGGAAAGTGAGGGGAAAATGAAATTGGTGTTTGGATAGACAATTCAGAGAAAGGGATAGGGATAGGATTGCAAACGTGGATAACTGCCAAATTTGATAGGATTTCACAACCCATCAAATAGCTGAAATTTGATGGGAAAGTAAAATTCTTCCCCTTCCCTTCACTTCCTTTCCCTTCTCCAATTTCTCATCCCTCCTTCCCTTAAAAATTCCAATTGCCAAACAGAGGGTAAATGTTCATCTTCAACCTTCGTTTGTGAAACCGTCTTTTTCCGTTTCCAGTTTCTTCAACCGTACGGTTGGCTTCTTTGCACTTAGAGGGTAAGGCCCTTCAATGGCACCATACACTAGTACAGAAATAAGGTATGTCGGGTGTTTTTTAACGAAACGGTCGGGTGTTTTTGGCCTCCTTTTATTCGCTCTCCTGACAGATATTTCTCAGGGGTTTTTTAAAAACTCCCGAGAAAAACAGTTCGGTCAGGTGTTTTTAGAAAAACTCCCGAGAGACTCTGTTTCCCAACCAGCGTTTTTTACCTTTAACTCTCTCGGGAGTTTTTTTAAAAAACCCCTGAGAAATGTTGTAATTTTTTTTTATAAGAAAAACCAGCTTCCTGCCCAATTTATTGAACCGGTAGAAAGCTGCTGTTTTGCTGTTACGGAGGGAGTACTGAATACGTTAATATCCAGATCCCAGATGTCATAACAAAATAGACCAAATTAAAAGAATTAAAGGACAACACCTTATAATAATTCACTCTACTATATTGAAGCAAATGCTTATCTATTGTCAAGAAAAGTGTATAGTTGCATTAAGATTTTTTCTAAGCATAAACAAACATAACCCTCCAGTTTTGAACTTAACCAAAAATTCATGATTCATCAGCACTCTCAACATTGCCACCCTCCCAACACCGACACTCGCTCTTCCACATCGACGCGCTCTTTCTGTCAAGAAAAATGATATGAATTAACAATGACATGATCTCAACATTACCTCCCTCTGCATTATAAATTTAGGTATTAACTTCTTGCAAATTTTTTTTACCAACTCTCTGCTAAATGATATCACCACAAAATAGGAAACATGACTAGATAAAGAAAGTTGTCTTACCAAGCAATGCACTGTCTCCACCAGATAGGCAGATATAGAAACAAGTTAATCACAAAGAAGTGCTCAAATTGGTTCAAAGTTCTTCCTGCCACTGTAAATTGAAAAGAAAAGGAGTTAAATGGAATAAAGAAATTAGTCTATCAGAAACCCAATTAGAAGAGAAAACAGACTTAGGAAGTGATAAGGTAGATTAACTAATTAAAAAGAAATAAGAAACCACCAAGGGAGAAAGCAATAAGGCAGCTCAATAGAGCGTTCATTGGCTATTGTCATTGTTGAACTACTTGAGGAAAAAGCAAGCAAGCGAGTGTTGTGGATCAAAGTTATGACTAGAGGACAAAGTACATATTGTTCCCGACAAAAGATCAAGTGTTATCCTCCCCAATTCCGCGCCAGAAGCAGCCGTTTGACTTACGATCCTATCTTGTATCCACATAAACTATTGGTTGCATTTGGAGCCTGCAAAGAGCAGCGTCCTAAAATAATTAGAAACGACCACATGTAGTTAAGAATAAAGGAAAACCAAGAAAAAAAGCACTAACCTTAGAGGCTAGATGGTGGAATATATACAACAAACACTCAACATAGTTGAAGATGATCTCTTCTGTCTTCTTTAGTGGCATATAGTTCTGAAGAGTAGGATAGAAAGATATAAGCTAAAATTCTAGGACAGAGAATACATAATATATTTACATATCATTATTACAACAAGACCGGGAAGAAGAAACTAGCACGAGATTACAGTTTGGATTTTCCTTTTCATGTCTCTTGAATGAATCCTCAAAGATTCCCATTATCATCACTATAGACAATTGTTCTCTCAAAAAAAAAAACACAATGCAGATAATGAAAATATACCTTTAGAAGCTGAATAATAGAAGGAAGAATCTAAGGTGAATCCTGCGGTGCAGTGTAAGGTGAACTTTCTGCGAGGTTTTTTAGCAGCTCCAGCTTCTGTTCCTTTGGAATCTGACAAGAAAGATCAGAGCAACAATATAGATTCACAAAGAGATAAAAAAAAAACATTCACAAATTGCATTATTCTTTCTTGATAATTAAAATTACCGTTCCATATTTTTTGTTGGAAGTTTCTATGACAAAAGAAATATGTCAAAACTACTTTTCAAAAAAGATGCATGCCATTACAATCCCTATATCCCATCGTTCTAGGCTTCTAGGGTACAGGGTTACACAAATGGAACAAAGCACCTAAGACATTTAAAACACATAATATGAGAAGAAACAAAAAGGAGCTGCATAATGAATGCTCAAACAATACCTTGTCAAAAACAGGAATCATATGTTTGTTCAGTAGCTTAAGAACTTGCTGCTTGAGGCTCCTCTCTATTTATAAGGAAAGTAATTAGTGAAGAACAAATAGTGACAAAAAGAAAACATGAATTACTATCAGCATTCTTACCATAAAAAAGGGAATAGCCAGGTGTAAGCATGCCAAAATCCTATCTATATGGTCTCCATCCGTAAGCTGCATTTCAAAGATAATAGATCATCAAGCTATTGTTTGTCAATAATATCCATATAGTGCCACTGAATTCACTATTGTTTCCGCTCTTATAGTACAAAACTCTGGAGGCAATGGTTTATGAACTAAATAAAAATTCATCATAAATGGCATCTGTCATGCCGGTTTCGGAGAAACCTGAGCGAAGCTCATCTAGGCCCAGGGGTTCAAGTTCTCCCTTCAGGTGCATATCAAATCTAGTTCATCAGATGAACGTGGAAAAGGATCAGGAATTGTCAACTGCTAAAGCTCGTATAGAAGATTTGGAAGTGCTGGCTGCTAATAGACAAAAAGAGGTTAATTTAAAATCAAGTTCTTTTTTGATTAGCCAAATCTTTTGAAGAAGCTCAGAAGGCCTATTCAATGATATTTCAATCAGTTGTAAGTAATAAGTTCCATTATATGGCTAACTTATGTACCTGGCTTGAATCAAGTGTGCATGTTGAGTAGCCGATTGGCTGCAGCAGAAAGCATGACACATGACATCATCAGGGATTTACTGGGCCTGAAACTTGACATGACTAACTATGCAGTGAGTTTCTCATAATCATCTACAAATCATTCCAGGTTTATCCAAGTATCCTTGATATTCATATTCTGTATGTTGGCATGTTTGAAGGACTTGGTAGATGAGCATCAGCTTCACAGCCTGCTGGATGTTGCTCAGCAGAAAACAACGGAGTCCAAAAGAAAGGCAATTCTGATATCTAATGTTTTGCTTGGGCAATCATCAGTGTCACTACGTTTTACAATTGTACAAGTTTCTTAACCCCTGATTCAAAAAATGTTTCAGGATGAAGAAATTCACAGGCTACAGATGCAAATATGTGATTTGATTAATGAAAGGGACAGGTAAGACATAGTAAAATAAAGTATATTACTCTTTCTAGCCTTTTATTTTTTGCAATGTTTATGACCCGGAACATCATAATCAGATAACTAACAGCTAGTTAAACATTATAGGCATTGACCCTTTTTTCTTGAAATTATAATCACCACAAGATTCAGCATAAATGTAAAAGGCTACAACAAGAGTTTCAAAGCTCTAAACCTATGCTAGATGGAAATATTCAAATGATACTAGAACTGAGAAGATCATTCAAAACAAGGAACCCAAACAATGTCAAAAGAGAACAGGCAGAGGCTAAATCTTGGATATGGTAAGCCCTGTGGCAGATTAGAAGTAGAGAAGCAATAAATAAACACTTTGGTGCAGCGAGAAGCAAACATTGATGGGTACACCAAACAAAGCTTCAACAGTCCAAATCTTCACATAGAATGCTTTTAAAAGCATTATAAAATTCGATGGGAACAAAAAATAAGAAAAAGGATGCCAAATTTGATAGTCAAACGCCAAAAGCCGCCACAGAAACCCTAAAATCCATAATTTGGAGGCAGCATCACGACATTAGAAAAGATGGAGCAAGATATACCAACCTCGATCAAGCGCCAGAACACAAAATCACCAATTGATTCAGGGCAAAGGCAGCAGCAATGTTTGAGGGCCAACCAAACCCCATAATGACTACAATACATCATCACTGTTTAAGGGCCACCAAATATGTGAGACCTGCGAAGAGCGAGATCGACAGAGGCCGAGACCCGCGAACCCTAATTAGTGGGAGACCACAAAATCACCAAATACAGAAGCACAAGCCAATTGATTCATTGAAGAGGGTGAAGTGTAGGACGAACCTTGGAGCCTTATTGATCGACGAAGCCGAATAAAACAGCAGGCGAACTAAGGGATGAACAGCAAGATCGACGAGGGCGAAGATGGCGAACACAGTGAACGAACGGCTAACCCTCCTCTGCAATTGGCCTGGGTGAAGAGAAACAGCAAAATCACCAACCCTCCTCTACCATTGACAGTTCAATGTTGAGATTTTCAGCGTCGATCATCCTCCACAAGCATCGATGGAAGATTTGATGTTAAACGCTAAAGGATATAGAGAGTTTTTAGGTTTGCTTTCGGGTCTTTTATTAAAAATTACCCGATAGAGATTGACGTTTCCAGTGTGTTCAATAACAACCCTGAGAGAGTATATCCGATATTTTCTTTAAAAAAATAAACACGCTTTTATCCGGAGTTTTTATAAAAACTCCTGAGCGAGAATCGTTTTTCAGGAGTTTTTTAAAACTCCCGAAAACTTTATCCCGTAACATCTACAATTTGTACTAGTGATAACGACATTCGAAACTGGTATGATCACTATCCCCCTTGGACTGAGTATGTTGTAGATATTTCTGCTTGATTTAGGAGGTTATATATTTGATGATCCCCTTGTCGAGCTCGTTAATCTTAAGCAGTACGAGCCTATAATTGAGTTTTTGGACAGTTTGAATGCAAGTTGACTCAATTGTATATTTCCAAAGACCATGAGCTTAGCATTTTTCTTGCAAATCTTTACCCCATCTCTAAATGCATATCATGCCAATTTAATCCAACCTTTTTAGGGGAAACAACGAGATTTGCTCAGCTGTATGAATCCACATCCACCCTTCGGTTAAACCCTGCCCGAAACACCTTCAATATGCCTCAATCAAATTCCAAAAACACACATATTCTACCAAACCTAGAGCCCCATAAAAGCCCTTATGGCAGAGCCCCCTTCAATCCACCAAGTAAAACAACCATTTCTAGATATATCTAAGATTCTTAGCCACTTTCAATCCCATTTTGCCATTCTCTCACACATTACCTTATTTACCCTTATTTTGGGCTTTAATATTAGGCCGGAATGAACTCCATTATTGCTCACTATTCAAATTCAAAATTTTTTTTTTTATTAAGTAAGAATTAGATATTAGACATGTCTGATTCTCGAGGGGCTGACGAAACCACCAAAACATACAATAAGAATATAAAACGATGCTATAAAACAAGTAGAATACCTCTACAACAAGAACGGTCTAAGAAAAATTACTCCCAACAGTTACGGACGACGGCGAAGAAAGAAATTCAAATTGAAAATATGAATTATCCTATCAAATACTTTGTCCGACTTTATTAAAAATCCGACAAGACAAACTATATATATCTTTTTCATTTCATCATTTTTATTTTGGGCTTCAATATTATGCCGAAGTCAACTCCATTGTTGGTCACTATTCAAATTGGAAATATGAATTATCGTAACAAATACTTTGTCCAACTTTAATAATTAAGAATCCGACGAGACAAAATATGTCCTTTTCATTTCATCATTTTCTCACACATTACCTTATTAACCCTTATTTTGGGCTTTAATATTAGGCCAAAATCAACTCATTTTGACCACTATTCAAATTGAAAATATGAATTATCTTTACCAATACCTTTGTTCAGCCTTAATAAGAATTTACGTTATTATTTCACTTAAAAAAAGTGTTTCCTATGTTCTTATCCTAAAAGATACTATCAGATAGGGCCAAACCTTTTCAAAAAAATTTCTAATAAAAAATATGTCTTTTTAATTTCTAAACTTCTATAAAACCTGAATCTTATTTGGACGGGAAATAACCCACGTGTATTTGATCAATCTGCTTCACCAACATTAAATTTAATTTACAGGCGAAAATCTAACTAAAATAGATAACTAGTGATGAATAAATTATGAGTTAAGATTTTTCGCCCATTACCCACCTTAGAAATCCACCCATTAATCTATCCTACTTATTTTGAATAATCAAGAGGTAAAACGGTCTTATATTTCGAGACAGCGAGTGCTATTTATATTTATTCATTATTTTACTTGAACAATTACGTTACAGTCTTAACAGAGTTGTTAATCTGTTATCTTTGATCATATTATAAATAAATAAATATACTCCGTACGTAGTTATTAATCCACGATGTCATTTTGCCGTTTTTCCCATCCTCCATTGACCGGCGGCACCTTCCTCGCCTTCCCCTTTTCCATTTCCCCACTCCCTATATAACAATTGCTTACGAAATTGGATTTCTTTTTAGGATGATTCTCCATTTCGTTTTCCTCACGTCGAAACTTACCTTCTCCTCACCTCAAAACCCCCTCCGATCCCCCTCTCAACACCATCTGTTTTAAGGTTCGTTTGTATATCTCGTCTGGGTTCCTCCCACTTTCTGCATTCTTGCTAAATTTTGTGTCATATACCGTTCAATTGGGTGTTTCTGAGCTTGTTTACATTTTACTGAACGTTTCTGAAGTGGGGTTTTTTTTTTTGCTGTTCATTTTTGGTAGATCTTATTAGAACTGAAGCTTATTTGCTCATAATCCTAAGCTCAATTCAAGAACATAGAACTATTTCATTCCCTTGTTATTCGGTAGCACTTTGGTTCCTTTAGGACTTTTTTGAATTTTCAAACACCTTCATTAGCATAAATAAGGAGTTGAAGTTGATTTTAGCACAAGTTAGGTCATCAATTAGGAATTGTTGATAAGCTTTAAGTATCTGTTTTGTGCAATGTACTAATTGCTTATAAAGAGCTGATAATAATGTCCGTCCTAAACGAACCCTTGCTTGCATAAATTTCTTCCGTAAACGGCTTTAGATTGAATAATCTTGTACCATGATTGCCCATAAATGAATGACTTCAAATCAACTTTTAAGCTATTTTGTTTCCAATGCTTCTTGTTTGACAGGTCTAGACACTTGGTTAGACCCCACAAGAATTTGTTCAAAAGGTTGAGGAGAACTTGATTTAGTACTCAGATTAATGACTTGTTTTCCTTTCACATGCGATAGGCAAACAAATGATAGTGCACAAGAATCCGTTGAAGGTAACCCAAGATATTCCTCAAATTATACCACAGTATGAGAATCTGATTTTTGTGCATTTCCTTGCATATGTCAACAGAAGTATCAGGCATAGGCAATGTGAAGCTTTACAAATATAAGGAACTACGAGAGGCTACAGACGGCTTCAGCTCAGACAATAAGATTGGGGAAGGCGGTTTCGGATCTGTATATCAGGTAATGGGCAATTCATTCTGCGGAATCCGATTGATCAGGTCACCTTGAGTCACTGTTAATGCTTTGTTCCTTACAGGGTAAGCTCAAAGATGGGAGGATTGCTGCCATAAAGGTTCTATCTACTGAATCAAACCAAGGAGTCACTGAGTTCCTTACAGAAATCAAGGCCATTGCGGACATTCATCACGAGAACTTGGTTAGCTTATATGGCTGCTGTGTTGAAAAAAATCACAGGATATTGATCTACAACTACATGAAAAACAACAGTCTTGCACAGACCTTACTAGGTACAATATACCGTACTTATGGATAATGAATGGCTCTTATCTGAATGGTTTAACATGCCTCATCCATGATTCTTTAGGACTCGGCCATCGGAATCACAGTATCCAATTCAGCTGGAAAACGCGGGTGAACATCTGCATTGGGGTAGCACGTGGCCTTGCTTTTCTCCACGAAGAAATCCGACCACATATTGTTCATAGGGATATCAAGGCGAGCAACATCCTGCTCGACAAAGACCTCACTCCCAAGATTTCAGATTTCGGCCTAGCAAAGCTATTCCCAGACAATGTCACTCACGTTAGTACCCGTGTTGCAGGAACACTGTAAGCGCGCTCAAAATCTTGACAGTATCAACTCCTGGCTTTAGGTTATATATAATGGTAGTTAAAACCTGTTTATATTTGCTTTTTTCATCAGAGGGTACTTGGCACCAGAGTATGCTGTAAGAGGGCGGCTCACTCGAAAGGCTGATATTTACAGCTTTGGTGTGCTCTTAGTCGAAATAGTGAGTGGAAGACACAATGTGAATACACGGTTACCCTATGGAGAGCGATTTATCGTTGAACGAGTAAGCGCTTCTTGTACTCTCTGCTACATATTTGCTCATAGGTTTGATATGGGAGTGCCCTCCACATTGAATACAAAGAATGTACAATACATTACTTGATTTTGTTTCCTTTGTATATATATAACTTCTCAGGCATGGGATAATTATGGGCGAAATGAGCTTTCCTTGCTGGTAGACGATGCCTTAGACGGGTGCTGTGATGTCGGGGAGGCTTGCAGATTCTTAAAAATAGCTCTTCTTTGCACCCAAGAGAATTCAAGGCTTCGGCCCTCAATGTCGACTGTGGTTAAGATGCTCACTGGTAAAGTTGATATCAGTAACATGGAAGTACAAAGACCAGGGCTGATCTCGGATCTCAACGAACTAAAAGTTCAAAATCAAACCCAAGAGACCAAAACTGATGGAAATTCAGGTGTCTCTTTGTCGTTGCCTTCAACTTCTGCTGCTATGAGCTTTTCATCATATGATAGGAGCAGTTAAGAGTGAACCTGTAAATTGCTCGCTTGTTTAATCTTGTTTGCTCTTTCTTGGACGATTTTTTTGTTGTTTACTTCACGTGCAAAAGAGATAGAAGCTATGATCACTGTGCAAATGAATGTGATTTCTATAGAAGAGATTATATTTAGGACTTTGATCCATATATGTCTTTTGAAAACAATGTTTTATGCAACCATTTAAGGCCCTGTTTAATTTGTTAGAAAGAGTAAGAAATTAAGAGGAAATAAATGAAATCTTAATTGTATGATCATCTTGTTTTTATATTTTTGGGAGTGAGGATCGAGGGAAAAGAAAGAGAAAATTTGTGCCATGTCTTCAGGTTTCGGCGTCTCGCATCCCTCCACCTCCGATCTGATAGATTACATATTGTATAGTGGGCCAAAATGCCCAATCTCTTGTAACCTATATATATATATAGAGAGAGAGGTTATGTCTAGTGTAAACAACCCTTAATGTGTTTTTGTGTTAACAAATCACAGTCATAGATTGAGGGAAAATTGATGGATGAGATTATTCCCTTTTATAATTAAATATATTATTAAAATAAAAAAATGAGAAATTTTGGTAAAATATCACCCTTTGCTAATTTGATTAAGTAATTAACACCCTTTCTTAGTTATTTAGCCATCCTAGCACCTCTTGAATGATTTTTAGGTGTTTGTGGCCTTTACTCTTTCTCCTCTATCAGGCTCTCGATTCGTTTCCTTCATCTGCCTAATTTGCCTTTTACCTCCGTCAGATCTGGTGGCCTCGTCCATGGCGAGATCTCCCTCTCTCTACCTCCGATGGTCTCTGTGCTCTCTCACCTTCATCGACCTCGCCTGACACCCTCGCTCTCTATCTCTCCTGTGATTTCGGTGGCCGGACGAAGCCAGACTCAGCCTCCCCTGATTTCGGTGGCCGACGGCGGATTGTTGTCGAGCCCAAACAACGGGCCAAGCCACCCCTGCCAACTCCCTCACCACCATCACCACCACTTCTCATCCTCTTCCCACCACCACCAGCAGCAATTTGCTCTACTCGAAACAGAAAAAGAGAGCGCAGTACGTTGTTTGAGTTTGATGGGGACGATTTGAAGAGGCCGAAGAAGGAGAGAGGGGGACAAGTTAGAACCGATGAAGAGGGCAAGAAATTGGGCTTGAGAGGCTGTGGAGCAATGACGACGATGATTCCAAAGGAGATACAAATTGATTTGAATGCCTTCAACGTAGAGAATGTCTCTTCTATCTGAAAGAAGCTCCTTAATCCAACCGCACGCAAACTGCTCAACAAAATGTCCACAAGGATGGTTAGCAAGGAAATTGATTCCTTTCATTTAGATTTGTTCAATTTAGGTTTTCAATTGATTGTGCAGAGGCTCTGTGACTAGTTCAGGGTTTTCAATTGATAGTGCTCCGAATTGTGCATGTTACTGCGCTGGAGAAGCCGAACAGAGACACAGAAGAGAATATTGATGATGAGGCTGATATTGACACAAATGCATTGGAGCCAAGATCCAAGTGTGATGGTTGGGATGAGAAACTGGAGATTAATGATTTCATATGGAAGAAAATCAGGTATTCTGACTTCAGATATCTTCATCTTTTGCTTAGGTAGTTGGCATTTTATAGCATGTGAGTTGTTTTAAAAACATCGGCTTCATGATTCTCTTGTAGACTACATTCATTTTCCCAGCCCAGATCTTGCTGATTTAGGATCTACCCATTTGATGGATTTAGGGTTTTGATTTTGGTGAAAATGTTGAAATTGATGACAATTTCTCTTGTGCATACTTGAATCCATTTGTTTTGATTGCAATTTATCTATATTCATTATCTATTGTTCATTGTAAGTGGTTCATAAGGAGTTTGGCTCCAATTATTGTTTTAAGATACTTGCAAGCATAGAACTCAGCAATAGCTTAGGAAACTGATTTGAGAACTCAAATTATTGTTGTCCATGAACGTGCCAAGTCTCTGAGAGGATCTCTATTAGGAGAGAAAATTTTCAGTATAGAACAATTGAAACAAGGGAAGATTCAATCTGAGTAGTCTGATGTAAAATTACACGTGGTTGTATTTTCTCATTTGCTGTTGCAGAAAGCTTCAAGAGGATTTGACGGATGAAATGGTTGGATTGGCTAGACAACTCAAGGAGAGTAGTCTGATGATGAGTCGATCATTGGATAATAATGAGAATTGGATGGATTTGCTACATTTTTTACATATGAATAAGCTACTATCGTTTATATGGGATAATTAGTACAAGGCTTCAAATAAGTAGGGATAAGATGAAAGTGAACATTGTGTTTCCTTTGATTTACTGGCTTACTGCAATAGATTTGGTCATTGTTAATAGTCCTGTGTAACTTCGCATCTCATGGATGAATGACGACGTTTATTTCTTTTTGTTTGTGTGCTTAATCTCAGATTCTCGATTCCACTAAATTGGCAGTTGAAGTTAGCTTAGCAAGCACGGGTCATGCCACTTCTCGAGATACGCAGGTGTATTCACAGAGCTCTAAGACTTCGTGTCTGACATTGCTTGCGATGTTTGCCATGATGTGCATCTTTATCATTGTGGTCCTTCTTATTTGAGTTACCTAACCATGTTCCCTTCACCTGGGATGTTGTCTTATATAAGCATTCCTTGCTGTATATCTTTGAAGAGTATTTTGCCTGTTGAATACCTTACGGTAACAATACGAAGATAGAATTCGATAGAATGTATACTTCCCACTTTTGATTCATTTCTTGTTTTTCAAAATGCTCAGAAAAGAACATTTCTACGAGGATAATTGAATCACTAGCATTGATTTGTACCCCCAGGCCCCAACTAATCGAGGTGAATGGTCACAATGTGTATACTGGGGCAAACTGTGCATTATATCCTAACAAAAATAATTTACTATGTAATTTTTTTTAAGTTGATGAGATGTTATAATAATAATAGGTGTTTTTACGTATACACAAAATATTAATGTCATAGTTATAAAGACCTTGTATGTTTATATGTACAATAAGGTGACTCTATTTCGATTCTACGTTTTAAGCTCCTATAGTCCTATGTCATCAATTATATAAAGATGTCATAAAAAACGATTGAGATCAATGAAGTGTAATAACTAATGTCATTAATGAATAATAGTCATCAATAAAAAGATGTCAAGTCCCATTTTATGCTCCTATTTCACCAATTGTATTAAAATGTAATAAAAATGTCATCATAAATAAGTGAGATAAATGAAGTGTAATCACAAATGTCATCAATAAAAGATGTCATCACTCAAGTTTAATTACATTTTATGCTCTTTACATTTATATAAAAATGTAATAAACATGTCACCACAAGTGATTGCATCAATGAAGTGTAATCATAAACGTGTCATTAGTGAATAAGAGTAGAATCGATGAAAATATATCGATATACAATGTATTAAATTAAAAAAATTGCATCAAATAATTACATTAGAAAAATGGCATCAAAACACTACTTTGAAAAAGTCTCATCACATTAAAGAAAAAAATGTCATCAAAACACTACTTTGAAAAAATATGGCATTACAGTAAAAATAGCATCAAAAAATTGATATAAAAAAGTGTCATCAGTAGTCAATAGTAAAAAAAAAATGGCATCAATAGTCAACGTGACATCAGAGTAAACACAAAATGTCATTAAGGTTTGAAAAAAGTGGCATTAAAAAAGTGTCATCAATCTTTTTTTATTAGAAACGTGGCATCAAAGCGAACATAAAATGTAATAAAAAAATAGCATCAAAAAAGGTGGCATCATTTAAAAAAAAATAAAAAATCGAAAGAGTTAGTCAACGTTGACCGGTCAACTGTCAACGCTGACCGGTCAACGGTCAAATAGGTTGACCGTTGACCTTAATAGTCTATTTGGAAAGGGTGCTAGATTAGCTAATTAATTTTGTTTGGGTGCTAGTTAGCTAATTAGATCTTCCTAATGTGCTATTTTTTGCCAAAATAACCCTAAAAAAATCCCCACTAACTGGGATCCATAAGAGCGTGTTCTCTCTCCTGGGGTGCTTGCGATTTTTGCCTTCCTCTTGCGTAATTCATCATCAACCATAGCAAATCCTTACTATTTGCCTTTAAAATTTGAGATTGGTATCCTCACGAACCACTTTTTGATTGGTGTTGGTGTTTTTGTGAAATTTCAATTGAATTTTGCTTCTCGCAATTCAATTCTTATTTTTATAAAAGTCAACTGTTTGAGTTTGATTTCGAATTTCTCACCCAATTGGTGTTTTATCTAGCCTAGATTAATTAATATCGGTCGAAATTAATTGTAATTGAGGGTGGTGCAATTTCAATTATTTGATGAATCTTTGCTAAATACTCTTTGCAACATTGATGAATAATTGATTGAACGTGATGAATATATACTAAATTTTGCCGAATATTGATGACAACAACTTAGAAAATGGTGAAGATAAAAAACTTTGATGAATAATTGTGAGATTTTGATGAATATTCCTTGAATTTTACCGAATACTGATGAATACTTTGAATACTGCGATTACTCTATGATGAATATTGCTAAGGTTGATGAATAATTATTCATGGTTTTGATGAATAATTGAGTGACTGAGGTGCATATTTCATAGATTTTGCCGAATATTGATGAATAATTGTTGATGCCAATTAATTCAAAATTTCACAATTAATTAAGTGATTGTGGTGCATATTTCACAATTATTGATGAATAATCGAGTGACTGTGGTGCACATTTCACAATTGTTGTTGATGCCAATTAATCCAAAAAATAGTTACGTCCATGTGTTTTTGCATCCGACAACCGTCCTCAGCAACAAAAATTTCATAGTTACAACGAATACTTGCTTCCCAACATCGAATAGTTCAATTGCAAATTACGTTTTCCAACCCATTACTTGCATCCATCACTGAGTTTCCATCCGATTTTCTTCTTTCACATCTTCACCGTCCTCTGATGAAAATCGTCGATATAATTTTCAAAGATTTCAAATAGCAGATTAATTGATGCAAATTGGCAAAAAAAAAAAATCAACGCTTTCCCTAATTTTCTCACACCCAGTTTTAAGCATATAATTGTCTGCTTGCATCACAGACTCTACAATTGTGAGAGTGGAGCAGTTATATGGCTGGGTCCCACTTTTTTTAATAAAAATAAAATATTAAAATTTTTGATTAATCACAGTCTTCCATCTTCATTCAATCAACGACTATTATTTGTTAACACAAAGCACATTAAGAGTTGTAAACATTTGATCCGTCCTCTATATATATTAAATTCACGACCATTTTTCTCAGTGAATGAAACCCTCAATGTGGACTTTACATATATTCCATCATTCAACATGGTATCAGAGCCCTTTTTCCTTCGAACCCTAATTTTCTTTTCCTCCCCCCTCACCTCGCTAGCCGCCGCCGGCCTCTCTCGGCTCTCTCTCTCGGCCCCTTCTCTAGTTTACGTTCTTCCTGTCAGTTAGGCAAGCATGCTAGACTGCCGTTTCAGCGGTCTTTGAACTCAACTTTTGCACCATTTGATATAATTCATAGTGACATTTGGACGTCCCTTGTACCTAGTAAGGAGGTTCACAAGTACTATATACCTTTTGTTTCTTGATGATTACAGTCATTTCTTATGAGTTTTCCCGTTGCATTTCAAGTCTCAAGTGTTTCCTATCTTTGTCAAATTTCATGCTTACATCAAAAAACAATTTCAAACATCCATAAAATGTTTTCAATGTGACAATGGTCGTGAATTTAATAACAAAGACTTTCACACTTTCTTCACCACAAATGGGATCTCCTATCGGTTGTCTTGCCCCTATACTTCCCAGCAGAATGGCAATGCTGAACGAATCATTAGGACTATAACCAACATGAGGCGCTCTCTCCTTTTTTCACACATCCATTCCTCTTGCCTATTGGCCTCACGCCTTATCAACCACATGTTATCTTCTCAACATCCTTCCATCTACTACCCTACACCATTGCTCACCCACTCAGGCGCTATATGGCACCCTGCCGAGGTATGATCATCTTCGTACCTTCGAGTGCTTGTGCTTCCCTAACCAGTCCTCCACCGCCCTACACAAACTCCACCCGCGCTCCACTCTATGTGTCTTCATTGGCTATCCGTCTGATCATCGCAATTACCTTTGCCTCGATGTTCAGAGCCATAAGCTTATCATGTCACGTCATGTCACTTTTGATGAGTCTCATTTTCCTTTCTCTTCTCCTCCTCTTCCCCCTCCCACACCTTTTGTCTCACAGTCTGCGTCTGAGTCTCCATTCCCACACTTCCTCCTTCCTTAAATCTCCCCTGGTGCTCATGTCTCTCCACCCACATCGCCCCCACCACCGCCTCCCCTCCCTACTACTAGACCGCACACCCGCAACATCTCCGATGTATTCAGACTGAGGCATATTGTCTCTATGCACATCTCCGATCACGTAGACACTACCCCACCTCATCATTCCCGAAGCCCTCCCTCCTCCCGTCCCCTGCCGCGACCGCCACTAGGTGCTGTGCCCGCGACACACCCCCCCTTTCCGCGGACGCAGCTCCGTGCCGTGCCCGCCACACCTTCCCAGCCCGCCCCCAACATCCCCTTGGCTCCTCATACCTCAACCTAGCCCGTCCCCACATCCCACAAAATAGCCCTCCTCGACCCGAATTGGAAGGCGGCTATGCTCAATGAATACAGGGCCCTTACAAGGAATGGTACATGTGTTCTTGTTCCTCGCCCCCTAAGGCGAACGTCATTTGCTGCACGTGGCTCTTCCGCCACAAGTTCCACTCTGATGGGTCGTTGGAACGTTACAAAGCTCATCTTGTTGTTAATGGTCGGGCTCGGCAACCAGATATTGATTGTGATGAGACATTCAGCCCTGTGGTCAAGCGTGCCACTATCCGAGTGGTACTGAGCTTAGCGTTATCCCTACATTGGGCTATCCATCAGCGGGATGTCATGAATGCCTTCCTGCATGGCCATCTCAATGAGACGATTTACATGTTTCAGCCATCAAGGTTCGTTGATACTGATCGTCCCAAACATGTTTGCCTCCTAAAACGCTCTTTGTATGGTCTCAAATAGGCTCCGCGGGCATGGTTCCAGCGCTTTGGCTCTCATCTGTTGCGCTTGGGTTTCGTTGGCAGCCGATCAGATTCATCTCTCTTTATATATCGCAGAGGCACAGACATGGCTTTTTTGTTACTCTATGTCGACGACATCATTCTCACCGCCTTCTCTGATGCTCTTTGGACGTCCATCATTGCCCAGTTGAGTGCCGAGTTCTCCATGTCGGATCTTGGCCCATTGACTTACTTCTTGGGCGTCGCTATGCAGCGTCATGCTTCCGGGTTGTTTCTCTCTCAGAGTAAGTATGCTGCCGAAATTGTTGCTTGGGCCATGATTACCAACTACAAGCTAGTCGTCACCCCTGTTGATACATCCAACAAGCTCAGTGCTCACTTTGGTCCTCTGTTTGATGATCCGACGTTGTACCGGAGCCTTGCCGTGGCATTGCAGTATCTAACGTTTACTCGGCCAGACATCAGTTATGCCGTCTAGCAGATCTGTTTGTTTCTGCATGTGCCCAAGGAGCTGCACTTTCAGGCATTAAAGCGGATCATTCGGTACATCAGTGGTACCCTCGATCTGGGCACCACAATCTCCCCTTCTGCTCGGCATGACCTTGTCGCCTACACTGATGCGGATTGGGGTGGTTGTCCTGACACGCGTCGCTCCACGTCTGGCTACTGTGTCTTCCTTAACGATACTCTTGTGTCGTGGTCGGCGAAGCGTCAGTCGGTGGTTTCTCGCTCTAGCGCCGAGGCTGAGTATCGGGGTGTCGTCAACGTTGTGTCCGAGTGCTCTTGGCTACGCAATCTCCTACTTGAGCTCCGCTTCCCTCTTCAGAAGGCCACCCTATTCTATACCGATAACATCTCCGCCGTCTATCTGGCCAGCAACCTAGTCTAGCATCAGCGCACAAAGCACATTGAGCTCGATCTCCACTTCGTTCAGGACAAGGTTGCTCTTGGACATGTTCGTGTTCTCCATGTCCCGTCCTCCTATCAGTACGCTGATATTTTCCCCAAGGGTTTACCTCGTCAGTTGTTCCTCGATTTTCAGTCCAGTCTCACTGTACGGGACCCTCCACTTTCGACTGCGGGGGTTTGATAGATTACGTGTGTGTATATATATATATATATATATATATATATATATATATATATATATATATATATATGCTTATGTCAATGAATGAAACCCTCAAGGAGGACTTTACATCAATTCCATCATTCTACACGATCTACTCGCTCCGTCCACCTAGTCGTCTGGTCTCACCGCAGAGGAGCACCGCAGGAGCCAAAGAATCGTTTCTTGTCTCTCATCCCCAAATTCCCGTTTAGATTTTCGAATCGGTAGCACGAGAACGGTTCCTGCACTCTGGGCGTGGCACATCAAAGAGAAGGGATTCACCAGGAGCTGGAGCAAGCTCATAAGAGACTAAAGATGTGATTAGTATGATGGAATCTATGTTGTATCTTGTTCAGATTTGTTTAGATTCAACTATTTGATGTTATTAAGGTTAGTAATTTTGGTTTATGAGATTTCAATTGCAACTTTTCCCCACTCAAGTTGCTAACCAGCTAATGTTTTGCCAGGAATACGAAAGTCCTCATATTCTGGTTCTGCCGACACGATTAAGGGGGGCTGGCAAAAATTCTGAGTTGCGCCACACCCACACAGATCACAAGCCACATGGATGTGTTTCCTGTTTTATGTGAGTGTTGACTAAAATTTAGAATTAGATACATTGAATGTTTTATGTGAATGTTGTTTAGATTTGTTTGGATTAGTGATACACAATCTTTGTAATTATGACCTGTAGAATACACATTAGCTTTGAGAATGCCTGCAAAGAGAGAATGAGTCATTGAGCTTGAAAAGAGATAAATAATGATTCATTGGGCTTGCAAGTGATCGTCTTTCTGTTTTCCGAATCAATAGTGTTCCCTTACATCATAGTTGCAGACTTCCAGAGTTTGAGTTTTAGGTGAGGTGATATATTATAGAATTCAAAGTGCACGTCTCATCATCCTCTTCATATGCTGACATAAAGGGTGAGACTGTGGAATTGGTGCTGACATAAGGGGTTTTTCTTGAGTGTAAGTTTGTTTTCAATGGGTTTTGTGCTGACAAAAGGTGTTGGACTAGATGAATGTGTTTTCTGCTAACAGAAAGGGTTGTACTAGATGAATGGGCTTTGTGCTGACAAAGGGGGTTGGACTGTCGAATTGGTGTCGACAGAAGGGGTTTTTCTTGAATGTAAGTTGGTTTTCCTTTTCAGTTTCTGCTTGAAAGCCGGGCTCTATGTGATTTTAGTAGTCTTCATATATCATTGAAGAAAGCAGCCTCGTCTTTGTTGATGAGGTGATTGATTATTTACTTTGAATTTTGTCTTCTTGCAGTTTGTATGATCAGATATTCAAGCCAATCAAGTTGACTGTTAATGCAGATTTCCATTTGTTCAAAACCGGGGTTGAACCGAAATGGGAAGATACTGAGTGTGCTAATGGAAGGAAGTGGACTGTTTCAAGCAATAGCAAATATAGCCTTGATAATACGTGGCTTGAAACTGTAATCTTCCCCTTCCATGTTCTTCTACAAGCTAATTTGATTATCATTATATCTTTCATTTGAATCATATCTAGTTGTCTAATTTTCAATTTTTTTGGTGCATATTTGATTGTTAATGTAGTTGATAGCTCTTATTGGAGAGCAGTTTGATGAAACTGATGAGATATGTGGTGTGGTTGTGAGTGTTCGCCAGAGGGGACACATACTTTCAATGTGGACAAAAAATGCCGCCAATGAAGCCCTTGAAGTGACATACATGTTAGAAATCAGTTGAAAGAAGCTTCACCACTTGCACGGATCTAATGAGATATGTGGTGCAATGAATGGACAATCTAACACACTGATATCCTCAAACACACCCATCATCTTCTACACTTTCTGAAGTTCAGGTTTCTCAAACCAGCTTTCAAACAATTTTAAGAACTGAACTGCTGGCTGCCTGGCACTGATTTCGAAAGGCACAAAGTTTATTCTTTTGGGGGTTGTGAGTTTGTCAGCAATACGAAATCTTTGCAATTACCGGGTGTGCCTTAAGTAGATGGAAATCATGGAACCCGAAAGATTGTATCTTTTTCCAGTCTAATGTAAGAGAATGAAAACTCGCCACACATAGGGCGGGAATGTTGCATTCGACATAGACATTAACCGAAGCAATGTGGGTTGAATGTTGTTTATTGTCAAAAGGATCAAACACCATGAAATCCAACATAGAACATCAAAACTGATGACATCAAATGCAATTAATCGGAGTCTAATACTGAAAAAAAACCATATCTTCCTATTTCATAATCATTATTTGCAAAGAACAATTTCCCAAGATTCAAGTCAAAGATCATCCATCAACGACAAGTATGACCATAAGCCTAAAGCAGACTCAAAATGTGTTTCATCAATTTGTGCTGCAGACTCCTGCGGTGGTATTCATACAACTGAAATGAGGCTAGCTGAGCTTTTAGACAACACGATGTGGAATAGGAGACTTGCTCCCTCTCCCGAAACGATTGTCCATGCACTAGTGCATCAAATCTTCCATGGGATAAAAGAATATTTTCTTGCTTCTGCTGAGTTGAAGGTACTATACTCAACACTCGTACTAAACAGTCTATTTCTTTATCTAATTACTTACCCTTACTATCTTTTGTAGTTCAACTGGTTCCTTCTAATGCCAGTCGTTGACAAGTTACCTGCACTTCTCTGGAAAGACTTGGAATCAGCTTTTGATGATGATTTAAACACCATTTTTGACATCTCCAATATGGGAAGTTTATTAGGGAAGCAGAAGCAAGACACCGAGATAGAGCTTAAACAGGTAACATTCATCTCCATGCTAAACGGGTAACAATGAGAAGGAACTAGAGCAAGCATGTCAGCGATTTTCTTCGACGGAAGAGCATGTCAGCGGCTTTCTTCGACGGAAGAACATGCTAAAAGGAACTAGAGCAAGCATGCTAAAAAGAAACCGGGAGTAATTTCATGTTTTGTTCAACATAATATTATATTTGTACAACACAATATTATATTTGCACAACATAAACTTATATTTGCACACCAATATAAAATTTCAAAAAGTGTTGACATGGGAAAAAAGGTGCAGTTTTAGTTTGAATGTGCAACTTAGAATTTAAATTTATAATTTTAGATTGAAAAAGTGCAAATATAAAACTGAAAAGTGCAATTTGATAACTCGAATACAAAACTGAAAAGTGAAAATTTATAAACTTATATTTACACAACATAAACGTATATTTGCACACCAATATAAAATTTCAAAAAGTGATGATATGGGGAAAAAAGTGCAATTTTAGAAATTAAATGTGCTATTTTAGTTTGAAAAAGTGCAAATATAAAACTGAAGAGTTTAATTTTATAACTCAAATACAAAACTGAAAAGTGCAATTTTATAAACTTATATTTGCACAACACAATATTATATTTGCACAACATAAACTTATATCCGCAAACACAAAACTGAAGAGTGTAATTTTATAAACTCACACGCCTTCAGAAGGAATTAAATCTCTTGGTTAATCCTAATCATTATTGTCCGCAGATTTCGGGTTTTATAACCAAGGCAAGTGACTTTGTCTCATTCATTCATTTACAGTTTCATGTATTTCATTTTAATTTATACGTTTATTATTATTATTATCATCATCAAACATGTCTATCCTTGAAAATAAATTACAAAATCCATTTATTCTTGTAATTTATTTATAATTGCACTCTAAGGCATGTTTAGAAACCTGGGTTATGTTAATTGTAAAATTGCATAAAATACCCAAAATTCCATTATAACATGAATTACTCTTGATTCCTTCATGCTATGTTATAAGTATGTGATATTAGGATTTCCTTGAAATATCCCTACTAGTCATTTTGTTTACTTCATCCACTTTAATTCTTTAATGTTCTAAAGTGGATAAAAATGAGTTGATCACCGAGACATGAACTTGTGATTTTAATTGTGATAGCGTGTGGTATGATTACAAATAAAATTATTATAAAATGGTAAAGTCATGTCAAGGTTGCTAAACCTTGCTCTATAAACATTTCATGAAATGCCCATTTGAACTGCAGGTTTTTCGAATGGATACAGTTTACCCAAGTGGGGTAATCTAGGCCATCTTGCCAGTGTACAATAGAGGCCGGTACCACGTGTTATAAATGAAATATTTTATATCCTAATTTTTTTACGTATAAGTGATATGTATGTCTCTAACGGTGATCACTATTCTTTTCCGATATCATTTTCCATCTTTTTTTTTTTTTGGAAATATGATACTTCAGATATTCAATTTCTCATATGTCTAATGTTCTTGGACTATCCGATTCCTATTTCTTTTAAGTGTCTAGAGATCCACATAAATCAATCAAATTCCCTTTCATGTAATTTGCTAGTTCTTCACCGAACTAACCAACCATGTTGTGGAATGGTTGGCTGGTATGCTTCGCCTACATGCGATGTACATCAGACTAAATTTTACAGGTTATGGAAAAAAGCCTTGAGGAGTTGAAGTTGAAGGAATAAAGATTTTCAAGCCTTCTATTATATAATTACATCTTTCTGTAAAAGAGTTTTTTGGTTTAATTTAGTTTCTTTTGTTGGATGTGTTGAACACGGATATATGTACAATTTTGAAGCAATAACAGTTTACTTTGTAATAAAAATAATATTTATGTCTTCCGCTGTCTTTGTTTTAAATTATTTATTTAATTATAATCTTGTGTATGGGAGCATGGTTGCATGACCTTATAAACCTAAGGTAATTATGAGGACAGTAAAGTCTGAATAATTACTGGCGCTGCAACATTACCATTTTTACAGAAGGGGGTGTTACAGAAGGTGGTATCAAAGCATCAGTTTTTAAAATCAATTTTTAAACTCAAGGTTAAAAAAAGTATATACACATATTTTATAAAATAGAGTTATAAAACTTCTGTAAATTAAAAAAAAAATTATTTTACCCATGTATGAAATTTCCTTTTTCCCATTTATTAAAAGGAAGTAAGGTTTTAAATCATTTAAGTCTATCATATTTTTCAAATCCTTCTAAATGAACTCTCAGGTGTCTTAACTTTCCTCAAGATTTATGTCTAATAATCCTTATTCCATTTGTTCTGTGTGTTTATAAAAAAAACTTATGGATTTGAGCCAGAGAGTAACCAAAGTCACTTGCAGAAGTTGAAAGTTGAAGTATGGTTTGGGAGAAATCAAGAGGAACTGTCTTTCCTAGAAATACAGTCAAACCTTTTAGAAAGGATTAAGTCAGTGCAAGATTCAATGTTAGTCAGATTGTGTGTTGATTTTTATGAAGGTAAAGTCTCGGGATTTGTGATTCAAGATGATGGTTTTTTATGGTTTGGGAAATGTATTTGTGTACCGAATGTGCCAGAGCTGCGTCAGAAAATACTTCAGGAAGTTCATTCATCTACTTATTCTTTACATCCGGATTCAAGTAACATGTACAAGGACCTTAGGCAAAACTATTGGTGGCTTGGTATGAAAAATGAAGTAGCCAAACATGTTTCCAAGTGCTTGGTATGTTAGCAAATCAAGATTGAGCATCGTAGACCTGCTGGTAAACTTCAATCACTTCCAGTGTTAAAATGGAAATGAGAGCAAATTTTAATGGACTTTTTCATGTGTTTGCCTAAGGTCAAATGTTAAAAAGATGCTATTTGGGTGATAGTGGATAGACTCATCAAGTGTGCGCATTTCATCCCAATTGAGTTCAGTTGGAAAACACCAAATTTAGTAGATCTATACATCAAGCATTTTGTTCGACTTCATGGCATTCCAACCTCCATTGTATTAGATCATGATGGGCGATTCATGTCCCAATTTTGGCAGAAATTTTAAGAAGGTTTGGGGACTAAGCTCAACTTTAGTACTGCTTTTCATCCTCAGACTGATGGTCAATCAGAACGTACTATACAGACCTTGGAAGACATGTTGAGAGCTTGTGTAATGGATAGACCTACCGATTTGGAAACCGGTTTGAGTTTGATTAAATTCACCTACAATAATAGCTGGCAAGCATCAATTGGGATGACCCCTTTTGAAGCATTATATGAAAGAAAGTGCAGATCGCCTGTATGCTGGAATTTCATCAGATGCGATCATTCTTGGTTCAAAACTTTTGGAAAAGACTACCACGGAGGTGGGCATGATCAGACAACGCATGTTGGCTACTCAAGATCAACAAAAGGCTTATGTTGATGGTAAAAGAGGAGATCTAGAATTTCAAGGTGGTGAGAAAGTATTTCTTAAAGTATCACCCACGAAAGGTGTGTTTTGATTTGGAAAGCACGGGAAGTTAAATCCTCGCTATGTGGGACCATTTGAGATACTTCAAAAGGTGGGTAAAGTCTCTTACCATCTAGCATTGCCACCAGCAGCTCATCCAGTACATGGCGTCTTTCATATCTCATTACTACAAAAGTATGTGCATGACCCCTCTCATATTTTAAGCTATTAAGATATTGAAGTTTGTCCTGCCGGGACTTATGAGGAAAAGCCCATTCATATTCTGGAGTGACGGGAGAAACATCTTCGCACTAAGGTTGTTCCTTTGGTAAAGGTTTTTTGGTCTAAGCACGGAACTGAGGAGATGACATCGGAAACTGAAGTAGAAATGAAGAGTAAATTTCCTCAGTTGTTCTTGGTTCAAGTTTCGGGATGAAACTTATATTAAGGGTGGGAGGAATGAAATACCCCGATTGTATTTTTTCCTTTTATGACGTCACATTGTAAGGAAATGTGTAAATTAATAAAACGCCGAGGATGAAATTTTAAGGTAAAATTCTACGAAGCCTTTTCAAGTTTGGAACTAAGTGAGATATAGGGAAGATCCGCTAACGTGTCAAGGGTTAAGTACATATAGACTATAAAATTTATTGGATATTTAAGACACGCTTAAGAATAAGTTGGTAAAATATTCCAAAGTGGTAGAGTAAAAGATTGTTAGAATATATATTTAAGGATAACAAATTATGTAAACTTATTTAAGACGGGACAATTTTCGTAATTATGAAGTAAAGTGGGTCAAAGTGAAAATTTGAATGGATTGCAAGATTGGCATGAAAACATTAGATGTTTTATGAGCAAACACATGCCCTCCAACGTACCTTATTCCTATTGGATGGAATTCACTATAAATGGGGGGAATTGGGTTTGGACTTTGGAGTACAGCAACTCCTGCATCCTCACTATATATCATTCATATATATATATATATATATATACTCCGTACGTATTTATATAGGGTACAAGTTGCAACTACAAAGGCGGCTCACAAATCATTCCAATACCGATTCCGATTCATAATCAACCTATTCGATACGGTACCGACATTGTAAGATATCTCATATTTATTTTAAAGTTATGGATATTTTAAGTCGTTATAATACCCGTATATAATTTAAAGTATTTATTTATTAGCCGTTATGATGTTAATTGTTATTAAGAAATTTGGGTATTTTTTTACTACAATATATTGGATAAAACGGGTATTTCTTTTAAGTCGAGATAATGCCTAATTATTTTGGATTATATGACATTCATAAGTCGTTATAATGTCCAATTAAATTTAGGAAAGGAAATCTTAAATTAAGTTTACAAGTCCTAATACCGCTTGGGCATTTTAAAAAGGGTACGTGTTGGACAAGTGATTATCGGGAAGTAAAGGATATAAGTATTATCGGATTAATTATGGATTATTTTAAAGAGAGACTCTGTCAAAGTTTAAGGGTAAAGTTATTGGACATAAGCTAATTAAATTCTTATTTGTCTGATATGTATGACGTGGCTGGATGCGGTTGGATATATAGTTGGTGACGTCAATCGTGATCATACGCCTTCAGAAGAAATTAAATCTCTTGGTTAATCCCAATCTTTATTATCCGCAGACTTTGGGTACGTTTATTATTATTATCATCAAACATGTCTATCCTTGAAAATAAATTACAAAATTCATTTATTCTTGTAATTTATTTATAATTGCACTCTAAGGCATGTTTAGAAACTTTGGCTATGTTAATTGTGAAATTGCATAAAATGCCCAAAATTCCGTTATACCATGAATTATTCTTGATTCCTTCATGCTAAGTTATAAGTATGTGATATTAAGATTTCCTTGAAATATCTATACTAGCTAGTCATTTTGTTTACTTCATTCACTTTAATTCTTTAATGTTCTAAAGTGGATAAAAATGAGTTGATCACCGAGACGTGAACTTGTGATTTTAATTGTGATAGTGTGTGATGTGATTACAAATAAAACTCTTATAAAATGGTAAAGTCATGTCAAGGTTGCTAAACCTTTCTCTATAAACATTTCATGAAATGCCCATTCGAACTGTAGATTTCTCGAATGGATACAGTTTACCCCAGTGGGGTAATCTAGGCCATCTTGCCAGTGTACGGTAGAGGCCGGTACGACGTGTTCTAAATGAAACATTTTATATCCTAATTTTGTATATATAAGTGATATGTGTGTGTGCAGTGGCGGATCCTCAACCGAAATCATGAGGGGGCTAGCAGCGAAACTTTACTACAAAAAATTTTATTTTCAGGGTTTGGAACCCGATCATGCCGAGAGGCTCATCCCAACGCCTATTTTATTAATTGTATATATAAAGTACAATAAAAGGGGGGGGGGGCATTTTGACGCCTAAACCCCTTCATAAAAAAACATAAAACTATTTAAATTGAGCTCTACGCTCTTTCATAGAGATAAAATCATTAAGTATGCTATCAAAATCAATACTCCTAACAATATCCCTCTCAATGTAAACT
This sequence comes from Persicaria tinctoria, assembly GCA_037127255.1. NCBI lineage: Eukaryota > Viridiplantae > Streptophyta > Magnoliopsida > Caryophyllales > Polygonaceae > Persicaria > Persicaria tinctoria. The sequence continues at coordinate 58,540,723 of JBANSL010000007.1, read as the reverse complement.
GTCATATTATCTGCCAAAAAGTCATCCTCCATTATATTTCTAAGCCTTGTTTTAATTATCTTCATTGCTGAAAAAGCTCTTTCACTAGTCGATGTAGACATGGGAAGGGTCAATATAAGTCGAATTAATCTATCAATAAGATAATGCCTACTTCCCCTTCCAGTCTCCACTAACCTCCGACATAGTTCTGGAATTGATGACAATGATTGCAATTCTGAATGGATATGCACATCAATCTCAAATGACCTCAACTGGTATCTCAAATTAACTTTATCTTGATCAGTAAAATCATCTGGATAGTACTTCTCAACCAGCACACATATGGAATCAATATCAAATGACTTGTATTCATTTCTGGGATCCAAAGCATTGTTAAGTGTTAAGAGTTCCATAGCAGACTCTCCAAACCTACAATTAAGCTCCTGCATATGGACATCAATAGCAGCAAGAAATATATCAACATGAAAATGATGCTCTATGGTAACATCCCTTTTCCGTCGACAACTTCGACCTTCAAAATAAGGAGCACCTACATCAGGTACATCTATATCAAATTTATCACATAATGAAATGACTACTTCAAGAAAACTTTTCAATCCATATTCCCTTAACTTTTGGATTAGTGCCTTCGAATCTGAAACTAAATGCACCGCATTTAGAATATCCTGGTCTTTTCATTGCAATGTTAGACAAAGATCATTTGTGATGCCCGTGATCTCCTTCATCAAATGTAGAATGAACACAGATTCAAATGAATGTACCATATCAGAAGCAGCATTAGCGTCACCCCGTTGAGAATAAGTGGAGCTTTCTTTCTCAATTTTCCCAAGCACCACAATTGTTGGACCATATAACCTCACTAGGCTGCATAGAGAATGAAAGTGTGAACTCCATCGACTATCTCCAGGCCTTGTTAATGTGCCTATCTGGTTTGCTCCCTTTCCACCTTCAAGTCCATCAATAGATAACAAATATACAATGTCTTCCAATTGAGCATCTTGCAACTCATAATGACGTTTAACAGAAGCACTAACCACATTGATAACAAAACTCAAATTATTAAAAAATTGATAGACTGGAATTACCTCTCTTGAAGCAGCAACTAAAGTCAATTGCAACCTATGTGCAAAGCAATGCACGTAGTATGCATATCGACAATCATTAAGAAATAATGTTTGTAGCCCTTTCCACTCGCCACACATATTGCTAGCCCCATCATATCCTTGTCCGTGAATATTCTGAACATCAAGTGAATGACGAGAGAGAATGGCACATATTTCATCCTTTAGGGTTCTAGCTGCAATGTCTGAAACATGAGAGACATCAAAGAAACGCTCTTGTATAAAACCCTCTGTATCAACAAATCTCAATACAAGAGTCATTTGCTCTCTTTTAGATTCATCTCGTGCCTCATCGACAATAATACAGAACTTTGATGTAACGGCCCAGAATTATAATTTCTGGGTTACGTTTCAAGGGATAAAACCCCTTGTTCGGATCTTGCAATCCAGGTACGGGTCGAGGTTTCAAACTCATTTTTAAGATTAGCATAAGGAGGGATTTCAAACCCTAAAAACTTCGAAGGGTCGTTGGGTACCCTTAACCTGTCCTAGGACTATGTCGCGGAAACCATTTCAAACGGAAGTAAAGTACAGATACAAGTGCCACGGCAGAGCCGGGTCAAAACGGAGTCAAAAGTATAAATCCAAAACCATATAATCAAAGTCTAGTGAAGTCTATAACTCCAGCACTCACTCTCCACAGACAAAATGACCCGCGCAATAAGCAAACAGCACCGATAGGATGAACATAAATAATTCCTAAAAAAATTGATTTGGAGCGGGATCAGATCGATGCCCACTTAACTCTGCATCCCAACCATAAGCACACATATACGCTATACCTAATAAAGATGCTCTAATGCAGTACGAAATTCAAACACACTAGCATGCTCCTAGTTCATAATATTGTGCAAAAATACTGTAAAGGGCCCAAGACAATGCCAAGTGGCATATCCCTCTCCTACCTCCACCCCTTCCGACAGGCAGAGACTGGCCAGCTCGTGAATGCATTCATTCATAATAGGGCGGCACGCATGCCTAACCCGCTCCACAATAAAGCCCGCAGGCATATCATAATATAAGGAAGTACTCGATTGACTCAGGGTACCCGATGAGGCTGGGCTACCCTATGACCCTAGCAAAGACTCTAGGACTATCACAGATAACGGCCGTTCTGTTTACATACGCACAGAGAAATAGAATGCTCAACGATCAATGCAACCTAGCATGGTACTACATGGCATGCTGATCATGAATGCAACACCTAGTATATCATGCACCTATAGCAGGGAATAGCTCTATTCAATCTGAGTAAGCTCCGAAGAGACTTACCTGGAGATGCAGAACAGCAAGATAACACAAGCAAGGGCCCAATGCAAGTCCAAAGCAATCCAAAAGCAATACACACCTATTATCAAGCCATTTCCATAAGCTACCGGTCCATCATTCATACTCACACAAAACCCAAGTTCTCAACATCCTCAAAACAAATCGACGGTAAAACCATTTTCCAAAACTTTTCCGATATCATCAACATCAACCAAAATCATTCTCCCAATTTCCTTTTCAAAACCAACATCGTCAAATCAAGAGGAAGAATCCCGACATTAAACAGTTTAAACTTAAAATCAATACCTCAAAATCATATTATATAATTAATTCCGACATTTTGGTCTTCAAACAATAAATCATTTAAGAGATGTTTCTGAAACTTGAAACGCTTTTTAGTTAAATTACTAAAGGATATTTGTCAAAAATAAATCCATAATCATTTAAATATAATAATTAACTAAAATCAATCTATTTTAATAACCAACATACTTTACCATTTCTTAAAATCATATGTTAAAACATCTTATAATAACACTGTTATATATATAATCCAAGTAAGTCACAATAATAATTTCAGAAATAATATTTTTCGTGAAAATCAGAGATATATATAATACCTTACAAGAACAATTTTATATTTAAGCTAAAGTTTGTAAAACAACTAACATATCAATATAACACAATATCAACTTAACAATTTATAAAACAAACCCAAAAGGCCCAACTCTCAACCCGGAAACAATAGGCCCAAGCCCGAAGAGAAAGGCCCAAGATCTGGTTTAAATGAACCGGACCAATGAAGGCTGAACCGGACCAGAAAATAGAGAAAAAGAAAATAAGGAATCGGGTTCCTTGGACCCGTCTCCCTCCCCAGTCCCCGCTTCCCAGATCTGTTCACGGCGGAAAAACACCAGGAAGAAAGAAGGGCGAAGGTTTCGCCGGCGACAAACAATCTCGAACCCCAATTGACAGAAATCGACTCGCACAGACAAGGAAAGGGAGAGAGAGGGGTTCTCACCGAGGTTTCGAAGTTTCGCCGGAAATCACATGTCGACGCGGGGTTCTGCTCACCGGAGTTGAAATCGAAGAGGTCGGCCTGGGAAGAGAGCAAAAAGGGGGTTAAAGGTCTAACTTTGGGAGGAAATGGGTCGGAAATCGATCGAGAACCATTACCGACTGTTGGATCGGAAATAGAACAACAAGGAAGGGTGTTCGTCGGCGGCGGCTGGGTTCGTCTCCGGGAATGCTTGGTTGCCTGGAACGTCGGAGAGAAGGTGCTCTGGGCTTGGCTGCTTCTTGGAACCAGAGGAAGAGGAGGCCGTGGGTACTCGGCTCTCGGTAAAGCGCTCAGGCCGCTCGGGGAAGGGAGGAAACGGAAGCAGTGGTGCTGCTGGTGCTCGTTGAGGACTGAACGCCGAGAAGGGGGGAACGGTGGTCGATGGTGGTGGCTCGGTGGAGCTCTCAGAATCAAACGGAGGGAGGTGGAGACGTTGAGTGATGGTGCTGGTGTTTGTCCACATCAAGAGGGATTGCAGATGATGAGTTACTGGGTTTCAATTAGAAAGGTGAGGCTTGTGTTTGGCAGAGAGCAGCTGGGTGAAAGGGGAAAGGCTCACAGATGTAGGTGTTGAATCTCAAAGGAAGAAGGAGGGGAGATGTGTGAAGGTGTGGTGGTGTTGAGCTCAAAATGGTAAGGGGAAAAGCTGTACTGCAGGGCTCTGAAGAAGACAAGGAGAAGAAGACAAGGGGGAACAAAAGAAATAAGGTAGTGGTCCTAAGTTTGGTTAAAGGATACTACAAATTTCGAAACCGCTCTCTCGATCTAATCCCGACTCGATCAAAATTCCTATTAAATTTTTCAAAACCGAATTAATTAATCCGATAAAATCTCGCTCGTATTCCAAAATCTCAAGTTAAAATAGCGGAATTGAAATCCGTCGGAAAAATCCGTTAAAATCATGCCGGAATTCATTTTAAGAGATTTTACATAATCCGATTTAAATTTATTTTTAATTTCTTTTCAAGAAATTTAGGATTTAAAATCCGGGCCTTTACATCATCCACCTCTAAAAACAAGTCTCGTCCCCGAGACTAAAACCAAAATAAAGTGGGGAATGAAGTTTGAAATTGATGAGTCCTAGGACCATGTCCAAAGATCTTGTAATCATCTCGATTGCGTCTTCCGGGATTCTCACAACATCCTAGTCACGGTCGTGACATCTCCAATTGGCCTTGACAAGTATGCAATAAGCGCCCCTATCACATCCTTGCTTCGACTTTTCGGAAGTACCACGACTCTAAAAGTTTTACAATGTCCTCACTAGGTCTTAGCAAGTACCCTACAAGCGCCCTCATAGAATGCTTGTATCCACTTCGTGAAGTATCATAGAGTTGCTCGGGTTAGAAAATTTTCTAAAGAGATTCCGCAATTGAAATAAAGATTAGCCTCAAAATCGTTGAAATTCTCGGTAACGTTCATTCTTTTACAATCCAAGTTGGTCTCTCTTTTTTTTTTTTTTTCAAAATCGTTTAAAAATCTTCAAATCCAACGTCTAATCAAGCAACCTTACACCAAAACACGTCAAATCCTTTCAAACCAAGATTTCGTCAAAATCTTCCAACCACCAGATCAATTTCTCGCATACCAAACAATCAAATTCAGAAGCTGGGAGGTGGAATCATCCACCTCTAAGGGCTAATCCCATATTCTCTTCCTAGTTTCCAAAATCAAAACAAACTATCAGTCTCAATTCAAGCAAGCTTCACAAGCTGTAAGAAATGCATAACCAAATAACCAATCGATCATCAACGAGTACATCATATAACAGGTCTCAAACATATGTCAGCACACTGCCACAAGATCACATCAACGTCTCCACCACATACTAAAGGCCATGATACACATCTCAACAATATGCCAAAATCATAACACACGGCTCGATATCACCCCAAAAGTCATAAAGGATATCTCACTATCGCATATCAGCATCGCAATCATAGTAGGGTCAGTCACAGCAAGAGATATCATTTAACGCATAAATTCACGCAGTCATCCTATCCAATTCTATCTAGCATTAGCATAACATTTTTATCACGTCAATCATTGGTACTTGCAAGGTTAGCCATAGCGAAATTTCATCATAAGTCAACGGAACAAAACTACTTATCAACACATTAATACATTCAAGGTCATGCTATTAAGATTCAATAAAAAGGGAAGATCAAGAAGTATATCACCATCAAAATGTCAACATGCTCTCTAGAAATCATCTTACTCATCACAATGTCATATAACGATCATTTAGTAATCAGGCACCATTATCTCATATATATATATATACGAATCATATTCACATTCCAAGTCATACTCATCATTTAACATATCAATAGCCATGCTTGTCGACCATATAATACAACATCATGATTACTACAACACAATATAACATCATGTTTACCATCACATAATATAACACCATGCTTTCACATAATAACACATCATGATCTCATATATTATCATATCACAACACATCCTAACATGCTTCTAAAATAATATAACAGGATAACAAGCATCAATATATCATGATAACACTTGCCACTATCAATTAGATTTCAACATGTAGTGTCATTCCATATCAGGTCTTATCATGTTCGCTATTTAACATCATGCCAACAGATATAAATAAATCACATAATAAAGAAATCCTCACATCATACCAGTCGAAATAAAACACAATCTTCACTCGCCCATCTCCACTCTCAAACCAAGACTACTCCTCTTCTAGTCTCCATAACACTAACTCCGGCAAAATCCCCTGAAGAAATCCCAATTCATTTCGATACTCCAATCTCACCCCTCATTCCATCAAACACTCTCACACACACCATCCACCTCTAAGAATCCAACTCCTATCTCTAACTCCACACCCGAGTACCCTCTCATACTATATCCTCACTTCTCTTAAGGTCATTTCGTACACTTCCCACACTTCCCAAGATATCACCAGCATCGTGCCTTGCAAAATACCTAAAGCTCACTCAGTCTTACCTAAACCAACATCTCTCTCTTGCGACTTACCTCATAACATCCCCGATCGTCCTAACCACTCAAGCTCTTTCACCACTCTTCTACCACGCTACCAACGACCTCACCCATAGGTGTAAGGAAGAAGCAATAATTAAAATAATCAAACACAAGGTCTACATCATGTCAACTAGCATTTATAAACATAACATCATGGGTTCAACAAGTCTCAATTTATCATCATGCTCAATAATCATTGCAAACATCATATATGAACATAATGAAATCAAGCTAACATGTTGCACTATAACCTTATCAGATATAACTCATGTCTCTTAGCATATGTGGTTCACATTTTACGGGCAAAGGAATTCAAATCATGCTTAGCAACTCAGCGTAGCAACAAGTCAAGACATAATGGTATATGAGATCTATAAGTCATCAAATCATATCATCATAGACAATAGACAATCAGACAATAGTCAGCATCAAGTCAACACATCGACACATAAACGTCACCATCAAGGCATTGCAACATGGTTATCAACATATTCAGAAAAGTTAGCAATTCAAACGGAGGACACTCCCGCCTGCAAGTCATATCGTACTCGATAGCCGCAATCCTCAAAACATACTTGTCCCACCAACACCGTCGATCATGAGGCTTGTGGGTTATGGGCCCACGCTTCCGCCACACAGCTCTATCGTTATGCAACTTCCTTTCTCTTTCACGCAGTCGTTCACCAAATATTGCAGAGGAGTCTAAGTTAGCATAGATAGGGGAGTGACGGGAGAAGACAACCCAATTTCCTTTCGGGGACAAACACGGACCACACTAAAGACGACAATACTAGAGACAAGACTCTAACCGAAAATAGCAACAACGCCCTTATGGAGGTCTTTTAGGTTGCAATGGTGACAAGCAGACACAATTTCATAATAAGGGCATATCAATCATTTTAATCCACACTAACATGTACCTATCTCGAGGAGCACGACATACATATTCATTTCAAAAAGACATGTTCAGGTGCTACACGGATGCATGCGAGACAAGATAGTAGTCTACCATCCCATGAAAGCAGATATGCCTAGCAACTTAAGCAAGATATGCAAGATTAAATAGGTATCACAATTATCACATATATGAGCAATGCACGAGCGTAGTGTATGGCATCATAAAAGGACATGTAAGAGCAACATAGTAACTATCTTATCTGACACAATGATCGTATAATAGGTCAAGCATGGCACGTAATCATATGAAGAGATACATCTAGAAAGCATGGGTCCTACATGGTACTAGTGATACATGATGTGATACAAGCATAGTCAAGAGTCATCAAGAGGAGTTCAGCATAATTTTCACGGAACATGAGGCATCATCAAAATAACAAGAAGGGCATCATTGGCGACCTATTATAATCATGTTATAAGCGAACCATCATATAGCACATATATAGTACAATAGTCATCACATCATAGAACAAGTACAACAAGCGATCCTTTTAGTGAGTTATATTGGAAATCATCAGCCCTACGAGACACTACTAGCACTTATCAAACATTAACCCAATCGAGGTAACTCGACTAAATCCATTCTAACATTCATGCATCATGCGTATGCGAAATCATGATATAGCGTGGTGTGTGATCATGCGAGGTGTCCAGTCATACGTTCATGCAAGCACGAGAGAATATCATAGGGTAATAGGGAAATACCACCGAGCGATAACATGTAAGCATGCTAGGAGTCGATCACTATCACGAAAAACAAGTCGATCATCGAATTCAGCATCAGCCTAATCAGGATTAGCAAAACACTTTAAGAAGAGGGAAGAATCACACTATCAAGTACCTAGACCGGGAGAGAATTAGCAATACTGTAGGCAAGATATAAGCTCACACCAGTCACAACCAAGGGTCCTACACGACACTAATAGCTCAACATAACATGCTATACATATAAACATTTAATTGATAATTACAACGGTACGCAAGAAATCAATCACTCATATTCCGACGATATAGAAGCATGGGGGCAAGTGCAGCGGTGTATAATACGAACCTAGTAATGGGACAATATAGCTAGAATACGGGAACATGAGTTCAAACCAACACATACTGGGATTAAACATGCATTTATCAAGACTCATTTACACCAACATAATCCAAATTCAGTGCAAGTATCACACAACAGTATAAATTGCAGAGTAAGCAACAATAATTAACCTGATGTATACATAACAAACAAGCATGCTATTGATTCTTGTCACAAAAGGGATAATAGGCATTTACACGTCATCATCCAACATGCTAAGATGATCATCTATCAACATTCATACAAAGAGGAATTGATCACACTATCATGGACCTAATCCAGGGAAAGCAACATTCATATAGATTCATATCATGTGGTTTATGCTTTCAATCAATCATTAGCACAATTAATACGATAAGTCAAGTAGGCATGCTATTACAACTTATCATCATGATAGAAAGCAAGGCACAACACGAGACTTGAGCAAGGTAACTACCCACAACACAAACTTAAACAATAAAACCATGACAGAAAGCAAGGCATAACATGAGGAGCTTCTTACTAATGATCATTGACAAGGTACATGCGGGAGATTATAAAATCATGTCATGTAATCAGAGAGAGTCACCATTATAACCGAACAGAGATCCTTAAGGGCATCAACTGACTTTTCCCGACTGACTTATCACCCCTCTTTCCCGTGGGACTCCGGTACAACTCTTTAAGGCAAGATGACACTAGTTAATCATCATAAGAATAAGGAAAGACAATCCCAAAAACACCTTACTCCTGACTCAAGGTGACATCAAGAACTTCCAACACTCACTCAGACAACCTTAATATCCAACCCCGATTCTCGACACAATGTGTTTACCAACCCAAATTTCCCGGGGAAGACACTGGCATACAAGAAAAGCTAGATAGACCCGTCAATGGGTTAACAATCATAGTAGAAGGGGTTGTTTTACACAAGCTGGGTTTGACAATGTAGAAATAAAGGCACTCCCGCTATCTCGTTTGCACAGGTCAGTCAATACACAACTCATTGTTAGGCATACCAAATCAGATCTCTAGCATAGCAAGCACTCAGCACCGAATCAGTTAATAACACTCATAATGATCTCATTTGATTCTCCCAACCCATTTGTAAAGAACAAGCTGATATTTTCGCCTACCGTTCCCAACTACACCCAATAGGGGTGGTCTATCGCCTTCACTACCCACTCGTGCCATCGTTTGGTCGGTTTTCCTCTTTTATTACAAGTCGAGTTCATTACTTAGTCCAATTTGGGTTAGGCATCTTAAGTTCATTTTGCCCCTTTAAAACACTTTCAAATCCTTTGAAATTCATGGGCCGTTTTCCAAAACATACACTCGACCCTTGTGTACCCGAATTGCACAACCTCAACTCTGATACCATCTTTGTAACGGCCCAGAATTATAATTTCTGGGTTACGTTTCAAGGGATAAAACCCCTTGTTCGGATCTTGCAATCCAGGTACGGGTCGAGGTTTCAAACTCATTTTTAAGATTAGCATAAGGAGGGATTTCAAACCCTAAAAACTTCGAAGGGTCGTTGGGTACCCTTAACCTGTCCTAGGACTATGTCGCGGAAACCATTTCAAACGGAAGTAAAGTACAGATACAAGTGCCACGGCAGAGCCGGGTCAAAACGGAGTCAAAAGTATAAATCCAAAACCATATAATCAGAGTCTAGTGAAGTCTATAACTCCAGCACTCACTCTCCACAGACAAAATGACCCGCGCAATAAGCAAACAGCACCGATAGGATGAACATAAATAATTCCTAAAAAAATTGATTTGGAGCGGGATCAGATCGATGCCCACTTAACTCTGCATCCCAACCATAAGCACACATATACGCTATACCTAATAAAGATGCTCTAATGCAGTACGAAATTCAAACACACTAGCATGCTCCTAGTTCATAATATTGTGCAAAAATACTGTAAAGGGCCCAAGACAATGCCAAGTGGCATATCCCTCTCCTACCTCCACCCCTTCCGACAGGCAGAGACTGGCCAGCTCGTGAATGCATTCATTCATAATAGGGCGGCACGCATGCCTAACCCGCTCCACAATAAAGCCCGCAGGCATATCATAATATAAGGAAGTACTCGATTGACTCAGGGTACCCGATGAGGCTGGGCTACCCTATGACCCTAGCAAAGACTCTAGGACTATCACAGATAACGGCCGTTCTGTTTACATACGCACAGAGAAATAGAATGCTCAACGATCAATGCAACCTAGCATGGTACTACATGGCATGCTGATCATGAATGCAACACCTAGTATATCATGCACCTATAGCAGGGAATAGCTCTATTCAATCTGAGTAAGCTCCGAAGAGACTTACCTGGAGATGCAGAACAGCAAGATAACACAAGCAAGGGCCCAATGCAAGTCCAAAGCAATCCAAAAGCAATACACACCTATTATCAAGCCATTTCCATAAGCTACCGGTCCATCATTCATACTCACACAAAACCCAAGTTCTCAACATCCTCAAAACAAATCGACGGTAAAACCATTTTCCAAAACTTTTCCGATATCATCAACATCAACCAAAATCATTCTCCCAATTTCCTTTTCAAAACCAACATCGTCAAATCAAGAGGAAGAATCCCGACATTAAACAGTTTAAACTTAAAATCAATACCTCAAAATCATATTATATAATTAATTCCAACATTTTGGTCTTCAAACAATAAATCATTTAAGAGATGTTTCTGAAACTTGAAACGCTTTTTAGTTAAATTACTAAAGGATATTTGTCCAAAATAAATCCATAATCATTTAAATATAATAATTAACTAAAATCAATCTATTTTAATAACCAACATACTTTACCATTTCTTAAAATCATATGTTAAAACATCTTATAATAACACTGTTATATATATAATCCAAGTAAGTCACAATAATAATTTCAGAAATAATATTTTTCGTGAAAATCAGAGATATATATAATACCTTACAAGAACAATTTTATATTTAAGCTAAAGTTTGTAAAACAACTAACATATCAATATAACACAATATCAACTTAACAATTTATAAAACAAACCCAAAAGGCCCAACTCTCAACCCGGAAACAATAGGCCCAAGCCCGAAGAGAAAGGCCCAAGATCTGGTTTAAATGAACCGGACCAATGAAGGCTGAACCGGACCAGAAAATAGAGAAAAAGAAAATAAGGAATCGGGTTCCTTGGACCCGTCTCCCTCCCCAGTCCCCGCTTCCCAGATCTGTTCACGGCGGAAAAACACCAGGAAGAAAGAAGGGCGAAGGTTTCGCCGGCGACAAACAATCTCGAACCCCAATTGACAGAAATCGACTCGCACAGACAAGGAAAGGGAGAGAGAGGGGTTCTCACCGAGGTTTCGAAGTTTCGCCGGAAATCACATGTCGACGCGGGGTTCTGCTCACCGGAGTTGAAATCGAAGAGGTCGGCCTGGGAAGAGAGCAAAAAGGGGGTTAAAGGTCTAACTTTGGGAGGAAATGGGTCGGAAATCGATCGAGAACCATTACCGACTGTTGGATCGGAAATAGAACAACAAGGAAGGGTGTTCGTCGGCGATGGCTGGGTTCGTCTCCGGGAATGCTTGGTTGCCTGGAACGTCGGAGAGAAGGTGCTCTGGGCTTGGCTGCTTCTTGGAACCAGAGGAAGAGGAGGCCGTGGGTACTCGGCTCTCGGTAAAGCGCTCAGGCCGCTCGGGGAAGGGAGGAAACGGAAGCAGTGGTGCTGCTGGTGCTCGTTGAGGACTGAACGCCGAGAAGGGGGGAACGGTGGTCGATGGTGGTGGCTCGGTGGAGCTCTCAGAATCAAACGGAGGGAGGTGGAGACGTTGAGTGATGGTGCTGGTGTTTGTCCACATCAAGAGGGATTGCAGATGATGGGTTACTGGGGGTTTCAATTAGAAAGGTGAGGCTTGTGTTTGGCAGAGAGCAGCTGGGTGAAAGGGGAAAGGCTCACAGATGTAGGTGTTGAATCTCAAAGGAAGAAGGAGGGGAGATGTGTGAAGGTGTGGTGGTGTTGAGCTCAAAATGGTAAGGGGAAAAGCTGTACTGCAGGGCTCTGAAGAAGACAAGGAGAAGAAGACAAGGGGGAACAAAAGAAATAAGGTAGTGGTCCTAAGTTTGGTTAAAGGATACTACAAATTTCGAAACCGCTCTCTCGATCTAATCCCGACTCGATCAAAATTCCTATTAAATTTTTCAAAACCGAATTAATTAATCCGATAAAATCTCGCTCGTATTCCAAAATCTCAAGTTAAAATAGCAGAATTGAAATCCGTCGGAAAAATCCGTTAAAATCATGCCGGAATTCATTTTAAGAGATTTTACATAATCCGATTTAAATTTATTTTTAATTTCTTTTCAAGAAATTTAGGATTTAAAATCCGGGCCTTTACATTTGAATCGCCTATATCTTCTCTGATCTTGCTCCGTACTTTGCTAGAAATGACTTGTAGAATCTCCTTTTGGATAGAAGGTGCTATATACTTAGAAACCTTAGGAGCATTATCTAAAACAGTCCGAGCAACATTTTCATTATAGGAAGCCAGAAGCTTAATCAGCTCAATAAAATTACCTTGATTATGTGACTCATTAGATTCATCATGCCTCCTAAAAGCACATCCCTGAGTTGAAAGAAAACGAATTGAATCAATAGAAGTTTTCACCCGCAATCAGTTATTTAGAATTTGCTCACGACTTTATGCATTGATCACTTTGTCAATGTGCTTTGATTGATTCAATAAGTCCTCACAAGCTTGCGCTGCTTTTTGATGAGGTGAGCGAGAATTATATCCGATATGATTAAAAAATGCACAATGTTTCTCATCATTCACTATCTTCCAATTCTTGAATCCCTTAACACTAAATATATCCCAACCAGGCCGGCCAACATGTTTAGTAGTAAAAAGATAGCATGGTAAACAATATGCATCATACCAGGACTCTTGAAAGCGACGATAATTATTCTTTCCCGACTTGGGATATTCGGTAAGACGAATTTGATAGGGGCCTAGTTTCAAATAAGCTTTGGACGTTTTCCTGGATCTCGTTCAATATCAAAATATTAATTTCACTCAAATTACATCCGACTGTTTTTAAAGGAGATGCCTCACCAACCTCAGTGTCGGGTGGATTTATAATAGGTTGGTCAGAAGTATTGGCCCTCGAAGTTGGCCTTCTATCATTTTCAGGTGCAACAACATCATCGTCAAAATTTTCAGATTCTTTTCTTTCGAAGAAAGAATCAATCATTTTTAACTTTCGATCCTTACCCATGAGCCAACAAAGATTTAAAAAAATGCATAAATTTGAGTTCAAGGAACAATATCAATTGAAACAAGCTGTAGAAAATTGAGATCGATCAACTTGATTTTTATATTATTGAAAAATCACAATTTTCGACACAGTCTTTGTCTCACATCTTTGAAATTTTTGATATTTAAACAAAGTAACACAAGGCACAGCCTGCAAAAAAATTGAACACGGGAACAACTTATCACTCACTCGACAGTCGATACCCAGTGGTGAGCGGCAGCAGCAGGTCAACGTCGATTCTCAATTTCTCAGAGGAAAATCACGGAAGTAAGTCGAATAACCCAAATTTAAGGATTAGGAGCGATTGAGCAAAGACGAGTAGACGACTACGATTGTGAGGAAGAATCCAATTGCGAATTTGCAAGGAAGAAGATGAGTAGATGACGATCGACGCCTACGATTTCGATAATTTCGGTACCGTTCAAGGAAGAAGATGAGCGATTGCAAGCTGCCATGGATTCGATGACTACGATTTCGGTACCGTTTAAGGAGATTTCAGTCCACGATTCCCTCTATCCTTCCTAAAATATAGCAAATTAATTTTCTGAATATCAAAATTTCCAATTCTAAATTATATATCAAAGGATTTTTTTTTGGGGGGGGGGGGGGGGGCTGCTGCCCCTACTAGCCCTAAGGGCCATCTGCCTATGTGTGTGTAACGGTGATCACTATTGTTTTCAGATATCATTTTCCATCTTTTTTTTTTGTAAATATGATACTTCATATATTCAATTTTTTTAGTAATGTCTGAATAATTACTGGCGCTGCAACATTCTCTTGTTTACAGAAGGGGGTGTTACACTATGTCTACTGCCCATATCCATGTCGTTTTAGGTCGTGTGATTTTGCTATTTTCTGTATTGTGTCGGAGTGCACTGACTGTGCTGAGCCCTCCAATTTTATCTTTTCCCCAATTTAGTATGTCCACTATTTGGTTTTATGGGATGAATGTCGCTTCAATCTTTTCGATAATCGATGGTCGCATATTTTTTTTAGTTTAGTAATGTTCCATGAATCTTCCTTTTTCGTTTATGTATTTGTCTACTTTTTCAATTTTGTTGATTCTGTCTGGCATGCATGAGGCATCTATTTTCTAGTGTGTCATCATCCAACCATCTGTCAGTCCAAAAGTTGGCCGTTTTTTCGTTTTCTATCTGTCATATGCCGCCGAGGGAGAGGGAGACCAAAGAAGAGGTGGGAGGAGGTGATAAGAAAAGACTTGATAGATTTGGGGATAACGGAGGCGTTGACTCGTGATAGGTGATAATGCATATTTTAGATAGGCATTATATTCATTTTTAGTTTAGTTAGGTTGCATTTCTTTCATACTTTGTTGCTAAATTGCATCTTGTGGTTATTTTAGAAGAGTTCGGATTCTGCGTAATTTTATGTTTATATCGCAGATTGAATCGGAACACATTTGGGAGATGCAATATCTCGAAGAGGAACACAAGAAACATGGGAAGGAACAAGGAAGGAAAGATGCAAGACAAGAGGAGAAACCCACAAAGGAGTATAAGAAGTCACGGCAAAACACTATGCCGTGGGCGCCGCAAGCTTGCGGCGGGCGTAGCATAGGCCGCTACAGCGGGGAGCAAGGAACTTCAGTGTGCGGCGGGCACATCAACCTTGCGGCGCCCGCAGCACTGGCCGACAACGATTGTACGCTGCGTTTTGTTTAATTAAAAACCCTAGAACTTGTTTGTCTATTGGGTGGCCGACTTGGGATGTGGGAGGAGGCCAAGTTTATGTTATTTTCATTTCTTCCATTCTATTCTTTCTTCCATTAGACACTTTAGAGAATTTGAGCAATGTCTTCCATGAGGAACTAAACTCATCGATTCTGCCTGCAATTTGAAGCTTTATTTGGATTGATTGTGAGTTTCTAATTCTCGTTCTTATTTCCTATATTTGAATGCTTCGACTTCCTTGTGCTTGATTGTCTATTGTTTTATTCTATCTAGCCTGCGCAACTAGTTAGAATCAATTCAATTGCTAAGGTTTTGTAGATTCCTGATTGTGAACCTTAACCTAAGTGGCAAACTTGTTCCTTTAGGGCTGATTGAACTAATTGAATAAGTAGGAAGTTGAATGTGTTGTTAAATCCTTCTTTAGGGACTGCAAATACCTTGGCTAATCTCTGAACTTAAAGCTATCAATTGGGTTAAATCCTTCTTTAGGGACTGTTCGATTGATAAGGGTTTCTAGGACTGATTGGACTAGTAACTATATTAGGTCGGGACAAGGGCATTCATAGGAAACTTAATAGGACAAGAAGAAGTTACAAGGATCGCTTCAATCCAATAAAGTGGAAAATTGTAGGTAGAATTGCTTCTCCCAATTGTCTAAAACCAAATTCATTTACTTTACTTGCTTACTTTGCTTTGATAAAAGGCGAAACTTTCCCACATAAAAACCCCCCAATTTGGTTACTTTGATTGACACCAGAATTACATTTGATTTATAACTTTCCCTGTGGATCGACCTCTTGCTTATCGCTATACTTGCTATAGGTTTGAGTTTTCTTTGGCGGTATTCAACGATAGGTTTTACCTCCGTCAAATTTGGCGCCGTTGCCGGGGAATTTTTATTTAATTCTTGTGTGTTTTTAGTGTTGATCTTGGTGTGGACCATCTTATATGGTCCATACCCGTGCTACTAATTCTTCTTTGTTGCCGTTAGATTCAGAGATTGAAAGGACCCTTGCCGCTCTAAGGCGAGAAGCTCGTGATCGTTTTCGCGAACTCCCTTTTGATCAAGAAGAACCTACAACAGAGATGGCTAACGACGCGAACCGCACTCTTAAGGAGCTTTCTGCTCCTGATCTGGTACAACAACCCTTGGCGATCCAATTCCCTGCACTTGCAGAAGTAGTTAACTTTGAGCTGAAGTCTGGGGTAGTTCATCTTCTACCCAAATTCCATGGGTTGAGTGGGGAGGTCCCCCACAAGCATCTGTCTGAATTCCATAGGGTGGTTGTTGGGATGAAACCAGAAAACGTAACTGAAGAGCAAATCAAGCTGAGAGCTTTTCCTTTCTCTTTGAAGGATGAGGCAAATGAATGGTTTTTCTATCTACCACCTGATTCTATTTCTACTTGGGCTGAGATGAAGAGAGTCTTCCTAGAGATGTACTTCCCTGCAACAAATCTCAATGCTTTGAAAAGGTCAATCAGCAGCATTGAGCAGTACGTGACGGAGTCTATACATGAGTACTTTGAGCGCTTCAAGAAACTCTGCGCCAGCTGCCCATGCCATGGGTACTCTAAAAAGGATCTGGTTCTCTTTCTCTTTAATGGGTTGACTGATATAGAGCGCAAAACCGTGAATTCTGCTTGTGGAGGAAACATGCTGAACAAGACGCCTGCCGCAGCTTGGGATGTGTTTAAGGAGCTATCTGAGGGCTCCAGACAGTTCAACAAGAGCCCTCGTGCTAGGGGTGTACTCGTTGTTGACGCTCCTGTGGCTGCACTTCAGACTGATATGGCAGAGGTAAAGGAGATGATGAAACAATTGGTTATTGATAGAACTCCTCCACAACTGAAGGCATGTGGTCTCTGTAGTCAATACACTCATCCTATGGACATATGCCCGCTTCTACAAGATCCTAATTTTGATTTGAATGCCATTGGGAATTTCACTCAACAATGGCCTAGGCAAGACAATTATGGAAATCCTGGGTATTCCAACAACAATAATTACAACAAAGGTTATCAGCAAGGCTATGGGAACTACCAAGCTCCTTTCAATCAGCAAGGGGGCAACAAGGAAGACCTCAACAACAATATGAACCTCGACAGGGAGGTCAACAACAATCAAATGAGGATAATGAGGATCCACTACAGAAACTATCACGATTGGTCATGAGGAATGATAAACAACAGTCAGAGCGGATGACAAATCTAGAGAAGCAGCAATCCGATCGGATAACAAATATTGAGAATTAAATGAGTCAGCTCATTCAAATCTTAAGTGCTAAGGAGGCAAATAGTCCAGGAAAGCTTCCATCACAGACCATCGAGAATCCGACAAAGGAGAATGTCAGTGCTGTAACACTTAGGAGTGGGAAGGAACTGGTTGTCACAAATCAAAAGGACGATGAGGAGATAATGGACGAGGAGATAGAGATTGTTGAAGACGAAAATGGCCAAACCAGCGTGCGGTGGCCGCAGCACCCATGCGGCGCCCGCCGCCAGGGACGGCATTCATGCGGCGCCCGCCGCAGGTGATCCCACCGCCAACTCCGATCCTGGTACGTTCTTCTCCCCTCTTTCTTCTTCTCTCCCTCTTTCTCCTCCTCCTTCTTCCTTGCCTATGGAGACTCCAAAGCCGGTTCCACCTTTTCCCGAAGCCCTAAAGGATACACGAAGGTATGACAACGATAGGGAGATCTTTGAGACGTTCAGCAAATGCGAGGTAAATATTCCTTTACTCAAATTAATTAAGAGCATTCCTAGATATGCTAAATTTTTAAAGGAATTGTGCACAATCAAGAAGAAGCAAAGACTGAAAAAGAAGGAAAAGGTAAGCTTGAATGAAAATGTCTCTGCTATGTTGCTAAGGAAATTGCCTGAAAAATGTGGAGATCCAGGTATGTTTACAATTCCATGTGCAATTGGGAATACTAGATTCAAACAAGCCATGCTAGATCTAGGAGCCTCAATTAATGTCATTTCCTATAACATGTACATGTCTTTGGGTTTGGGTGCTCTGACTGAGACTGGGGTTACAGTGCAACTTGCTGATCGATCACAAATCAGGCCAAGAGGCGTTGTTGAAGATGTTTTGGTTATGGTGGATGATTTGTTTTTCCCTGTTGATTTCTTTGTTTTAGATATGGAGCAGGGAGCCCCTGAAACACCCATTATACTAGGAAGACCATTCCTGAAAACTGCGAAAATGAAAATTGATTGTTGTGAGGGTCTATTGACTATGGAGTTTGATGGAAGAAAGATAGAATTCTATCTCTTTAATCATACTAAGCTTTCTCCTGAAAATTCTTTAGATATGCCTATTTCTGACAATATTGATCGCACCAATAATTTTCGTGATTTGTTAGAGACACCTAAGGAACATAGTTTATGGAAATTTGACCCTCCTAACAAATTGAAACCTTTTGTGATTCCAGGACAACCCCCAGGCATAGCTCAAGGAGAGAAGCTGAGGGTCATGGATGACAGCTTGGACAGAAAGCTACACCTTTCAAGGGTGCCCGCATTTGTCAATGAGATGACTGGTGTTGGTGACCCTGGTGGAGGAACCTAGGCCAATCAAGGGCCAGTACGTCGAGCCAAAGACTTGAAACAAAGGCGCTTCTCGGGAGGCAACCCGAGGTAAGTTTTTCTTTCTTTTTCCTTTTTCTTTTCCTTCACCCTGATTATATTTGGTTTACTTTTGTTGTCTTTATTGTTTCATTGAGGACAATGAAAACTTTAAGTGTGGGGGAGAGGAATTCTATATATAGATGCATATAGGAGATCATATTTAAATTTATGCATCATGTTTAATTTCTGTAATCATTTTTATTAATTTTTGTTTATTTTCGTATTAAAAAAAATTCAAAAAAATCCAAAAATAGAGCATGCATTTCATACATATGTGTTATTCAAATACCCATCTGGCTTAGTTTGTCCTCTATTTTAAATTTCAAGCATGATTCATAAAAATCCCATGGAGTTCTGGATGTTTTGATTATTGTCTTTATTTGATTTTTGTGGAATATGAGCTAGAAAATATAATTGAGCATGTATGATTGAGCTAAAGTATGATTGAAGTCCTAAAAACATGACCATGTGAGAATGTTTGGCCTTATTTGAATTCTTTTGCTCAGTTGTGTAAATTACTCGCCCAGTGTTGCTACCTCTTGGCATTGGCTGCAATATCTATTTTTAAAGACCGACTCACATGTTTGTTGCTTGCGGAGTTTATGTTATATTTTGAGTCTTTTGTTAAATTTGTGAATATTTAGTGAATAAGGTGGCAATGGTTAATGCACTTAGTAACCGGATCTATGCATGACACCCATGGGTATGATTCGCGCAAAAAAGTGTTGAAAACTATCCACTGGGAAAGAAAGCTTGATCATTGAGTAACCAGGTTCATTCATGAGACCCATGTTTGCAACTTACGTCAAAAGGTGTTCAAGTGAACTTCATATTAGTAGGTTGAGGTGTTGATAGACCGGGGCCATTCATGACACCCATGCTTGCGCTTCGCATAAGGAATGCACCAAGACAAGAAAAAGAAAAAAAAAACAAAAGAAAGAAAGGAAAAAAAAAATTGTTGCATTTTATTTTCTTTATTGTGTCCCGCAAGTAATGACATTTCGGTAGAGAATTGGTGATATGGTGGTCAATGTCTATGAGCTTAGTGCATGATTGGTTTGAGTTGAGAGTTGTATCTTAAAGCCTAAACACATGAGTGGAAAACACATTTCTGGTGAGATTGGATAATGTCTACTTCTAAGCTTTAATCACTAAAATACATGCTATGACGTTTGTTTGCTTGGTTCAAGTGTTCACCTGCTACGATGTTGCTTTTTGATAAAGTTGGAACTTGAAGGGATTTCCTGTGGGATACATTGATTCATGTTTATTCTATCATTGCTTGAGGACAAGCAAAGGTTAAGTGTGGGGGAATTTGATAATGCATATTTTAGATAGGCATTATATGCATTTTTTGTTTAGTTAGGTTGCATTTCTTTCATACTTTGTTGCTAAATTGCATCTTGTGATTATTTTAGAAGAGTTCGGATTCTGCGCAATTTTATGTTTATATCGCAGATTGAATTAGAACACATTTGGGAGATGCAATATCTCAAAGAGGAACACAAGAAACATGGGAAGGAACAAGGAAGGAAAGATGCAAGACAAGAGGAGAAACCCGCAAAGGAGTATAAGAAGTCACGGCAAAACACTATGTCGCGGGCGCCGCAAGCTTGCGGTGGGCGCAGCATAGGCCGCTGCAGCGGGGAGCAAGGAACTTCAGTGTGCGGCGGGCGCAGCAACCTTGCGGCGCCGACAGCACTGGCCGACAGCGATTATACGCTGCGTTTTGTTTAATTAAAAACCCTAGAACTTGTTTGTCTATTGGGTGGCCGACTTGGGATGTGGGAGGAGGACAAGTTTATGTTATTTTCATTACTTCCATTCTATTCTTTCTTCCATTAGACACTTTAGAGAATTTGAGCAATGTCTTCCATGAGGAACTAAACTCATCGATTCTGCCTGCAATTTGAAGATTTATTTGGATTGATTGTGAGTTTCTAATTCTCGTTCTTATTTCCTATATTTGAATGCTTCGACTTCCTTGTGCTTGATTGTCTATTGTTTTATTCTATCTAGCCCGCGCAACTAGTTAGAATCAATTCAATTGCTAAGGTTTTGTAGATTTCTGATTGTGAACCTTAACCTAAGTGGCAAACTTGTTTCTTTAGGGCTAATTGAACTAATTGAATAAGTAGGAAGTTGAATGTGTTGTTAAATCCTTCTTTAGGGACTGCAAATACCTTGGCTAATCTCTGAACCTAAAGCTATCAATTGGGTTAAATCCTTCTTTAGGGACTGTTCGATTGATAAGGGTTTCTAGGACTGATTGGACTAGTAACTATATTAGGTCGGGACAAGGGCATTCATAGGAAACTTAATAGGACAAGAAGAAGTTACAAGGATCGCTTCAATCCAATAAAGTGGAAAATTGTAGGTAGAATTGCTTCTCCCAATTGTCTAAAACCAAATTCATTTACTTTACTTGCTTACTTTGCTTTGATAAAAGGCGAAACTTTCCCACATAAAAACCCCCCAATCTGGTTACTTTGATTGACACCTGAATTACATTTGAGTTATAACTTTCCCTGTGGATCGACCTCTTGCTTATCGCTATACTTGCTATAGGTTTGAGTTTTCTTTGGCGGTATTCAACGATAGGTTTTACCTCCGTCAATAGGTTGCAGACTTGCAGTGGAGGAGTGCTATTAGAACGCAAGAATAGCAGTTGAGTCTTATGTTCTACTCTTCTGTCTTGCCTGCCATCGCTCCTGCTTTCGTGTCTCACCCACACCATACACTCTTCAGTGGCTTTAGAGTCTTCTGTGTGCTTATCTCTCTTTGTGTTTCTTTATGTGGTGATGTTTATTCCTCGTTGTCTTAGTATGTTGCTTGTTTTTGTGTGCTTATCTCGGTGTTTCGTCCTGCCTTCTGGGTCATTTGGAAACATCCTCTCGACTTTGTCGGGGAAAGGGTGCGTACGATGAGAGCCCCCAGACCCTACCTTTGGTGGGATATACTGGGTTGTTGTTGTTATTGTTATCTTTTATCTCGATTATAGTTTAGTCCATTGCCAAGACACTTTTCTTTTCCTTTCGTAATTTCGAATGTGTTTATCTTTCAAGTACTCATATATGTGTTTTGGTTTGGACCCATAGATTGTGTGGCTCCGCAAGTATCATCCATAATAATATCATCTGTAATGATGTGTTCATGTCTTTTGATTTGTGGATTCCTTCTCCACCATTTTCTTTTCTTTTACATATTTTGTCTTACCCTAATAATGGTTTACGGGACAAATCTTTATTCTAGAAGAAGGTTCTATTAATTTGATCAAGTTCATTGCACATCGAGTTTGGGAGCACAAAATTTTGCATGACAAAACTGGGTTTTGCCACTAGGGTCATTTTGATAAGGGTGGCTCTTCCTTCTTGAAATAGCGCGTTTGCTTGCCATTTTGTTAGTTGTGAAGTTGTCTTCTTCAAATGTTGTTTAATTGACTATGTCATTTATGATTGGACAACAAAGATATTTGTCCAATTTGTTTTGATTCATGATATTTGTTAGAAGGTGGATTTCTTATTTAATAATTTCTGGTACCTTTGGTGTTATTTAGAAAGACGACTTGTGGAAGTTAACAAGTCGGCCTGGGATAGAGCAGTATTCATGAATGGTTCTTTTAATTTTAATCACAGATGAACTGCTTGCTTTGAAAAATATCATCATATTATCTGAGAAGGATAGAAACAGAATTTGGGGACCTAGTCTGGTAGTGTTGAATCCTATTTCGTTGTCTGTTTGGTTTCTTTTTATTTGTAATTTTAAGGCAAAATTACTCAATGATGTAAAGTGAAGTGAAAAGAATTTTGTATGAAAAAGGAAAAAAAAGAGTAATATTTAGAATATTAATTAATGAATCTTAACTTAATCAATAAAAGGTTAGATTCACTCTTTTAACTAGGCATGGACCTAGGGGTGGATTGAGGTTTGGTTCAGCACACTCTATTTTTACAAAAATGAAAAAATAGGTAAAAAAAATTCATTAGTTATTAAATTAAGGATTTAGTTAATAAAAATCATAGTATGAGAAAACATTAACCCACCTAGTCCACTTGAACTTTAATTTTTTGTTCCGTGCCGGCTTGTAACCACTACTTTTCCCTACTTAAAAACAAATGAAGGCTACTGTTAAAAACTCCTCAATGTTGGATCCAAGAGTTCGATTTCTGATGGGTTTTCATTGATGCTAGGGTTAAGTGGAATTCAACTTGTTGTAGGTTCTTGATTCTGGTTATAACCAAACTTTTTTTTTCTTTTTTTTTATTAGGAAAAAATTCGAGGCCGGATAGACCCGGAACCTCAAAAGGTCGATAAAATCGGCAGACGACAACCGTCTAAATATACAAAATAGAAACAGAAAAATACAACATAGAACCAAAAGAAAGTTGCAGTACAAACGTGATTATTCTTTTCTGTTTATAGGGAAAAAGAAGATTATGCCTTGTTTGGCATAGTTTTTTTATTCTTCCTTGTTTGCTTATTAAAACGTGATTATTCTTAAAAATCAGTTTTCGTTCAACGTCAATAAACCCTCCTCCGAAAAATCTCTAGTCATTCAATGTTGTTTGAATTGAAATTTGGCGGTTAATTAGTTTCATTATGGTTATCTAGCTAGGGCCTTTTGCTTTTTGTTATTCCATGTATTTGATTCGTCTTTAAGTTTTGTGATCAAACAAATGATAGGTGACCCTTGCAAGAGGTCAAGGGTTCAAATCTCACTTCTTACACAATTTGTGTAATTAGTGGGTGCTCAAGCCTTCATTGTGTTGGGTGAGCCTACCTGGCGACTTGTCGCCTGACTTAACTGGTTCACGTCTTTTGTAGGCTAGAGCTCGGATCCGTTGGGGACTAGTCAATAACCTCAGAACCCCCACGTCACAAGAAAAGAACATAGAAAAAAGAAAAAGAAAAAGGTGATAGTGTAGACTATACAATGATCGAGGTCTGGTTATCCTCGATCATCTGCAAGGATGCTGTCGGATAGCACGTAGTGCATCCGAATATTTGACCCAATAAAAAAACCACGTTAAATTCTACTGATCGGTATCTTAGTAAAAATTAATCAAATTTGTAAAATTCTTGTAGGTAAGCCAATTTTAAATCTAAACCAATAAATTTGAAATGAACCTAAAAAAAATTGAACTCAATGATTTAAATCCTCTGAACTTTATCATAAAATTATTTGTGGATTTCATAAAATCTTACTATTGTAGGTGTAAATCAAGAAGCCGAAGACCAACATTTGGGTAAATGCACAATACCTATAGAGCTTTAGAAATGATTGTGACCCTAATTTAAAAGTGTGTGATTTATTTACAAAGACAAATTCTTGGGATATTGATAAATTAAACAATATAATTCCCTCTCATATTGTTCATATGATTACTAATATCCATATTTCAGTAACTGATATTTCTGACAAGTTAATTTGGATTTATAGTAATAATGAGAACTTTTCTGTTAAAGCCACATTATCACTCTTTAATACAAGAAATACAAAAAAAATCTCAGCAAACTGGATTTGGAAACTTAATATTGCTCCGAATATTAAAAATTTCATCTGAAAGATTATTTTAGACATCTTACCTACTACTGTTCGTCTAAATAGATATATAAATAGAGTTCTGAGTACTTGTTCTCATTGTAATTCTGATATAGAAGATACAAATCATTTATCGTTTAATTGTCAGATTACCAGATCCCTTATTCAAAATCTGGGTGTTAAATCGAAAAAATGTTTTGCTATACCAAATTTAACCAGTGATGTCTCAGAAAATATTCTAAATACTAGGGCTCTTAATATAGATTTTACAGACCTGTGCCATTTATGACATTCTATTTGGGAGTTGCGAAATAGAATTATTTTTCGCAACGGTTCTGTTAAGAGTATTATCAATGTTTTAACTGAAACTATTGATAAGATTTTACGCTGGAGTAAAGAACAGGTGAAAACCAAATTACCAAAACGTATTAGGTCTTCTGATAAAATGATTTGGAAATGTCCCCCAATAAATGTCGTTAAGATTAATGTAGATGCTTCGGTCAAAATTGGTTGTCAACCTCAAAGTAGGTGCATTTTGAGGAATAATTATGGTCAAGTTATTGGGATACATAGATGTAATGTTAGGATGAGTTCTATCATCCTAGAAGAAGCGTTTGCAGTATATGCAGGTATAAGACTGGCAACGGAGCTTGGGATACGAAAAGCCATAGTTGAAAGTGATTGCTCAATCTTTATCAATGTCATTAATCAGTTGAACAAATATCATGGGAGGTGGTGCAATTTGTTCAAGAAATCCGTTCATGAAGCAGAGATTTTGAGATCATCAGATTCCAGCATTGCATAGAGAGGCGAATTGTGCAGCTGATTTTTTTGCGAAATCTCAGTTGAGTTGTAAATTTATTTTGAGTTCTTGTTGTGAGTTCCAAAACATTATCGTGTTAGAGGATCATGAATGTCGGTAGTATATCCGACTCTTTGCTTACTGTAAAAAAAAAAAAAGCCGAAGACCAATAAAAGGAAAAGGAACTCTTAGCAGCCAATGCCTGCTCGGTAACCAATAATCCAACTGATCAAAAAAGAAAAAAAACCAATGTTCCATGTGACTTTTATTCCATAGTGTACAATTAGGCAAAAAAATATTATATTTTTCTTGTTTTCTTCCTCTTCAATTTGACAAGTTGGGGAAGCCAAGGTCCAAATAAGATAAGCTGGTATAAGACTCCATGAAGAGAGTCCGGTTGAAACTACAATACTCATTCGATTAGTCTATTTTTTTATCCGTTCTATTATCTATTAATAATACTAATAACTTTGCTAAGCCAAATGTTTTTCTTCCTACATGGTATACTATTATTACATCAAGTCTAGAAGTCAAATTGTAGATTTTTTGGATTTCTTTTTCTTCTAAATAGTAACTAGCTAGTATCTATATAATATCATAACTGAAAAGACTTTTTTGATGACGTCTGAACAACTATTTAGCTAGTACAATTAACAATTCATACGCTATGGCGCGATTTTTTTAACTAAAATCTTAATAAAATAAGAAATTAAAATCATAATGTATAAAAAAAAATTAAGTTAAAAATCATAAAAAATCTTTATCATAAATGTATTTTATAATCCTTTTAGATATTTATAATACAAAAGTAATATTATAAAGTATAAATAAAAGTTTAATTAGTAATAATGAAAATCACATAGAATCCAAACTTGACCACCATATGAGCAAATGAGTAAACCAACACCTAATCGTGCAATATATGCAATGTAATGCACCTAAAACTAACTTATAATGCCTATCTAAATACGCATTATCACCAGGTAATTAAGGAAAAATACATGAAAAACAACACACTATGGGAATACAAAAGTAATCATGAGCACATTAGGTGATAAACTTAATCCCACAGAAAAAGAAGTACTAGCGCTCAAATGGTGGGTCATTTGGTTTTATAGAAACCAAATTACCTTCCGAGATGACCACATTCCATCAACTATGGAAATACAATCTCTCATAAATATGTTTTATGAAAATTGGAGAAAAGCATGTAAACAATGGAGGACATAGGAATAGACAATACAAAAGATGAGCAAAGCCAAAAAATAAAACAAGAATTAAGTGGAGAAAATCGGGACGAGGAGTCATGAAACTAAATTTCGATGGGTCATCTTCAAATTTTGATGGAAGCACCACGGGGTACATTATTCGGGATTGGGAAGGGAAACACATTAAATTGGGATACAAACATATAGGTAAACAATCTCCTCTTATGGCGGAAGCACTCGCCCTAAGAGAATGAGTAATTAAAGCTAGAGAACTTCAGATCAGAAAATTGGTGATTGAAGGAGATTTGCGGATCATCATAAACCATCTAGCTCAAAAAGAAAAATGTCATGAATCTCTATTGAATAGGTAATAAACATATAAAAGGCAGTGGATGATCAAAACATAATAAAGGCCGAATCTTTACCTCAAACATGCATGACTATCGCTGGGCTCACCCCGACCCTAGAAGTGGGTGAACTGCTCGCTCTTCATCATAGGAAAAGACATCAATAATAAAAGAAAACTAAATTGCATTAATAAACTAAACAAATCTTACAACTGACTGAAGCCAAATCCGCTCTCGCAGGACAAAACCACTCTCGGCCTCCACTCTCTCTCTCCTACTCGCTATCTCTTCTCTTGTCTCTAAGTTGGAATCCATAAAAACTAGCCCCATGGGCTTTATTTATAGGCCTTAATCCTTGCTAATCAAGGTAAGGAATATCTATCATCTATCTAAAGATATAATTCTACTTGGAAAGAAATAAATCTAATTTAGGTAAACAAGATAAATCATATAGGGTAATTAAATATTCCACCATTAGGATAGATAAAAAGATAAAATATCTAAAGTCTTCATGTGCAAGGAATCTTCTCTTGGAACATCTTCTCATTCGGAATCAGGATAGACTCGGAATCGATCCGTACTCGTTACTGGAATTAAGTTGGTCGATATCGACCAAAGTAGGTCGATATCGAGCTATCTGCTCGGCTTTGCTTCTGGTCACTCGATATTGGCTTCTGGAGGAATATTGACTTGTATTTTGGTCGATATCGAGTAAGTTTGGTCGATGTCGACTTGTGCTTCCTCCGTCTTAGTGTTTGCTCGTCCATGTCGAGTCTGTTTGGGAATATCGACCAGGGTTCAGTTGATATTGAGTTGAATATGTCGATATTGACCAGTCTTCAGTGTCTTTTTCCGTGCTCAACTTTGCTTGATGTTAGGCGCTCTTCCATCGATTTTTGAGCTCTTTCAGTAGACATCAAGTGTATTTCCATTGGTTCTTGGTTTTGCTCCGATTTAGCTCCAAATTCTGCAATATTAAAACGAAACATGTGTAGACCTCTATTTCTCATAAATAAAAATAAACTACACAAATTCGCTATATTCCCTACCCAGAATATATAAAATCATAAAATAGGGAGCTGAAATAAGTATAAAAACATGGCATAAAACATAGACATCAAATCACCCATACTTAAGCTTGCTTGTCCCCAAGCAATAACTTGGATGGTCAATCACGGGAAAAATTCAAAACTCTCAACATCATAGATTCATTCTCATATGTCCCTACAATCAATTACCATTATCGAAAAGGTACTTATGCCACAAATCCATACATGTGCAATAAAAAGCAACATCTACCCATAAAAGGAGGGCTATGCAAAAACAAATTTTTCTGTGAGAAAGCAACAATAATCAAGAGGACTTTAATTTATGCTCATCAAGGAGTAGATTGGTAAAAGGCTTAAGGTAGGCAATTTTTGGCAAAGTGGTGCTAATAATTCCGGGGAAATTGAGTATTTCCAAACTGAATTTCAACATTCCTTCTTCGTAGGATTCATCACCTTCCACTCTTTTGCTCAATGCTTTTTTCAATATTATGCTTTTACCTCTCTAACCTCAACACTGCCTTCTCGCGAGTCACAAACATGGGTGTCATGAATGGCCCCGGATACTTAGTGCTTTGGACTCCTCACCTTAGTGTCCCATCCCGCCGAACTATTATCTCAACGAGCAAGGTTGATCTACCTTTATCTCCTGAGGTGACCGAATTTTTTCTCACTCATTAAATTTTCCATATATTTTTTCAATTTCTTGCGAAAACTCCAATAATGATAATAATAACACTACAAACCATATAATAATATTTGTAATGTGACATCATTCTCAACATAATTTCCGGATAGGAAATAAGGTAAAGAATGGCAATATTTAGAACATGTGGAGCAATATATGAAATAAGGAATAATATGGCTTTTGTGATGCATAAGCATAGGTATGGCTAGGGAATTTAAACATATGAGCATATATGGAAATATAAAGTCATCCATCATCTTATTATGCAATATGTCAAAAGCAACATCAAATTTTACCTCCTTTCATGGTGTTCATAAAAATAATGCACTTCATTATGACTTCCCTTTACAAGGCAATTTCATGATATATCTCTAATGAATCCAATTTTGCGTCAAGTTCAATTAAAGCTTCCATGACACTATTTCTTTAGACATTTTACAAGCTTTGGGAGATGTATCATAAAATAAACTTTGGGTTTAGCAATTAAGCATAACAATTAAAATTTTTCCAAAAAGTCACCATGTAAAACCATAAAAAATAAAATAAAATAATGATAATAGGCTTTTCCCCCACCCCATAGTTAGAATATACAGTGTCCCTACTGTATAAATAAAATAAATCAAGAGTAATGGAAGGAAGTCACCGAATAACGCGTTGTAGGGTCAAAATTAGGCTGTAGTAGATTGCCAGAAGTCGATATCGACCGGATGTAGCTCGATATCGATTGCAATTCGTCAGATTCCGCGTATGATCAACTGGTCGAAATTGGGGGCTTTGGTCGATGTCGACCAACTAACTCGATATCGAGTAAGTTTGGTCGAAATCGACCTGCTTCGTCTTCTCTGCTCTTGGTCGGAATCGCCTCAGAGGTCGATATCAAGTAGTATCACTCGATATCGACCAGGTTACCTCGAAATTTCCACTCGATCCCCATTTTTTCGACCTGTAAAATTGTTAGTTTCCGCACAAAGGCAAGACTTTCCACATGCAGTATTCAAAACCAAAATCAACACAAAAACCAAAAGTTTTAAAGTCCTAAAAGAAATTTTTTAAAAGTTTTATGTACATGCTCTAGATTTTATAGTCGCTAGGCCGACTTCTCCGTTTGTGCTTAGGAACCTTCAATGTAGGGCCCTCTTGTGCCTAGCCCTTCTCCTAGATCATCTAGGTCCTGATTGTAGTATGCAAGCTCCGTTGATAAGTTGTTAGTTACATAGTATCATTTCCCTTCTTTCTTCTTCTTTCCAGTCCTAATCCTGCACAGGTTAGCTCTCCACGGGGCCTTGTCTCCTCTAAAATCTTATTTTTATTAATGGACGGAGGAGAAGTAGGGATTGTACCTGTTCTTACTTTCTCGTGCCCAAAACAGCAATCTTTGGGCCGAGGGTTGGTCGATATCGAGCTACTCGGGTCGATATCGAGTGCAGGGACCCCATACTTAGGCTTTTGGCAAGTTCGGAGCTTAGCAGAGGAGGTCGATATCGAGTGTGTGTGGTCGATATCGAGTTGGGCTTGTCAATATCGAGGAGCTCTCTGGTGCTTTCCTCCATTGTTGTGTGCTTGTCCTCGTGGTTGCTTATGCTCTTCACCTCCAGACATCGAATTTCCTCCTTTGTAAGACCTCATTACCTATTGTGAAGGTGAGCAATCATTTCTTTACGCTGATGTTGGCATCTGCAGTAGCTAGGAAATGTCTACCAAGAATAATAGGGCAAGTACGTAGGATCTTCCGCACAATCGATAACAAGAAAATCAGCGGGGATATAAAACTTACCAACTTGGACAGGGACATTATCGACCATACTTGTAGGGATTACCACTGTATTGTTTGCCATGTATAGCTTGGCATCCACATGCTCTATTGATCACATCTTCACCTTTTTCCAGATTGATAAGGGCATGAAGCTCACGCTTGCTCCTAGATCACACAATGCCTCATATCTATGTTGTCCAAATCCCACAGTAATAGAGAACTTACTAGGGTCAGGTCTTTTCTCAGGAAAGTCCATCATTTTGCAGTCGCCGACGATTTTTGAGATTGATCGCTTATTGCTAAGGATTTCCTTG
This sequence comes from Persicaria tinctoria, assembly GCA_037127255.1. NCBI lineage: Eukaryota > Viridiplantae > Streptophyta > Magnoliopsida > Caryophyllales > Polygonaceae > Persicaria > Persicaria tinctoria. Next base: position 58,509,889 of record JBANSL010000007.1, on the reverse strand, counting down.
AGGAACTTGACATATGCAGGCATCTCCTGAACAGCTTCTGTAAAAGGAATTGAAACATTTAGTTCTTCAAGCATCTTAACAAAGCATTTAAACTTAACTGCACTGGGATCCTTCAACGTATTGGAAGGGAAAGGAAGCGTTTTCTTTGGTTTTGGAGCGGAATCAGCTGTCAGAGGTGATGCAAAATGGTCGATATCACAACATGTGGTCGATATCGTCTTGTTGTTTCTCGATATCGACTGGTAGGGTCGGAATCGAGTTTTCTGGTGCAGCAGGGTCAATATCGACATGAGTTTGGTCGATATCAACCAGTGCTTGGTCAATATCGACCTGTTGTTCAGTGCCGTCGTTTGCTTCTCCGACCTCTGGTTCGTGCAGTTCGCGACCGCTCCTTAGCTTCACAGTAGTGATGTGTCCGGATTGCCCTTTAGGATTTGGATCTGTATGCCCAGGGAGCATTCCAGATGGTCTTGGGATTTGTTGCGCGAGTTGACCCGATTGGGTCTCCATGTTCTTCTTCTAGATATCCATCTCCCCAAATCGTGTATTGAGGCTATGGAGTTGAGTCTGGATGGTGCTTGTAGATTGCTGTTGTTGTGCCTGATTCCTTCTCATCTCGTTGAGGATCATTTGCAGATCATCTTTCCGCTGGTCCCTTTTTGGATGTCCTGGAGCTCTGTATAGTGCGGGGTTCCTAGAGGCACCTTGGTTCCACTGTGGTTGGTGAAACCTTTGGTCCCCCATATAGCGATTGGGACCCCCCCCCGCCCCCCCCGTGTAAGCTACCTCCTCATGAGTTTCTGCTAACCTGACTTGCTCCGAGTGTGGGTAATCCGGGGTTGTTTTCCGTTGTGAACCACATTCAATGCAGGGTTGGTTAACAGATAAAAATTTAACTTGTTTAAGGAGTTTACGATTTTGATCTTTGTAGAATTTCTCCTTGACAACAGGATCAATCTCCCTAAGGGGCTCATAGATGGGCATGGATGGGGCCGACCTTGCATAGGTATTTTCGTCGTCATTTGCAGGAGCCCCATAGGTGTTGTCGAAGTTGGTGAGTCGTTCGATCGTTGTCCATGCCTCTACTGGTGTTTGCGTCAGATACTCCTATTGTGTGTATTGATTGATCCTTTCCTTGGCGGACAGACCAAGAGAATTGTAGAAAATCTCCTGAATGACGTATGGTGGCTGCCCATGAGTAGGGCAGGATCGCAGTAGATCCTTGTATCGATCCCATGCTCGTGCTAGCGGCTCCCCAGACTTTTGCTTGAAAGCTGTAATCTTCTGGCGTAGGAGCGCTGTCTTGGCAGGAGGAAAGAATTTATTAAGAAATGCATTCCTTACCTCAACCCATGTTGTGAGGGATCATGCAGGTAGTCCTTCAAGCCACTTCAATGCTGGACCTGCAAGGGACCAACGAAAAACTTTCATTTTTACATATTCAAGAGTAGTGCCTTCAACAAGAGTTTGACACATGTCAGAAAAAGTAGTAATATGAGCGAGAGGGCATTCATTAAATCTTCCTTGAAAAGCATTATTTTTAATTTCAATAAGAAAGGCAGTGCGAATTTCAAAGTTATTAGGAGGGACTAGAATAGCCGATTCAGGCACGACAAGAGTCGGGTGCATGGAATCTTCAACAGTGGTTGGGTATTGGGCAAGCTTAGCCTCTGCCTGCCTCCTCAGTTCAGCTTCCCGCTCAATGCGTGCTCTCTTAGCGGCGAGAGCATCATTGTTGGCTTCTAGTTCCCTCTGAAGCCTTTCGATCATCTGTGCTTGTGTTTCGGCGGTTGCCATGATTCTTTTTAGTCTAGAATGGATGTGTATAAGGCGTTCCAGTTCGTCTAAGGCGTCAAACTCAGGTGGTTGACCAGAACGGCGCATACACCTGCAAAACAAAACTCAAGGAAAACATGAGATCTAACTACCTAAGGCGCGAATGATTCCTTCCCAAGCAACGACGCCAATTTGTTGTATGAGGAAATCGAGTTCAAAATATAATAAAGTAAATCAAACCAGATTCGTGCCCACACAAATAATTACAAGACTTCCTTCCGATGTAGCAACAGGAAGTCAGGATTGATCCTCGAGAAAGCTGGTCAGCGGAGATCTCACGTCGGATTTCGACCTCAGGAGATTCACTCGATATCGACCAGTGGTAAGTCGATATCGACCAAATCTAGTCGATTTCTGGAAGCTTTGCAGAAGGTAGTCGATTTAGATTAAAGCACTCGATATCGACCTAAGAGCTCGATGTCTCAGGTCGGATTTCGACCTCAGGAGATTCACTCGATATCGACCAGTGGTAAGTCGATATCGACCAAATCTAGTCGATTTCTGGAAGCTTTGCAGAAGGTAGTCGATTTCGATTAAAGCACTTGATATCGACCTAAAAGCTCGATATCGACCAGTCCTTGATTTCGACCTGTACCTGCAGAAACACAAACAAGTAGCGATCTTTGCTGGATCGAGTATTAGAAGTCGATATCGACTAGTGTTGGTCGAAATCGAGTTGAATGCAGAAAACAAAACAAAAGCCAAAGTTCGTAGATTTCGAAATAAACAACTATATGAAAGGAAACTTCCAAGACCGGGGTTTGCAACAACGATAACCAAACATGAATAAGACAAGATATAGAGAAATAATCATGCAATCACATTAAAGGAACAAGCTTTCGCCTTCCCCTAGGGCTTTATTTATAGGCTCCAATCCAAGCTATTCTAGGAAGGAACGATCTATCTATATATAAATCTCTCTATCTAAAGACATAAGATAAAGTTTGGAAATAAAAGAAATAAATTCATAAAGGAAATTATATCTAAAGTGGATAGATCTCTCTTGGACTTGATAAATATTGCATTGAATTGATAGAATATCTCTTGCTTCATGTGGAAGAAAGCCAGCTCAGAATTCGGACTCAAAATCGACTCGGAATCGACTCTGGTGGTCACTCGATATCGACCTACATTGGTCGATATCGACCTGTGTTTGCTGCATCACTCAATCTCGACCTCTGGAGGTGATATCGACCTGGGTTGACTCGATATTGACCAAAAGTGGTCAATATCGACCTCTCCTATATTGCTCCAATTTTATGGTCGATTTCTGACGTTTTTGGTCGATGTGGTCAACTCGATATCGACCTCTTTTGCAGTTTCCAGCATTCTGCATCTGTCTTGAAACGCACTTTCCCGAGTCCTCGTTCGTTTGATTGACGCATATTAGTATGCGTTGGAAAGCTCTTATCGAGGGCTACAACTCTCATGAAGACATCAGAATTTGATTTAGAATGATGAATGACGAAAAGTGGGCTCTCCTCCAGCTGCACCATCCCTAGCTTCTTCATGACTTTCCTTTAAGCTCCAAAGTGCGTCCGACTTCTGCGAAATATAAAAGAAACTTGTGTACACCTCCATATATTGCAAATAAACATAAACTACACAAATTACATATTATTCTAACCCAAATGTATAAAATGCGTGCAGAAATTGTTATAAAAGTCAATATAAAACATGGCAAAATAGGCTCACAACAAACACCACATACTTAAGCTTGCTTGTCCTCAAGCAATACTTTTAATGGTTATTCAGGGGAAGAAATCAAAGCTCTCAACATATTAGATTCATTGTCATAAGTCTCTGCAATCAATAACCATCATTGAAAAGGTACTAGTGTCACAAATACATACATGTGCAATAAAAGACATCATCTACTCACAAAAGGATGGTTATGCGAAACAATTCATGTGATAAAGAATTAATAATCAAGAGGACTTTAATTAAGCTCAAATAAGAAGTAGATTGGTAGAAGGCTTAAGGTGGGCCATTTTTGCCAATGTAGTGCTAATAATCTGGGGAAATGTAGTAATTTCCAAACTTTCATATCGCATTCCTTCTTCTTTTGATTTCTCACCTTTCGCGTATTACTCATTGCTTTTTTCAATATTATGTTTTTACCTCTCTAACCTCAGCACCGCCTTCTTGCGAGTCGCAAACATGGGTGTCATGAATGGCCCCGGATACTTAGTGCTTCGGACTCCTCACCTTTGTGTCCCATCCCACAGAACTATTATCTCGACGCATGTAGGGTCGATCTACCTTTATCTCATGAGGTGAACGGATTTTCTTTCACACATTAAATTTTCCATATATTTCAAACATTCCTGCCAAACTCCATATATGATAATAACAACACAACAACCATATAATAATCTCCATAATGTGACATCATTCTCAACATAATCCCCGGATGGAAACAAGGTAAAGAATGGGCAATGTTTAGAACATGTGGAGCATAATATGAAATAAGGCATAATATGGCTTTTGTGATGCATAAACATATAAAGTCTTCCATCCTCTTATCATGCAACATGTCAAAAGCAACATCAAATTTTACCTCCTTTCATGGTTTTCAAGAAATAATGCACTTCATTGTAACTTCCCTTTACTAGGAAATTTCATGCTATATCTTTAATGAATCCAATTTTGCATCGTCGAGTTCAATATAACTTCCGTGACACTAATCAAAATTTTTGAATGGGGGTGATAAAAATAAACTTTGGAAAACATTCATATGAGCACATGAATAGAATATGAAATCCAAAGTAGCCATGTATAAGTAATTCAAGAAATATCATAAAAATATGCACACATATTGTCAAATAAAATCAAATATGCACAAAATAATTCTCCCACCCTATACTTAAACATTACAGTGTCCTCACTGTATAAAAACAAGGGTAAAAAAAGAGACTTACTAGACAGATGTGCAGGACGTCCGAATCGAGTGCAAATGTTGTTGCATAAGTGGTCGATTTTAAGGAGAGTAGTCGACGTCGACTAGTTTACTCGACATCGAGTAAAGTGAAAGCCTCCAGGGTGATCCTTGTCGACCACAGGCTCATTTCCTCATGATGGGTAGTCGACGTCGAGTAGAGTACTCGACGTCGAGTACTTTTGCAACGTCTTTTAGCTGCAAAACATGTTATAGGAAGACAATATCCACAATAGAAAAATCCAAAAATAATGTTTTAAAACAAAAACCAACAGTATCTAAAATCTAAGAAATAAGAAATAGCGGGTTGCCTCCCGTAAGCGCTAAATTTTAAGTATTTAGCTTGACCTACTTCCCTTTATGTCTTAGCCTATCTCATCTTTGTCCGGAGGTATAGGTGGATCTGGTGGTGGGAAGCGTGGAATGTCATCCCGGGGCATTATGTGGAGAAGTTTAAACCTCCTCGAGTGAACGCTCCATGGCTTCACCCATTCATCTTCCCGAGCCCCAGTTGGCCGGCATAAGGGAAGACATAAAGAAAAGATACATACCTCGTTATCATATCTCTTCTGCTTCATATATTGACTTGGTTGTGTATCTCCACCACAACAAAACGGTGGAGCGGAAAGAGATATTTCCTCCTCATCTTGCGAAGCTTCATGCCACTTTGATAGGACCCCATACTTAAATATGAACATCGGTTGCTCAAAATTGTCGAAGATGGCCTTCACCTTGTAAGGTAAAAGCGACCTTGAAGCCTCTTGGGCAACAATGTCCGCTTTCTTCTCTTCTAGCGCTTGGGATCCTTCAACAGATTCATCAACAATAGGTGGAAAAGTAGGAATGAAAATCAAGGACATACCTGGTTGTCGACATCGAGTGGGTCAATTGGCTCGTCGGGAGGAGGGCATGGTCCTTAGACTGAATGGAATCCTCAAGCCATCGGGAGGAGGGCATGGTCCTCAACTGCGATCCTATTTCTCCGTCTCAAATCTTGAAACCATTCTTCCCATGCAGGATTCCCTTCGACAAAATCTTCCATCTTTGTACCTAAGCTTTGAAATCACAATCAGGAACACAAATTAGTAGCAAAATCCCGGCACCTAGTTGGTACCGATGAGGTAGGTGGTGGTAGGGTATGTGATAGGGTAAAAAAAAGGGATGTGCTTTTCTGAACCTTAAACACAATTAAACTAGATGCGATTGATATCTCCCCGGCAACAGCGCCAATTTGTTGTAGGAGATAATCGAGTTTAAAATATAATAAAATAAATCAAACCAGATTCGTGCCCACGCAAATAATTACAAGACTTCCTCTCGATGTAGCAACAGGAAGTCAGGATCGATCCTTGAGGAAGCTGGTCAGCGGATCCTAGGCAGCGGATATTTCACGTCGAATTTCGACCTCAGGAGATTCACTCGATATCGACCAGTGGTAACTCGATATTGACCAAATCCAATCGATTTCTGGAAGCTTTGCAGAAGTTAGTCGATTTCGATCAAAGCACTCGATATTGACCTAAGAGCTCGATATCGACTAGTCATCGATTTCGACCTGTACCTGCAGAAACACAAACAAGCAACGATCTTTGCTGGATCGAGTATTAGAAGTCGATATCGACCAGTGTTGGTCGAAATCGAGTAGAATGCAGAAAACGAAACAAAAGCCAAAGTTCGTAGATTTTGAAATAAACAACTATATGAAAGGAAACTTCCAAGACCGGGGTTTGCAACAACGACAACCAAACATGCACAAGGCAAGATAAAGAGAAATAATCATGCAATCACATCAAAGGAACAAGCTTTCGCCTTTTCCAACAATTAGACAACTCTCTATTGAATAGGTAATAAACATATAAAAGGCAGTGGATGATCAAAACATAATAAAGGTCGAATCTTTACCTCAAACATGCATGGCTATTGCTGGGCTCACCCCAACCCTAGAAGTGGGTGGACTACTCGCTCTTCATCATAGGAAAAAACATCAATAATAAAAGGAAAACTAAATTGCATTAATAAACTAAACAGAGCTTACAACGGACTGAAGCCAAATCCGCTCTCGCATGACAAAACCACTCTCGGCCTCCACTCTCTCTCTCCTACTCGCTATCTCTTCTCTTGTCTCTAAGTTGGAATCCATAAAAACTAGCCCCATGGGCTTTATTTATAGGCCTTAATCCTGAGTAATCAAGGTAAGGAATATCTATCATCTATCTAAAGATATAATTCTACTTGGAAAGAAATAAATCTAATTTAGGTAAACAAGATAAATCCTATAGGGTAATTAAATGTTCCACCCTTAGGATATATAAAAAGATAAAATATCTGAAGTCTTCATGTGCAAGGAATCTTCTCTTGGAACATCTTCTCATTCGAAATCAGGATAGACTCGGAATCGACCCGCACTCGTTACTGAAAGTTGGTCGATATCGAGGTATCTGCTCGGCTTTGTTTCTGGTCACTCGATATTGGCTTCTAGAGGAATATCGACTTGTATTTTGGTCGATATTGAGTAAGGTTGGTCGATATCGACATGTGCTTCCTCCGTCTTTGTGTCTGCTGGTCCATGTCGAGTCTGTTTGGGAATATCGACCAGGGTCCAGTCGATATAGAGTTGAATAGGTCGATATCGACCAGTCTTCATCGTCTTGTTCCATGCTCAGCTTTGCTCGATGTCAGGTGCTCTTCTGTCGATTTTCGAGCTCTTTTAGTAGACATCAAGTGTATTTCCATTTCTTCTTGGTTTTGCACCAATTTAGCTTTAACTTCGCTATATTCCCGTAAATAAACATAAACTACACAAATTCACTATATTCCCAACCCAGAATATATAAAATCATAAAATAGGGAGCTGAAATAGGTATAAAAACATGGACATCAGAAGTATCCTTCTTGCATGTTCCCCGCATTGGGAACAGAGTGGTCTATAAGGTTGCACACCTTAGCCGCTCTATGCGGGGGAATGCACTTGAAACACATCCAGGTCTTTTAGAGCTCATCTGTGAGGATGCGATCGGCTAGGTTTCGACCAGCCACAATTTTACCTTATCGAAAAAAAAAGCAAGAAAAACAAATCATGACAATGGAGAAAATTGATCGAATTAAAAAAAAAGTTTTTGTAAAGGATTGATATGGCAAGTAGAAAATGGAAAGATGGTCAAATTTTAGAAGGATGATTGGCTGAAAGGAGATAATTTGCTAGGAACTGTCTTCCCACAGTATCGGTTGATACAAATGAAATATTTGACTATTATATAAGTAGCAAAAAAAAACAAAAAATTGAAGAATTACAAAACCAGCTACTGATAATGCATATTTCATATATTCATTATAGGTGTTTCTTATTGCAATTAGATAGTGGTTTTGCTATTGTTTGAGTCTAGTTCCGCTTATTACTTGTGAAGTATTCGAGTTTGGAATCTATGCGTTTTTAGTGTTTATTCTGCAGAATTACATTCCGACATGTGATGGACTTTGAGAAAAGCTTAAGAAGCATGTTTTGGGAGCATATGGAGGCTAAGGAGAAGCTAAAGAGGAGCAAAAAGGCACAACATTGGAATCTATTGAAGATAATTGAGGAACGTCGGACTCTGCAGAGACGGCGCCCGCCGCCCCTTGCACGACGCCCACCGTGGCCCAGTTTTCCGAATACGCGGTTTTGGATCCGAAGACATTATTTTATATTGTTTTATTAAATTTCCTACTAGGGTTTTGCCGACCTTAGAGAGACTTATGTACGTTATTTTAAGTTTATTTTAGAGAAGAGAGAGAAGAATTATTGTGAGACTATGAACACAATTAGAGAGAGAGAGAGAGAGAGAGAGAGAGAGAGAGAGAGAGAGAGAGAGAGAGAGAGAGAGAGAGAGAGAGAGAGAGAATTGGCCTATGAGTTACTAAACTCGTAGTTTCACCTGTGATTCAAAGACATGTTTGTTCGGACTATGAGGATTTGATTCTATTTGATTATTCATGTTCTTAGTTATCATCTTGTGCTTAATTTATATTTGTGTTCCTTTCTATGCCTGATAAACATGTTAGGAATTGCATCTTACCTATGAATTCGTTGTTTTTTTTTCGATAACAAACAAAGGTATTGATGATAGTGAAGTCTCTTTGTCTTTGTAGTGGATGATTTCAATTAATCTATGTTGAGGATATTCGATTAGGGTTAAGTTCGGTATGCACCTATTAGTCTTAATTGTGTTCAGTCAATGAGCCAATTGGTCTTGATTACTTGAGTTCTTAATGCTATTCTTTAGTGATATTGAATAAGATGAGTGAATCTCTACGGATCTCTCAACTTTAGTCAAGTAGACCTAGGAATATGAATAATTAATAGATCAATCCGAGGACCATGAATTCCAACCATTGCTAGAGAATTGCAGGTGAAATGTTCTTTCTACTTTGATATCGAATTACTTTGCGATCATAAATCTGGTTACTTTTACATCTTTGCTACATGGTAAGAATCATTGCTTTGCTATAATAGTCTTTGCTTAGAGTTATTGAACATGAAATCACTTATCCCTGTGGGTTCGACACTGGACTTCATCGCTATACTAGTAGTTATTTGGTTTATCAAGTGATTGGTTGCCTAATCTATTGGTTGTGTTTTTGAGTTTAGATATTATTACTAACTTGGCAAAGGGCGAAAGTGCCAACGACGTTGGTTCCGCACCAAGTTTCTTGGCGCTGTTGCCGGGGAGAAGAAAAGAGTTTGCTTTTCTATATCTCTTTCAATTACTCTTTACTTTGAGTCTTTTGTGTCCTTGTATGGTTCAAACTGGATCTTCTAATTCATTGCCTTTATCTTTTGATCCTGAGATTGAAAGATCTCTTAGGTTAAAGAGGAAGCTTGTGTTTGAGACGGACGAGGAGATGGCAGAAGACGGTGTTGTTGATCCGCCAAGAAGGACCCTGAGAAACCTGAAGGAACCTAATTTGAGTGCTCAACCACTTGCAATTAGTCTTCTTGGTCTCCATGAGGGTTCAAGATTTGAGTATAAGTCGAATTGGTCTTCTGTTTTTCCCTACTTTCATGGATTGCCTGGGGAGGAACCGAATAAGCAGCTTGCTACCTTTGTGAGCGTGTGTGATAGACTGAGACTCCAAGGCCTGACTGATGACCAATTGATGTTGAGAGTGTTCCCCTTTACCTTGAAAGATTATGCAAGCGATTGGCTTTACTACTTACCCTCAGAAAGCATTACTACTTGGGTGTAATTGAAGAAAGCTTTCTTGCGAAAGTACTTTCCTGCGACTCGCCTCAACAAACTTAAGAAGGAGCTGTCCAGTATTGAGCAATCACCTACGGAGAGTCTTTATGAGTATGTTGAGCGGTTCAAGAAGCTTAAGGGCAGTTGTCCGCAACATGGTATACTCGAGGATGATCTAGTGTTGTATATTTATAAAGGCTTGCTTGACACCAATAGGAGTTTCATTAATGCTACTAGCGGAGGAGATATTTTGGATAAAACACCTCATGAAGCAATGTAGATTTTTGAAGGGTTGGCTAATGCATCGCAACAATTTGGGAGACACCAAGAAGTTAGAGGAGTTAATAAGTTGGATAGTTCGAGAGATAGACACAAGGATGATATCCACAGGCTTATGGAGCTTGTGAACAAGATGGCTATGTAAATGAATCAACCCCATCAGCCTAGACCTTGTGGTGTTTATGGAGATCCAACTCATCCAAATGATAAGTGTCCCTTGATTCAGGAGGGCACAACTGGAGTGAATGATATGGATTAGGGACCTTGCCACAACTTTAGTAACAATTATAATCAGGGCTACAATTCAAACTACCAAAGTGGATTCAATGGAAGAGGCAAGCAGCAACATGTTCCTTTTCAGAGAGAACAAATCGAGAATCGTCCTAGAAACACTCAATAAGAAGACAAAGATGAGACCTTGAGGTTGTTAGTGGAAAAGATGAGTGTTGAAGAAAAGTTGCTAAGTCAAATGGCTAAGGAGATTGGTGAATTGAAAGCGAAAGATTCGGGTAAGTTGCCATCGTAGGTGGTAGTGAATCTGAAGGAGAATGTTAGCGCCATGACCCTTAGAAGAGGTAAACAAGTGAATGTGCACACTAGGAATGATGAAGAGAGGCATAGGGAAGAAGTTGATTTGGGAAATAAGGAGAAAGAGATGGAATTGGAGACGCAATGCATAGACGGCGCCCGCCGCCCCTCACCACGGCGCCCGCCGCCGCCTTCAGTAACGGATCCGACTTTTGACGTTGTTCAATCCCCGAAAAAGCTTGTAAAGAGTGGCCTTATGAGGTTTCAAGACCTGCACCACTCTTTCCTCGTGCCTTAAGATCTGACCGTAAGTGGGAAGATGAACAAATTCTTTATGACACATTTGCTCATCGTGAGGTAAATATCCCACTCTTCAATTTGATTAAAATTGTGCCTCGCTATGCGAAATTCTTGAAAGAATTATGCACGATGAAGCGCAAGCAAAGGATGCGAAAGAAAGAAAAGGTAAGTTTAAGTGAGAATGTTTCTGCTTTGCTTCAGAAACGATTAACTAAAAAGTGCGGAGATCCAGGTATGTTTACTATACCATGTGGAATAGGTAATGCTAGCTTCACCAAAGCTATGTTAGACCTAGGTGCTTCAATCAATGTTATGTCTTATAACTTGTACATGTTTTTGGTTCTCAATTCATTGTCTGAAACTGGTGTTACTATATAACTCGCTGATCGTTCTAGTATTAAGCGTAGAGGAGTTGTTGAAGATTTTTTGGTAAAGGTAAATGATTTGATATTTCCAGTTGATTTCTTCATTTTGGACATGGAACAAGGTACGCCTGAAACCCCGATTATCTTGGGAAGGCCATTCTTGCGAACGGCTAAGACTAAGATTGATTGTTTTGAAGGTTTACTAAATATGGAATTTGATGGTAGAAAGATAGAGTTTTCTAAATTTGAGCCTATTGTTTCTTCTGCCAATAATTCTGTAGATGTTCTTTACTCTAATGAAAGTGATCACAGGAATGAATCAAATGGTTTATTAGATGCTTCTGTTGAAACTGAATATATGAATCTTGAGTTTTCTAAGAAAGATGAAATTGGATTAGGGAAAGATGTCATTAAGAGGAAAATTGAGAATTTGTTTAAGTCGCATGAAAATGTGTCTCATTCAAAGTATTCTATTGATATTCCCTATGAGAAATTGATTCCTAACAATGTTGAGGTTTTCGCAATTGTAGGACAACCTCCCGGAGTAACTCATTTTAAGAAGGAATCGATAGATGCAATTGATGGATATGACGGAGAAGTTCCTAAATTTCCACCTCTTGTTTTGAAAAGGACAAGTGTGGGGAATCTTGGTGAAATAACTTGATTAAGAAATGAATCACGTCAAGCCAAAGACGTGAAACTAAGGTGCTTCTTGGGAGGCAACCCAAGGTAGTTAGGTAAGTTTTTCTATTTTTGCATTAGTTTTTAATTCAATAAAGTAGGATCAACCGTGTCGTCGGATTTCGGAAGTTACGGTAAGTGAAACCTATGTTGGGATTGATTTTTGATTGATTTAGATGAACGGAGCCACGTTCTGGGGACATGGCGCCCGCCACCCCAGCCACGGCGCCCTCCGCTTGTCTGTCCGCCTGACGAGTCCGAATTTTGGTAAAATTGGAAAGGGAAGTTTCTATCTTTTTATTTTTGGTCATTTTTCGTTTTAGGATTAGGTTATTTTCTATTTTTCTCTAGGATTAGATTATTTTATATCTTTTTAGGGACATATTATTTTCTATTTATCTTAGGATTAGATTTTTCTTTTCATGACTAGTTTCCTTATTTCCTAGGATTAGAGGTTCTATCTTTATTATATCTAATCTAATATTTTTCTTTTGCCTTTTTTTTTTATAGATATTCCCTCCAACTCAACATATATTGTTTTCCCTATTTTGGATCAATCAAGATTGCACAAGAGGAATCTACAAAACCCCAAAAGCCTAGTGGAATCCATTCAGTCGATTCTATCCACCAAAACACTTTCCGCCATTACCCTACATCCACAAAATTCAATCTTTTTCCATTCCATTCTTCTACCTATCACCAAAGAACCATTTGAAACCAAGTTGTTCATGAAAGTTTCGAGTTTGGAGGAGTGGACGTCGGTTTTCCAATGTTTTCACTCGGATTCGTGGTTCTGCTTACACGGCGGCCGCCGCCGCTACAGCGAGCCCGTCTTTTGGTCGTTTTTGTGGTTCTTCGTTGGTTTTTCTTCGAGTTGCATCATGTCTACTCCTGTTATGAATATGCCCCATTTGCTGTCTTGGGAAGAAAAGGAGAGTTGGCTCAAGCTTGAAAAGAGACGGTATAAATCCACCATAATCTTTTATCCCCCGACGTTGAAGAAGTTGGGAATGTTTGAGGAGGTCCATCGACTCTTGCAAAGTGGGGGATTGAGCGATTTCTTGGATTTATACGCTTATACCTATCCGGCATTAGGGATACCGAACTCTCTGCTGATGCCAGATTTGGAGATTCGTTTTCAAATGAGGAATCAAAAGTTCGTGCTAACTAAGGATCTCATTGCGTAGGCCTTTGGTGTTACCGAACTGCCTGTTGATGCCAGATTTGGGGACAAGTTGGGTGCTCCAAATCCTGTTGATATGTGGAAAGAGGCTACAAAAGAGTTCCCTTATTATGACCGAGACCGCTGTGCATCCATCATTACTCGTCCTGCATTGAGGTTGTGCTATTTGGTACTCTGTAAATCTTTCTTGGGTTTGGAGATTTCGTCCATTGTTAATATGAGAGCCTGGAGCTATATTTGTTGCTTGACTCCGGGAGGGGTACACATCCCTAACTGGTTCCGCTATTTTTGGGAAACTGTATGGAGGTGACTAGAGCTACTCATCTGAGGCCGGATCACATTTTTGTTTTCAGAGGTTTGATATCGTTGATTGCTCGCCAAGTGGGTGTCTGTCTTGATGGTTTGCAGCCTCTCGATGATAAGAACGTTTACAATCTTGCCAGCCTACAATGGTGGAGCATGCTTGAGTGCACCTAGCGTCCAGATAGAACTTGGGGTTTGAAATGGAAGTCGAGACAAGGAGAGGAGCATCACAATTATCTACCCGCATAGCTACCATATTGCCTGAGGATGTCAGATTTCAATCTCTATAACAACAATTTTTCATTAGATCCTGTGGAGCATAGTTTAAAGAGGCAATGGCCTTTTGTTGTTGATGAGTCCACCGATGATGAAGCTGCAGATGATGAGCCTATTGATGTTGAGCCTGCTAAGATTACAAACGTTGAGGTCGTAGAAGAAGAAGAAGTTGTTGAGGACGACGCCGAGCCTATTTGTGTTACTTTGGATGATCTTGAGCGTCGATTTGATGATTATGAGGCGAGCACTGCTGACAAGCTCGTTAGTCTTTCGGAGAAGCTCTCGAGTCTTCAGATCGCCGTATTGATTGCCCTTCATCAATCATCGGTCTGGACCACATACCCTGCCTTCACAATAATTGATCAGTCATTTGCTTCTTTCAAACCCTTTATTTTTATGTATTTCATTGTTCCTTTTTCTGTTTCTATGGATTGAGGACAATGTAACATGTAAGTGGGGGAGGGGGGGATTGAAGTGAATTAGATAGGTTAGTTCATGTTTGAATCTCTGTTTGGAGTCTTTGTTATTTCCTTTATGTTATTTCTTTTATGTTTTAGAAAATGTCAAAAATGAAAAAAAAATTGAAAAAATGTCGAAAAAAATATGAAAAAAATGAGTCTTGTTTTGTTATTTTGCATATTGTGTTATCAAGATTTTTATCTAATTTGAGTTTGTCCTGGTATGATCTTATAAATCCCATGGAATTGTGGAGTGATTTGATCTTATCTTGGAAATTGGTTTTTATGTGAAATATGGTTGAGCATATATAATTGAGCATGTATGATCTAAGTTTGGGAGTATGCTTGAAAGTCAACAAAAATTTGTCCCAGTGAGATATTTTTGGCCTTATAAGGGATACGTCTTTATTCCTGTTGCTTTCTTATGTGATTTACTCTTCCTATGCATTTTTCATTGAGTATTTCCATGGTTATCTATTTTCAAGGCTGATTATATACATGTTCATTGCTTGATAAGTTCAAATGATAGAGTCAACCTTTTAGCCACATATTTAGCTATGTCTACCTTATGTTATATCTTGCTTTGAAGCCAATTTGAGTCTTTAGCCTTTTTATTGATAGCTCCACAAAATTATTATTCCTAGCATATGATGAGCCTTACCCTTATTCCAGGGGAATTGAGATTTTGTGTGGGTTATAGAATCTATTTTGGAGATTGAGGAGAATGAAGCTAAAGTGTGATGTTATGGTTTAATGTTTTGAGAAGATGTAATGTTATGTGCTTATTTAGTCCCTCATTCTTATGCATTTGATTTTCATGTATTTTGGCTCAAGGAAAAAGAAATAAAAAGCATTAGATTTTCATGTATTTTGAGTGTATGCTTAAAGCCTAAACACATGAGAGTGAGGGATACACATTTTATCCTTGGTAGGGTTGATTTTTAAGCATGCATGCAACTTGATCCCATATATACATGTTATGACATTTATATGTTTGATTGTATTTTCACCATTGATGGTGTTGTTTTTTATTATTAAAGTTATGAAAGATTTCCTGTGGGATGGGTAGATGATGTTCTGCTTTATGGTTGCTTGAGGATAAGCAAGAGTTAAGTGTGGGGGGATTTGTTAATGCATATTTCATATAGGCATTATAGGTGTTTCTTATTTCAATTAGATAGTGGTTTTGCTATTGTTTGAGTCTAGTTCCGTTTATTACTTGTGAAGTATTCGAGTTTGGAATCTATGCGTTTTTAATGTTTATTCTGCAGAATTACATTCCGACCTTGGATGGACTT
Organism: Persicaria tinctoria; assembly: GCA_037127255.1. Classification (NCBI taxonomy): domain Eukaryota; kingdom Viridiplantae; phylum Streptophyta; class Magnoliopsida; order Caryophyllales; family Polygonaceae; genus Persicaria; species Persicaria tinctoria. Next base: position 58,494,228 of record JBANSL010000007.1, on the reverse strand, counting down.
TGGAAAGAGCTTAAGAAGCATGTTTTGGAAGCATATGGAGGCTAAGGAGAAGCTAAGGAGGAGCAAGGTGGCACGACATTGGAATCTAGTGAAGACAATTGAGGAACAACGGACACTGCAGAGATGGCGTCCGCCGCCCCTTACATGGCGCCCGACGTGGCCCAGTTTTCCGAATATGCGGTATTGGATTCGAAGTCATTATTTTATATTGTTTTATTACATTTCCTACTAGGGTTTTGCCGACCTTAGAGAGACTTATTTAGGTTGTTTACAGTTTGTTCTAGAGAAGAGAGAGGAGGATTATTGTGAGACTATGAACACAATTAGAGAGAGAGAGAGAGAGAGAGAGAGAGAGAGAGAGAATTAGCCTATGAGTTGCTAAACTTATAGTTTCGCCTTCGGATTGTGAGGATTTGATTCTATTTGATTATTCATGTTCTTAGGCATCATTTTGTGCTTAATTTATATTTGTGATCCTTTCTATGCCTGATCAACATGTTAGGAATTGCATCTTAGCTATGAATTCATTGTTGTTTTCTCGATGGCAAACAAAGATATTGATGATAGTGATGTTTCTTTGTCTTTGTAGTGGATGAGTTCAATTGATCTATGTTGAGGATATTCGATTAAAGCTGAGTTCGGTATGCGCCTATTAGTCTTAATTTTGTTGAGTCAATGTGCCAATTGGTCTTCATTACTTGAGTTCTTAATGCTATTCTTTAGTGATATTGAATAGGATGAGTGAATCTCTGCGGATCTCTCAACTTTAGTCAAGTGGGTCTAGGAATATGAATAATTAATAGATCAATCAGAGAACCATGAATTCCAACCATTGTCAAAGAATTGCAGGTGAAATGTTCTTTCTTCTTTGATATCGAATTACGTTGCGATCATAAATCTGGTTACTTTTACATCTTTGCTCCTTGTTAAGAATCATTGCTTTGCTATAAGAGTCTTTGCTTAGAGTTATTGAATAGGAAATCTCTTCTCCCTATGGGTTCGACATTGGACTTCATCGCTATACTAGTAGTTATTTGGTTTATTGTAAGGAGGAAAATGAAGTATGAAATATAAATCTCAAATTCGACTCCCTGATCTCCGCAAATTAATTACAAGACTTCCTCCCGCTGTAGTAGAAGGTAGTCAAGATCGATCCATGAGGAAGCGTGTCAGCGCCCGCCTTTTTAGTTCCAAACTCAGGAGAAAATCAACCAGACAAACAAAAATAACAGAGAAAAGCAAAAAATAGAACAAAAACAGAAACTTGGTCGATATCGACCCAGTGAACTCGATATCGACTAACAGAATCGACCACAACAACTCAATATCGAGTATAACAGAAACTTGAATCTCGAAATTTGTGAAATAATTCAATAAAGCAAAAGACTTCCAAGATCAGGGTTTCAACACCACAACGATAACCATATAAAATAACAGATAAAGGCATAAAAGAACATGTTTTTCATCAAATAACTTTCGTTATTAACAAATAGGAATACAGAGGCTTTCGTATAAACCCTAATTGTTACAAACCCTTTTTTCACATAATTAACCCAAGTTGTATTAAAATCACTTTCGCTTCAATAACACAAACAAGGATCACCTTCAACTTTCGCAAAAGAATCATGCTCGTAGGGATAGAAGACGAAATCGCATCAAAAGATTGTACCTTTACCGCATCACCTTACATGGCTACCGTCGGGCTCAGCCCGACCCTAGAAGTTGGGTAAATACTCGCTCTTCATCATCAATTTTTCCTGGTCGATATCGAGTGCTGCTGCTCGAAATCGGTTGGTTTCGGCTCAACAGGTGGAATCGACTCGGTATGGGCAAGTCGATATCGACCAAGTTGGGTCGATATCGAGTTGTCTTGCTCGATTTTCCCTGGATCGACTTCTAGTGGGGTCAGCTCAACTTGGGTGTATTGATATCGAGTGGGTGGGGTCGATATCGACCTGTTCTCTAGGCTAGTCGATTTTTTGTTGGTCGATTTTGACCCCATACTTAATACATGGCAAAGCATCCGAAAAATAGTTAGTCCATATCGACTTACCTTGGTCTATGTCGAGTGGATTCTCTGCTTCTTCGTTCAGGATGGTCATGATCTCCTCCACCTGGGCTTCCATATCCCTCTTTTCTAGCTCCTCGGGGGTCATGTTTCTTACCTTAGGCTCCCCGCAAGTAATGTACCCGGCTGATATGGACTTTACCTCTTCCATGGGACCTGTATACCTTTCACTCTTTCAGTTTTATTAAAGGAATACTCAATTACCTCATCGCTGATGTTGAAAGTGAGCACTCATTTCCTTACGCTTATGTTGGCATCTACCGTCGCATAAAAGGGCCTTCCTAGAATGATTGGACAAGCAGGGTCCTCCGCCATATTAATAACTATGAAATCAGCAGGAACGAAGAACTTTCCTACTTGTACTGGCACATTGTCCACCAGATTTGTGGAGAAATTGGGTCGGTTTCGACCAAGGTGGGGTCGATATCGACTGGGGACTGGTCGATATCGACTGGGGACTGGTCGATATCGACTGGATTGGTCGATATCGACTGGATTGGTCGATATCGACTGGTCTCCAGTGCCCGTTTCCTCCAACATTTGCTGTGGCGTTTGCATCTGTCGCCCACTTCTTAGGTTCATAAAAGATCACGCTTTTCATCAAATAAACTAAAATACTTCAAGGATCGGGGTTTCAACACCACAACGATAACCATGTAAAATAATACATAAAGGCATAAAAGATCACGCTTTTCATCAAATAACTTTCGTTATTAACAGGTAGGAAAATAGAGGCTTTCGCATAAACCCTAATTGTTACTAACCCTTTTTCACATAATTAACCCAAGTTGCATTAAGATCGCTTTCGCTTCAATAACACAAAAAAGGATCACCTTCAACTTTCGCAAAAGAATCATGCTCGTAGGGATAGAAGACGAAATCGCATCAAAAGATTATACCTTTACCACATCACCTTACATGGCTACCGTCATGCTCACCCCGACCCTAGAAGTTGGGTGACTACTCGCTCTTCATCATCAATAAACACATCAATAATAAAAAGAAACTAAATTGCATTAAATAAAAGAAATCTTACAACCAATCGAAGCCAAATCGTCTCTCAACTCTCTTGCTTCTCCTTGCCACAAGCTCTCTCTCTCTCTCTCTCTCTCTCTCTCTCTCTCTCTCTCTCTCTCTCTCTCTCTATGTAACTAATTGTAACTTGAATTGAATCAATAAATCTCAGCCCCTAAGGCTTTATTTATAGTGTTCATTCCCTAGGAAATTAGGAAAGAACAATATATCTATATCTAAATCTATCTATCTTTATCTAAAGATTAAATAATGGAAATAAAAGAAATAAATCAACAAAGAACTATATCTAAAGTAGATAAATATATCTTCCATCATGATCGAAATTGAAAATCTCCTCTTGTGGATATCTCTATTGGACTTTGGATAGAAATTGGATTAGAGCTCGGATATGCTCGAAATCGGCCACTGGTGGTCACTCGATATCGACTAGACTAGGTCGATATCGACTTGCGTTTTCTCGACTTCTCTTCAGACACTCGATATTGGCCTCCAGGGTGAAAATAGGCCAACTGTTACCCGATATCGACCAGCCTAGGTCGATATCGACCTGCATTTTCCTTGCTCCAGCTCCTGGGTCAATTCCTGGATCTTGGCCCGATTTTGGTCACTTGGTATCGACCAGCCTAGGTCGATATCGACTTGCTCTTTCCTTCTTCACTCGATTCTGGCATTTCTGGCGAATGTCGACTGGGTTCACTCGATATCGACTAAGGTAGGTGACAACAGGAAAACTTGTCGTTGTTCTTGCCAAATAATACTCAAACTCACAACTAGTATACTATGTAAGCAAGAGATCGATCCACATGAAAATCTATTCAATTCGAGTGTCAATTCTAATTGCTAATAGAGAATATGGGGGTTTTTGGTGTGAAAAAGATCCGCCTTTTATCAAAGCGGAAGCAAGCAAACAAAGGAAATTGGTTTTAGAATGCAGTGGAGAGGAATAGGTTAACCATTCCGGAATGGCTCACCGAAAAGGACTTGTCGGTAGTATCCATAGGTTCCCGGTTCGAACCCCGGAATGGCCGCTCTTTATTTACATATTCAAGGAGAGGAATAGGTTCACCTACAATTTATCACTTCGATTGATGAATTCGATCCGTGTTTCAGCCTCTAGTTCTTGTCTTTTCCTATCAATGTCCTTGTCCAGATCTTAGGTAAATTACTAGTCCTACGAGTCCTAGCAACCCTTATCTCTAAATAACCCTAACACGGTTAAGATTCAACCTAGAGATAGCATTAAGATTATGAATTAACCAAGGTACACATAATATCAAGCTACGAGTCGATATTCAACATGTATTCAACTTCCTTCACATCAAATTACTCCTACGAGTCCTAAAGGGATATGATTGCCACTTCGGTTAAGGTTCGCTACGAGGAATCTACAAAACCCTAGCAATTGAATGAATCTACTCTAACTAGTCGGTCAGGCCACAGAAAATAAAACACATTCAAGCAATTAAGCACAAAGAAGTCAAAACATTGGAATAGGAATAAGAACTAGTTTAAGAAACACACAATTCAACAATCAAAGATCCAAATCGTAGGCAAAACCTCGAGAGTTTAGTTACTCATGCTCAACAGCGCTCTCAACAATGGAATAAAGTGCATAAGGTCAATGAAATAATAAACTAGAAAAGCCTTAAATAGTATTTAGCAAGTCGGCCAAACAACTCAATTAAACCCTAATTAAAATCCCGGATCGAATGTTCAGTTTCTGCACGGGCCGCGGGGCGGCCGGCGATTCAGCGAAGTCCTCCGTTTCCCTTCGAGCCGCGAGGCGGCCAGCAATACTGTGGGGCGGCCTGCGATTATTCCGAACTTCTTCTTCCTTGTCTTCGCAGCTCCTATGCATCTTTCTTAGCTTGTTTTCGCTCTTTTCCAATTCATTTCACCTTCCATCTACTATACCTGAAATAAACCATAAAATCATGTAGATTCCGCCTCTTCCAACTCAACAAGTAATTATGTAAATTCAACTAAATATATGCAATATTCACTACTAAACTATGCTAAATGCAATCTATTATGCAACACTAAATATGCTCAATCAAATTCCCCGACACTTGAACCTTTGCTTGTCCTCAAGCAATAGAAAACTCAACTCTGCAGCCCCACAGAATAGCAATTCATGTATCCACACCTCAATATTCTTTAAGTGCATGAAAAACTAGCAAACACGATAGATTAACAACATCATAGCACATAATTGGAGTAATCACTGAAATCAGGCAACCATATCCATTCTAGACCTCACAAAGGATATGTGTTTCACTCTCGCTCAAGTGTTTAGGGTTAAATGTTTACGCTCAAAACTCAACCTTCAAAAACTTAGCTACAAGAGTCTTGCACCAGTGTTCTAATTCTCAACCGCTGGTGACTCTACACACAACAAAAATCATGAAGTCTTTTAATTGAGTTGTAATGGGGTCAAGGTAGAACATATAAGGTATGGAACAATTTTGGTCATGTGGTGCTCATAATCCGGAAACTAAGGAAGCTACCAAATCATAAAACCACTCATAAACTTCTCATGCCATATCTCTATAATGTCAAACAACACTAATCTCAAGCATAAAACTTTACAAACCATACTCAACTCATTCCTTTATTCTTTTTTTTTCTTTCTTTCTTTTTTTCTCTTTTTTTTTCATTCATGCTATATCAAATTATTTTCCTTGACTTTTGCCCCTACGTGAAATTTATCCTCCTTAGGTCCCAAGTAATGAATGTACTAGCAAGAATCAAAACACCTCATAAATGCACCTCAAACATACACAATCCACCACTAAAAACCATCATTCACAATATAGATATTCACCAACTATTCCTAAATTCCCGGATGGGTTTAGGTTATCATTGGCTATAGAAACATTTTATGGAGCTACAAAAGAATAGGCAATTAGGCTCAAACTGGCTTGAAGCAGAGGATAATATGTAAGGTGGGAATAGAGTCAAATAGGGCTAATAAAGATGCCTCAATCATGTTTAAGTCATCTGCAGAAATCATAATATGCAGCCTTGAAAAAGATATCTAAATGCAAGCCAAAGAGGAAGCAATTGAAGAGAGTACGCTCAACAAGCAAGAGGACTAAATCAAATGCAGTCCTAAATAGGCCAAAATAAGCTCACCAGGTCATGTCTAGAACTTCAAAATCACCCAAAAATTCAAGATTTTATGTGCTCAATCATTAATCAATCATGCCCACCAAATAGTATAGAAAACATATATCGAAGGCTTCAAAAATCCAAGCACATCATGGGGCATAAATCTCAATAAATAAAATTGAGGACAAACGGCATCCATATGGGGAAATAAGACTTATTCCTAATAATGCAAGAACTAAAACTTTTTTTTTCATTTTTTTTTTCTTTTTAGAATAGGAATAACAATGGTAGAAAATTAAACATGCATACAACCCATAGAAATAAACATGCAAACTTAATAGTCCAAATGCAGCGCAACTTAGAACTAAAATACAAACGTGACATGCAAGTCTTCTCCCCCACACTTACATCTGACATTGTCCTCAATGCAGAAAAGAGAACAAAAATATCAAAATAAAAAGAAAAGGGAAAAGAAAAGAAACAACTGACATGCTCACTGAGGTAGTGGCGGCGGCGGGTAAGGTGGAAACTCTGGATAGGCGAATCGATAGAAGTCCTTCTGCCTCTGCCATATCTACTCCTGCATCCGTCTGATCGCTGCTTGGCTCTCAGAGATATCCTCCAGGTGGGAAGTCAAGCCACGTACATCCCGACGAATGTCGCCAATATCCACATATAGCCGCTGCTGCTGGTGCTCCCACATGGCGTCCTGACGACGCAACATCATCTGCTGATGCTCCCACATGGTGTCCTGACAGTGACACATATCTGCCATTCGTTGCTCCGGCGCGTAGTAGTTCGGACCAGCACCAGTTGTGCTAGAAGGTCCAGCACCACTACCTCCGATATCCGTCTGAACTCCATGTACATCATCAGCACCTTCCTGCTCAGCATTAGGAGCACCATCCTCATCATCATCATCATCAGAATCCTCATCAATCTCATCGCCCATGTAGAAATCAGCTATAGTAGGGCCAAAAGGAAGATGTTGGGGCAATCTCAGGTGAATCCTCCCAAGATGTCCTGTCCTCCAGACCCACATCGGCGACTTGCCCTCCAAGTGGCCAGCTTTTCTCAGCTGGGCTTCATCATATAGAAATGAGCCATGCAGAACATCAGGAACAGTGCTCACATCGATGCACGCTCGAGCTATGAGGGTGATAAGACCCCCAAAGCTAATTATTGCCTTGTTGCGCTTATCTAGGATGTCCTTGCAGTTAATCAGAAACATATCCACCCAACCTGGAATCACTGGGCTCTCTGGCATTCGACACCACAAAAATGACATATCCTTAAGTTAGATCTTGTTGACCTCAGCCTGTGCAAAGAATGTGTTTGCCAGAACCTTGTGAATCAGCTGTAATGCAGGATGGCGAATGCTCGAATTGTACTGGCCCTTCTTGGCCTCAAAAGGCACCCTAGTAGATGCTATCTAAAAAGCCAAAGGGCCCTCTCCCTTATACACATCAAGCCATTTAGTAGTAGGTGCAGCAGTAACACTAAAAATCTGTCCCAATCTCTCCTTCGATATTGTGAAATCCCTCGCAAGCAATCGAAAATCAATAGATGTACGCCCCACACTCAAAGTTGCTAAAAACTCCTTACATAAACTCGAATATGTGGGAGCATTCTTCTCTAAAAACTCTCCTAAGCCCCCATGCTCTAACAATTGCCTAGTGCATATATCCATCTCTAACAATAGAAGCGTAGGCTCATGAAAAAAATTTGTAACAAAGAAATTTCAAGTGTTTAAACTATTCCATGTGGTCTAGACATTGTGAATTCGAGCTAAGAAAATCACCAAAAAGATTTGAAATCAAGAAAAAACTCACGGAAATCAACTTCTGCAGAGGCCGTGGGGCAGCCAAGGGTGGCGACAGGGCGACCGGTGACAGGAATGGCTGTGGGGCGGCTCGGCTGGCGACGAGGCGGCCGGAGATTTGCCGGATCTGCGCACTCCGACATCGGAGCGATTATGTTGTAGATCGAGGAGATAGAGGTGATTTGGTGAATTTGGTGTAGAAGGAAGATGGGAACAATGGGAAGGAGGGTGATTTTGTGGGGTTTAAAAGCTTGGAATGTGGCTTCAATGGAGGTTTTGGAAGGTTGAAGAAGAAGATGCGAGGGGTGGGTGTGGCGGCTGATAGAGATAGGAAGAAGAAGAAAAGGGGTGGATAGGGTTAATTTAGTGTAGCAAGTGGGGGCCCACACGGGCCCCTTTTAAATTTTCTATCCGGAAAGGGCCGCGGGGCGGCCAGGGTGGGCGATGGGGCGGCCGGCGATTCCGCGAAGGATTTCGTGGGGTGCCTTGGCCGCGGGGCGGCCCATGCTGGCGATGGGCCGGCCTGTCCTTTTTCCCCCTTTTCCTTCTTCTCTTCCTTCCTGCAGCGTTAGTATCCCAAGCCAACCTAAAACTAAACTAAAAAAAACCCAATGTAAAAAAGAAAATAATACCTAAACTATTACCTTGGGTTGCCTCCCAAGCAGCGCCTTTAGTTCCCGTCGTTGGCTCGACGTTATGGCTCCCTAATGATCCTCAACACTTGGTTCAGTAAGAACCAACTCATCACCGTCCTGTTTGACAAAGCTTTCAAAATATAGTTTTACTCTATGACCATTTACCTTGAATATGTCTCCATTTCTCTCATTGAGTAGCTCCACTTCACCATGAGAAAAGACATTAGTGATCACATATGGCCCTGTCCATCTAGAACAAAGTTTACATGGGAAGAGTTGTAGGCACGATTGAAATAGAAGGACCTTTTCCCCAACTTTGAGGTCATTTCGCAAGATATGTTTATCGTGCCATGCCTTTGTCTTCTCCTTATAGGTGGCGGAGTTATCACAGACATCCAATCTCAATTCTTTCAACTCCTGCAGCTATAGTTTCCTGAACTCCCCAACTTCATCAATCTGCATGTTGCACTGCTTCACCGCCCAATATGCTTTATGTTCGAGCTCGACGGGAAGATGACAAGCCTTTCCATAGACTAATCTAAACGGAGACATCCCAATGGGGGTCTTGTAAGTCGTTCGATAAGCCCATAGAGCATCATAAAGTCTGACACTCCAATCCTTTCTGTTTGGGGCAACATTCTTCTCTAAGATAGTCTTTATCTCGCGATTAGACACCTCAGCTTGCCCATTGGTCTGGGGGTGGTATGCAGTAGACACCCTCTGAGTCACATGATATTTCTTTAAGAGTGCACTCACAGTCTTGTTGCAGAAATGGGTCCCTTTATCACTGATTAGTGCTTTTGGAACTCCAAATCTAGAGAATAGCTCCTTGAGGAAACCTGCAACTACTTTTGAATCATCAGTTCTGGTGGCCTTCGCCTCCACCCACTTGGAGACGTAGTCCACCGCATGCAAAATATATAGGTTTCCAAAGGAGTTAAGGAATGGTCCCATGAAGTCAATGCCCTAAACATCAAAAATCTCACAAAACATCATGCGAGTTTGTGGCATTTCATTCCTCTTAGAAAGATTCCCAACTCTCTGACAACGATCACAGGATTTGCAAAAGGCATATGAATCACGAAATATATGTGGCCAAAAGAATCCTGCATCAAGTACCTTTCTAGCTGTCTTTTGTAGTCCAAAGTGTCCACCATATTCATGGGAATGACAAAATTTAAGGACAGATTATACCTCATCTTCGGGAAGACACTGACGTATCACTTGGTCTGTGCAATGCTTCCATAGGTAGGGGTCATCCCAAATGTAAAAGCGAGCATCGTGGCGTATCTTGTCCTTCTGAGCCTTCGAAAAGTTGGGTGGAAGCTCTTGCGACACTAAAAATTTGACTAAGTTAGCAAACCAAGGGCGTGGAAGAGAACTAACCTTTAAAAAATGTTCAGTTTCGGATTCTACAGGGGTCACGGGGCGGCCAGGGCTTGGCGCGGGGTGGCCGGCGATTGCGAAGGAAGTGTTCTCCGAAGACTCGGCTGTGGGGCGGCCTATGGTCGCCGCAGGGCGGCTGGCGATTGCGAAGACTTGTAACAGCTCTTCGTAAGGAATGTTCCCCACTATGCCTTCTTGTCCATTTTTCTCCTACACAATACGACTTAAATGGTCAGCAACTAGGTTCTCAACACCCTTTTTGTCTCTGATTTCGATGTCAAACTCGCTTAAAAGCAAGATCCATCTAATCAGTCGTGGTTTGGCCTCTTTCTTCGTCAAAAGGTAACGAAGTGCTGCATGATCAGTATAAACAATAACTTTTGTACCAAGCAAATAGGATCTAAATTTCTCAAGTGCAAAAACTATAGCAAGAAGTTCCTTTTCTGTGGTTGAGTAATTCCTTTGAGCTCCATTCAGGGTCATAGATGCATAGTATATGACATGAGAGCTTCTCCCTTCTTTTTGTCCAAGCACGGCTCCCACAGTGTAGTCACTAGCGTCACACATCAATTCGAACGGCTGAGACCAATTTGGTGCTTGTATAATTGGTGCACTGGTAAGACAAGTCTTTAACTCATCAAACGCTGTCCTGCACTTCTCATCAAAAGAAAACGTGACCTCCTTCTTCAGCATCTCGCACAAGGGTGAGGTGATCTTTGAAAAATCCTTAATGAACCTGCGGTAGAATCCTGCATGGCCTAAAAAGAAACGCACTTCACACACATTAGTAGGATAAGGCAATGATTGAATGATGTCAATCTTTGCCTTATCAACTTCAATCCCTTTATGGGAGACAATGTGACCCAAAACAATGCCTTTCTCAACCATAAAGTGACACTTTTCTGAATTGAGCACTGAGTTAGTGTCAACACATCTTCTAAGCACAAGCGCCAAATGGTTGAGGCAAGTATCAAAACTATCACCATGGACTGTAAAGTCATCCATAAAAACTTCAATGAATTGCTCTATATATTCAGAAAAGATACTTACCATACACCGTTGGAATGTCCCAGGAGCGTTGCACAAGCCAAAAGGTATTCTGCGATATGCAAAAGTGCCAAACAGACAAGTGAATGTTGTCTTTTCTTGATCCGCTGGTGCGATAGCTATCTGAAAGTACCCTGAATATCCATCTAGAAAGCAATAATATGGACAACTAGCAAGTCTTTCAAGCATTTGATCAATGAATGGTAAAGGAAAGTGATCTTTTTGAGTTACCGCATTCAGCTTACGATAATCGATGCAAACTCTCCAGCCTGATTGGACTCTGGTAGGGACCAACTCACCTTCTTGATTCTCAACCACTGTAATGCCTCCCTTCTTTGGTACTACCTGCGTTGGACTAACTCATTGACTATCAGAGATGGGATAAATCATACCTGCCCGAAGGAGCTTGAGCACCTCTTTCTTTACTACATCCATCATAGGTGGGTTGAGTGTCCGTTGAGGTTGCCTAGCAGGTTTGGCTCCCTCTTCTAATAAGATTATGTGCATGCAAGTAGCTGGGCTGATTCCCTTGATATTCGCTATGGTCCATCCCAGAGCTGTCTTATGCTCTTTGAGCATTCCTACCAACCTATCTTCTTGTTCTTTGGTAAGCTTGTTAGAGATGATGACATGCAAGGTGTCACCTTCCCCCACAAATGCATACTTCAGATGCTCAGGAAGAGGCTTGAGCTCAACTTTAGGTGCATGTACGATAGAAGATAAGAGCTTTTCATTTGGAATGGTTAGTGCCATAAAGGTATCTTCTTGTGATTTCGAAGGGAGGGAAGACAAATCTCTTATGGTATCCTGCAGGTTAGTGTTCAAAACATAGTTCAATGAAAACTCCTCAATATGAGATTCTAAAGCTACCTGCAAGTCATCTACACAACTCATATCAAAGGTATCCTGCATACAAATATCAATGGCATCCATAAAGCATAAGGAATGATCATCAGAAGGGAATTTTATTGCATCATATATATTGTATTCAACCTTCTCACCATCAAATTCCAGTCAAAGAGCCAGAATACACATCAATTTTTGTTCTAGCAGTCTTTAAAAAGGGCCTTCCTAGGAGAATAGGAGCCTCTTGGTTACCATGCTCCATGTCTAAGACAAAGAAATCAGCACGAAAGATCAAATTGTCAACCATGACTAAAACATCCTCAACTATGCCTCTAGGAAAAACATTTGATCGGTCCGCTAATTGAATCACCACTCTAGTCTCATGCAAAGGTACTAAACCCAATTATTCATACAAGGAATAAGGTAAAACATTAATAAATGCACCCAAGTCTAACAAAGCTTTATCAAACTTAGTCTCACCTATCACACATGGGATTGTGAACATGCCAGGGTCGCTACATTTCTTAGGCATACGCTTTTGAAACACAACAGACACATGTTCGCTTACCTTAATTTTCTGCTTCCCCTTCAACTTTTGATTCCTCTTTATTGTGCAAAGTTCCTTGAGAAATTTGGCATAACGAGGAATACTTTTAATCAGATTGAGTAAGGGGATGTTTACCTCGCACTTACTAAACGTCTCAAAGATCTCTTTGTCATTGTCTGGTCTTTTTGTGTCTCTGAGTGCTTCAGGAAAGGGAGGAACAGGTTTGAAAGAATTAAAAGGGGGAAAATCAGGTCGAACATACCCTTCAGATGAGTCACTGGAGTGGCCGTGGGGCGGCTGGGCTTGGCCGCGCGGTGGCCCGACGATTTCTGCAGCGTCACAATCGCCTTGGCCGTGGGGGGACTCAGGGTTTCCGCAGGGTGGCCGGTGATTGCGAGCCTCTTCTTCCTCCTCGTTCGTACCTGTTTCAAAACTTTCGATGTTAGCATCATTATGGGGAGTGGTAATCAGTTCCTTACCACTTATTAGCGTCACGGCGCTGACGTTCTCCTTGGGGGTCACCACCGTTTGAGATGGTAGCTTTCTTGAGTCCTTAGCCTGCAATTCGCTCATCGATTGAGCCAATTGGCTAATTTGCTTCTCCAAATTCTTTTGATTCTCAGCTTGGCTCAGGACGATCTTTGTGAGAGCTTTGATAGGATCCTCATTGGATTGATCATTAGTTGGTGGATGTCCTCTCTGTCTGGTATCAAATTGTTGCTGAGGTATGAATTGGGGTCCTCATTGTGGATTGAAAGGGGCTTGGTTATTACCATAGACATACCCTTGGTAACCTGCATTATAGTTGTTATTGTAATGATTAGGATTAGCATAGTTACCATACCTGGGTCGCTGCGGCACAAAGTTCCCCATGGCATTCACCTCTACATTTGGCTCCTGCAGCATTGGACAAGTGTCCGTCGGGTGATAAAGATCAGCGCAAATGCCACACGCCTTAAGTTGTTGTGTGGTTCCTTGTAGCATGAACCTTTTCATCATATCCTTCAATTCAGTCACATCGCTATGTAATGCGGAAGTTGAGGAGTCAACGACGAGCACCCCTCTAGCATGAAGTCCCTTGCTGAATTGTCTAGAGCCATCAGCAAGCTCTGAAAACACCTCCCAAGCAGCATTGTGTATTTTGTTCAAGATGTTGCCTCCACATGCAGAGTTCCTCGTCTTGCGCTCCTCGTCAAGCAATCCATTGAATAGAAAGAGCACCAAATCCTTTTTTGAGAAACCATGGTGAGGGCAACTAGAGCAAAGTTTCTTGAAGCGCTCAAAGTACTCATAGAGTGTCTCTGTAGCCTGCTGGTCAATGCTGCTGATTTCCTTTTTCAAACTGTTTAACTTGGTCGCAGGAAAGTACTTCTCCAGAAAGAGACTCTTCAACTGAATCCATGTTGTTGCACTACCTGGTGGCAAGTAGTAGAACCACTCATTGGCAGTGTCCTTAAGCGAAAAAGGGAATGCCCTTAACTTGATTTGCTCCTCCGTGACATTGCCTGGTTTCATTCCCACCACGACAATATGGAACTCAGATAAGTGCTTGTGGGGGTCCTCACCACTCAGCCCATGGAATTTGGGTAAGAGATGAACCACCACAGACTTTAGCTCAAAATTGACACCTTCATCAAGTTCAGGGAACATGATAGCCAATGGTTGTTGGGCTAAGTTTGGTGTTGTCAGCTCCTTCAACGTTCAATTATCATCGTTAGCAGCCATCTCTATACCCTCTTCTTCTCCTTGATCGAAAGGTAACTCGCGAAACATGGCGAATTAGGCTCACAACATTTATCAAGTGATTGGTTGCCTAATCTATTGGTTGTGTGTTTAAGTTTGGATATTATTACTAACTTGGTAAAGGGTGAAAGTGCCAACGGTGTTCGTCTCGCACCAGCTACTCCAATGAATAATCGATAAAATTATTAATATTAACATCCTAGTTAATGAAATTGAAGACAAACTCTACATGGATTTTTTTCCACGACATAAGCTCTAAACATGATTACCGAACATACCAAACTGTCAGGAAATGAGAATGCAATGCATGGATTTGGAAGATAGAATTCTTCCAAAAACCATTACTTATTTTACATCTTAGAGGAGATGTCTTCGAACACTTTTCTACCTTTTAACCTTAGTTTTTTTTTCATCTTACCTTTATTTTTACTATTTATTTCCCCCTCTTTCTCATAAAAATCATAATGAATAAGTTATGTATATCTACATACTTCAAAAGTATCTGCACAGTCAAGTGCTTATGATTATTTTTAAGGGAAAACTAATTAAAATACCCCCACTTTTGGGGGTATGGTAAAAATATATCATCAACTTTCAAATATAGTAAAAATATCCCGACCTTTTAGGGTAATGTTAATATATTACCACAAGTTTTCTCTGTAAAGGCTCGGATTTTTAAATCCTAATATTTGCGGAAAAAGAGAATTAAAAATAAAATTAAATCAGTTTTAAAACTCGTTAAGCGGTTTCCGACCGGAATGTATAATTTTGCGAATAATTTTCATCATTTTACCTCAAAAATTCAAAATAATTATTGGATGACGATATCCTTGTCGATTTTTAAAAATCTAATTGATGAAGGAAGCGAGAGTCGGGAAAACTAACATTCGGAAACTAATTTTGGAATTCCAAATTCGCGTATTTAGAATTTATTTCCGGGTAATTATTTACCCATTTCCACACTCTACCCTCACCATACCTCTTCTAATGTCACCCCCTACCCCGTCAATCACCATTTACCATCATCACCAGCTCCCTCCTTCACTTTGCCCACGCCTCACCATCACTCCCTCTCTCTCTCGACTTCACCATCCCACACCATCATTTGATCTTCCTCCATCCTCCTCCTTCCTTTCATCATCACCGTCACCTATTTCTGCACCATCACGCCATCAATGTACTCATCCTCCTCCACCGTTGTTGCTTCTTCATCACCATCACGCGCCACCACGGCACCTTCTTCCTCTCGTCATCATCACCACACACCACGCCTTGGAGCCCCTTCATCGTCGTTGTCATCCTCTCCGCCTCGTCTTTCATCGAAAAGCAATAACAACCGCCCCTGGAGCACTCGACGTCACCGACGAGCCACCAAAAGTCCGTCGTCGACTCAAACGCGAAACAACTTTCCGGTAAGCCATTCTCCTTCGTTTCCAATCCAAACCACTCTCGAGCCCTACCATCGCACTTACCCACATCCGACGCAGGTCCGACGAGCCATCGCGAGCCTCCGACGACGCCCAGAACTCCGAAGTCGCGAACCCCCTCGGTGAGCTTCCACATTTCCCTTCTCTGTTTCGATTCGATTCAGTCCTTGGGTCGGGCTATGGGCGAGTGGCGAGTGAGCGAGAGCTGAGTGCGGGGAGTCGGGAGAGCTCCGGCGAGCTCGAGGGCGGCGCGGCGAGCGTGAGGACGAGCGAGCGGGTGCGAGAGAGGTGAGCAACGAGAGTGTGCGAGAGAGGTGCGAGCTGTGAGCGTGAGGTGGTCCAGGTGAGCAGGAGGCCGAGCGGGGCGGGTCCGGGCGAACAGGTGCGCAGGCGGGGCTCTCCGAGGCTGCCGGCGTCGAAACAGCTTCGGCGGGAGCTCTCCTTTCGAATTGGAGGAGGAAGAAGACGTCCAGCAGGCGTGGCCCCCTCCTCTTGCCCAGTCAGCACGGGACCCATGTCAAGTCAGCATGGCCCACCTCCCTTCCGTCTTTTATTTATTTACCTTGTATCGAACCGGGTTGAGGTTTAACGGGTTAGGTTCGGTTTGGGTTAAAAGCGTTGGTTCGGTCTGGGTTTATTTGTTATTTGTTTATTTATTAGATTTATTAATTAATTGCTTAACCGATTTCCGATAATTGATTATTTAGAAATCGATTTATTTGTCGATATTTAAAGAGGGTCGGTTTTAAAGTATATAATCTGAACTATTTATTAAGTGTTGAAAGTTATTTAAGTCCCTAGATTGATGTTTTAATTAAAGTAAAGTATGTCGGGATTATTTAAATGGATTTTTGGAAGTATTTTTAAAGATTAAATATTTTATGAATTAGAAATGGCTAAGTATAATTTTGCAGTAATTGTTTTAAATAACAACTTGACTAGCTAGTGAGATTATATGGATTGAAGTATGATTGAGCCAGTAATGGAAATGACAATGGAATAAGATGATATAAGATGTTGCCATAAGTTGAGATAAAGAATGTTGATGATGCTATAATTAATGGATTGGTGGGCATGTTATGTAGTGGTAAATGGATCCCGTTTTGTGCAGTTTACTTATGCATATTTATTAATAATTGCTAGGTGATCTGTAACTTGCTTGCTTATACCTTGCTGCTTTTCGTCTTGCTGATCTGCTACTCCAGGTAAGTTCTTTGAACTTACTCATGATGGGCGCTCTATGCACTGGGTGTTATATAGTAGGCTAGTGTCCATGCACCATACGACTTAGAATCATGCTTAGGAGCTAAAATGAAAATCATATGATTGCTATATGTCCTTGCAAGAGAACGGCCGTTATCTGTGATAGTCCTAGAGTCTTTGCTATGGTCATAGGGTAGCCCAGCCTCATCGGGTACCCTGAGTCAATCGAGTCTATATGAGCATGATATGATAGCCCAACACCATCGGGCAAGCAATGAGATGATATGATATGATGATGCCGTGGGTCGTGCACCACCACGAGGAATTTGCTATGCTATAGCACCGAACTGGCCAGTGCCCGCCCTATCGGAAGGGGGGTGGAGGTAGGAAAGGGACATGCCACTTGGCATTCTGTGTGGATCCATTTATCGCTTTCTGCATTATATTAAACTGTCAGTATATATATGTGATTTAATTTACGCATGGCATTACGCATTTCATCTTAAGAATAGGATGTTTATTATATGCCTCTCAGAGTGTGTTTACATACGCGCATGAGTGACCTGATGATTGACCCAGATCCCTTCATTTTTTTTAGATTCAGGTAACCGCTAGCCGTTATCGTTGCTTATGTGGATGCTTGGCGGGTTCAGACTTCTGGCGTTAGATTGAGAGGTTGAGAGACCACCACACTTCCTCTCTTTTATACCCCTTTTTGGATTGTATTTAAATTCAACTCCAATTCTGCTTTTGCTCGATTTCACGATTAAACTAAGGCAGGTATTTGGTCCCTAATGGATCCGCGATCTTTAAGGGTTCGAAATCCCTTCTTTTAGTACAAATATTTGGTTTTAAAACTCCACCCGTACTCGAATTGCAAGATCCGAACAAGGGGTTTTATCCCTTGAAACGTAACTCGGAAATCATAATTCTGGGTCGTTACAAAGATGGTATCAGAGCTCAGGTTGTGCAATTCGAGTACACAAGGGTCGAGTGTAAGTTTTAAAAACCGCCCACGAGTTTCAAGGACTTTTTGAAATGGATTTAAAGGGGCAAAATGAATTTAAGATGCTTAACTAAAATTGAACTAAGTAATAAACTCGACTTGTAATAAATGAGGAAAATCGACCAAACGGGGACACGCGTGGGTAGTAAAGGCGCTAGACTACCCCTACTGGGTGTAGTTGGGAACGGTAGGCAAAATACTAGCTTGCTCTTTACAGAGGGTCCAGAAGACTCCAAGGAATTTGCACCAAGGTGGTTGGAG
The DNA here is from genome assembly GCA_037127255.1 of Persicaria tinctoria. Lineage (NCBI taxonomy): Eukaryota > Viridiplantae > Streptophyta > Magnoliopsida > Caryophyllales > Polygonaceae > Persicaria > Persicaria tinctoria. The sequence continues at coordinate 58,476,091 of JBANSL010000007.1, read as the reverse complement.
TGGCGAGTTAGGTAGGATTGCGAGGTTTTTGCCCCTCCGGTCAGTCGCTCCTTGAAGAGCGACATTAGATAGCTTGATGTGCTTTATATATTGAGGCTGAGTACGATCTCCCTCGGAGGAGTTCATTATAATTGTCATTGACTAATTCTATGCTGAGTGCTTGATATTCTAAAGTCTGATTGGTATGCCTAACAATTAAATGTGTATCGACTGATCCGTACAAACGAGATAGATGAAGTACCCTTAATTCTATGTGGTCAACCCAGCTTGTGTGAAATAGCCCATTCTACTATGTTTGTTAACCCTTTGATGGTTCTATCGAGTCTTTCTCCCGGATGTCAGTATCTTTCATGGGAATCGGGTTGGTAAACACATTGCGTCATAAACTCATGTATGTATATGAAGGTTGTCTGATTGAGTATTGGAAGGTAGTTCTTGATGTCATTTTGAGTCAAAAGTAAGGTGTTTTGGGGTTGTCTTCCTTGATTCTTATGATGATCAACCGAGGTTTTCTTGCCACAAAGAGTCGTACGTACCCAGGTCCCACGAGAAATAGGGGTGATGAGTCAGTTGGGGAAGGTCAATGGTTGCCCTTAGGGATCTCTGTCCGGTTGTAATGGTGACTCTCTCTGAACTGCATGACGTGATTTTGTAACCTCATGTATGTACCTTGCAAATGCTCGTTTGTAAAATGTTGCTCATGTTATTACATCTGTGATTAGTTACATTGATCAAGTTTTATGTTATGCCTCACTCTCTATCGTGATTACGTTGTCATAGCATGCCTACTTGACTTATTGTATTAATTGTACTAATGATTGATTGGAAGCATATAAACCACATGATATGAACCTACATGATAATTGTTTTCTCCCGGGTTAGGTCCATGATAGTGTGATAAACTCTTCTTCATATGAATGCCTGTAAATGATCTCTTTAGCATACTAGCTGATGACGCCTTGATGCTATTACTCGTTTTATGACAAGAATCTACAACATGCCCATCTATTTTGTATTCATCAGATTAGCGATTGTTGGTTGTTTTGCACTTGATATTGTGGTGTGATTAGTGGCGTTGGATGGGGAATATGTGGTATAATTGAGTCTTGATGAATGCATGCTTTAATGTTCATGATGGCCATTGTGTGAGTCCAAGTTACACATGTTACGTGTCTATCATCCCAGCATGCCCTACTCAGTATGTTGCATCGTCATACTAGTGCATGAATGTAAATGTCATGTGTTAGGAAGCCGCATGATTAATGTTCTCCCTGTAAATAGGTTCATGATAGTGTGATCGTTCAGTTCTGGTATCATGATAGAGTGACTTCCATACTTGATGATTATGTGTTATAACTTGATGTCAACATGCCGTATATGATACGTAATTTCCAGTACATGTTAAGATGATGATCCTTAATGTAAATTCGTGGTTGTATGACATTTTGTACCCATGCCTGTCCTATTGCTTAGGTCCCGCGTTGCACCTTGCTTCCTGTCCTCATTATATTTCGCCTTCGCATGTCTAATTGAGCTGTTGTATTGGTCGTACTAACGACTGATTTAAAGCATGAATTGCATGATAAGTGTCTGTATATAGTTATTGTCTTCCCCTAGATCAGACCCAAGATAGTGTGCTACACTTCCCTTGTATGAATGTCGTAAGATGATTTCCCCTGCATGATTAGTCGATGTTACCCGTGGGTTGTTGACTAAATTAGTAGTTCAATTGTGATCATGCTATTTAACGTGATCTCTTGGTAAATGCATGCCTTATTAAAATGGTTGTTGAGTTGGAATACATACCTTGTATGTTAGTCATATTGCCTGTTGCGTAGGCTTGCATTATGAATTGCTATATTCCTCCCATGCTTCTATATCGATGGACTATGTTCATAGGATTTCTTGCACATCGATGTGTTGGTCATTCAAGCGCATGTATGTATCGAATGTCATGTTAAGCCTTTAGTATCATGTAGGACCATTGGTTGTGACTTGTGCGAATTTATACCTTGCTTGCATTATTGCTGATTCCCTCTCGAGCTAGGTCTCTCATAGTGTGATCCTTCCCTCTTTCTATCACCTTGAAATATCTTACTCATGCAAATTAGATTGATGTTGAATTCGATGATCAATTGCTTTATATAATGGTTTATCCTAGCATGCTTACATGTTATCACTCGGTAGTGTTTCCCCTATTACCTTATGAATTCCTCTAGTGTTGGCATAGATTTATGACTTGGCACCTTGCATGATCACACACCACGTTATATCATTTCGCATATGCATGACGCATGAATGTTAGAATGAATTTAGTCGAGTTACCTTGATTGTGGTCATGATTCGATATGTGCTAGTAGTATCCTGTGGGACTTATGATTTCCGATATGACTCGCTAAATCATTACATGTTGTACCTGTCCTATGATGATTCATTCCTAGCATGATTATAATCTATTGCCCATGATGTCCTTCTTGTTACTTTTAATGATGCCTCATGTTTCGTGAACATCCTATTGAACCCCTTTTAATGACTCTTGACTATGCTTGTATCACATTATGTGTCGCTAGTATCATATAGGACATGTGCTTTCTAAATGTATCTCATCGTATGATTACGTGCCATGCTTGACCTATTATATGACCAGTGTGTTCGGATGAGATAGTTATTAGGTTGCTCCTATATGTTCTTGTATGACGCTTAATCTGGTTGTTATGTTACACCTCGCCATGTCATATTTAACCTGGCCTATTGATGCGTACACCATGCTTGTGCATTCGTTCATATGCACCATACTCGTCATCGTCGTTAAATCCCACATAACCTCGAATCCTGCATGATCATTCTTGATTCCGCATAACTTGCTTAAGTTGCTAGGCATATCTGCTTTCATGGAATAACAGACTACTATCTTGTCTCGCATGCATCAGTATAGGAATCGATCGTGTCGTTGGAAATGAATACGAATGTTGCTCCCTTGATATAGGTACATGTTAGCGTGGATTAGTGTGATTGATATGCTCCATGATGAATTCGTGTTTGCTTGTCGCGATTATAACTTAATGGACTTCCATAAGGGCATCGTTGCTATTCTCAGGTCGGAGTTTCGTCTCTAGTTGTCATCTTTAGGGTTGGTCTGTGTTTGTTCCGAAAGGAACATTGGGTTGTCCGCTCTTGTCCCTCCCCTATCTTCGCTAACTTGAACTCCTACGCGACACGTTGGACGAGCGACCGCATGAAAGAGGAAATGGAAAGTCGGATAGCGATAGAGCAACGCCGCGAAGGCGTGGGCCCATAACCCACGGGCGTCAGGATCAACGATTTCGGCAGGACAAACACATTTTGATGATGACGATTACTGAGTACGATATGACTTGCAAGCGGGAGTGTCTTCCGTTCTAACTCTTAATCCTCTCTGAATTAGTTGATGATGGTATTGCATTGATCTGGCAATGGAATTTATGTGTTGATATGCTGACCTAGTAATGAATCTTGCATGATCATCCATTGTCTATGATGATATGATTCGATGTCTTATAGTTTTCATGTACCATGATGTTTCGATGTTTTGCTACCCTATATTGCTAAGCATGATCTGAACTCTTGTGCCTATAAAAGTATGAACTGCGAATGCTGACGAACCTGAATTGTTTTCTAATAAGGTTATGATGAAACTTGCTAGCTTAAATTGACTATGTTCATATATGGTGTTTTGCAATAATTTTGAGCATAATAGCAAATTGAGACTTGTTGACTGATGATAATTTGGGAATTTTCTTGCTTACATGACTTGTTAATATGTACTGGCATGATGTTAGATAGCGACCATGAGGAACCTGGTATGGAACGATACTACATGTTGATATGCAATATTGAAATCTAGTTGAAAGTGACAAATGCTATCATGATATATTGATGCTTTGCTATCCTGTTATGTTGTTATAGAAGCATGTTAGGATGTGTTATTATACGAAAGCATGATGTTTATTATATAGTTAAGCATGATTATTGATATGTTAAATGATGAACATGACCTAATGGTGCCTGGTTACTAAATAATTGTCATTCGATATTGTGATGAGTTGAGGTGATGTCTTTCAGAGCATGCTGACATGTTGGTGAATTATATACTACTTGATCTTTCTTTTCTGAATCTTAATAGCATGACCTTGATGTGTTGATATGTTGACATGGTAAATCTGCTATGACTGGTTCTACTTGTAGTGCAATGTTATGCGATTGTGAGAATTGATGTGTACTAACATACTAACCCCGTGACACCTAGCCCATTGATCTCTTGACATGTGTGCTTACATGATAACTTATGAGAATTCGATCATGGACTTGTGATGCCTTCAGTATGATGTAGATATGCCTTATGGCTCGTGGTATGATGTTTAGATTTTGTTATTGCTTTTGACATGTTTTGAAGGGATGGTATGATTTATGTTATGGGTAAACATGTTATGTGGTTGAGATTATCATGATTGATGTTGAGATTTGCCACAGAGAGGTGGCTGATGATGTTATGAGTTGATGAGTTGGTTTACTTTTGTTCATGTTGAGTTGAGAATGATGATTGATCTGATTCGAAAACTTAGAAAGAAAATACGGGATTAGCCTTAGAGGTGGATGATTCCACCTCTTGAGATTTGAAAATTGCTTGATTAACGTCGGGTTAGGGAATTTTGAATGGTGTTTAAAAAGGACTGAGTTGGATTTAGAGAAATCGAACGCGATTGATAACTTCAATGATTTTGAGACCAAACATTTTCAAACAAAGGACCCTCTTGAAAATTTCTCACCGAGCTTGCATTATGACTCCCACGAAGTGGATACAGACATTTTATAGGGGCCCTTATAGACTGCTTGCTAAGACCTAGTGGAGATGCTGTAATGCTTTTTGAGTTATGATATGACCGAGAAGTCGAATTAAGGATGTGGTAGGGGCCCATATTACATTCTTACTACGATTTATTGGGGATATTATGATCACGACAACGGTACAGTGAGGATCTCATAGGGGCACTTATGAGGTGTTTACGGGATCAATGGCATGATCCTTAGACTCACCGATTTCAAACTTCATCCCCTGTTTTTAAAATGATTTTAGTCTCGGGGACGAGACTTGTTTTTAGAGGTGGATGATGTAAAGGCTCGGATTTTTAAATCCTAATATTTGCGGAAAAAGAGAATTAAAAATAAAATTAAATCAGTTTTAAAACTCGTTAAGCGGTTTCCGACCGGAATGTATAATTTTGCGAATAATTTTCATCATTTTACCTCAAAAATTCAAAATAATTATTGGATGACGATATCCTTGTCGATTTTTATAAATCTAATTGATCAAGGAAGCGAGAGTCGGGAAAACTAACATTCGGAAACTAATTTTGGAATTCCAAATTCGCGTATTTAGAATTTATTTCCGGGTAATTATTTACCCATTTCCACACTCTACCCTCACCATACCTCTTCTAATGTCACCCCCTACCCCGTCAATCACCATTTACCATCATCACCTGCTCCCTCCTTCACTTTGCCCACGCCTCACCATCACTCCATCTCTCTCTCGACTTCACCATCCCACACCATCATCTGATCTTCCTCCATCCTCCTCCTTCCTTTCATCATCACCGTCACCAATTTCTGCACCATAACGCCATCAATGTACTCATCCTCCTCCACCGTTGTTTCTTCTTTATCACCATCACGCGCCACCACGGCACCTTCTTCCTCTCGTCACCATCACCACACACCACGCCTTGGAGCCCCTTCATCGTCGTTTTCATCCTCGCCGCCTCCTCTTTCATCGAAAAGCAATAACAACCGCCCCTGGAGCACTCGACGTCACCGACGAGCCACCGAAAGTCCGTCGTCGACTCAAACGCGAAACAACTTTCCGGTAAGCCATTCTCCTTCGTTTCCAATCAAAACCACTCTCGAGCCCTACCATCGCACTTACCCACATCCGACGCAGGTCCGACGAGCCATCGCGAGCCTCCGACGACGCCCAGAACTCCGATCGAGAGCACCGAAGTCGCGAACCCCCTCGGTGAGCTTCCACATTTCCCTTCTCTGTTTCGATTCGATTCAGTCCTTGGGTCGGGCTATGGGCGAGTGGCGAGTGAGCGAGAGCTGAGTGCGGGGAGTCGGGAGAGCTCCGGCGAGCTCGAGGGCGGCGCGGCGAGCGTGAGGACGAGCGAGCGTGTGCGAGAGAGGTGAGCAACGAGAGTGTGCGAGAGAGGTGCGATCTGTGAGCGTGAGGTGGTCCAGGTGAGCAGGAGGCCGAGCGGGGCGGGTCCGGGCGAACAGGTGCGCAGGCGGGGCTCTCCGAGGCTGCCGGCGTCGAAACAGCTTTGGCGGGAGCTCTCCTTTCGAATTGGAGGAGGAAGAAGACGTCCAGCAGGCGTGGCCCCCTCCTCTTGCCCAGTCAGCGCGGGACCCATGTCAAGTCAGCATGGCCCACCTCCCTTCCGTCATTTATTTATTTACCTTGTATCGAACCGGGTTGAGGTTTAACGGGTTAGGTTCGGTTTGGGTTAAAAGCGTTGGTTCGGTCTGGGTTTATTTGTTATTTGTTTATTTATTAGATTTATTAATTAATTGCTTAACCGATTTCCGATAATTGATTATTTAGAAATCGATTTATTTGTCGATATTTAAAGAGGGTCGGTTTTAAAGTATATAATCTGAACTATTTATTAAGTGTTGAAAGTTATTTAAGTCCCTAGATTGATGTTTTAATTAAAGTAAAGTATGTCGGGATTATTTAAATGGATTTTTGGAAGTATTTTTAAAGATTAAATATTTTATGAATTAGAAATGGCTAAGTATAATTTTGAAGTAATTGTTTTAAATAACAACTTGACTAGCTAGTGAGATTATATGGATTGAAGTATGATTGAGCCAGTAATGGAAATGACAATGGAATAAGATGATATAAGATGTTGCCATAAGTTGAGATAAAGAATGTTGATGATGCTATGATTAATGGATTGGTGGGCATGTTATGTAGTGGTAAATGGATCCCGTTTTGTGCAGTTTACTTATGCATATTTATTAATAATTGTTAGGTGATCTGTAACTTGCTTGCTTATACCTTGCTGCTTTTCGTCTTGCTGATCTGCTACTCCAGGTAAGTTCTTTGAACTCACTCATGATGAGCGCTCTATGCACTGGGTGTTATATAGTAGGCTAGTGTCCATGCACCATACAACTTAGAATCATGCTTAGGAGCTAAAATGAAAATCATATGATTGCTATATGTCCTTGCAAGAGAACGGCCGTTATCTGTGATAGTCCTAGAGTCTTTGCTATGGTCATAGGGTAGCCCAGCCTCATCGGGTACCCTGAGTCAATCGAGTCTATATGAGCATGATATGATAGCCCAGCACCATCGGGCAAGCGATGAGATGATATGATATGATGATGCCATGGGTCGTGCACCACCACGAGGAATTTGCTATGCTATAGCACCGAACTGGCCAGTGTCCGCCCTATCGGAAGGGGGGTGGAGGTAGGAAAGGGACATGCCACTTGGCATTCTGTGTGGATCCATTTATCGCTTTCTGCATTATATTAAACTGTCAGTATATATATGTGATTTAATTTACGCATGGCATTACGCATTTCATCTTAAGAATAGGATGTTTATTATATGCCTCTCAGAGTGTGTTTACATACGCGCATGAGTGACCTGATGATTGACCCAGATCCCTTCATTTTTTTTAGATTCAGGTAACCGCTAGCCGTTATCGTTGCTTATGTGGATGCTTGGCGGGTTCAGACTTCTGGCGTTAGATTGAGAGGTTGAGAGACCACCACACTTCCTCTCTTTTATACCCCTTTTTGGATTGTATTTAAATTCAACTCCAATTCTGCTTTTGCTCGATTTCACGATTAAACTAAGGCAGGTATTTGGTCCCTAATGGATCCGCGATCTTTAAGGGTTCGAAATCCCTTCTTTTAGTACAAATATTTGGTTTTAAAACTCCACCCGTACTCGAATTGCAAGATCCGAACAAGGGGTTTTATCCCTTGAAACGTAACCCGGAAATCATAATTCTGGGTCGTTACAAAGATGGTATCAGAGCTCAGGTTGTGCAATTCGAGTACACAAGGGTCGAGTGTAAGTTTTAAAAACCGCCCACGAGTTTCAAGGACTTTTTGAAATGGATTTAAAGGGGCAAAATGAATTTAAGATGCTTAACTAAAATTGAACTAAGTAATAAACTCGACTTGTAATAAATGAGGAAAATCGACCAAACGGGGACACGCGTGGGTAGTAAAGGCGCTAGACCACCCCTACTGGGTGTAGTTGGGAACGGTAGGCAAAATACTAGCTTGCTCTTTACAGAGGGTCCAGAAGACTCCAAGGAATTTGCACCAAGGTGGTTGGAGTGGCGAGTTAGGTAGGATCGCGAGGTTTTTGCCCCTCCGGTCAGTCGCTCCTTGAAGAGCGACATTAGATAGCTTGATGTTCTTTATATATTGAGACTGAGTACGATCTCCCTCGAAGGAGTTCATTATAATTGTCATTGACTAATTCTATGCTGAGTGCTTGATATGCTAAAGTCTGATTGGTATGCCTAACAATTAAATGTGTATCGACTGATCCGTACAAACGAGATAGTGGAAGTACCCTTAATTCTATGTGGTCAACCCAGCTTGTGTGAAATAGCCCATTCTACTATGTTTGTTAACCCTTTGATGGTTCTATCGAGTCTTTCTCCCGGATGTCAGTATCTTTCATGGGAATCGGGTTGGTAAACACATTGCGTCATAAACTCATGTATTTATATGAAGGTTGTCTGATTGAGTATTGGAAGGTAGTTCTTGATGTCATTTTAAGTCAAAAGTAAGGTGTTTTGGGGTTGTCTTCCTTGATTTTTATGATGATCAACCGAGGTTTTCTTGCCACAAAGAGTCGTACGTACCCAGGTCCCACGAGAAATAGGGGTGATGAGTCAGTTGGGGAAGGTCAATGGTTGCCCTTAGGGATCTCTGTCCGGTTGTAATGGTGACTCTCTCTGAACTGCATGACATGATTTTGTAAAAGATCTTTTATTGTTGAAAGCTGAATCTGCCATATTTTACAGTAACTTTTATATCGATTTCTGCATGCATTTCATTCATTTGGGCTAAGATAGTACATAACCTATGTAGTTTATGTTTATTTGCCAAATTATGGAATCTACACCAGTTTCTGTTTAAATCGGAGAATTCGAGGCGTTTTACAGCAATTCTACAGAAGGTCAGAAAAGCTCGGGAATCGGCTACAGAAGTCCAAGGTCAAAGAAGCAGCGGAACCAGTCGAATCAATCTGAGAGTCAAGGTTAGTCGATCTCGAGTAGACCTTACCCGATCTCGACGAGCGAGTCCGAGCAGCCTTGGTCGACAGAGCATTGTCGAAGAGCCAGACCATCCCAGCTCCGGGAGTTACTCGATCTCGACAAGACCTTGGTCGAGGTCGACGAAGCCCAGTGCCACACCCGAAGTCGACGAGGAGAGAAGCTGATCGAGAAGCCGAGGACGAGGATGCCGAGCAACCCTACTCGATCTCGACAAGCGCCACAACGCCAGTCCGAGTCCATGCCAAGGAGAAGCTGCTCGACCAAGAGAAGGCCACACCCTAGTCGATCTTGAGGAGCCCTAGTCGAGATCGACGAGCTCCGAGTCCAGATCCGAGCATGTCGAGTAGAGCCACCCGAGAAGACCCAGTCGACATAGCCAGTCTACTCGACCTCGACGAGCCCTTGTCGACATCGACGAGCACCGGGAGCCAAGTCCGAGCCACATCGAGCAGATCTAGCCGAGAAAGTCCAGTCGACGAAGAATCCTACTCGAGGTCGACCAGACCCTTGTCGATGTCGTGTAGCCCAGTTTCCAGAAACGCGTCGACATGACGAGTCCTACTCGACATGGAATTCTTGGGCATGAAGGAATCCGAGAATTGCCGAGATCTATCCAAAGTTGATCAATTCTATCCATGGAAGACAAGATCTATCAAGACATGAAGACCTACCTAATTTAGATATAGTTTTCCTTAGTTGATTTATTTCCTTAAAACATTTTATTTATCTTTTAGCCTTTTAGATATTATTTTAGATATAGATATAGATATTCTATCCTTGAGTAGCAAGGATTAGAAGCCTATAAATAAAGCCCATGGGGCTCAGTTTTATTCATTCAATTTCAGGGAGAAACAAGTAGTTCCACAGATACAGTTTAGGAGTTCTAAGGTTTTTAGGGTTTTGGCTTTCTGCGAAAGTTGATTGCCGGGATTGTAAAGGCTTTTGAATATAGTTTTATGCAAGTTATTTCTTTTCATTCAATGTCTGCGATTGCGATGAGGCGTGAGTGGTCCACCCACTTCTGGGGCTGGGGTGAGCCCGACGGTGGCCATGTGAGGTGACGCGGTAAAGGTCAGATCGTTTTGTGCGATTCATCTTCTATCCCTATGAGCATGATTCTTTTGCGAGAGTTGAAGGTGATCCTTGTTTGTATTATTCAAGTGAAAGTGATCTTAATGCAACTTGGGTTAATTATGTGAAAAAGGGTTAGTAACAATTAGGGTTTATGCGAAAGCCTCTATATGCCTATTTGTTAATGACGAAAGTTATTTGATGGAAAGCATGATCTTTTATGCCTTTATGTGTTACTTTGCATGGTTATCGTTGTGGTGTTGAAACCCTGGCTTTGGAAGTCTTTTATTATATTGATTTATTTTCGTCGGAAATCTGAGTTTTAGTTTCAAATTTGCAATTTAAAGTTTCTGTCTTTTACTCGATCTAGAGTTACTGTTGTCGATCTAGAGGAAGCCTTTGTCGATCTCGAGTGGGATTTGTCGAGATCGAGTACACTGTTGTCTTCATCGAGTTTCTGTCGTCGATTCTGAACTTGTCTAGACTTACCTTTGTCGATCTCGAGGAGCTTATGGTCGAGATCGAGTAGCCTCTGTTGCTTTGTTTTTATTTGTTGCTTTGCTTTATTTTCTGTCTTTTGTCTTTGTTTCTGTTTTGCTTTTATTTCCTTGTTTCCTTGTTTCTGTCTTTCTGCTGCTTTGTCTGTGAGAATTTACAGCTACCTAAGAACTGCTGACGTGCTTCCTCGTGGATTCGATCCTGATTTTCTCTTACTACAACGGGAGGAAGTCTTGTATTTATTTGCTGAGACAGGGAAGTCAGTCTGAACTTTATTTTATATTTTATTTCATACTTGACCATCCTCCTGCAACAACAAATTGGCGTCGTTGTCGGGGAAGCTATCAATCGCGCCTTAGGTAGTTAGTTCTCACTGTTTCTTTGAGTTACTTTTCAGGTGTATGCGCCGTTCTGGTCAAACACCTGAGTTTGACGCCTTAGACAAACCGGAATGCCTATTTCACATCCGAGCTAAACTACAAAGAGCCATGGCAGCTGCGGAGACATAGGAACAGCTGATCGCTAGGCTTACAAGGGAATTAGCCGCTAAGGATGCTGCTATCGCCGCTGAGAAAGCAGCGAGGGAACAAGCACAGGCTGAGCTTGCCCAATATCCAACCACGGCAGAGGACTACATGCACCCAACTCTCGTCATGCCTGAATCGGCGATTCTAATCCCTGATAACTCTTTTGAAATTCGCACTCAATTTCTTGTAGAGCTTAAAAATAATGCCTTTTATGGTAGATTTAATGAGTGTCCTCTTGAACATATTACAAACTTTTCTGACATGTGTCGTACTCTTGCTTAAGGTACAACCCTGGAATATGTCAAGATGAAATCTTTTCGCTGGTCTCTCGCTGGGCCTGCACTGAAATGGCTGGAAGGGCTGAAAGCAAGATCACTCACAACCTGGGCCTAAGTAGAGCAAGAGTTTCTGAACAAATTCTTCCCACCCGCCAAAACAGCACATCTCCGCCAGAGAATCACCGCCTTCAAACATAAGCAAGGGGAACCGCTGGCAAAGGCATGGGAGCGCTACAAAGAACTTATGTGATCTTGCCCTACTCATGGACAACCACCCTACGTCATTCAGGAGATCTTCTTCAACTCTCTTGATCAAGTCACTAAGGACATAATCAACCATTATACTCGCTATGAGTATCTGACAATGCCGCCAAGTGACGCATGGGGTGTGCTAGAGAAACTCACTAACTACGACAACAAGTATGGGTCTACTGCAACCTATGAAGAGAACCCATACACCAGGCCAGCACCATCCATGCCCCTCTATGAGCCACCTAAGGAGATTGATCCTGATGTTAGGGAGCAGTACTACAGAGACCAAAATAAGAAGCTCATCAAACAAGTAAAGTATCTCTCTGTCAACCAGCCTTGTATTGAATGCGGATCGCAAAGGCACACCACTCCTGAGTGCCCACACGCAGAGCAAGTCAGGATGGCAGAGCATCATGAGGAGGCAGCTTACGCAGGGGGTCCCAGTCGCTACATGGGGGACCAAAGGTTTCATCAACCACAATGGAACCAAGGTGTCCCTAGGAATCCCCCGCCCTACAGAGCTCCAGGACATCCGGAAAGGGACCAGAAAAAGGATGATATACAGACAGTCCTGGAGGAAATACGGAGAAACCACTCAGAAACTAGGCAATTCTTCAACTCCGTCTATACTCAGATGCAAGGTGTCAACTCTAGGCTTGGGGAAATTGATATATGGCGAAAATCAGTTGATACACAGATTGGTCAGCTAGCAGCAGGAATCCCCAGACAGTCAGATTCGCTCCCTGGATCTTTAGAACCAAATCCTAAAGGAAAGACTGGACATATCGCTGCTGTAAAACTCAGAAGCGGCCATCAATTGCAAGAGCCAGAGGTCGGAAAGCAGCAGAACGACGAGGAACAGTAAGTCGATCTCGACAAACCTGTAGTCGATCTCGAGGAGGGCCTCGTCGATCTCTAGGAGAACCTGCAAAAATCTTCGTCTGCACCACACATCAACTCGACTGCGCCCAACCTGGTCGAGATCGACAAGAACCTAGTCGATGTCGAGGAGCCCCTGGTCGACATAGAGCAACCTGCAGCACCTCCGACGTCTGTTCTGGCTCCGAATCAGAAAAAGAAGCTGCCTTTCCCCATAAAATCTCTAAAGGACCCTGCAGAAAAGAAATTTCAACGCTTCATCAAGATGCTTTAGAAACTCAACGTCACCATCCCCTTCACAGATGCTCTCAATGAAATGCCATCCTATGTCAAGTTCCTGAAGGAGATTTTGAGCAAAAAGCGGTCGATGGCTGAAATTACAGAGGAATGCAGCCACTTGGACATACTGGAGAAGAGGCCGGATCCAGGTAAGTTTGCTATAACTATTGGGTTTGGTCCATACAAAATTAATGCTTTATGTGATCTTGGGGCTAGTGTGAGTATAATGTCTTTAACGATTTGGTCCAAGATTAAGATAGGTGCCCTAGAACCTGTGGATGCTAGACTTTACATGGCCAATAACACGGTGGTCATTCCAACAGGCATGGTGGACAACGTCCCAGTACAAGTAGGTAAATTCTTTGTCCCTGCTGATTTTCTAGTTGTTGATATGCAAGAAGATCCTGCTTGTCCAATTATTTTAGGAAGACCATTCTTGGCGACGATGGATGCCAACATAAGCGTAAGGAAAGGAGTGCTCACCTTCAACATCAGCGATGAGGTAATTGAGTATTCCTTTAATCAAACTGAAAGGCATACAGGTCCAATGGAAGAGGTCAAATCTATCTCAGCTGTCTACATCACCTGCGGGGAACCCAAGGTCAGAAATATGACCCCTGAGGAGTTGGAAAAGAGGGACATGGAGGCCCAGGTGGAGGAGATCATGGCAATCCTCAAGGAGAACACAGAGAATCCAATCGACACGGACCAAGGTAAGTCGTTATGGATTAATTATTTTTCGGATGCCTTGACAGGAACTAAGTATGGGGTCAAGATCGACCAAGACTCCTCGACATCGAGGACCCTAGTCGATCTCGACCAGACCAAGGAACCTCCACCAGCACCAGCCTCGTCGAGCAGCCAAACGGAAGCAGAACCCTACTCGACCTCGAGTAGACTCGTCGAGATCGACCACCACTCGGCCAACTCGACTTCGCCTTCCTCGACGCTGACTCCACCAGACGACCCAGGCTCCTCGATCTCGACCAGCCTTGTCGAGATCGACCACCACCCGGCTCCACCAGATTCTTCTTCCTCGACGCTGCAGACACCAGGAGCAGAAGCCTACTCGAGGTCGACCAACCTTGTCGAGATCGACAAGCCCTGTCTTTCGTCGACTTCCGCATCCTCGAGCAGACCACCACCAGAACCATCATCCTCGTCGAGATCGACTAGTCCTAGTCGAGATCGACCAAACACTGTGGTTCCCGATTCCGTCTCTGCGAAGGTAAGCCAAGGTATGGATCTTTCTTCTACTATTTCCATTAAAGACTTATCTATACATGGGAGAGGTTTGCCTTGGTATGTGCGCTTATGTGGGATATCCAATGATAAGCCTAAGGAATATGAAGTTGGAGACAAGCTTTATGTCTCTAAATCAAAGGATCATTGGCTCCCCAACAAATTTAACAAAAAGCGGATGGGGCCTTTCGTGGTGAACAAGATCCATTCTGGAGGATTACAACTGATGGACAAGAATGGAGTCTTATTTGAGGCCCAAGCTACACGGGCCCTACAAATGCCACCTTGAGCTAAATGGAAAAGTCGGCCTAGCGACTATAAAATCTAGAGCATGTACATAGACTTTTTAGGACTTGTTGAGACTTTGTTGCTTTTGCTTTTGTTTTGAAACACTTTTAGTTTGCTATTATGGGTATATGTCTTCTACACTTTTCAGGTCCATGGATAAAAGCAAGTTACAATCAAACTCGGCCAGGAGATGCTTCCATTCGAAATTTAGAGAATCTGCACACCTGTCTTGTGAGTTTCTTTCTTTACCCTTACCTTGTTTTTATACAGTGAGGACACTGTAATGTTTAAGTATGGGGTGGGGGAAGGGCTTACTTCATGCATATTGATCATATTTGACATATATGTGCATTATTTCTTTGAATTGCTACATGGCTATTTTGGAATGCATTATTTATTTATGTGCTTATATGCATGTTTTCCAAAAAGTTTGAAAAATGACCCCCATTGAAATTTTTGAATAATGTCATGGAAGCTTATATGGAACTCGACGATGCAAAATTGGATTCATTAGAGATATAGCATGAAATTGCCTAGTAAAGGGAAGTCACAATGAAGCGCATTATTTAGATGAAAACCATGAAAGGAGGTAAAATTTGAAGTTGCTTTTGACATGTTGCATGATAAAATGATGGAGGACTTTATATTTCCATATAATGCTCATATGTTTATAATCCTAGCCATACCTATGCTTATGCATTACACAAAAGCCATAATATGCCTTATTTCATATATTGCTCCACATGTTCTAAAATATTACCATTCTTTACCTTATCCGGGGATTATGTTGAGAATGATGTTACATTATGGATATGTTATATGGTGTTTGTGATGATTATCATTATTGGAGTTTGGAGGGAAATTTGTTTGAATTATATGGAAAATTTAATGAGTGAAAGAAAATCCAATCACCTCAGGAGATAAAGGTAGATTGACCCTGCTCTCTGAGATAATAGTTTGGAGAGATAGGACACATTGTGAGGAGTCCAAAGCACTAAGTATCCGGGGCCATTCATGACACCCATGTTTGCGACTCGCGAGAAGGCAGTGCTGAGGTTAGAGAGTTAAAATCATTATTATTGAGAAAAAGCATTATGAAAGGTGATGAATCATATGAGAAGGAATGTGGAAATTCAAGTTTGAAAATACTCCATTTCCCCGGATCATTAGCACCACATTGCCAGAAACTGCCCACCTTTTAGCCTTTTACCAAATCTACTCCTTATTTGAGCTTAAATTGAAGTCTTCTTGATTATCAATGCTTTGTCACTTATGAATGTTTATGCATAACCCTCCTTTTGTGAGTAGATGTTGCTTTTATACAATTGCACATGCATAGATCTGTGACACTAGTACCTTTTCAAGGATGGTAATTGATTGCAGGGGACATATAAGAATGAATCTAAGATGTTGAGAGTTTTTGTTTTCTTCCCCTGAATGACAAATAAAAGTATTGCTTGAGGACAAGCAAGCTTAAGTATGGGGTGTTTGTTGTAAGCTGAATCTGCCATGTTTTACTGTAACTTTTATATCGATTTCTGCATGCATTTCATTCATTTGGGCTAAGATAGTACAGAACCTATGTAGTTTATGTTTATTTGCCAAATTATGGAATCTACACCAGTTTCTGTTTAAATCGCAGAATTCGAGGCGTTTTACAGCAATTCTACAGAAGGTCAGAAAAGCTCAGGAATCGGCTACAGAAGTCCAAGGTCAAAGAAGCAGCGGAACCAGTCGAATCAATCTGAGAGTCAAGGTTACTCGATCTCGAGTAGACCTTACTCGATCTCGACGAGCGAGTCCGAGCAGCCTTGGTCGACAGAGCATTGTCGAAGAGCCAGACCATCCCAGCTCCGAGAGTTACTCGATCTCGACAAGACCTTGGTCGAGGTAGACGAAGCCCAGTGCCACACCCGTAGTCGACGAGGAGAGAAGCTGACCGAGAAGCCGAGGACGAGGATGCCGAGCAACCCTACTCGATCTCGACAAGCTCTAGTCGAGATCGACAAGCGCCACAACGCCAGTTCGAGTCCATGCCAAGGAGAAGCTGCTCGACCAAGAGAAGGCCACACCCTAGTCGATCTTGAGGAGCCCTATTCGAGATCGACGAGCTCCGAGTCCAGATCCGAGCCTGTCGAGTAGAGCCACCCGAGAAGACCCAGTCGACATAGCCAGTCTACTCGACCTCGACGAGCCCTTGTCGACATCGACGAGCACCAGGAGCCAAGTCCGAGCCACATCGAGCAGATCTAGCCGAGAAAGTCCAGTCGACGAAGAATCCTACTCGAGGTCGACCAGACCCTTGTCGATGTCGAGTAGCCCAGTTTCCAGAAACGCGTCGACGTGACGAGTCCTACTCGACATGGAATTCTTGGGCATGAAGGAATCCGAGAATTGCCGAGATCTATCCAAAGTTGATCAATTCTATCCATGGAAGACAAGATCTATCAAGACATGAAGACCTACCTAATTTAGATATAGTTTTCCTTAGTTGATTTATTTCCTTAAAACATTTTATTTATCTTTTAGCCTTTTAGATATTATTTTAGATATAGATATAGATATTCTATCCTTGAGTAGCAAGGATTAGAAGCCTATAAATAAAGCCCATGGGGCTCAGTTTTATTCATTCAATTTCAGGGAGAAACAAGTAGTTCCACAGATACAGTTTAGGAGTTCTAAGGTTTTTAGGGTTTTGGCTTTCTGCAAAAGTTGATTGCCGGGATTGTAAAGGCTTTTGAATATAGTTTTATGCAAGTTATTTCTTTTCATTCAATGTCTGCGATTGCGATGAGGCGTGAGTAGTCCACCCACTTCTGGGGCTGGGGTGAGCCCGACGGTGGCCATGTGAGGTGACGCGGTAAAGGTCAGATCTTTTTGTGCGATTCATCTTCTATCCCTATGAGCATGATTCTTTTGCGAGAGTTGAAGGTGATCCTTGTTTGTATTATTGAAGTGAAAGTGATCTTAATGCAACTTGGGTTAATTATGTGAAAAAGGGTTAGTAACAATTAGGGTTTATGCGAAAGCCTCTATATGCCTATTTGTTAATGACGAAAGTTATTTGATGGAAAGCATGATCTTTTATGCCTTTATGTGTTACTTTGCATGGTTATCGTTGTGGTGTTGAAACCCTGGCTTTGGAAGTCTTTTATTATATTGATTTATTTTCGTCGGAAATCTGAGTTTTAGTTTCAAATTTGCAATTTAAAGTTTCTGTCTTTTACTCGATCTAGAGTGACTGTTGTCGATCTAGTGGAAGCCTTTGTCGATCTCGAGTGGGCTTTGTCGAGATCGAGTACACTGTTGTCTTCATCGAGTTTCTGTCGTCGATTATGAACTTGTCTGGACTTACCTTTGTCGATCTCGAGGAGCTTGTGGTCGAGATCGAGTAGCCTCTGTTGCTTTGCTTTATTTTATGTCTTTTGTCTTTGTTTCTGTTTTGCTTTTATTTCCTTGTTTCCTTGTTTCTGTCTTTCTGCTGCTTTGTCTGTGAGAATTTACAGCTACCTAAGAACTGCTGACGTGCTTCCTCGTGGATTCGATCCTGATTTTCTCTTACTACAACGGGAGAAAGTCTTGTATTTATTTGCTGAGACAGGGAAGTCAATCTGAACTTTATTTTATATTTTATTTCATACTTGACCATCCTCCTGCAACAACATTTATCAAGTTGGAAGACATTCTATCCCTTTTGGTTAATTCCATATTTACTAAGGGGAATTTATTTGTTTTATATATTTTATTATGGAACTTTTATCTTTTAGATGGATATAGATAGAGATATATAGATTGCTCTCCTTGGGTAGCTAGGATTGAGTCTTATAAATAAAACCCTATGGGTTGGATTTTATTCATTCTTCATCACACAACTAGTTAGGCAATAGAAAGAGTAGAGAGAAGGAGTTTGGCCGAGTAGAGTTGAAAGGTGCGAGAGAGATTGTGGCTTTGTTCGGTTGTACTCTTTCGAAGATAGTTTCAATTCAAGTTTATTTCTTTCCAATGATTATGATGTCAATTACGATGAGGCGCGAGTAGTTCCCCTACTTCTAGGGTTGGGGTGTGCCCGACGATAGCCATGTAAGTTTGTCAAAGGTACGATCCTTTTAAGCGGTTTTTTCTTCTATCCCTATTAGCGTGATTCTTCTACGAGAGTAGCAGGTAAATCCTTATATATTGAAGCGAAAGTGATCTTATTGCAAATTTGGATTAATTATCAAAAAGGGTAGTAACAATTAGGGTTTATGTGAGAGCCTCTATCCACCTATTTGTTAATAACGAAAGTTATTTGATGAAAATCTTATTCCTTTCATGAATTTGGCATAAATACTTATATGGTTATCGTTGAGGAAAATTCCCGGCTTTGGAAGTTGTTTAGTTTATTGATATATACAACAAAACCTACAATTTTTCTATCCATACTTCTTATTCATCCTAAATCTCTTCAGACATTCTTTTCCGACGGAAATTGGTTACTTTACAGTTTCTACAGAAGGATTCGAAATTGACCAACACAGTCGATATCGATCGGCCACTAACTCGATATCGAGTCTAGACTCGACGTCGACTTTCTTTGTGTGTTTTGCAGGAATTTCCCAGATTTCGACTGACTTGACTCGATTTCTACTGACCTAGTTGATATCGAGTGAGGCCCTTGAGTCGATTCCGAATGTGATTGCGCGCTGCTTTAGGATCCGCTGACACGCTTCCTCGTGGATTCGATCCTGAATACCCTACCACTACATCGGGACGGTTTCTTGTAATTTATTTGCTTGGACATGGATTGGTTTGATATTTATATTATTATATTTATTTAGACTTGATTCTCTCCCATAACAAAGACCGACTCACATGTTTGTTGCTTGCGGAGTTTATGCTTTTATCTTTAATATTTGGCTTTAGTTATTTGTTGGGAGTAGAGTGAAAGAAAGTGGCAATGGTTGATACACTTAGTAATCGGATCTATGCATGACACCCATGGGTATGATTCACGTAAAACGGTGTTAAGACTACCCGATAGGAAATGAAGCTTGATAATGAGTAACCGGGTTTATTTATTGACACCCATGTTTGCAACTCGCGTCAAAAGATGTTCAAGTGGACTTTATTCAAGTAAGTTGAGGTGTTGAGAGACCTGGACCATTCATGACACTCATGTTTCTGACTCGCGTAAGGAATATACCAAAGCCGAAAGAATGTAAAGCGAGAAAAAAAAAGAGGAAAAAGAGATAAGAAAAGAAACGAGAAACAGAAAAAAAAAAAAAGAGAAAAGAATGAAAGAAAAGAGACTTCCTCCCGAGGAAGTGTGTCAGCGCTCGCCTAGATAGTCTCTCGGAAACAGCTCTTTGTGTTGACCAAAAGTCACTCACCGTCGACTGAGATCCAGTCGATGCCGGCTGAGTGGCAGTCGATCTCTAGTGCAAACCTGTAAAACCAAAAATAACACTCGACGTCGAGCAAGGAACTCGATATCAGGTAAGTTCACTCGATGTCGACTGAAGGCAGTCGATGTCGAGTCAAAATGCAGAAAACTAAATGCATCGGAAAAGAATAGCCGAAGAATATAAGAATGGATTCGAATGGTGAACAGAAACAGAATAAAGGGTTAATATATCAATATACTAAAAATCCTCCAAACTTGGGGAATTACCACGACAATAACAATGCAAGTAATATACTTAACTCATGAAGGATGTATGCTTTCATCAAATAACTTTCGTTATTAACAAATAGGAATATAGAGGCTCTTGCATAAATCATAATTGTTACTATCCTTTTTATAATTAGGGTTAACCAACTCTCGTAAGCAAAACCTAATTTCTATCCAAATTCATAATAAATCCACTTTCACTTCAATATCATAAACATGGAATCGTCCACTACTATCGCAACGGATTTAAGCACATAAGATAGAAGATAAAAATCATATGAGAATCATGAATAAAGCATACTTACATGGCTATCGTCGAGCTCACCCCGAACCTAGAAGTAGGACGACTACTCATGGGTCATCATAGCAAACTTCATTATTGACATAAAGAAACTAACTTTGAATTGAAATAAAGAGTAAGAGTACAACCGATCAAATCTCTCAACAACTTCTCTCTCTCTCTACCTCTAACGACCTCCTCATCTCTCTCTAACTACTAAGGTGCATAATTGCTTGTGGAAAAGATGATTAAAACCTAGCTCGCAAGGGCTTTATTTAAAGTAAACTAATCCTTGCTAGGCAAGAGAAGAAATATCTATCTAATTTCCTAAGATAAAACTTCCTAATTAAAATAACATAAATATATAAAAGTTCCCTAGGGTAAGTAGAATTTAACCAATAAGGATAAATGTTCAACAGGGAGATAAACGATCTCGTTCTTCATTATTAAGCAAGTCTTCTTCAAGTCGGATCCATCAAAACGCGTCTAGGCACTCTGGTGTTCCACTCGACATCGAGTGACATGACTCGATATCGAGTCATTGTATGTGCATCGAGTGCCTTCACTCGATCTCGGGTGATCTTGTTGTGGTGTCGAGTGCTCCTCTTCTCTCCTGGCTCTAAGCGTACGTGGATATGTGGACTCGACGTCGAGTCATCTCCAGTAGACATCGAGTGGCTCATCAGTAGCTTGTTTCCTTCCAACACTTAGCCAAATTCCATCTTCACTCCAGTAGATGTCGAGTGGATCCAGTAGACATTGAGTGAAAATCCAGCTCGGTTCCTTCTTCTCCAAATTGCTCTAAAATGTCTCGGATTTATGTGAAATCAAACCAAAACTTGTTTAGACCTCCATAACTCGAAAATAAACATAAACTACACAAATTCAATACTTTCCTAACCCGAAAGTATATAATATAGACAAAATCGGAATAAAACATAGTGTAAAACATGGTAAATACCACATACTTAATCTTGCTTGTCCTGAAGCAATACTTTTAATGGTCATATAGGGGAAGAAACTGGACTCTCAACATCATAGATTCATTCTCATATATCCCTAACAATCAATTACTATTCTCGAAAAGGTACTAATGCCACAAAATCCATGCTTGTGAATAAAAGCAACATTGGAACAAAATGAGGGTTATGCAAAAACAATTTCCTGGATAACATAACATTAATAATCAAGAGGACTTTTACGCACATGGTAAAGTAAAGGTAAAAGTAGACCTGTCAAACGGGTCATTCGGGTCAGGTTCGGGTCGGGTCACTTCGGGTCTCGGGTAAAACGGGTTCCGGGTAAAACGGGTCCCGGGTATTTCCGGGTTGACTACAACCCGGGTTTGACCGGGTTTCGGGTCGATTTCGGGTTTGTCAATTTTTTCCTTTTTAAATTAAAAAAATCATGATTTGATAATTTTTCAATAAATTTTAATTATATATAAATAAAATTAATTATATTTAATTAAAAATTAACCGGGTCAACCGGGTTTCCAGGTCAATCGGTTAAAATCGGGTCAAAATTACCAGGTCAATCGGGTCACCGGGTCGAAACCCAGATGACCCGGAAAATGTCCGGTTTTTCAGGTTCGGGTCAAAAAAAATTTCCGGGTCAAAATTTCCGGGTTCGGGTCGAAAATTTTCCGGGCGGTCGGGTCGGGTCGACCGGGTCGGGTTGTGTTTTGACAGGTCTAGGTAAAAGGTATAGTGGTGGGCTATATTTGGGCAATGTGATACTAAATTCGAGGAGAAATTCTCAAACTTTCTTTCTTGCTTTAATGCACTGCTCCCATTATATGATATTTCCACATCTCTCATCCTCTCATAATGACACTCTTTTATTTTTTTCACTAATATGTTTTTACCTCTCTAACATTAGCACTGCCTTCTCGTGAGTCGCAACATGGGTGTCATGAATGGCCTTGAATATTTAGTGCTTCAGACTCCTCACATTTGCGTCCCATCTCGCTCGAACTAACATCTCAAGCAAGCAAGATCGATCTACCTTTATCTCCTAGGTGACCGGATTATCTTTCTTTCATTAAATTTTCCATAATAAAATTCCTACCATCAAACTCCAAAAATAATAATGAAAGAGCAATATGTATGACATGTGGAGCAAATATAATGTAAGGCTCAATATGGCTGGATGTGATGTGAATAAGCACGCGTAAGGCTAAGGATAAAAAATTAGCTTATATGGAAAACAAAGTCATCCATCCTCTTATCATGCATATGTCAAAAGCAACATCAATTTTACCTCATTTTATAGTTTTTAAGAAAATATGCACTTCATTGTGATTTCCCTTTACTATGCAATTTCATACTATATCTCTAATGAATCTATTTTTGCATCGTCGAGCCTTTTTAAAACTTCCATGACACTAATCAAAAGTTTTCAATGGGGGTGACAAAAATAAACTTTGGATAAAAACATGTAAGCATGTAGATAAATAAATCATATCCAAAGTACCATGAATGGAGCAAATAAAGAGAAATAAGAAAAAAAAAAAAAAGATATAAATAAGCCTTTACCCACCCCATACCTAAAAAATTCAAAGTCCTCATTGTAAAAAAAACTAGGGTAAGGAAGAAAACTTACTAGAAATAAGTGTAGAATCTTGAAATAGGTGATGTATGGTGCTACGAGCAGTCGATGTCAAGTGACTCTCAGTCGATATTGACTGCAGCTTCTCCTCCAAGGGCAATCGAGTGGAAAGATGTATATGTGCTTATGTGTCCACTTGACACCAACTGGGGTCAGTCGATATCGAGTGGAATTCCAGTACTCTGTCCCTGGTTCTTGATGTGTTGCCATTCGCACCTATAACTTTGTTAGAATAAAATAAGGAAAAACAAAACAAAACAAGTCCAAAACCAAGATTTTAACAAAAGCCATTATCCAAAATCCTAAAAAATAAAGTCTATGTACATGCTTTAGACTTTAGAGTCGCTAGACTGACTTCTTCTTTGATGATAAAGGGGGCATTTTTGTAGGGCCCACATGGCTCGAGCCTCAGACAAGACTCCATCTTTCTCTTTAAGTTGTATTCCTCCAGGGTGGATCTTGTACATCTTGAATAGTCCCACCTTCTTCTCTTTAAACTTGCTACGGAACCAATGACTCTTCGGTTTGGAGATGTACACCGTATCTCCTACCTCATATTCCTTAGGATCATCATTGCATTCCCTGCATAGTGTCACATACCAAGGCATACCTCTTCCATTTGTCATAGATAAATCGTTAATTGAAATCGGGGAAGAGATGTCCATACCTCCCCCTACCTTGGCGTTGTCTTCATTATGAGATTTCACTCGATCTCGAGTGGGTTCACTCGACGTCGAGTGAGTCTTTGTTTCTAGAGGCTCGGTCGATGGAGGAGGTGCAGGTCATTGGTCGATGTCGAGTGAGATGACTCGACCCCATACTTATCTTCTAGCACAAGTTCTGGCTCCTCTAGTGCACTCGACGTCGACAGGGATGAGTCGATATCGGGTGAGTGCTTAGTGTGTTGCTCATCGTGGTTTGAGATTTCTAAGATCTCCAATTGGGCCTCTATGGCCCTTTTCTCTAGCTCTTCCAAGGTCATAGTTCTCGTCATGGGTTTCTCATATCCCTTGATATGCATAGACTTGACCTCCATCTTATCGAGCTTCTCCATTGTTGGGTTGAAGGAGAAATCGATGATCTCATCACCAATGGTAAAAGTAAGCATCCTTTTTCTAACGCTGATGTTGGCATCGGCAATAGCTAAGAATGGCCTACCAAGGATGATAGGATATGTTGGCTCTTCTACCATATCCAGTACAATGAAGTATGTGGGCACAAAGAACTTGCTCACCTTGACGGGGGCGTCATCAATAATTCTTGTCGGCTCCAAAGCTCCAACGATCACCTTTGACCAAATAGACAAAGGCATGAGGCTTACACTAGCCTTTAGGTCGCAGAGAGCCTTGTAGAAATGTTAGCCTAGCCCGATGGTGACAGCGAATCTCCCTAGATCCGCTCTCTTCTCTGGAAATTCTATATTGTTGCATTCCTCTCCGATCTCACCCATCGATCGCTTCTTGCTTAGGATGTCTTTGAGGAATCTCATGTAGGATGGTATCACATGAAGAGCTTTGGTGAAAGGTAAGTAACGTTGAGCCCTTGAAGCATCTTCACAAAACGCTGGAATTTCTTCTCGGTGGGGTCCTTCAAAGATTTGGATGGGTAGGGCAGTGTCTTCTTCTTCTTTATAGTTACTGGAGTCGAGTTGGGTGAATCGACATCGACTGGTGTAGAGTCGACATCGAGTGCAGTGGTAGGGATTGGGTGGTGCTGCTGAGGGGAATCGACGTCGAGTGTTGGTGACTCGACGTTGGCTGAAGATGAGTCGACGTCAACTGAGGCTGATTCGACTTCGACTGGAACTCTAGTAGCTTCGTCCTTCGGCTTTTGTTCGGGCGTTTGTTGTTGTCACCCGCTTCTCAGATGTACTGCAACCATGCGTCCAGTTGGTTTGCCCTTAGGGTTGGGCTCAGATTGCCCAGGGAGTAATCCAAACGGTATGGGAGTTTGTGCAACCAATTGATCCACTTGGGTCTCTATGTTCTTCCTCTAGACGTCGATCTCTCCAAGTCGCGAGTTGATGTTGTGCGGCTGAGTGTGGACGGAATTATTGGCTTGTTTGAACTCGACGTGATTCATCCTCAACTCTTCAAGAATGAATTGCAGGTTATCTTTATTTGGTTCCCTCTCAAGGTGTCCAGAAGCTTTGTATGGTAAGGGGTCTCTTTGGTATTGGGGTTGACGGTATCCCCAATTCTGCTGATGTCCTTCATAGTTAGGACCCCTTATGTAGTGCACCTCCTCATGTGTCTCCGCTGGCTGGACTTGTTCGGAATGTGGGCAGGCGGTGGTGTTGTGCATGATTGATCCACACTCCAAACAAGGTTGGTTGTTGGTGAGGAACTTGACTTGCTTCGGTATTCTCCGCACTTGATCCTTTATGAATTGATCCCTTACGTCAGGATCAACCTCCTTGAATGGCTCATAGGGTAGAATAGATGGGGCAAGCCTTGCTTCAGAGACCTCAGGAGTCCCATAAGTGTTATCGAACTTAATTAACCTCTCAAGGATATCACAAGCGCTTTGTGGTGTGAACTCCAGATACCTATAAGAAGTATATGTGTTTATTCACTACCACCTGCGATGGCAACTTACCGGAATCTTTCGCTTTCAATTCACCAATCTCCTTAGCCATTTGACTCAGCAACTTTTCTTTAACACTCATCTTGTCCAATAACAACCTCAATATCTCATCTCTATTATCTTGTTGAGTGTTTCTAGGACGATTCTCGAATTGTCCTCTTTGAAAAGGAACTTGTTGATGTTGGCCTCTCCCGTTGAATCCACTTGGTAGTTTAAATTGTAGCTCTGATTGTAATTGTTACCAAAGTTTCGGTGAGATCCATAATCTATAGACTTTACTATAGTGGTGCCCTCCTGAATCAAAAGACAATTATCATTCGGATGAGTTGGATCTCCACAAACTCCACAAGGTCTAGGCTGATGGGGTTGATTCATTTGCATAGCCATCTTGTTCACTATCTCCATAAGCCTATCGATATCATCTTTGTGTCCATCTCGCGAACTATTTAACTTATGAACTCCTCTAACTCCTTGGTGTCTCCCATATTGTTCCGATGCATTAGCCAACCCTTCAAAAATCTGCATTGCTTCTTGAAGTGTTTTATCCAAAATATCTCCTCCGCTAGTAGCATTGATGAAACTCCTGTCGGTGTCAAGCAAGCCTTCATAAATATAGAACACTAGATCATCCTCGGGTATACCGTGTTGCGGACAACTACCCTTAAGCTTCTAGAACCGCTCAACATATTCATAAAGACTCTCCGTAGGTGTTTACTCAATACTGCACAGCTCCTTCTTAAGTTTGTTGAGGCGAGTCGTAGGAAAGTACTTTTGCAGGAAAGCTTTCTTCAATTGTACCCAAATAGTAATGCTTTCTGGGGGTAGGTAGTAAAGTCAATCGCTTGTAGAATCTTTCAAAGTAAATGGGCACACTCTCAACATCAATTTATCGTCAGACAGGCCTTGGGGTCTAAGTTTATCACACACGCTCGCGAAGGTAGCAAGGTGCTTGTTTGGTTCCTCCCCAAGCAATCCATGATAGTAGGGCAAAATAGATGACCAATTAGACTTGTACTCAAATCTTGAACCCTCGATCGGGGAGATCAGGAAGACTAATTGAAAGTGGTTGAGCACTCAAATCAGATTCCTTTAGGTTTCTCAGGGTCCTTCTTGGCGGATTAGCAACAGCGTTTTCTGACATCTCTTCGTCTGCCTCAAATACAAGCTTCCTCTTCAACCTAAGAGATCTTTCAATCTCGGGATCAAAAGACAGAGACAATGAACCTGAAGATCTAGTTTGAACCATGCAAAGACACAAAAGACTCAAAGAAAAGCAACCTCCTTTCTTCTCCCCCGCAACGGTGCCAAGAATTTGGTGCGGGACGAACGTCGTTGGAACTTTCACCCTTTGCCAAATAGTAATAATATCCAAACTTAAACACACAACCAATAGATTAGGCAATCAATCACTTGATAAACCAAATAACTACTACCATAGTGATGAAGTCCGGTGTCGAATCCACATGGAGAAGTCATTTCCTATTCAATGACTCTAAACAAATACTCTTATAGCAAAGCAACAATTCTTGACAAATAGAAAATATGTAAAAATAACCAGATTGCAAATTACTAAGCAAATAGATATCAAAGTAGAAAGAACATTTCACATGTAATTCTCCGACAATGGTTGGAATTCATAGTCCTCGGATTGATCTATCAATTATTCATATTCCTAGGTCTACTTGACTAAAATTGAGAGATTCGCAGAGATTCAATCATCTTATTCAATATCACTAAAGAATAGCATTAAGAACTGAAGATCCACCCGGTCCACCTCCCGAACGAACGGACGAAATAAACGCCCACCACACCACGCCTAGCCTGAGACCTCAGCGATCCCATCCAAGAAGCAAAACATGTGATCTGCAAGTGTTTTGTGTGATATGCTTGAAGGCGGCGTTCGGGGAAGAGGAAACCTAGGGTGTGCAACGTGTTCTTAAGAAGGGGAAAGGGTTTCATTTTGTAATTACTAGTGGACGGTCCCGTGTTACGCACGAGTTTACTTTTAAAAATTTTTAATAAAATTTGATACTACATGTTTCATATAAATAATAATTTGTATTACTCGTATTAGTTTATATTTTCAACCATGCAATTTTTAATGATTTATTTCATCAATAACTTTATATAATATGGATTGCTAGCTTGCTATAGAAAGCAAGTTTGAAAAACATATTTTATTTTATAATTTTACTTTTTTTTCCTACATATATAAATATAATTATTATATTTTTTTTTATCAATTGTTATCATATTTTCTCAAATAAATTAAATTAATATACATTTATCCATTTGTCATAGACCTAAATAATACTTATTTACTGTAGTTATTACTCCATCCGATCGAAAATATTTGATGTTTTAGAGATATGGACGGAGATTAAGAAATGCCACTTTCACCTCTAAATACCCCATCAAATATTGTTTTACTCCCCTATTACATTTATTATGCAAAAATGTAATTGGTTAAGCAAAAAAACAAAGTACAACTTATATTGATATTAGTGCAAAAGTAAAATAGAGAGTAATTATTACTTGTAAAACATCAAATCTTATTGAATAAATTTCATCTTCTAAAACATCAAATATTTTCGATCGGATGGAGTATATTTTTAATAAATAGCATATATGATACTAATGAATTAGCAATAAATGGCCAAATAAACTAACTTTACTATAGAGTAAGATAAGATGCATGTATTTAAAATTATATTAAGTGACGAGTTTGAGTTTTATTATTACTTTACCTTATTAATTCAAAATTTTGTATTGTATCTCAATCTAACTAATTTATAAATTAAAAAAAAAACTTTATACATATTTTGTTGTAAACAAATATATATTAATATAGTATTATATAGATATATAAAATGACAGATGAAATTAAAATGAATCGGGTATAAATCTAAACATACCATAGGTTCATTTTTTGATACAATTAAGAGTTTGTGATTTATATACAAATGCCAACTCTTGGGATATTGATAAATTAAATAGTATATTCCCCTCTCATACTGTTCAAGCTATTACTAATATCCATATTCCAGTAATTGATATTCCAAACAAGTTAATTTGGATTTATAGTAGTAATGGAAAATTCTCTGTTAAATCCACATCTTCTATTTGTAATACAGGGAATACTAAGAAAAATCCAGCAGAGTGGATTTGGAAACTTAATATTCCTCCGAATATTAAAAATTTTATTTGGAAAATTATTTTAGATATCTTACCTACCACGACCCGTCTAAATAGATATATAAATAGAGTTCCTAGTACTTGCTCTCTTTGTAATTCTGATACAGAAGATACAAATCATTTATTGTTTAATTGTCAACTCCCAAGATCCCTTCTTCAAAATCTAGGTGTTCAGTTGGGAAAATGTTATAATATTCCAAATTTAACAAGTAATGTTTCGGAAAATATTTTAAATACTAGGGCTCTTAATATAGATTTTACAGACTTATGTCATTTATGGCACTCTATTTGGGAGCTCAGAAATACAATTATTTTTCGCAATACTTCGGATACATGTATTATCTATGCTCTAACTCAAACTATAGACAAAATATCTTGTTGGAATAAACAACAGGTAAAAACGAAGTTACCTGAACGTGTTAGACCTCTTGATAAATTGATTTGGAAATGCCCTCCAATAAATGTCATTAAGATCAATGTAGATGCTTCGGTGAAAATTGATACTCAACCGCAAGTTGGTTGTATTGTTAGAAATAATGACGGTCTAGTTCTTCGGATTCATAAATGTAACGTTAGGATGAGTTCGGTCATTCTAGCAGAAGCTTTTGCAGTTTATACAGGTATAAGACTGGCAGCGGATATGGGGATTTGAAGAGTAATAGTTGAAAGTGATTGTGCAATTATCGTCAATGCAATCAATCAAGTGAACAAATATACCATGAGAGATCGCTTAAATAATCCAAGAGATCCATTCGTTAAGCAAAGATTTTGAGAGCGTCACAATTCAGCACTGTTACATAGAGGCAAATGGTGCAGCCGATTTTCTTGCTAAATCTCAGTTGAATTGTAATTTTATTTTGAGTTCCTGTTGTTGTGAGTTCCAGAACATCATCTTGCGAGATGATTATAAATGTCGTTAGTACATCTAATTTATTGCTTACTGGAAAAAAAAATAAAAAAAATATTAAGATACGCTTTGTTCCGCCACCATCCTAAGTTCAATAAGTTCAGTTACCACTTACCATGTAGTACATTATTTATTTTTGGTCGAAATTTTGGTTGTTGAAATTTTGTCTCCTCCCCAATGTCTTGCACATTTCCTCACTTTAACTTACCCTCACTCAGCCTTTTTGAATCTTTGTCAAACACAGCGGAAGAGAGATATCCGTCTTTAATTCACGAGGACCCTGCTTGAAGAAGGAACCCCAAATCAAAAGCAGCACCGGAAAAAAGCCCTCTAAAGCCTCAGCTCTCAACCTATCTCCATGGCTTTCTGATTCACCCATCTGTATTTTTCCACTCCTTGCAAGCATCAATTAAAGCCATTTTAACCCTCTTTTCATTTTGCTCTTGTCGGTGCCTCTTTCACGTGTCTCCCTCCGCTTCCCAGTTGCCGGCTCTTCTGGGAAATCAACACCTATTCATTCATTCTCCGCTTTGCAACTAACCCCACTTTATCCATGGTTCGAACCCTTTTTCCACTTTGCTGGTCACGGACCTCCGATTTTGGTCCAATTCACCGTTCCGGCTTGTCGATTTCAGTTTAAAGTTCACGAATTTAATGGGCCGTCTTTTGGATTGTGTTGGGGTCTCGTTTATTTAGCTGTTTTTGGGCAAATATGGAGGATATAGGGCTGGTCAAACATGGGTGGAGATGGTTGAAGGAGTCGTACAAACTCGCCTTTTCAATGGAGGGAACGGGTGCCGGGCGTGGGAGCGATAGGTTTGGGGCGGGTATGGATCGACATTGGCCGGGGGTTTTTTGTGGGTGCAAGAGATTTTGGGGGTTTATGGTATGGGCGTTGTCTGAATACAGGCGGTGTTTCGAGACCGGGATTCGGTCCTTGGCTGGGTTGGGATCGGCGGCGTTGCTGGTCATCATGTGGGGTTGTTTCCTTAGTTTGACATCAATGTCTTGCTTGCTGTATCTGCTGATTAGTTTGGTGAGTCGCTAGTTTTAATTTCCTTTCTTTTACCTGGGTATTTTTTTATGACTTCAGTGTGAATTAGTGATGTGTGATGTGAAGTTGATTTTAGGTCTTAGTAATTGATATTTGATTGATTTGAAGAGAAAGATAAAAGCCGCGAAGGAAATGGAATAAGGGTGAAGATAGGAGATATGACATTTCGAATTACTGATTTCTTGATAGAAACGAATGATATTTTCGGAGCAGCTTCAGTTGCATTAATTTCAAAAGGATTTGTGACTGAGAAAGTTTCAGCTGACATACTTTCCTTATTTCCTAGTGGGTGTGGCAGGTGATGTTTGTGTGACTATTAGTTTCATTGAATTTTGAATACTAGCATATTTTTTTGTGACGAATCAGATTTAGGTTTTATTGACTGATTGGATTTGTGACTTTAGCTCAGAGGTTGATATCAAAGACTTGCCTAAGTTATATTTCTACTTGTCAAATGCTCAGTTCTAGCTTCTAAAAATCTGATGAAGTGCCTTTTGTGAACAGCATAAAATTCCTTGAGCACATGAATGCTTCTCCAGATTCTAGGGCTCGGATTAGAGGTTCTTTTGTTTTATTCAGCTGGATACTAAAAGTTTGCAAGACTTGAGGCTTCCTAAGAGAGGCTGTTTTTAGCAGGAAAATTGGAATGAGAATTTGAGCCTTCCTTCTGATTCTTCTCTGATCCTGTTAATGAAATTCTACTTCTGAATGCCCTCCGCCCAGTTAGGAAAAAAAGAGAGAAATATATTAAAGTTAAATGATAAAACCAAGTTATGAAAAGAAGATTCTCATTGTTCTGTTCATTGTCGTCATTATTTAGTATAGTGAAATGAAAAGAGCTATTTAGGGGATCGGATTCTGTCAGTTATAGTTGGAAATAGGTTTTTCCTTGATAAGGATTGTTTTCATATGCCTGGAAAAAGTGTGGCTCGGTTTGGTCCCCCTATTCACCTCTTATCTTGCCCAAGAGGTGGATAGTTACCCCACTCTTGCCGTCTGGGCTACTTATGTTACAATATTTTATCCATCTCCCATAAATTTCTTCCTTGGCAATCGAAACTGTGTAATTGTTTTGGTGAAAACATATTCCTCTAGTCAAAGCATAAGACCATCTCATGAGATCAGATTTGAAAAACAACCACATGGCAAGATATCTTTAGCAAAATGAGGTGCCTACCTGAGTAAAAATTGTTCTGATATTAACATTGTATGAACACGACTTCTTGTGGATGCTCTGATATTTGCTATCAATATATGTTATATTTTTTTCATTGGTGTCTTATGTCGAATGTATATTTATGATACAATGCTTACATGATTTCAGTAACTGTTACAGGGAGTTGCTGGGGCTATCATCAAGTGCATGGGCTACACTCCTGGACTTTTTATAGTAGGGGTTTTTGCCATTTTAGTTTTGTGGATGTATGCAAACTTTTGGATTACTGGATTATTGTTTATAGTCGGAGGTAAGATTTAGTCATTTTGCCACAAACGTACATATAGATATTGAACATGCTTTGTTTTCCATTTAGTTTTTCTCTAAACTTCACTCTTGTTAAAGAAATTTTGATATAACGAATCTAGGCTTATATGTGAACTGGATCAAACTATTCTACACGAGCTTTCATATATCTAGTTTTTGTTCTTTGATTAGTGCATCAAATTGTGAAAAATACTTCTACTATTAGTGACAGGTGATAATGAGTTATGTGAAATCAGGAAGAAAACTAGAAGGGAACTCTCAAACTGGATATCTGCTAATGGTATCCATAATTTCATGAATTTCTTAGTAAAAAACAAGAGATTTTTTCTTATATATCCTAGCACGATAAAACATAAACTTTGGTTCCCTAAGAAATCATGAACTCTGGTTCCCATTGATGCACTGACACAAATTTTTTGAAAAGAAAGATATGATTTTTTCACCTTATATATACACAATTTGTATGTTAGGTGGTGGAGTCATGCCATGAAGGAAGAGACTTCTACTGTCATGTGTTTTGCTGGCTTAAATCATTCAAAATAACATCTAGTTAGATTGCTCTGTGCTTCATTCACTTTGTAATGTTCTGTGTGCTGGTTCTTGAGTCTATATATCATGAGTAGCGATATAATAGAAAAATAAGTTGTCGTTTTCCATGCAATTTGCCATTTACATGTTTTTCTGCGTATTCAGCCCTATACATGTCCATGCTTAAACTTGAACGATGGATAGAAATAAAATTGAATGCCCAACTTTGATATGCAGGCTATATGTTTTCTCTAAATCATGCAAGATTAGTGGTGTTGATGGCAACACTGTATTCCATTTACTGTGTAAAAGTTCGAGTTGGATGGATGGGGGTTTTCCTCTCTATCAACCTTGCATTCCTATCAAATGATGTTGCTAATTACTTGCTCCAATGCTGTGACAAGTTAAATGAAAGAACTTGTACAGAGGAGCACAAAGTACCAGAATCTTTTACTGAGGATGTTGACTTTTCCGGGGAGTGTGAATATCCTATTCCTTCTTTTGATGAATCTCAAAAAACTGAATCAAATGAATCTCCCAGTGAAACAACTACCACAACAACTGTTGTTAAAAACATGAAAAACCTGAAGGAGCCTACACCTTGTATTGTGGTAAAAGAAGACAAAAGCTCCCTACTTGAAATGCAACGGATACTAAGCAGTGCTGACCACTATGAAGCACTGGGGTTTCCACGCCACAAAAAAATTGATAGTGTTGTATTGAAGAAGGAATATCGAAAGATGGTAAGTTCTTGTGTAATGATCATAAGGTTGACTTTCCTTCGGAATGAATTAGCTTCCATTTAATATCTTACCAATGTAAACTTGCCCCCTTCAAGTCTCACGTCTCACCTCCTAAAGGCTTTTGTTTCATTGTTCATTTTTGCATTTTCAGGCTATGCTTGTTCATCCTGATAAAAATTTGGGAAGTCCACTGGCTAGTGATTCCTTTAAGAAACTTCAATGTGCATATGAGGTGAGTGATTATCATGCTACCTTTGTCTTACTCTCTGATTACGAACGTTGCTAAGATATGAATTATTTTCTGAAGTCGAACCTGAGTATTGAAATTACAAGCTGTACAACTTGCCCTTGTTATTCTCTCAGGTTCTTTCGGATTCTATAAAGAAAAGAGATTATGATGAGCAATTAAGAAAGGAAGAATACAAGAATAAATCCCTGAAATCACCCAGCACCTCAAATCAGGTAGGTCTATTTGGAACTCTTGACAAATTTGTCCAAGTAGATTTGGAGGGAAGTTGCATGCTTAGTGACGAGCTGAAGTTGGATTTTTCATTATAGCATCAATATAATTGTATGTTTGCACTTTCCTGCATACCGCTGGTTGCATACATGATTAGACTATTTATGGCAGCATGCTCAAAATGTTACTCTAGTAAATCCTTTCTTGTAATGCCGTTTCTAGTTTTCGTAAACTTATGAATTGAACTTAACTGCTGAACCTATGGTTTTGATTTAACGAGTTACTTGAGTTCAGTTGTGTAATCTACAAATTCTGGCCCCAGTTCTAGTTTGGCCGTATTTGTTATCTCTGCTCAAAACCCTACTTGAGAGTACATCAGAGGGTGTCAAATTAGGGAAACCATCTCATTGGCATGAAATCAACATGTTAGTAAGGGTTGTACTGGAACACTGTTATAGTGCATTAACCGAATCTGTGTGGACACATAATTTTTTGATAGTTCAGTCAAATATGATAACTGAAGTACAACTGCTGGACTGCTTTTATGCCCACTACCTGAAAGCCTTTCCGTGGAAATGCTTCCCTTGACTAGCTGTTTTGTTGAACGATATCAGGATAATAGGGAGTTTCTCTCGGAGGAGTCCCGACGCATACAATGTACAAAGTGTGGAAATTCACACACGTGGGTATGCACCAATAGGTCCAAGGCCAAGGCAAGATGGTGTCAGGTGTTACTTCATTCAAATCTCTCTTACCTCTGTCGTCATCATTCAATGCCAGAAAGCAGCAGTGTAGATTCTGCGACCTTCTTTCCACTGTCATTAATAACTAAAGAAACTTGGTTTCCTCTCAGGATTGCTGTCAGTATCATCAAGCCAAAGATGGAGATGGATGGGTCGAATACAAGGGTTCACTGGTTTTTGGTGGACCTCAAAAGGTAGTTTATTTACTAAGATCCATTTCCCTTTACCACTTCCTGCCATATTTTGTTAGGTAAGAAATTCTCGTCTTCGGAATCAATTTGAGATAACCTTTGCCTTTTCACTTGGCTGCAGATGGAAATTCCACGCGCATTTGTATGTGCCGAAAGCAAGGTATTTGATGTCTCTGAATGGGCAATATGCCAGGTAATACTAGTCTCACTAATCCTACAAAGTGTGAGTCGTGCAGTTTTTGCTTCTGTAAACTGGTCAAGTAACGAGGTTAAAATATGTCTCCACAGGGGATGGCTTGTAGGCCTAACACACATCGGCCAAGCTTCCGCGTAAACATGGTGGGCTTGGAAAGAAACGCACGTTCAAATTCAAGCAGATACCCATGGGACTTGGATGCAGAGATGATGGATGAAGACGAAGAAGAGTTCGAGCTGTGGCTCCAGCAGGCACTTGCCTCTGGCTTGTTCTGCGAGACTTCCAAACGCCGGAATAGTTGGAGCCCATTTAAGCTCAATCAAAAGAAAGGAAAGAACCAATGGCGAAGATCATCTTCTGGACTTTAGCACAAGTATTCGCCCTGGCGTCTGGTGTCAAAATTGGTCACTTAAATCGAAATTCGTTGATTCGGATAGAAAGGCAGTCATAGCCAAAAGGCGAAAACGGGCCACGGTTGATGAGATAGATCCCGTCATGTGTGTATATATGGAATGTAATCATGTATTGGCATTTGCATCTTTGGTTCTCTGGGCGACTGTCAAGTTGTCATATTTTGTGGGAGTTAGGGGGCAGTGTGGTTCAACCATGAAATTTCAGGAGAACCATCACATCACTTGCTGGGATACATTCCGATGTAACAGTTTCCATTCACTGAATTTTGTTTTATTTCGCTGTTGCAATAATCAGCAAGAGAAGTGGAATTAAACAAGGTCAAGTGTTCGTGCAGTTTTCACTTTTTAGGCAGATCATATGCTATGCTTCAAATGTTATTTTGACAGATTTGACGGACATACTAGAGAATGTTCATATTTTCCGTCTTTATTGCCATTCTGTTCACCAACTTAGCCATATTAGCTAAATGTCCACCATGTTGTTGACACCGGAGCTGTTGACGCTGAAGTTATCGACGTCGGAGTTGCTGATGTCGACGTTGCTGACGCCGAAGTTGCTTATACCGACGTTGTTGATGCCGGAGTTGCTTAACAACAAACTAACTGTTTATGAGACTTTAAATTTGCTTCATTTTATATTTTGGTTAATTATTAGTAAGCAAAATATAAAATTCTAAAAATTTGGGCCATTAATGCTAATAAAAAATTGGTCATCTTTTTATAATTAGTACAAATTTGTATCAACTCCATCGCTGTCTGTTTGCTGAAACTTTTTCTGGAGTTTGGCAACTGGTGCTTCCCGTCCTTCCAAGTTCCAAGCGCTCAACGACCACCGCTCGAGCCACAAGTGGCCTAGGTCTCCAGCGGCCACAACCTCGATCTCGTCCATCAACGTCTCACCACCGTTAGATTGGATCGTCCAATCTAACGGTGGTGAGGCGCGTCCGGCCTAGTTCTTAGATTGGATCTCGTCCATCAACGCCTCACCACCGTTAGATCGAGCAACGATGAGTTCGCAATTGGACGGGACAAACCGATCCCAGACGTCGTATTCCGATGCCGACCCCTGCTCCTGGAGGAGCACATAAAGCTAATTAAATAAAGACGGGGAAACTCCTCAAATAGAGGCGGAATAAATGTCCTATGCCGCAAATTAATTCCAAATCTGAAGGCGATTTCCACGTTTTATTAAACTCGATTCGGCTCCCATCCCGTTTGATATTAACTGGAGGCTGCATTTGGACAATTTTCCACCCTTTGATTAAATCAACGGCTACAATCAATTTCTAATTTTTATTTTTCTTTAAAAGGAAAGTGTGAATCTCCACCAATTGATTTTTTTCTTTGGATTTCAAAGTGAGGTCTCCCCTCCCCTCAGTCCACCGCCATGTCTCCATCTCTTTTGCCAACCTCCCCACCGGAGCCAGTGGCAACCACCACCGGACCCGCTACCAGTAACAATCCTCCTATCTCATCATTAGTTAATTCACCACCGGTGAACCCTAACCCTCGCTGCCGTCTGTCTCCTCCCTCCATCGGACACCACTGCAACGCCGGCCGCCAAGTCCACCACTTGTTGTCGCCACCCACCACAGCCCACACAACCCCACCACCGCAGTACCGCACCAGCACAGTCCCACAAGGTCACAACTACTCTCGCATCTGTTCATCGCGCCTTCTGCAACGCCGGCTGCCACCACTGCTTTGGTGCACCTCCCTCCGACCACCGGCGCCTCCCAGCCACAATTTCCGCCCTGTTGTCCGGCCACCAGTTCTTCCCCTTCCTCCATTGAACCCTTGAGAACATAGACAACGATGAAGGAAACCCACTGCTTCTTGGATGAACCACGACCATGGGTTGAATTGCAGGTAATTAGGTACTACGTATGTGGAATCAAGTTGAATTGCAGAATCAAGGTTGAATTGTAGGTAATTAGGTACTACGTATCTGGAATCAAGTTGAATTGCATAATTACACCGGCCAGAAATCAAAGTTCGGAGAAGAGGGGGAGGAGTTGGTGGGAGGGGAGGACTGGAGGAGTTAGAGTTGTTTTATTTAAAAAAAAAATTAATCAAAATTAATCCTAGCCATTAATTTAATCTAATGGTGGGAGATTGCCCAACTTTAGCCTCCAGTTAATGTACTACT
This sequence comes from Persicaria tinctoria, assembly GCA_037127255.1. Lineage (NCBI taxonomy): Eukaryota > Viridiplantae > Streptophyta > Magnoliopsida > Caryophyllales > Polygonaceae > Persicaria > Persicaria tinctoria. Next base: position 58,438,236 of record JBANSL010000007.1, on the reverse strand, counting down.
GCACTGGAGCCGGACCCTATTAAACTAGTTGTGTTCTGCGTACTTCGTACGCAGCACTCAACTTCATCTGGCTCGGCTTTGTCTTCCTCCTCCACATAACAATCTTGCTGCAGCTCAAGTTTCAGCCTTTTGATCTCGGAATTCTTTCTTCGAGTTTCTTGCACTACAAGTACCTACAAGAGCCAGCCTTAATGCGATGAAATAAACCTTAAGGGCCATTGCCCCTTGCACCCATGAGTTCTAGACCTTCTGGTGCTAAGAAGGCAGGGCCTGTACATATTAGGACGTAGTATGAATAACATGTTAGCATTTTGGCATGGCCTAAGGAGTGTCAATGATCTTGTAGAGCAATTTCAATGTGACATGGGCTAGGGATCAGTGACTAAATCGCCTTTGGATACCAACAACACAATCATCATTTATTACGTGCAAGAATAGAGAGGGTCTAATAGCTGAAACTGATCATAAGCATAATAAGGTAGTAAAAAGCACTCTAAAGGAAAAGAGGATACCATCTCGTTTGATTTCTCTAGGTTTTTTGTCATCCCATCTACATACTTGCACAATCCTGCAACCATTAAAAAACAATCAGGACTTGATGTCATATTTGAATAAACCAAAACTAAAGACCCTAATGATCGAAGTTGTTTGATCCGGAAGACCCTAATGAAGGTGATACCATAGAGCACCTAAAGCAACAACAAATGTGGCAAGTGCTATGACTATTAAGTTTTGTTAAAGTGATTCTCGATCATTTCCCAACAATGACACACTCAATCAACATTGTAAGATTTCAGAGCTTAAATATATAACACATGAAGCAAAATTTCTCATTTCTGCCTGGAGCACTCTTGGAATCAATAGGAGTAAAAGTTGGAAGGGAAAAGCTTCTCTCAATAAACTAAACATTTCATTTATGTTTGCTGAGAAATAAAACATGTTAGGAATTCAGGTTGCACTCGTTCAAGGTCCGATTAAGGTCGTAGTGGTCTTATAGTCCGGTTTAAACACAAGGATCTAGATCGATCCTAAACAAGAAAACCGAAAGGAAAGATAACAAGGACACAAACGATATGTTTACGAGGTTCGGGCTAATCCCTACGTCCCCGGCTCTAGATGGCATCCAATATGCTCTAAAGGCCAAATGAGAAACCAATACAAAGATCCTAGGAGGGCAACTACTAAACCGAATACATGAAATAGGAGGTAAAATACACTTAGAAGAACACAATAGCAACGACAAGCTTAGGGAAGAAAACTCCCTTAAACCGAGGCGTCTCGACTCGGTAAGGCCTCGTCGGATCTGTCGCAGCTCCGTTGAAGGTGGCACCAAGGAGTCCTCGTCGATCGATCTCTCCATCAACGCCGTTGCTGGTTCTTCTCCTATCTTCGGTGTAGCCATAGGAAGGCTCAGCCTTCTCGTCCTCCTTGGAACCTCCTGCTCTCTTTCCGCTCAAGTCAGGCTCACATGGAGATTGCTCAAGAGCCTTTCTCTACTGATGAACCCAGAACTCGAGCCTCTCTCTTCTTCCCGCTCGACTTCCCTCTTTCGATGGAGCTCAAAAGTCTAGCCGTCTCTCCTGATTTCAGCCATGGGAGAGGAGCTCCCAGACTCCCTTTTGGAGCGGCGTCTGCAGTGCCCTCTCTCTTTAGGGTTTGCTGCTTTTAGCTTATAAAGACTTGTTGAAGCAACGGTCGGATAAAGAGACGTTAAACAACACATGGGCTTGGGCCTAAAAGCCCAATTCTAGTGAACTAGATTTACAAACATAACAATTTGCCCTCTTAAATCTAGTTTACAAGGAAAGAGATAAAAGAAGAAAAGCCTATAGCATATAGAACAACTCCGTCATCACAGTACCTGCGCTTCCTACATAAACATGGTTAGATAAATCAACCAAATATAGGAACTTAAAGGAATAAATCCAGCAGGTCATAAAGACACTAAGACGAGGGGATGGATCCCTCTAGTCTTCGAGTCAAGGCAAAGCAAGCAATGCCCTCTCAAGGGCAACACATAGCATAAACAAACAGTGAGCAAATCACTTAATTTTGCAAGTGTTGATGGCCCAAAGGTGGGGCAAAGCATCTCAATCTCTTTTAGCTTGCCAAGAAATGGTTCAAGCATCTTTCAGCTTAACCAATGATGGGACTAGCATCTCAATCTCTTATAGCTAGCCCAATGTCATGGCTCAACCTAAACATATAGGTCTAAATCAACTCAAAGACACAAATAAGCATGAAACCACATAAGTGAGCAAAGCACCAAGGATCATGCAAACAAAAGTCTAAGAATTAAGAGCACTAGACACCAAGAAGAATCAGCCATGTCAACTTCCAAGTGTATGCAGGTAAGACATGTAAATCATGCATCCAACTCATAAAGTTTAAGCAAGTAAAACATGTAAACCACGCATTCTAACTCGGACTAAATCATGCTGATTTTGGACACATAACAGCTAGGGAAAACAATATAGCATGTAATGATCAAGAGCCTGAAATTTTACAAGAAAAAGACATGCTCAAAGGTATTCATATAAACATGCTAAATAAGGCTATCCACCACCAACAACAAAGCAAACTCAAACCAGATTTATAGAAGTCAATTTCAACCTAAACATGCAAGTAATGAAGATGAGCTCAAACTAGAATATAAGCATCATAAATCAGTACATAAAGACTTCACTACTTCTAAATAGATTGGAAATAAGTGCTTATGCAGAGATTTCTATAAATTAGAAATCAGTACATATACACGAATTTCACTATATCTAGAAGCTGTAGAAATCAGTAGACACACATATTTATGCACATCTAGCAAGCAAATCTTATAAAATAAACAAGCATAAAGATTTAGGTTAGAAATACTAACTCCCCACCAAATTTGGTGTGTTTGCAAGTTGGTTAGCCTCTTCCCTTCCGCTCTTCCTCCTCTGGCAATGAAGAGAGTCCATTTTACAGCAAGCTTGGGTAGACTCCAATGAGCTGACCACCACCTTGTAGCTGCTGGTCATGGAGGTGACTATGAGTCACTCATCATTCTTCAAATAAGAGTTCCTGACAGCACAAACTGCAAACAAGCTAATTAGTGTATCAAACAAATCTCTTAAAATACCAAAGTGAGGAGAAATTTATCTATGAACTTGAAATAGATTTATAACTCATAAAAGAGAAATTAATCTATAATCATAGAGCTGTAGAGTGTCACAAATGCTACTGAACAGAGCCAAGAATGCACACATGCAAACAACAAGACTCAAACCAGTAGTCTCAATGCAAGTATAAATCCTAAAGTCATGATTGTAACAACTAAACAGAAAGTTGGAGCAAGGCATAAAGATCTAAAGAGAATCAAACAAGCATGCTCAAATCATAGACATATAGTATAAATACATCACCAAGTAAATCCTAATATCATGATTTCTAAACCTAAACCTTGTTCAGGTAAGAGCATATAATCACAAGGATATCATGCCACTTTTACATAGAAATCATTGGATGAAGGATTCACAAAATATCATAAAACCAACATATTTTGCACTCAAGAGTAAGACAAACAGCAAGATTTAACTTACGAAAGTGCAAGCATCAAAATCATGGTTTATGCAGAAAAACAAGATCAAGCAAAGCTGATCTTTATCAAGTAAATCAAGCATAATTATAATTCAAGCACACCAAAGGTGTCTTAAGAATTTACAACATGCTCAGAATTACTTATAAAGGGCAACTGTACCAGTTTTAGCAAAGGAAAAACACAAACTGTATCACTAAGGCTTAACTAGAGAACACAAACTCAAAGAGAGACATATGCAAAAGACCAATCAAACTGAAAAAAGGAGATAAAGGTGTAAGAAAGACTCCCTTTGGTCTTCTTTTAACAAATCTTCGATGAAGCAAGCATCTCCAAGGATACCATCGTCATGGTTTCCTAGTCTTCTTTGACATTTGATGCTACTTCCATCTTGAAGGAATGTCACCTGACTGATTCCTGATTTGAACACCATCCGCATTCAGTTCTAAGGTCTTGACATCTCCTTTTAATATTTCCTTGCAAATGAAAACAAAGAGTTAGTTCTCATGAAGTAAGCCAAGTGAAAAAACATAAGGTTTTCCTATAAACTGGATCAGACAAGGAGCCATAGAAATTCCACCCATTCAGAACTTCATTTCACCTCAAATTATGCAAAATGAGAGGGAAAAACAGATCTGAACTGATGCCTATAAAAACCACATATAACTACCAATGAAGAGCATGAAATTTCTGCATAAATATATCATGAATGAGTATAAAGTGCAGCAGAACAAAACATCTCAAAATGATAGGTAGTTATGCAAGGCACGAACCGATTTTAAGGCAAAAGGGAATTTCATAACATATATCCATATATGTGAGATAAACTAAACCTAATATCTCAAGATAAAAGGTCAAGAAAAAACACATTATCAACAAGAGATCAAGGCAAGCAAGAGAAGCTATCCAAATCCATGTCACATGAGACAAGAAATGAAAGCTACAAGCAGCTGCACACAAGCCTAAAAAGGGTTTACAAGTTTGGTCTCTTGAACCATAGAATTAGCAAGAAAGCAAGCATCAATATTACCGTGATCAAGAGTAATAAACAACTTATGAATTCTAGCAAGAATTCTAATGGCAAAAACTTTAAGAACCAAACTTAACCAAATGAATAGGCAAGAGTCTCAAGTCATGATAATGTAAAAGTCACAATGGATAATAATGGAGAAGGCATAGGATAAATGAGAGAAGAGAAGGCACATAAAAATCAGCACTTAGAAACTTCAAGGAAAACTTCATATATATATTCCATATCAAGAGGAAATTGTCAAGCAAGTACAAGACACTTTAAGATGCTGAAAATTACATGATAAACACAAAAATTCAGCAATCAAGTATCACATGCTAGGAAGACTCTTAACATAGTCAAGAACTTCAATACATATTTCTTATGAATGGAATAACATGAAAATATGGCATACATCGCAAAACTGAATTTCAAGTTTCAGAAATTGAACACAAATTCAGTAAGCAACCATACATAGACTCAAAGTTTCAATTTAGCAAAGATGTGAGAGAGAAGAGCACATATGAGCATATAGACATCAAAACAGAAACTTTAAGAGAATTCATATTTTCCACTCAAACAGAAATCGAGAGACATCTTGATAATACTTATAAAGGCTGAGAAATAAGAGATATACTCGAAAATTTCAGCAAACAAGTATTAAGAGTCAAGAGGAATCCTAAGTACACAAAGAACTTCATCTCATATTTCTTATAGAAGAGGAAAAACATGACAACACATGAAACACTTATATGAGGCTGAATTTAAAGCATCAAAACATGAAAGCAAAAAATCAGCAAAGTGTTCAAAGTCTCAAAAAATTTCTGGACAGCAACATTTTTGACAGAAAAGTTTCTGGACAGCAACATATTAGCCTATATATCCTTCTCAAATACCACACAACCAAGTCTAAAAAATTCAGCAAACTCATATATAGCACATAGAGATATCAAGAACGTTTTAGACATGAAAATTCAGCAAGAATTCAACAAAATCAGACCATAAACAAGAGCACACATATCCTGAATTCATAGCTCCGGAAAAACAGCTTCCAAACAGTCCATATAAGCCCAGATTTCAGCAATTATACACATGAAAATGCATAAAATCGAATCTAAGCAAAAACAGAACAATAGGCAGCTATTTAGAGCAATGAAAATGCACAGCGGAAGGCAAAGATCGAGCATAGGCTCTGATACCAATTGTTAGGAATTCAGGTTGCACTCGTTCAAGGTCCGATTAAGGTCGTAGTGGTCTTATAGTCCGGTTTAAACACAAGGATCTAGATCGATCCTAAACAAGAAAACCGAAAGGAAAGATAACAAGGACACAAACGATATGTTTACGAGGTTCGGGCTAATCCCTACGTCCCCGGCTCTAGATGGCATCCAATATGCTCTAAAGGCCAAACGAGAAACCAATACAAAGATCCTAGGAGGGCAACTACTAAACCGAATACATGAAATAGGAGGTAAAATACACTTAGAAGAACACAATAGCAACGACAAGCTTAGGGAAGAAAACTCCCTTAAACCGAGGCGTCTCGACTCGGTAAGGCCTCGTCGGATCTGTCGCAGCTCCGTTGAAGGTGGCACCAAGGAGTCCTCGTCGATCGATCTCTCCATCAACGCCGTTGCTGGTTCTTCTCCTATCTTCGGTGTAGCCATAGGAAGGCTCAGCCTTCTCGTCCTCCTTGGAACCTCCTGCTCTCTTTCCGCTCAAGTCAGGCTCACATGGAGATTGCTCAAGAGCCTTTCTCTACTGATGAACCCAGAACTCGAGCCTCTCTCTTCTTCCCGCTCGACTTCCCTCTTTCGATGGAGCTCAAAAGCCTAGCCGTCTCTCCTGATTTCAGCCATGGGAGAGGAGCTCCCAGGCTCCCTTTTGGAGCGGCGTCTGCAGTGCCCTCTCTCTTTAGGGTTTGCTGCTTTTAGCTTATAAAGACTTGTTGAAGCAACGGTCGGATAAAGAGACGTTAAACAACACATGGGCTTGGGCCTAAAAGCCCAATTCTAGTGAACTAGATTTACAAACATAACAAAACAACTTCATATAGAATTAAGCTGATCTAAACTTCAAGAAAATCATGCATTCTAAGTTACTTTAAAATAATGTGAAAGACATGAATGGAGTTATTTTTCAAAATGAAGGGTGCCTCTGCTCTGCCTAATGATATAAAATATGCCTCTTAAGTCCTAATAAGTAACAATTTCATCTCTCCAACCAGTTGCTCAAGAAATTCATAGCAGGGAACCACATGGAACTTCTAAAACCAACAAAGCATATTTATGTTTGACAAAAACACGTTACGTGGAAAGGAGTGAAATTCAAAAGAATAGAAATTTGAGAACTTTATGGATTAGAGGGAACTCTTATTGTTAAAAGGATAAGACATTATGAATTTCAAGAGATTTGATATCTATTTACAAATCACACATTCTCCACCAATTCAAGTTGCTGACAGCCTGACTTCTATTTTGCAGTCAGGAATTGCAAATATAATCAACAAAGAGTCATCCTTTTCTTCGGCTACTAAGAGCTAACACCACTACTAGAATTCTGTTATTTAAGATCGGTTCATTAACATCATCCATAAAAACCTGCCATGTTAAACATCGCTTTTAAAATTTGAGATGTTAAAAATAAAATAGACATCACCCTATATTTTAGACCGATGTTAAATATTTATTTTGAAATTTTGTATAAAAGGCGCGGAACCGAATAATGAATTAATTTGAACGCCCGCTCGTGAGATTCCCGACTATATCCAACCCTCTCATCATTTCAGACCAAGTTCCACTTTCCCGTCTACAGAAGTCCCTCTCCTTTCTCGCTGGAGCGAAATCAGGTCGCCTCCTTCCTCCAGATCCTTCACTCATTTCTCTAGATCTGAGGGCACCCTCGCTCTCTCGACGAAGGGCTTGCTCAGTCGCTCACTCGACGAAGAGCTTGCTCAGTTGCTCACTCAACGAAGGGCTCACTGGATGAGTCTCGAAGAGGATGTTGTAGGCGAGGCCGAGGCAACCACTGGAACGACTAGGACCAAGAACGACGGTAAGTACTCGTCCTTACTCTCTCCTGCTATATCATTGTTGAGTAAGAGCGACAGTCCTCTTTCCTCCCTGCTCTGATTTTGTTTGTTCAATTTCACTCTTTTGTTTGAAATTGATTTAGGGGTTCGTGATTTAGGTTTTAAACCACACCGCTGCCTTTGAAGATAAGCCAATCTATGAGGCATATTGAAGGGTTTGGGCTCGAATTGATAATCTCGGGCGGAGCGGGTGAAATCGAAGCCGGTAGTTGTTCCTTATTTTTTTTCCTGATTCAATTATGAAATTTTAGCTCCAGTTAGTGTATTTCATTTCTTCTTGCGAGCATTTGACTCTCTTGATTTGCAGTCGAGTTCTGCCTATTTTTGTTGTCAAATTGATAATGAGTCTTGGTGTTTGTAATGGTTCTTTTTTCGTTTTCTGATGGCAGTTGGCTTCAAGAATAGAAGAGTATCGCCAACTGCTTCGTCTTCTGGCTAAATTAGTAAGTAGTTGCTTCTGATCTACTCATTTACTCTGTCATTGATTTTGATTTGGATATCGCTATTGTTGGGGACTTGGGATGTTGAGTTCAATCTTCGAATGTCCTTGATTCTTGGGAGTCTTTGTCTCTTTGATCGCATGTTAAAGATTGATCTTAGTTACTAATCGGGAAAAATTAGCTTATTGATGCTATTTGTCATGTTTCAATTGCTATTTTCTGAATTGGTTCTTAGCCAACTCGTGTTTTAATTCCGTTTGTTTGGATAGGGTTTTCTCTTATCTGAGTGTTTCTTGCAATGTCTCTTGCACTCTGAAAATTTGATCTGGGACGCATCCATTTTTTATTTTAATTAAATTTAATGGTAGATACAATCATCTCATATAATGTTCCTTTATGACATCTTTCTTGCAGGCTCTTATTAAGATTTTAATTGTGCATTGCAAGAAAATATTCTTCTTCAAGTAACATCAGTCACTATTTCTTTTGTTGAAATTTTTCCTTAATTACTCATCAAAATTGTTTCCTTCACTTCTAATATCCCTGAATGTTGTACTGCCCTGTCGGACTTATTTGTTTTTTTAATGATTTTCTTTTAGGGGCTAGAACATGGTTTTAGCCTATAGAAGGTCACATAAGAAGATAGCATGAAACAAGAATATCCAGATGGAATTATTAGAACCAACCTTTTCTTTGACTCAGATATCAATAGCCCACATGTACTTCTCCTCCTGCTTCAATTTCTCTTCTTTTATAGCCTTCTTCTCCTACAATAACAAATTCCATCACATAAAAGGGGGGCAAGCAAATTCTCAAGAACAGGTTATTAGAAGATATGCCTTAAGACTAACAAACTTTCTCAGTAACCACATGGAATGACCAAGATACTATAACTTTTGGAAGTATAAAACTGCATGCTACTCAAGGAATGTGAAGCAACATGTATTAGGTGTTTACTTTAGATTGTTTGAAAAAGAGACGGGAACTTTTGCTTGATACTACATCAAATGCAAAGGGTGCAGAAAATACATGTGTAATTAATATTTGTTTTGATCAATTATTGATTTTGTTATCGACTTTATTGTTTCTCTCCACAACTCTTAACAAGGATGCTGATCAAGATCGAATTCAACAAACTAAAGACTCTACAAATTAAAGACTTTATTGTTCTTCCTGAGGTTTGAATGACCATTCTTTTGGAGTTGATGTTATTTTGAAAGATTACACTTGAACTTGGATATTATATGCTCATACTGGACGGATCGTAAGCTTTCTGCTAGTAATTTCCTTTTTGTTTAATCCTTGCAATTGATGTACGTTTTCCCCAGCCTTTGCTGATTGGAATGATTGAGCAGACCTGCAACTCATTTAGAATATGAGATATTAGTATTACTTTTCAATTAATACTTAATTCTATACATGTTGATACCATAATCTTCAAAAGTTGTCTTATCTAGTGTATGTTTTTGTGTAACTTGCTCTGTATTTTTTTAATTGTCTGCATTTTTTTGTTATTTCATTGGATATAATTTTAGTCTGTATTGGTTTTATTAAATTTGTTCTAGTTCAAACCCTATTTGCGAGTTTCTTCCCTATTCTATTTTTCTCGGGCTTGAGGGGCTCTATCTGAATTTATCTTCTAACCAGTACAAAGTATCATTTTAAAGACTTCAACAAATAAATTCTCTTCCTTTTTTATCTGATCGATTCAAGAGACAAACTCTTTGTTCTACCATCATATCAGATTTTGAATTACAAGTTAAGGAACATCCAGTTTTTTGAGAAACTTTCATTATATATGCCAACATGGACCTTAGCCAGGTGGAATGGAAGGGTGTCAGTTGGACCAAGCTTAGATATAGTCAGCTTGTTAGCAGAAAGAGTTGATGCTGTTACATTGGAAATTTGTACTCTCCTTTTGCTACTTCTTGTCGGGCTTCTCGAAAGTGACATGGGCAGGTTTATTGCATTATTCTCTTCTCATCTTTTTTTTTTGATAATCTAGCCCTCTTCACTTGCTATGATTAGATTCAAGACCCTTTCTTTAGCCTTCTTCTTTATTACAAGCATTTAGAAGTTTCATTGAAAATGCTCGTAAAGCTTGTGAGAGTATTTGGTTCAGTCATCTTTGAGCCATCTATTTATTTTACACTTTCTACCTATTGAACTTTCTTTCTCACTTGAACTTATATAATGGCAACACTCTAGGGTGGATCAATGCAACCTCTGCTTTGTTGAACTGAAAAGAGCAAAACGATGCCTGCCATACCCCCTGATTTTTCTGATGGAGAGACGAAGGACGAGATGTTGTTCTCTTTGGTGAGGTCTTACTGTTTTGTTTCATTTATTTCTATCTGTTTTCTTTTCTTATACTATTTTCAAAGTTCTATTGTGTGACAAGGACCAACACTACCGTGTTATTATGAAATTTCAGTTTAGTTGGTCTTCAAATGCATACCTTCTACCTGCTTGTTAGAGAGTCCAGAAGTTGTTTAGTTCTGCAGCCTTGAGACTTTATGCCTTTTGTTGGTGTGTATGGAGTAATTGTTGTAAAATTTGAATGAAATACCTATGTACAACTCTTTAGTTTCCCACCTTGTTAGGTCTTTTTTTGCTTTTCTTAGTTATTTTTTATTTATAAATGATAGCCTGACTTTCCACAAATAGATTGAGCAAGTGTTTTGTGAAGATGATTTCTAGTAGTGTTGGTGTATTTTATTGCAGTTTGGTTCTTTTACTAATGTCATATTGTTGGATGAGGTGACACTTGGTTTCACATGCTCTTTTTGCTATTTTTTTTATTAGGTAAAAATTCGAAGGTCAGACATGCCTGACTCATCGAGAGGCCGACCGAAGTCGGCAGACGACGAACCGTCTAACATAGCAACCTAAAAACAGAACTACAAATAACAAGCGTAGTGAACCAAACAGTAATAAACTCTCCTACAGAAATTCCAAGAAGACCAAACACCCGAAAAGCTGAGGAAGCCACCGAAGAACGCAGCCAAGCACCACCGAACAGCAGCACCGCGGGCCAGTAGTATAGAAGGACTCTAACTCCTGTGGGTAGTGCAGACGAACTCCAAGGAAACTATGTCCCGAATGCAGAGTCGCCTTGAGCACACCACCTCGACTCCAGCCAGACCCGACTACAGACTCCACGCCCCCCAACCAAACAGAAGATCTTCTAGAAACATCGGAAGCAGAGCCGCAAACTGCTCGAACAAAACGCCACCAAGCTTTCACCTACAAAAGTATCGACAAGCCCTTGCGGGATTTTCTCAAACCCTTTCGGGTGATAATACTCATGACCCTTTCGGGTGGTTTTACTCAAGACCCTTTAATTTCGGGTGATTTTATAAATGTAGTCAAAATATAACTAAATAAATAAATGAAATAATTTATTTATTTAATTAAAAATAGTTTTTTTTTGGGGGGGGGGGGAACTCAATCCTTGGCGTGCAAGGACAAAGAGGCAACTTGCACGCCAAGTACTACTGATAGGTCGAAGGAAACAATCGAAGGCCGGAGGTGAGGCCATCGCCACCGCCAACCACCCACAAGGCCACGCCGCAGGAAGCAGACACGGCTGGCAGAAGAAACTAGAAGGAAGCCCAGGGGTACCAGCGACACCACGTCGACAACACCAAGCACAAGGCGGAGCGAGGAAGAGACACCGTATTGAATCAGATGGATGGAGACGACGGAGAGTAGTCTGGGAGACGGCGGAACTCCGGGCAGTAACGGCGTCGACGGTGAAGAACGACACCACCACCACCCATGAGAAGGAAGACGTGGTACTGTCGGATTGGGGTGAATGGTTCGAGAATAGATCAATCGAACCGGATAAACAAAATTGGAGGGATTGATACCTAATTTCATATTGGAAATTGGAGAACAGAGGCAAAAAAACTCGGATCTAGACAAGCCCTCTCACAATTTGTGTTTTGATCGAAGATCGAAAAGGGATTTCAGATCTAGGGTTCGCCGAACACGTTTTTTCTCAAACCCTACTCACAGCAGCATGGAAAGCTTGAACTTATGAAAGCCATCAGACATGATGACGTCTGTGGTGATCCAGGAGGAGAAGAGGTGTCGGAGAAAGTGTTGGAGTTCGCTGGGATGCAAGTCCCAGGAACGGATGTGCACCATGGCGGCCAAGTAGCGGCCGGAGGTAGTTTGAGGCGGCCGAAGCCGGGATTGGACGGCCAAAGCCGGGATTGAGGCTCCCTCTCTCTAGATTTTCTAGAGAGAGGAGAGAGTTTTCTCAAGCTTTTACTCTTTTTGCTATTATGTAAATACATCCACCCCTTATACTTATAATTTCAGAAGCAATCTCTTTGTAAAAGATTGCACCACGTGTCAAACGCTGAGTAACCTAAGTAGCCCACCTTCTCTTCAACCGTCCCTTTGTTTTCAAGTTGTTAGGGGTTGGGTTTGGAAACCGGCGGAATTGTGAGGAAGCAGGAGACATTGCCAGGATGGAGAGGAGCGTCGAGGCTCGGGTCTGCCGGAGAAAGAGCGGAGTCTCGGTATGCCCTGAACAAAACTAAGAAGCCCCAATTTACAACTTTTCTCCCCCAAGTTCTCTCATTCAAATTGAATTTCTCTCATCCACGTTCAAACTTCTTCCTCACAATTATCTATTGGTGAAAGTGCGCAGTCGGTCAGTGGGAGGCGACGTAGTCGGCGAGGGTTGAAGGCGAAAATCGGCGGGGGGTTGAGCAGATGGAGGCGGAGCCCTTTCAAACTCAGCGGGGGTTGGCGAAATCGGTGGTCATAAGAAGTTGCAGGGGCTGGCGAAATGGACCCGCATGTGTGAGTTTCTATTCATCTTCTTCCTTTTGTTGTTTATTGATGTTGATTCCATAACCACTTCTCTCTCTCAATGCTCTAAAGGTAATAGCAGTACTTGAATTACACCTTCTTTGGCCAAGCTTCTTAAACAGATTTTGAATTTGGAAGAAGTTAAGGTCACACAAATTAGTAATTGGAGATGTTGAGTTTATGCATTGATTGTTCATCGAAACAATGTAGATTTTGACCTAGGGAACTTCTGATTGAGGTCTATTCAAACAAAAAATTTATGAGCGACTTCATTTGACTGGCATAGGTTCTAATTACATTTTGCATTTGGATTTGGTTGTGGTGCATTTTATTAGGTGGAAAAATCAGATGGCAGAATGTGTGTTGCATTGCTTTATGGCATGTATAAAGCTCCTTCCTTAAAAATCAAATGGCAGGAACTAAGAGTGTTGCTATTTATTTGAACTTAATCCTTATGGCATGGCATGGTTGGTGCTACAAGAGATACTTAAAAGAAGACAAACCTCGTGGTTAGGCTGGAGGGATGTACTATTTCAGGGATTTGATCATGGAAGACAATCCGGTATGAGCTTTGCTATTCATTTGAGATAAATTGAACTTAGATACTTGTAATGTAGTCAAGTTTGCACTGGGCAAACCCTACTAAAATTAAACTGAATTGTGGGTGTTTAATTGCAATTTTTCATTTTTATTTTACTTATGTTTGTGTGTCAGAAATAAGTTGTAGAATTTTAGTCTAATTTTGTAGAAAATGAACGTACAATTGATCTCTTAAGGCGTCTAATCTCTCTTACAATCGCATATTTTCTTGCTTAATTTCGATGTCTGCTCCGATTTTCCATTGCCAGAGATGCTGGGTAATCTTCGTACTCTTCCTTTGTCCCGATTTCTCTTTATCAATGTTATTATTATTCATTGATGTTCTTAGTGAAAATATCTTTATTAACATCAGTTTTAGTAATGCTGGGATTCAAGTTTGTTCTTATTATGTTGTGATCATACTTTGAACTTTTGAAGTGCTTAGCACTATCTCCTTTTTCATATATGTAGATGCTCACAAAAGTTAGGGTGGTATGTGGATGATTGACACTGCAATAGTGTTTAGTGATGTGTTGGGCATACTATTAGACTGAATGTGATGATGTTATCCGAGTGATTGTGTCTCCCCACCAACTAAGATGATTCTGTCACAAGTTTTCAATTGGTCTGATACTTGGATTGATAGATAATTGAATGAACAGTGATCAAATGTTTGATGTTGCCTGTTTTCTTCTTCCTAATTTTTGTTTTTCAGTTGAGAAGTTCTGCCCTTGGCATGTTTAGTAATCTTTAATGCCCCCTTTTGTCATTGGAATGTTTGGTAATGAGTGAAATGACTGATGGCAGTTGATACAAACTGTCTTTGTTTCCATGGGTGGTGTATTGATCGGAATACTAGACTTGGACCGTGACAAATGTGGTCTTGATTTAAAACTACCAGCTCCTGTCAGAGAACCGTGTGCTTCTGGTGCTAATGGAGGGGATGTTGTCTCACAACTAAGCATGGCCTTTGATGAGTTTTTACAAGTTAAAGATATGGATTTCGAAAATAGTGTTGATTCTCCTTTGGATGCAAATGGTGGCAGTAATATGGCAATGATGGTGGTGAGTGAAAAAAGTACTGTTGTGTGGGAATATGCCTAATTTTTCAACTAACAGTCACTGTGTTTCCTTTTTGTTATAGTTTTGGTGAAACCCCTTTTAGGCAAAGAATTGAATCTTCTTCAGCATGGAAATCCCCTTGGTTCCTGAACTCATTAATTCTTGGTTCAAGGTTCGATACAGGCCTGACAATGGAGGTATTAAACTGGCACATGTAATTATCTTTCTGAGATCTGCCTTAAGGGGGCAAATGCTTCATCATCCACACTTCTTCCCTTTCTGGTTGGAAGGATATGAGGATTTTCATGAGCCCAGGAGAAAACCTTGATGCAATTGAATTAATGAAACAAATAAATGAGCAGAGTGCTGATTCATTTTCAGATGTCGGGGAAACACTGGGAAAGGAAACTCCTGAAGGTATATTGAAAAAGAAATACATCCATAAGCAGAATGCGGACCAGGAGGATAATTGCGGCAGGAATGATCAACAGTCGGGCCGTATGCATTTGGCTTCGAATTTCTCGGTTCGTCATTTTTTTTAATCCCTTTTAAGTGTCTTTAATCATACAACTGCTGATATATATGCTACCCCGCCCAATTTTGACTGTTTGGGGAAAAGTATGAATAGCATGACTTCAAATTACTTAGGACCTTAGGTGGAGTACCTGTGACCTTACAACATGCCTATTCTTTTTTATTAAACATGCTTGTGTCGTTTGGCTTTAGTCACATATTTGATATTTAATAAAGGTGACATTTGGTTCTAATTTGTCTCTTCATGAGTTGATTATCACAATCAGTTTATTTTGTATGATATTTAAATTAATAAATATAGCTCTCAACTTTATTTTAGTTCGGATAAAAGTACTTGTGCAAGTGTGCAACATTTTTTATGACAGATCACAACTTTCCTACATCAGCAGATAGCAAATACGGGGCACATGCCTCTGGATAGAAAGAAAACGATCATTGTTTGCGCTCAATGTCCTTGCCTGTAAGTTGTTGTTGGATCATTGTTTGCGCTCAAATTCTGAAGTAACAATTACTCAAATTTAGTCTAATATGGTATGCATTATTGTCTAATATGTTTATATATAGGATTTTCCTGTCGAATTGAAACTAAAAATCGCATTGAAGTTTCAGATCGATAAGAATTTCATAGCAAGGAGATGGATAAATCGAAGTTGTCCTCGATTGGGGAGCACCTGAAGTCAGCCAGTGCATAGATGGGATGAATGATGAGCTTGAAGATGCGGGGGTGAAGGAAATGCTCCAGGCACGATGAACAATGTGGAAGGTGTTCACCGAGATCAATGTAGGCAACAACAGAAGCTTTTGGAGGCGTGCATGATGAGCTGCGAGAAGATGTTCTCTGAAATTGCTTCAATGGACGTTATTTATTCAAGTCGAAGACACTTCATCGATTCATGCTGAATTGAATACTATATAGAAGTATTTATTTGATACGAAAATTTCTTTATGGTTTCTCTTGAATTGGTGAATAAAGAGCGGTTATTCCGGACTTCGAAAAAAAATTGATAAAATTCCTTAACCAACTGTACAAATTAGCTTTACTTCTTTATGGTTTCTCTACGGTTCCTTTACATACGTTGGCTTATCTTTACGTTTGGCTTAAAGTGTTATTGTTTCAACATTTAGTCGTGGTTTTGATTCATATCTTGGTAATTTGGTTTTAAAGTTTTATGGTTTGAATATTCAGTCATACTCGGTCTTCTTTTTCTTGAATTTATCAATTTTATTGGTATTTCATAACCATACTAATAAAATAAATAAGGCCATAATTAGAATATATATAATAAACCACTTTAATTATAAAGATTTGCAGAAAATTTCACAACATTGTCATGAAATACAACACGACCGTAAAAAAAAAGAAATAAAAATATTATTGATTGAATGTGATATAGTTTCACTGGACTCCGATGAAAAAAAATATGGCCTCAAAACAGCTCATAACACACAATATTTATATTGTTCAGTTCATTTTATAGGATATCCATGAGAACAAGTATTACAATGAAAATAATAGTCCAACGTGAAATGCAACATGTTTTTCTAATCATTTGACAATATAATATATATATATATATATATATATGTATATATATATATATCATACATATACATATACATATTATTAAATTATATAATGTGATGTAAGACTCATGTTCTTTGCTTTCAAGTTGAGCACATGTGAGGAAAAGTGTGGAATTAGTCGATCTACTATTCTTCATCAAATTTAAAGTATCGATTGTCTAGATAAAAGAATTCACCATGCCAATCAAAGATTTCGAAGAATGGCAAGGTGAGGAGTATGGGGCAAAACAATGTGTTAGTTGAAAATTGAAGTCGACTAAAATATAATGAACAAACCCGAACATGATTCGGGAAAAGGACTAGTTCTATCTAATTTAAAGCATATTAGCTCAAATGGTAGAGCATTGTGTTCAAACACAAAGATGCGGGTTCAAATCCCGCATAGGCTACGATAATTAAAAAAAACGCAAATATGTCATTTCACATCGGGTAATAGCTGATGTCTTTCAAAAAAGAAATCGATGTCTATGTGGGGGATGTAAAAAGTCAAAACGTTTTAACATAGGATAATAGCCGATGTCTTTGTACATTATAACACCGGTTATATTTTATAATCGATGTTATAGGACAACAAAGACATCGGATTTAAAAATATAAATGATTTTATAATATACAAAGACATCGTGTTCTAGCCGATGTGAAAAACTTTTGACTTTTTACATCACCCACATAGACATCGATTTTTTTTTTTGAAAGACATCGGTTATCACCCGATGTTAAATAACAAATTTCTAGTAGTGCACATTTGGAAAAAAAAACTCCAACATCAAACATCCCGAATTTATATATGTATAAAAATGCAAACCTTTCCAAAGAGGCTGTCGAATCTGAGTATTTTGGCGATCTTGGACATCGAAAATCAGCAGATACTGATGAACTGCACAACATTCTATGAGTTGAGTAATGAGTAATATTAAAGTTCTAAAGCTAAAAGTGTAGCAAGAAAAAAAAAAGTGAAGATATGAGCATCGTTATTAGAAGATGTTTAGATACCAAAAATATTAAAAAAAATATCATAAGCAAAATTCACTTCAAATTAGTGAAATTAAACTATCGGGGTACTAAACTATCCAGTCTTACATATAGGTTTTTAAACCAAATTTTCTATCACAGATTTTAAATTAATGAATACATTTGAGTTTTCTTTTCTTAAGAAACATGTTTGGTAATGTTTATTCCCATCTAAAGAAGCCTAACACCATTCCTCTGCCATTCATATCCAAATCTTCATAAAATAAAGAAGCATTCATTTACCAAAAACACAATCATCACTCTAAACTAACACAACAATCACCTAAAAAAAAAAACTACGCAAAAGATACAAAAAACAGTTCAAAGGGAAATTAATATCACATCACCTAAATGACTAACTTTCATGAATTTGATTATTTGTAAATTCATCCCACACATTACCCTAATAGTCCCAAACCACCATTAGAAACCTGAAAACAAGATTTGAGAAAGCTCAAACAATTACTTTAGTTTTCCAATTTTATCACCCCTGTTCTTGTTGAATCTGATTTTGCTGTCACATATCATCTTTGTCTTTTTTTTCCTTGACTTGATTGACTGTGAAAGAGCGACAGGTTTTGCTTATTAGATGCTTTTCTCATCTGGGTATGATGGAATTACGATTCTACATACAAATTGATTGATGTTTGTTTATCCCATTTTTTTCCTCTCATTTTTAAAATTTCATGTGTTAACCTTTTGAGGATTTTAGAATTGGATGCACACACACAGTCTTGTTCTTGATTCTCATGTAAATCTTGTTTCCCTCTCTTTTAATTCCTCAATTTCTTATAAATTCATCAATAATTTAAGGGCTTAGGATGATTTATTCTCTGCAATTTTGCTTGCTCATGTTCAAATTAGGCAAAATTTTCATACAATCTCAATTCTTTACCCAATTACACATTTACATATACAAATGCACAATCATATACAAAGAATAAAAAAAAATCAATCAAATAGAAACAATTTCAATCACAAATGTTTACACATAGATATTTCCAAAAATTGAGCACACAACACACAAATTCCAAAACTTAAATCAGAATCGCATTTTATAGACAATTGAATCAAATCAAAACTTAAAATGTGATTTCTATAATTTCAACTATTTGCAATTTCAATTTTGCATTTATACAATGATTTACAATACAAATGTTGCGCGTTTTAATGCTTACATTCTACTTTCAGTCTTTCAGCAGTAGAAGAAAGCGCCTAATTACTTAAATTAAGAAGAGGAGATTAGCATTGGAAAGGGGCGGATGCCGCTTTGTGTCCGCTATGTAAGAATGGCGAGGAGACAGAACACCACTTGTGGTTCGAGTGTGCAGCCATCTGTGAAGCCCGAGACATTGTTTGGGGCTGGGTTGGATTGCCGTCAAGAAGTGGAGGAATTGTTGAATGGCTCCAGTGGTTTTTGCTAGTGAAGAGCTGAAGGTGCGAAAAAGGGTTGTGTTTAGGGTGAAGCTACTTGTATTCCTTGCATTTGTGTACTACACATGAATTGATAGGAATGGGGTAGTCTTTAAACACGATCCCTGTTCGCCTAGGAATTGGGCAAAACGAGTAATTGAAACATGTAAACTGCGCATCTCTATTACGTGCAAAGGCAAGTCGCCTAATGAGAAACACTGGTTGAAAGGGGTTTTAGAGAGGGATGACTGGATGAGTAATCTAGGAATTGTGTAATGTAGTGATGGGTGAGAGATTGAGGGGTAGGGAGAGATACAGAGCTGGTGAGCTAGAATTATGGGTATACTTAGCTAGTATACACGTTTGGCCTCTTTTGCAACAAGCTGATATGGCTTGTTACTTTTGTAATTACGTATTACCAATCTATAAATTTATCGCTTCAAAAAAAAAAGAGGAGATTAGCACCTGAATTCCTTGGCTCCAGAGGCGAAACTGAATTCGCAGCATTAGCAGCCCGAGTCACCGAGCGGGAGAGGAGAGGCGTTGTGGGCTGGCGCACAGTCGAAGCGGAGAGTCCGAGTAGGCCTGTCCACGGGTCGGACCCGCCGGGTCAACAGGTCCGACCCGGCGGGTCACGGGTCGTGATAGGCACGACCCGCACTCGAACCCGGGAAATAGCCGGGTCGACGGGTCAGCTGACCCGACGGGTCACGGGTCGACCCGCTGGGTCAACGGGTCAATCCAACAAAATAAAAAAAAACTTTTTAAAAAATTATACTCTAATATATTTATATTTATAATTATTATTATAAATATAAACTAGATTATATATTTATAATTATAATTATATTATAATAATTATATTATAATGATAAATATTATAAATATAAACATAAATTATAAACAAAACTAGAATTCATATCTATAAAATATAAATATAAATTCATATTAATATGCAACTCATATGCAATATGCAATATGTAATGCATGGTAAGATTCATCTCTTGCTTATCTCCTTTTATAGAGTAGGATACTCTCACCCACCTATTCTCTCATTTCCGATGTGGGACAAAAAATCTCTCATTTTCAATGTGTGACAAAAAACATGGAACTTGTTCATCACTTGTTTATCTCCTTTTTTGCCTACTATATTGATATATTTGTATAATTGTCTTTGAAGATTAATTAGTTATGATATGTAATGATTAATTAATTCACACGATTCGAATTAAAATTTCACATTTGAAGTTTACATATGTTGGATACAATAGTTGTGATCGGTGGCTAAGTCGTCAAATATAGCCCACAAAACTTAGAACAAATGTACATTACTTAAATCATGGGTAATTTGGGGAGGCAAGATGCTTTGATAAGAAACAAGAAATTGATAGGTGAAAAAGAACAATTGAAATTTTTGGAGTTGTTCACGATTTCTAAAGAGGCAAAATATTCATGCCTATCTAACTCTTTATGAATCAATAACTTTAACAATAGCCATTTTTTTTATCTTTAACAATATCCATTTTATTATCTTCAACAATCACTTTTATTATCTTTAACAATAACTTTAATGTTAATATACTTCAACAAAATAAACTAAGTGAGTATGTGACATGATCACATGAAAAGAGTGTTAATATGTGAGTTCCATCTTCTTTGTCCCACATTGAAAATGGGAGGTTTTTTTACCCACATTGGAAATGAGATGGTAAGTGGTACCTTAACTCTATAAAAAGGAGTTCAACCCATGTACAATTTATCATGCATTACATATATTGCATATATATTGCGTATGAATGCAATATGAATATAAGTTCATATTTATATATTTTATAAGTATATAAGTATGAATTCTAGTTTTTTTTTATAATTTATATTTATAATTTATAATTATAAATATAAATTCTAGTTTTTTATTTATAATTTATATTTATATTTATAACAATAATAATAATTAGTATTATTATTATTATTATAAATATAAATGTATATTTCAGTTTTTTTTTTTTGTTTTTGTCACGGGTTGAGGGTCGACCCGGCGGGTCATGATCCGTCGGGTTGCCGGGTTGAAATATGCTCGACCCTAACCCGGACCCGTAACCCGCCAAGACCCGCTACCCGCTTGTCCCGGACCCGCCTGGTCCATGACCCGCCAAACCCGTCGGGTCACGGGTTGACCCGTGACTCGTGGACAGGCCTAAGTCCGAGCGTCAATCCGAGAGGCGTAATCAACGATGGTCTAGCTCTGGGGTAGGGGTAAGGTTTCTTGATTTCGTATTTGATTTGGGGGTTTTGGGGGCGAGAGAACTGATGAACAGAGCCGTCCAATGTATTTTCGGATCCCTGTTACTATCTCCTTATTAAAATATTTGATTTTTTTATATAGTTTTATAAATATAAAAACTATATAAAATATAAAAATATATGAAATTATTAAAAAAATAATTTAAAAGTCAACATTTTATAGAGTTTTTATTTTTTCTAAACCCTATTAAAAAAATAATTTAAAAGCCAATATAGTTTTATGTTAAAACATTAAACAAAAAAAAAAAAAAACCTCAACCCTGTAATTGAGATTCGAACCCGCGACCAAGTGGCGTTGGAGAAGAAGGATTTGGTTGGGCCGACCACCACTGAGACAACATGACATTTTGATATTTTAGACCACAAATAATATAAGTCCTAATAAATGTTTACTTGGGGCCCTAGAAAAATTGGGGGCCCTGTTCCATTGGGCTCTTTGCACTACCCATTGGACAGGCCTGCTGATGAAGCCTGGTTGAATTCAAATTGGACCAGGAGTTTGGAATGGAGAGAAGAGGAAGTGGAGGTAAGCGGAGGAGGGCGAAAACTGGGGCGATAGCAGAGAGGGACAGGGAGACGGTCAGGGTGGTGTATGTCTCCGGTGGCGATATGAGGGACGTCGAGGAGCAAGGAGAGACGGCTTGCATAGGTGCCCTTTCCGACGCCGGGCACCCAAAAACACCCACTGAATGCTCCTCCAGGGGGAGGCTCCGACGATAGCAGAGAGGAAGAGGCTGTTTGTACATCGGATGAGAGAGAGGGCAAGAGAGATGAGAACAGTCGGGGACGATCACTCAGAAACGGAGCCAAGGAACGGAGAGATGGAGAACGAGAGGACACAAAATTTTACAAAAGATTAGGGATAAAAATGTAATTTTACTGTTCAAGACATGATTGTACTGTTCAAGACATAATATTTTTATTTAAGTAATCCCCTCTAATTGTATTAAAGTAATTCAAAACATAATATTACTAAGTAGTGGGCTTCACATAATATTAATAAGCAGTAGCAAATTAAGGACTTTCTTAATGCAATCTTCAATTTTGCAATCTTGCTGGTGTCACAACCAATAATAAGCATATCATCCACATAAAGCAAGAGAATCAGAAAGCTACCCTCCGCATAATTCTTCACAAACACGCAATGATCGACATGTGTCTTGTGGAACTTATAATTGATCATAAAAGACTCGAACTTCTTGTATCATTGTCAAGGTGTTTGTTTTAAACCATACATGCTCTTCCTAGACAAAAAACTGTCTTCTCTTTTCCCTGGACCTCAAACAAGGGTTAAGGCCAAGAACTGTTACACCCTTACAACTAGTTAATTTGGGGTCTATCTTTTTCATAACATCAAGAACCTTGGGACATTATAGAAAAAGGCGTCTTACATCTTCGGTTGCTTGATGTCAGAGCTCACAGGTTAGGGGAATTGCCACACCCTTACAAGCAAGATGTATTTTGGTCTATATGCAACAAATAGTTGACCAGAGTTCAGCCTTGATCATCCTGTCGGATGATATTACAAATTTCTCAAGAGTTTAGGGGATTAGAGAGTACACAAGTCGATCTAGCAATAAAATAAGCAATTAGGTTTGCTTCTCGAGGGCAGTGTCGTATTTGAATAGTTCTAAATTGCTTCTTAAGCTCGATTAATGATCTCTTCCACTGTCCGGAGGATCTCCTCGGGGATGTTATTTCTATTTTGGACAGCACTGATAACTCCAAGGTTGTAACCTTGACTATCAAGCCTCTTACTCCAATTCACATGGCTTGTTTGATGCCTTCGAGCATTGAACAAGCTTTAGTTTGAAGGACCAAACCAGATGGGCGTATTAGCGAAAAAACAAGTCGTGTCTGCTCGAATTCATTGGTGATAATATCACCTACAATACAATCTCCACATGGTTTGACCAAGGCATCCAAATTTAGTTTATCGAAACCTCGAGGTGCTCTTTTCCATCCTTTATATATGCCTCCTTTCTACCCTGTTATGGTTCATAAATTTTGTTTCTATCTGCTTCCACGCTCATAACTCCACCTTGATGAAGGTTTATATATATAATATATTTTTTAGGGATGATTGAAGACAAAAAAGGTAGTGTTGACTTTATTCCAATATCAACTGGATAAGGATAAGTCTTGTTCAGTATTGGATATCCTTTATTAGATATATGCAAATATATATATATGGATTTGTTTTGGAAAACGTTTGTTGGAGATTCTGTAGATTTGGTGGAAGGTATTTAATCTTCAAACGAGCTGGAAAATATTCGAAAAGGTTGTTGGAGATTTGTTGCAATTTTTGTTGAAGATTGTTGGCTGATTTTGTGGAAGAAAAGATTCGCGGATTCAAATTCAAATGGCAAGAAATCAGCCCATGCAGTTTATTTAAAGGAAGATGCTGAAAGCGGTGAACATATACAACTTTTAAGCACTCATCTGCAAGCAAAACGATCTCTACTGCATTCAATTGTCTTCCTATCGATCTTTTATTTTCTTTTTTCTCTCTGGTTTTATTTACTTTATTGTCTATAATTACTTTTTTTATTGAGAAAGGGAAACACAAGAGAGATATAGGATGAGTCAGTCCCTGTTATACTAAGAGTATCCATATACTCAAACGTATCTACACTTCGGTGTAAAGGGGCTATTGTTTTACTGGGTTGTGAGTTGACTAGATCGTAGCGGGTTAGGCTACAAAGTGTTAGGAGAAGGGAAGTTCTTCTAGGTTGTATCTAGGACTCAAGTAAAGTGAAATAATAGTGGTTTAAATTCTACGGGTTGGATAAACCTAGGCGGAGACGTAGGTTGATTTAGAGCCGAACTTCGTAAACATATTGTGTGTTCTTTGTGTCTTTAATTTCTTCATTTACTATTAACGTTTTACTTTCATACAGGTGAACATGTTTATGAGATTGGTCAAGATCTTGAGTCCTGTTTCAAGACCTTGACATCCAAATCAAGACCTTGAAGTTTCATCTACGATAAGTTTTCTAAAAGTTTTCATACTCTATTCACCCCCCTCCCCGCCCTCTAGAGCATTCCTATTTATATCTCCTACTCTATTCTTCACACGCAATCAAATTGTCTATAACCCTTTAGATAATAGTTGGGTAGTTGATTTTACTTAGCATGTTAAAAATGACGTTGTTCCTGCTTTCCTAAATATTGTGCCATAATAGGCAGAGTTGGAAAGTGTTTGTTAATAGTATGTGTATTTATTAGATTCTCTATTATTATACTATATGTTAGTGTGGGAGTGTGGAATCCTACATCTAACTTTTTAGACAACAATTGTTGAAGGGATATCGTTGTTGAACATTTGAACAAGAGGTGGTTGTCATCCTCCTCTGCCAACTGACAGAGGAAACATTGGCACGGGATTGAATTTATATCTCTGTTCAGTCGGCCTTTGTTGGAAGAGCATCTGTCAAAATTTTCCAAATGAATGCTTTTGTTCTTGCATGTGTATATAGTTTCCAAATTCAGGTAAATTGTGTGTTGATTATGTGGACATTGGTATTCATCTTTATTTCTACTTTTACTAAAAACTTTCCATCAGTTGATGGAGACCAAACGAGGGTGTCTCTATGTGAAATTCTAGAGTATGGATCTGCAGAATTAGTTGTGTGATATTTGGGGAGAACATCCTCTGAAGTTTTTGTGTGTCCCATTGTTTCTCTGATTGAACATTTCCTCAAGTTTCATATTTTCATTATACTAGGGTGTATTGTAGTCGTCGACTAATGGTTGATTTTTTAGCCAATTATCTTTTCAGACCTTGATTAATTTTCCATTTCTTATTATCCAAAGTAGTCCACTATGGAATTCGTCTCTAAGGTTTAGTAATCGACCAAACTGTCAGGAAGTATTGTGTACAAGCAGTGGCGGAGCTAGGGGTTGGTGCTCGAGTACCCCCTGGCCCGAAAGAAAAGTACAAAAAAAATTAATTTTTTTTACATATATTTAGTATTTTTAAGGCAATATAAGATCTTTAAATGATATAAGATCTTTAAATGATATTTGAAACAACGGTGATATCTAGTTCAAATGGTAAAGGAAGGAAGGAAGGAAGAAAAACCAAAAGGTCTTGAGTTCAAATCTCAACTACTTCACTTTTTATTTGTTTTACTATATCATTTAGTACTTCTTGATTTCTCTCTATATAATTTTTGTTTCTATCAACTATTTCATTAAAAAAATATCATATTTATGTTTACACTATATATTTAACATTTTATTTCAATATTGTTTTAAAAGTAACTGTTCGTGATTTTTTTCTATATTTTTAATTTCTCTTCTATTTTTTTGTTACTCTCACCTATTTAAATACAAAAAATCATTAAAAATTCACGATTTTAGTGTATTTTAGTTTATTTTTTTGAAAAAAATCTAATTAATAAGTATACACCAAAAAAATACTTCATGAAATTTCTTTAGCCCCCCGACCAAAATCCTGGCTCCGCTACTGGGTACAGGAAATTTATTACTTTGGGGAGACATCTATATTCCAGATCCAATTATTTTCGTTGACCAAGTGTATTTGGTTTCATGAAACAAGGGCAAGCGCTCTAGCTGTGGAAAACCATCCGTTTGTTGATTTCCAATAGACTCTATCAAGTTCTCATAGATTCTATTTGTTGAACAATGTCTTCTGGGAAAAAAAATATAATATTTTTAATCAGTATACCGTATGGTGATTAATTGAAAATTTGGTTGATTGAAGTCAGGTTATCCATTTTTTTAAGATTTAGTTTAGTTTCATATTTTTTTCGAAGTAAAATGTCATTTAACCAAATACACGGTTAACCTACTGTTGTGAGCCTAATTCGCCATGTTTTACATCTACTTTTATATCGATTTCTGCATGCATTTCATGCATTTGGGTGAAAATAATATAAAATATGTGTAGTATATGTTTATTTCCAAATTATAGAGTCTACACAAGTTTTTGTTATATTTCGAAGAAATCGGACGCATTTTGGAGCTTAAAGAAAAGTCACGGAGAAGCTAAAAATGGTGCAGCTGGAGAAACCGCAACTTTTCACCATTCATCATTCTGAATCAAGCTTTGATGTCTTCATGAGAGTTGTATCCCTCGAAAAGAGCTTTCCAACGCATGGTCATATGCGTCAATCCGAGGAATGAGGACTCGGGAAAGTGCGTTTTAAGAACAGAGTAGAAAGCTGAGAGATTTACTCGATATCGAGGACATTTAGTCGATATCGAGGAAGCCCAAATCGAGTTGGAGTCCCGGAAATCGACAAGGATGCTGAGCCAAGAACATTCAAGTCGATATCGAGGAAATCTACTCGATATCGAGTATAAATAAAGTCGACAAGCATCCTGGGAGCCGAGATCGACGAAGAAGTTGAAGACGGAGAAAAGTTGGTCGATATCGAGGAAATCTACTCGATATCGAGTAAAAATCAAGTCGACTTTGCTCCTGGAGGCCGGAATTAAGTTGCTGAACAGAAGACGAGAAAAGTGCTAGTCGATATCAAGCAATTCTAGTCGATATCGAGAAAATCCCAGTGGCCGACGTCGAGCTATCCGAATCTTGTTAAGTCTCTATCCCGAATCCAATGGTGATATTTTCGAGATGAAATTCTATCAAGATCTATCAAGTGCTATCAAGTCAAGACCTACCATCAACAACTCTAAGGTCATGTGAATTTAAGTTTAATAACGAGACAATAAAAAAGAATATCCTTAATATAGCCCGTCTAATTTCAACATTTTTTTTCAAAACATTTCACATCCATCAAAAAATCCATAACTTCAATCTTCAACTACGAAATCTCTAATTTTAACGGTATTTTCATTTAACAAATTTTAACCACAACATTTCGAAAAAATACATAATTTGAACTTACAATGGCGGTTGCTTGAGCACGGGGGTCAGATCTTCTCCTCTCACCATCATTGCCTTCACTAGAACCACCAAGGAGTCAAAAAACATGTGGTAGTCCTCAATTTGGCATTTTCATGAAATTCCGATGGCGCTACCGACTTCTACTTTCGAGGGGTTTTTAGAGAAGGATTTTGTGTGAAAACGGAAGTGGACCGAGTTGGATTTTATAGGAAAGAGGCATCATTTTTCACGGATACCAGATATCTACATAGTGGAATCTTTCAGGGAATATTTTTAGGGAATTGCAAGGGCATCTTGTAGGGAATCATGGGCATGTCGAGTGATTGGACTTGTCTATACCTGTAAAGACTCGGAATTTTAAAATATTATTTTATGAATTGTGATTTAGTTTTCAATTGAAATTCGATTTAATTGCTAGGATTCTGAAAATTTTTAAAATTTTCGTAATTTGATTTAGACACGACTTTTATTCCGCTTTCTTATACCAAGATTTGAAAATATTTTTCAAATTTCATTGTTATTTTGTTTTTGAAAGTTTATTTTGAATTGAGTCGGGATAAGGTCAAGAGAGCGGGTTTCAAGGTTCAATTTTTGGGTATTTTGAATTGGTATTTTGGGACCACTTGATCTTGTCTTCTTACCCTTTCTTCACCCAAATTGCAGCACAAAACCCCTCCCTCCTTGCTTGTACTCGGTAGCCACACAACAACACCTGTAACGGCCCGGAATTATGATTTCCGGGTTACGTTTCAAGGGATAAACCCCCTTGTTCGGATCTTGCAATCCAGGTACGGGTCGAGGTTTCAAATTCAATTTTAAGGTCATTAATAAAGGGGGATTTCAAACCCTAAAAGCATCGTAGGGCCGTTGGGTACCCATAGCCTGTCCTATAGACTAAGCCGTGGAAGTTCATTTAAGAGTAACTGCGAAAACGAAAAGAAGGTACAGCTTGCCACAGTGAACCCGGGTCAAAACCAAAAATATGGTAAATACGAGTATCCAAATTACCAAAGTTTAAGTTTAGAAGCCAGTCTTTTAGTCCAATAATCGCCAAAAGGGAACCCCGTCATATAGACACCGAGCAGTCAAAATATGCAGAAAATACCTTTAAAAAAAGAACGGGGAAAGGAGTCAGATAGAGCCACTCATGCGAGGCCGGTAGTCCTCGCTGAGGCCACATAGTATGTGCTATACCTAATAAAGATGTTTTAATGCCGTACAAAAGTTAAACACACTAGCATGCTCCTAGTTCATATATATATGCGGAAAGACAATTAAAGGCGCCCACAGAATGCCAACTGGCATGTCCCTCTCCTACCTCTGCACCCCTTCCCGTTAGTGTAGAGACTGGCCAGTTCGGGCTATAGCATAGCAATTTCCTCATGGTGGTGCAAAAACCACGACATCATCATATCATATCATCTCATTGATTGCCTGATGGTGCTGGGCTATCATATCATGCTCATATTGACTCGATTGACTCAGGGCATCCGATGAGGCTGGGCTACCCTTTAACCCTAGTAAAGACTCTAGAACTATCACAGATAACGACCGTTCTGTTTCAAACGCATAAAGTAAGCAGATGGTCATTCAATTAGTGCAACCTAAACAGGATACTACATGGCATGCTTTTATGCATATGCAACACCTAACATAAAATGCAACAATAGGCATGAATGTCCAACCTAAGTAAGCCCCCTAGGGAACTTACCTGAAATGCCGAACAGCAAAAGATAACGCAAGCAGAGTCCAACAAGCAACAATCACCTAACAAATATACAGATATGCATAAGTCTATCTAAATCACACAAGGCGCCCCTAACTATCACACATAACTTCACATATCTCATTTCCGATCATTCCGTCTTATCTCATTTCCCAAAGTTTTCGAAACTCTTAAATCTCAAGTTAAGTCAACCCATTTTTAAAACAATTTCTCAAATCATATTATAGAAATAATTCCGGCATTTTGGTTTCAACACATCAAATCCTTTAAGAATGATTTTCGGACGACTTAAAACCCCTTCTAAATAATTTAACAACAATGTTTATCTAAAATAAACATTAAAATCAATCCATCTTTAAAATTCCCACTTATAAAACATATTAAATAAATTACTTATCAATTAGCCTCGATAAATCACTTTAAAATTCCTAAAACCACATTTTTAAACAACATCAAAATGCATAGTCCAAATAATATCATTTCTAAAAACATTTCATAATATAAAATACTCTTCGGAATATATATCCTAACTCTCATAATATAATAAAACAATACATTAATAACAATTAATTACTAATCATAATATAAAACCGTAACATACATATAACATATATCATAAAAACCTAACACAATATAACATCTTTAAAACAACCCAAAAGAAAAGGCCCAACACCCTCAACCCGTTTCTGAGACCCGACCCACAAAAGGGAAAGAAAGAATGAGAGCCCGAAATAAGGAAACAGATCTGGCCCCAACACTCAGCCCATACCCGAAAAATTAGGCCTACCCAAACAGGAAACCTATCTCCCTCTCCAAGTCAAAACATGTCTCTTCTGAAACGGACGGAACGACGAGCGGAAGGAGAAGAAGGAACAGGTCTGGGCGGCGGCCACTCGCCTGAATCGCTCACAAAATCTCTCCCCAATACCCAAAAACACAAACCCATCAAATGACACAGAAGGAAGGGGGAGAAAAGAGCTCACCGAGGGGTCGAATTTCTTCGCAGGAAAAGCCATCGGAGCTTCGTTTGGCTTCGCTGGTGGTGGGTTGTCACCGGAATCGGCCTAGCAGGGAGGGAAATTGTTTAAAGGTGGAACTTTACTCAGGTTTAGGGTGGAAAGGGGCAGGGCCGTCCAATCAATTTGGGAGGCCCGGGTCATAATTTTATAAATTATAAATTTATATGTAATTTTTAATATTTTTTATATCTTAATATGAGTATGTTAAAAGAATTTAGATTATTTTTGTTGATATTTAAGGGAAATTATAAAAAAAAAACCCTTTAAAATAAGAATTTTTAAGAAAATCACCGATAAAATTTATATTAAAAATTTTATACAAATTATTTTAATTCATAGTACAGATTACGTACGCAAGCTATATTTATCGATCTTTTTCTCTATAAAATTTATAGTTACAATATTAAAAATAATTTATATACTGCACGTTTAAATTTATGTCATTTGTTTTAAACACAAAACCCTAGTGTTTATATATATAAATAATATTCTAAAACTCCTTGAAACATATTATTTCATTCAATTCAATTAATATAAATATAGCTATGACCATATGAATCTTTTTTTCTTGAATATCCATGTTAATAAAACTAAAATTGTTCATGAATGACATAATTATAAAATGAAATTAAAAGATTAGCTATATTTAAATTTGAATTAATAATTTGATACTCTATGACTTTATGAAATTTATTGAGGTCACATAATTAGTTACATAAATGAAAGGAAACTAGTACTTTTCCCGAACCATGTTCGGGTTTTTTTCGATATATTTTCGATCGAACGTCAATTTTCAACCAATATACTTCTCACCTTGTTGTTCTTCGAAATCTTTGGCTGTCATGGTGAATTATATCAAACTCCCAAACTATATTTCATACCATGAAAAATAACAACTCGACCCAAACTATATCAAACTCCCAAACTATATGAAACTATGTTAATTAAGATGCAAGCTACATTGAATCCAAATACACATGATCCGTAACAATTCCGTCCTTCACAACAAACTAAAGACTTTTACTCAGCACATTTCACAACACGGGCATGAAAAAAAATATGGCCATAACAACAGCAATGACATGTGTTAAACAGATCTAACAGCTACGCCATGAAATAAGTATGGTTATAAGAACATCAATCAACCAACACAACTCAACATTAATAAGCATTAATCCCGAATTCCAATCCCAATTCCTCTCTCAATTTCTCCTCTTTTTTTGTTCAATCTCAATCTTCGGGTTCGCAGCCAGGGGAGATGATGACGGGCGGCAGAGTGCCAAGCTCTGCCGGCGGGAGCCCCAGGTTTCTGACGGCGTTGCAAACAGGATTAAGGAGCTGGTTCGTTTTTTGGTTGCATAGTCGGTCGCGTTGCAAACAGGATTAAGGAGGGGAAGTTCACTCTTGATGGTGCTGACTACTCCTTGCCCATCAACAACCATCCGAATAGTCTCCATGGTATATATTATTCTAATTCATTTCAGGTTTCAACCTATATAAATTCGCTCTATGAATATAGTGTTTACAATATCCACAACTTGTTTTTAGTCATATACAATTAACCTGTTAGTAACATTAGAGTTTTCACCGTTCATAATCACCAAAAATACACTATACTGTGAGCATCAATCGTTTTGTAGCATGCGTCTGTCTCGAGTCAAGAAGCCTTAACTCAATCTTGTCTGTAAGTTTGATTCCTCAAAATTGCATTTCAAAATGTTATTTCAAAACCATAAATTCAGACAAATTGATTTCGGGAACCACTAATCTTTTTTTCTCGTGATTCTCTCTATGGCATTTCATCAAACAGGTAGAGTGCATGACTAAATGGTACTTCAAAACCATAAATGTCAGGAGCTTTTATTCGTCTAAACTTTATATGTAATCAAATACATGTAACTTCCTGAAATTGAAACCCCTAAGGCCCTAACCCCTAATTGAGTTTGAGTTGAGCCAAAATTATCAACCTCGGATTGAACTCAAATACCACATTCAATCTAACCAACAAATTGAGTCAGAATTCATGAAATTGAAAGAAGTAAATTTTGACAAAACTGAAAATGGAATAAGGTGAATACCTCTTTTGATGAATTTTCTAGTTATTTCTAAAACCTAGATCAATGACAAAAAAAAAAGAGGGCGTTAAGGGTGCATACCAATTGCCCTCCTCCCGGCGCTGACTGATTCCGCTCGTCCAAGATTCCAACGGCGAGGCGAGAATAGGCGAGTGGAGTTCTAGTAGAGCGACGGCCATGCGGCAAATCCGAGCAAAGAATTCATATTGGATCCACGCGAGGGAGGCCGTGGATCTGGTAGAGCGACGGTCCGACAGTTACGGTTGATAGTAGAGCAACTGTCCGGCGAGAGGAGATGCGAGGGAGGTCGTGGATCTGGTAGAGCGACGGTTCGGCGGAGAGGAGATGCGAGGGAAGCCGTGGGGGTGCGGCGCGGCGAGGGACCTCCACCTTCTCCGGATCTGGGTGCCCCGACCTCGAATCCGAGCGAGGGAGATGAACAGATGTGAGCGAGACTGCGATGTCGATTGTGGAGCGGCAATGAAGCTGATGTGAGGGATAGGAATGTGCAGAAAAACCCGACACGACTGACCCGACACGAAACCGGGGCGATATGACACGAAAAGGACACGACACGATAATGACACGAACCGTGAAAACACGAAAATTAATGGTTCGTGTATGGTTCGGGCAAATCTCGTTACCGGATACCCGACACGAACCATCGAACCGTTTATTTTTATTTTTTTAAAAAAAATATAGCGAGCTGTGTATTTAATATATATTAGATGTAGTTAATTAGGATCACTAAGTCATGATAGCTCAATTGGTTGGCTGTGTGGGGAGAGTTTCAAAAGAGACTTGGAGTGGTGGGTTCGAATCCCATTACTTCATAATTTTTTGTGTAGGGTAAAAGGCTGAAAATTTGGCTTCATAGAAGGATTTGTGGCACAATATTTTGTGAAGACATTGCTTCTAAAATAACAAGTATAAGGGGTGGATAGGTGGGGCGACCTAACCAATAGAAAAAAAGGTTAGAATGTTAAGAGTTGTGCTAAATCTGGGATTCGAACCCGTGACTTTAAAAAACATGTATGTCCCGTAGCAATTCAACGACCACCACACCAACAAACACTTGTGTTAATTTTAAAAATATTTTATTATATATACTAACATTATTAGAAAATGAGGCCCCGTAAAATCGGAGGCCAAGGGCGGTCGTCCGCTTTGCCCTCACCCATGGCCGGCCCTGGAAAGGGGTAGGGAAGAACCTTACCGCTGGGTTTGGAGGAGCACAGGGAGCGACGACGTCGTGAGGGCCGCTCGACGGCTCCGGCTCACCTGGGAGCTTCTGGGCCCTCGTTGATGTCGAGGGAAACGGAGGTCGACGCCGCTGCTGCACTTTGAAGGAGGATTAGGCTTGGAGGGGCTCGGCTTGCTGTTCAGGGAGGTGCTCGGAGCTCTCGACCATGGGCAACGAACTCAGGTGGTGCTCAGGTGCTCGGGGCTGCGCTCAGTGTAACAGAGGAGGATTGGTGGTATAATGGTGGCGGAAGGTTTGAAGCTTAAGGCTCCTCGGCGGGGAAGAGGGGAAAGGAATGTGTGGTTGTTCTTCCTATGAAAGTGAAATGGGAGTGGTAAGTGAAATGGGAGACCAATTCCAGGACAGTCTTCGGCAACAATAGGATGGGTAAGAGCTTGGGTCGTTTGTTTGTCAGAACAAGGGGAGTGAAAGAAGGGAGGGGAAAGCATAGATAAAATTTTACCCAAAAGAGAGTGTATGAGTTGGATTGGATAAGGATGAGAGAATATGACAAAATTGTGGTCTCGAGTCGGGAATTTGAATTTCCGACGATTGGTCTTTTAAATCCCGCTCTCTCAATCGATTAGATATTAAAATTTGAATAGGATATCACCGAAGGAAGAAATTTTCAAATCCCGAGAAAAGGGCGGATTCGATCTTTAAAGATAAAAAAAATTGGGCCGGAATTCGCTTTAAGAGTTTCAATTTCGATTTAGTAATTCAAAGACGAGTTTTCCTTAAAATATCCGAATTTTTTTTTAACTTAAATCCGTTTTATATTATTTTTTGAAATTCATTATTTTAAAAATTCGGGCCTTTACATCAACACCCTCCTTTCTCCCACCTTCCTCCCTCCCATATCTAGCAAACCACCCCTCCCCTCTCTTCAAGGTTGTACACCCCATTTTTGGCAAAAGACGAACCCCATCACCCCTCTCCCTTGTGGTCTGATCGACAACATCCAAACCATCATCTCCTCTCCTTATATTGATCACCAAACAAACCCTCAAACCCACACCTTCACACAAACACAACCCTTCAAACACCCATCCTCCTCTTCCTCCATTTCAAGCAAAAATCCACAAAGGACCCCTCTTTCTTGCTGTTTTCCTCGGTCCTTTCCACCACCACCCTCATTTGTTCAGTCACCTCCGTCTTCTCTGCTATATCTTCCAAGCCTCTATTTAACTTGCTGGTGTTCCAACGACTGCTGGAGTTGAGATTTCGGACTTTTTACGGTTAGGGTTTCAGGTTGGGGCTGAAATTTAGATTGGATTTTCTATGTGTGTGATTTGTGGCATGAATGTGTGTGAATTGTGATTTGTGGCATGAATGTTCATTGTCATGTCGATTTGGCCATGGATTTCATGGATTTTGATTTGCTTCATTGATGTGTAATGGCTCAAGAATATTGTCTATTGAACATGATGTTGATTCTGTAGGTAGACTGCAATGACCAAAAAAGTATTTGCATCAAGTATGAGGTTACTAGATATCCCACGATTAAATGGTTTCCTAAGGGGTCTCTAAGTAGACGTGCTTGTACCTGATTTGTGATGATGCACTATGACTATGTACCTAATATTTTGCAAAATTTCGTTGCTTGTTAGATATGAAGGTGCACGGACAGCTTAGTCTCTTACCGAGTTTGTGAATAATGAAGCAGGTATTGTAGTTACAATTTAATCAAGTGGTTTTACAAGTTTGTATATTCTTGATTGCTGTCTTGCGAATTCATTTATAGCAATTGTAAAATCTCATGATTTTTTTTTGGGAAAACCTGACCTTTGTGGTTCGCCTAACAAATGTAGAACCCTGACATTGCACATTTTAATTCATTCTGCTATTTTTTTTAAAACAAATTTGCTGACAGCCTCTTTTGTTGTTGGTGGTGGATGGGTGATATGTGATGAAAAGTGGTAACTTGGAGTGTTTATGACAGATGGGATACACAAGTTTACCCAATTGTATTTCTTCTCTTCTTTGAACTTTAGATTGTTTACTCATTGTTATACAAAAGACTTCGTTGGAGTGTTTATGACAGATGGACTACAATAGTTTACCAAATAGTATTTCTTCTCCGCTTTGAATTTTAAATTGTTTACTCATTGTTATACAAAAGAGTGCTGTTCAAATATGCTACTGACTACTAGGCTTTAAACAATTTCGATTTCATTATGGATGTTTTAAATCCGTGTATTATTTATGAGCTGGTAAATGCACTTTATAGTTAGAATTTATCTCACAAGCAATGCTTTCTAGTTCAATTGACGTGATTCTAGTTGATGCCTTGTTCTCTTTTATAATACATTCTTTTATTTGCATCACTGAAATAAGGATCAGTTCTTTTTTGCTGTTGAATTCTCTTTTTGATCCCACTTGTGTCACAAACGGGATGTTTCAAGGATGGATCTTTGCTTGGGGAAACTGAGATAAAAAAGAACCCCACATCCTCTTCTTTAATTGATCCTTCTGGTGAATTAAAGCATTGAAGATCATCGAGAAAATGCAATGATGATCTATTTCCAAGCAGCAGTAATAGAAACAATTCAAATTAGCAAGGGCATTTTAGTCCTTTTATATACAAATTATTAAAAAAACCTTCTACCAAGCAAACACCTAACAAGGTTATTTCTAAAAATTAACCTTAACCTTTTTCACCTCTACAACCTAAAAAAATAACCTCCACCACCACAACCTAAAAAAATAAGAGAAAATTTGCTAGAATATCACCTTTTGAACTTTTG
The DNA here is from genome assembly GCA_037127255.1 of Persicaria tinctoria. Taxonomy (NCBI): domain Eukaryota; kingdom Viridiplantae; phylum Streptophyta; class Magnoliopsida; order Caryophyllales; family Polygonaceae; genus Persicaria; species Persicaria tinctoria. Next base: position 58,402,123 of record JBANSL010000007.1, on the reverse strand, counting down.
ATTAAGTCTTTAGCACCTTTAAATTTTTTATTGGCCTTCCCAAAACCTCTTCAAAATTAATTAGATAAGTAGCAGTCCTCCTCCCTATCAGACTCATTCGATCGAATCCTTCAATATCGCGCTCACGCTTGCCGTCGGACGCCTCTACCACCGTCTCCTCACTAGACCGCCTCCATCACCGGACCTCCTCCTTTGCTAACTCCTCTTCCATCTCCTCCTTTAGCTCTTCTGTACCCCTTCCATCAATCCCAAACCCTAGACTCCAAAATCCAATCCTTTCAATCGCAATCCCATGAAACCCCATTTGTGGTATCGATGGCCAAGAAGAGCTTCGGCGACCTCACCGACGCTGACTTGAAGGGGAAGAAGGCGTTCGTCAGAGTCGATTTTAATGTCCCCTTGGACGACAACCAGCACATCACCGATGACACTCGAATCCACGCTGCTATCCCCAACATCAAGTACTTGACCGAAAATGGGGGCTAAGATTATCCTATCTAGTCATTTGGTAATTGGTATGTTGCTTTTCTTCTTGTGCCTTCTCGAATTTGGTAGATTTGAGATCTCCTTCCACTATTGAGAAATTTGAAGGTGTTGGATAGCTTTGAATTAGGTGAGGTAAGAGTTGCATCCAAGGTGTTCGATGAAATGCCTAGATGAGGTAAGAGCTTTGAATTCGATGAATTGGGTGAGGTAAGAGCTTTGAATTGAGAAATTTTAGATCTCCTTCCTTGGTCTAATCTCAGAGACAACAACTTTAGAATTTCTCTAATCTCTGAAATATCTGACAAGTTACTGTGGAATCAGTTATCAAAGATTTTCATGTAAGCTTTCAAACATTAATTAAGATTTCGTGTTCTTTGAGTGGCAGGTTGAGGATTTGGTGGAGAAAATGATGAAATGGGTGAAGGTTGGTGGATGTATATTTTTCAGAGAGTCCTGTTTGTTGGAGGTAATGCATATAGAAGGTGGGTTTAAGGAAGGTGCCCTTTGGACTTCCCACTTCCCACATCCCACATGGAAAGTTCAAGGGTACCCTAAAGGGTTTTTAAGGAGTCTCTTCCACTACCTACATTGAGAGGTTGAGAAGGAGATGGGGCACCCACACGCGCGCCCACCGCCGCCGCCGTCCGACTCGGCTCGTGCTCGTGCTCGTGCTCCGAGATGGGAGTTGGAGTTAATTTTTTGCGGAAAAATTATTCTTTGAGGCCGAAGATATTACGGATTAGCTTGTTCGTGCTTATCCGCGAATATTTGTTTTTCACCGGAAATTTTATCTTTTCCGCAATCTTTTTAAATCGTTTTGGATAAACTCAAACCTTCTGTTGATAGACTAGAATCTGCACCACTGTCGGGGGCAAATACGTTTCTCATTCAGTGGCTCCCATACCACGCTTCCCAGCAGCCCAGCCCCTTCACAAAAACAAGGTTCGGCCTACATCCCTAACGTGTTTGCTAGTTGTTGTATTAACAGGTTCCAGCAAGGTCATCATCATACAGTGAGAAACTTATTTTAAAGTAGGATCATGGCCGCCGTCGAGATCTCCTACAAGAAGTCGCTGCTCGATCTCTCAAAGCTGGAGCCTTTGGATGGCTCGAACTACAAGCGCTGGTCCCAGAAGATGCTGATCTTCTTTGAGCAACTGGAGATTGACTATGTGTTGCTGCAAGACCCCGCCGCCGCCCCTGCGGCTGCTGCTATTGTTGATGGCGATGCGCCGCCCAACCCGCCTGCGCCTTCTGCGGAGCTCGTGAAGTACCAACGCGACAACAAAACCGCAAGAGGCTATCTGCTGAACCACATGACGAACGCTCTGTTCGACCTGCTGCTGATCCAGAAGTCTGCTAAGACTATCTGGGAAACCCTAGACAAGAAGTACGACACTGATGATGCTGGGAAGTGCAAGTACGTGACTGGACAATGGATCCAGTTCAAGATGGTTGACGACAAGCCTATTATGGAGTAGGTGCATGAGTACGAGAATTTGGTAGTGGATATACTGGCTGAAGGGAGGAAGATGTACGAGGTTGAGATGTACTTCATGATATCTTCCAATTCTTTGCCTATTTTCATTTCTTCCTACCTTTGGTAGGATAGTTATGGTCAGTTGACATGAAATCTTTGTTCTGTTGGTAGGATAGGGTTATTAATTTTGGGGTGGATAGGTTTGTTGAGTTGGTATGATAGGTTTGATCATTTGGGAGGATATGATTGCATTTGTATAACCTGTTTATATTTAGGATTGATTTGTTGATCAAACATGTGCCTTGTTTTTGTCTTAACAGGAAGCAAGGACTTGTGCCTTCTGTGATGATCTAGGATCCGGTTCTAACTCATTAACATTTGAAGATGTTATATATCTTGATTTACTTGGAACCTATTGCTGGGTTGACTCCATACCATAAAATAGAGTGTGGAGCTCTTGATTTACTTGGAACCTTTTGCTGTCTAATTTTTGAGTCACTGAAATACTAAACCATGTAAATATGATTTTTACTTGAACATGCTATTTTGTATTGCTTTTGCTGATATCTTTCAGATTTGAGCTGTGTCATATACATCTATACACACGAATCAGAATTAGCTTTGTTGGGACTCGAAGTGCAGCTTCCTTTGTTGAAGGCAAGTGTAGTTCATCATGGAAGTTTACTTGTCTTTTCGCAGGAGTTGAGAAATCATGCCTTATTTTGGAGTTCACTAATAAGAGGTTCCAGCCCGTGCATCGGTGCATGACTTAACCATTGGTGTCGAGTTTGGGGCCAGGATGATCACAATCGATAACGAGCCAATTAAGTTGCAAATATGGGACACGGTTTGTTTTGCTATTCTTCTGACTGATTAACTACCCTCACCTAGTTTTCCGGTCATCAAGATTAGGGGCCTGAAAATTTGATATTTTGGGGGGCAGGCTGGTCAAGAATCATTTCGATCTATCACAAGGTCCTACTACCGAGGAGCTGCAGGTGCACTCTTGGTTTACGACATTACTAGGTATGTCTTCTTATTACTCATGGCACCTTTCTTCATCTTCAGCTGCGCAGGTTTGGAACAAACGTTTAGGTGTAACCCTGCTCATTCATCAATCCTTTGTTGAAATTAAGTATTATTTATTGATTGGTCTGGTTTTTGTACTCCTTATACAAAGACCTGTTCTTTTTATCTGGTTCAAAGGATTTTTGGAATTATATTTTGTTCTTAGAGGCTACCTAGGCGGAGGGGGGTCGCCTAGCGCCTAGGCGGTGCCCAGGCGCGATTTTTAGAACAGTGGGTAAAGCCAATTATGCATTTACAAATTTCCAATAGTATAAATATATCTTACCATTAGTGTCAAGTTATGCAGGAATTACTGGGTTTCCAATGTGATTCTGTCAATATCGTTGTTTTCTCCTACCATTAGTTTCCATCTATGCTACCATTATGATCCTATTAGTTTTGCAAATAAAATGGGTAGCCGGATGCTCAATTTCCTACCAATAGCGTTGTGTCACGTTTCTGAAATGAGTTTTACTTACACTCCCCATATTCTTGTCCGTTGTGCTGATTATCTAATATCATCGGGTAAATGCATACTTTAAGGCCCAACTTCTGACGCTGATATTTGAAGCTTAACTCGCCATCACCGTTAGAATAGTAACTATTTTCACCATCACCCTCGTCATCATCAGCTTCATCAAGTCCACATGTTACTTAGGTTTCCTTCATCTTCTGTTGCAGACTGGAAACCCTCTACCCTTGATTGTTTTTTCTGAAAATTATGGAACATAATTTGCTACGGTTTCTAGCTTGATTTTCCTTGAAAGCTATTTATATTGGTAGGATATATGCACAAAAATGGTAGGATATATGAAAACTAATGGTAGGAGAAAACAACAATATTGGTAGGATCAGAATGGTAGGATAGATGGAAACTAATGGTAGGAGAAAACAACGATATTAGTAGAATTAGAATGGAAACTCGGTAATTCTTGTATAACTTGACACAAATAGTAGGTAGATGTACACTAATTGTAAGATATATTTATACTATTGGAAATATGTAAATGCATAATTGGGTTTACCAAACCACAATATATCGGAGACTTGTGAACGAACACTCTGTATTAGCCTATGTGAGAGTCGAACTCACATCTCTGTGTGCAAACACAGTGCTCTACCCATTGAGCTAATATGCTATTTTCAATGGGTAATCGTTATGATCATTTAGGCATCAAGAAGTGATAAAAACACGTGGCATGTGAATCAAATGCACCACATATTGGACAGGCATAACATTTTCTATAAGATATGCAACAACCAAACAAAGTATACGAGAGTTATGCATTTGAAGAATAAAAATAAAGGTTCTACATTTTTTTTTTATAGATCTTAAAGGTAGAAAGAAGATTCTAAAGGCAACCTTAATGAGACACTGTTATCTCTGTACAAGATTCTAAAGGCAACCTTAATAGAGCTTAAAGGTAGAAAGAACATTAACTTTAAAAAAAAGCCCACAGGGGAACCAAATTTCATGATCATAGTCAGTGGATGAGGGGCATACAGTCAGCCAATGAGGATATTAAAAAAGGCGGCATCATGGAAAACTTTGAGTAATAAAGCGAAAAAAGTCGTGAATGATCTCATAATGAACTGTTGATAGGATCATTAACAATGCTACCAAATTTGGCAATGTTGTAGTTATCTCACCACACTTTAGTGAAAGAACTGATGCATGGATCTTGTCACGCACTTGCAATGAAGACACTGATTTAAATGAGCCATAACTGGGCTACAACATTCTTCTGAGCATGATTAGCATCACACAAAGCATTATTACACCAACAAAATTCTATGAACAGAGAGGAAGCATGTGAAAACAGGACATGGCTATTGAGCAAGCTAGATGATGATGCATTGAACAAATCCTGCAATCCTCACTAGAGCTAGCACAACAAGCTCCAACTCTGTCAAGAAACTCGACCCACCTACTTGACCTTTCTGCAAGTGGTAGGCAAATTCATCTTGGTTTTCAGCATCTTCGTTAGGCTAATGGAATTCGACCAACCTGACCAAAAAATTTATTGAAGCACGATAACGAAATAGACCTGGTCCAATCTAAGTAACCCGATGACTGAAGTGAACTGAAACCGAAATTATATGAACTTGAAACAACTTGAGGTCGGAGACAACCACCTGACCGAAATAGGCACAACCCTGAAAGGCGAAATAAGAACAAAATTATATTATTTGCACTTACTTTAAACAATAAATTTTAACCCCAACCATCCCGAAACTGACTCCACTCAATAATGACCCAACCAGAACCGTCTGATCGTTCTTTTTAAGAGGAGAACTTTAGCCAATCTTCTGAAAGCAAGTAAACACGAGCAAGCACAGGAGTTACCAAATATCTGAATCGGGGCAAAGAAACACCGGCGAATTAATACCTCTGTAGTTTGATCCCAACCATAGGTTATGGATCCATCCCATATATCAGCAGAACCAAATAAGTTTTTCGGCTTCAATGATCCAAGATCTTGCCTACAAAGAAAAATTTACAACGATCACAACAAGAGAAGATGACCTATGGAACACATCATTATACAATACTCATTTACCATAATTCTTTATTATAACAGTGTCTACAACCAATGGGATTATCTCTCCTGAATCACCATGAGATATAATTCAATGAAATCAAGGGCCAAAGCTTTTGTTCTTGATCTTCATGTTGTAGAAACAATGACAGTCAAAGCATTTGCAACTCAAATGTGCTGCAAGGCAAAGGATCCATTGCTTTGCAGTTATTTGAGCTAAAAATGCTTTGAATGAAGATTACTATAGTTGCGTTTTTCTCGTAAACACAATAACAATGACATATCAAATTTCAACACTTTCTTCCACCAGCACAACAACAAGAAAGAGAAACACACAATATCAGTCACATATCCTTTAGAGATTATTGTAATTCAGCTAGTAACTGATTTATCTACGTGCCACAAACGCAATCCTTGAAGATTACTTTAATTGTGTTTTTCTCTTTCTTGTTATTGTGCTAGTGAATACCTACTCTATCCTGTGAGGTTCTTCACTCCATGCAGATTACTAACCGAACACACTCATTAGGCATTGGATTGAACAATGTAGTATAAAGAGACAATAGACAAACCAAAAACTTAAATATTGTACTGAAGTGCACGTAATGCAACTCAATAGTTCACTAATAAACGTTTGTCAACTCTCTCTATATTGAAAATACAACTCTCCCATTAGTACTTTATTTTCAACCGATTAGTGTTAAGGTGAAAGATATTGGCCAATGATCTATAATACTAAGTAACACAATGAAAGTAATATAACACGACATGTAGATAAAGAAGCCGGTAAATTGCCGAATTTTGCTCACAAACAGTTCCAGGAAGCACAAATGTTGTTGGTCAGACCTAATCAACTTCCTATAATAACTTCTCAACCATTTGTATTGCAACAGTTCTCCTTGCTATATAAAAAAGTTCAATGGAAAGTCAATATCAATTCTACTTCTTTCCAATAGTACAAATATATTTTACCATTAGTGTACATCTATCATACCATTAATGTTAAGTTATACAGGAATTACTGGGTTTCCATTCTCATCTTACCAATAACGTTGTTTTATCTTACAATTAATTTTCATTTATCCTGCCATTTTATGCATCTATCCTACCATGAGTGTTAAGTTTCCGTACTTTCTGACTTAGTTCTACACTTGGGAATTTCGGTGATTACATTATCAACCTACCAAAATCGTATATTTATCCTACCAATCCTGTGAAACTATCCTACCATTAGGAATTACATCAGATGGGAAATCAATACGGCCAAACATAAAAACTCCAACCTCTAATCTCATCGTCATTCAGTCTAATGATAGAGTTATCGATACTTATATAAAATGCAATTGATATTGGCAAGTAATCATTTGCATCATACAACATCTAATTCAATACTATATCAAATTGTAAATGGTTTAACAAGACCCGCAGTAATAAAACCTAAAGGCCTCTACTACTAGCTTTTTCGGCCATATATCATCAATTCCACCAAGGCAAATTAAAACAAAAACGCAGCAATCTCAGATATACATCTCACTCAATCAAAGCAAATATATAAGAAAATTGAGTCATAACGATGATTTTGGATGATAAGTGACAATGCATTGAAACTCACACCTACAGAAATAAAAAATTAACTCAAAAATCGATTGTTGTCTATCAGCAGTTTCTACCACAATAATTGAAGTTTCAAGGCTATCAGTCAGCATAACCGAGTGTCAAGGCTACCACCATGTTTTTCAAGCCAAGAAAATTTGAAAAAAGAACTTGCAAAAGAGGGATTAATAATTTCCATGGTTGTGGAATTGTTCATAATTCTATTAGCATGTAAAACCTAGATTCGTCTAGAAATCGGTTTTGATAAGCGGAAGCGAATTAGATCTAAGCGATAAACGAAAGATCAAGCAAGAATCACATGCAATAGAACACACAAGCAGTTTTACGTGGTTCGGTATAAAACCTACATCCACGGGGCCTCAAGAGTTGGTCGAATCCACTATAAGAGAGTTTGTACAAGGGATGATACAAGCAATGAAAGCAAGCAACCCTAAACTAACATGCATGTGAATCAGAGGTACAAGGAAGAAGAAGAAATCCCCCTGTATGGGATAAAACCAGAAGATCGATGAAGAAATCGATCTCTAGAACCCGAGATCTCAGAAGACGAGGAGAGCGGCCACCCAGAAGGACGCCGGAGCTCGATCCACCTTCCAGAGGAGCCTCCAGCAACCTTTCTTCTCCGAGCGCTCAAGAACCGACGGCAAGAGAAGGAGAAAACTCCAAACCCTAGAAACCCTAACGGAGAGAGAGCGTTTGTGAGGAGAGAGAAGACAGAAGCTGAAGTGTCTGGCTCCAAGGACAGGAAGCGACGCTTTATAGCTAGGTCAAGCGCCCAACACCAAAACGCAGTGCTTCAGCTAAAGAGGTAGGGTTCCAGCTCCACGTCACTGGGCTGGGCTACCAGCTCATCCGGCTTCGAGATCCAATGGGCCGAGTAATGGGCTAAAGCCCAATACCAGGTTATGTTACATCTTCCCATCATACCTTATACAAATAACATATATAGTATAGTTTATGCATATATGTTAACTCCGCTATAGTTATGGTCTCGTTAGAGGATCAAGCCTAAATAGGCTCAATACGACTCAGTTGAGACACACACTATAGTGCATCATATATGTATAACATATACTATAAGTTACCTGTATAATCATTATACACACATACATGTCCAAGCATACATAATACAATATTACATGCCAAAGGAAAAGCTTAGGAAAGTAAACACATAACATTATATAGCAAAATCAAGAAACAAGTCCCTTGAACTTCAATACTTCATTCCATTCCAATTCCATGTTCCAATAACACTAGTTTGGCAGTTTAGCTTATAATATACTCAAAAATTTAGTGTATATGACCTTAAAAACCCTACAACCAAAATTTCTCAAGTAGAACACAACAAATAAACATGTTTGTGTTCTTTTTTAAGCAATCAAATTTAACTTCTCAATTTCTCAAGAAAATGTCAATAATTCAATTCTCAAATTCTCAAGCAAGTAACCAAATAAACCTTAACAAGTAACAATTTGTCAATTGCAGATTTTTCAACCCTAAATTTGTGATTTTTCAAGTAACCGAGCATTGAAGGCATGAACCAGCCAAATAAATCCTACCAAATCCAGGTCGTCTTCCCCATCAACCACAACATTCAAATCCCAATTTCTAATTTCTCAGCATATACAATTAATAAAGTATAAAATAGCAAAACTGCAATCCGATTAACAATGAAAAACTTACAGACATTGAGAGCTTGTGAGGAAAGGAGGAGGCGGAGGGTTGCTGAACTAAAGCCTGAAGCGAAGAGGGTGAAAAACGAAAGCAGAAGGCAAGCGAGAGGCCGGAGACGGTGAAGGAGGAGGCAGAAGGCAAGCAACCAGCTGAGTGTAGAGAGGCTGAAATACATAGAGAGTCGAGGCAGGAGGCAGGAGGCAGGTGGTTGGCTGGAGTAAGGAGGAGAGCGGGGAAAAGAGGAGAGAGAATGCCTCTTTCCTTACCGCGCTTGATTTTGCCCCGGTGGTGACTGCCTATTGCCCTTACCATCTCCCCTCTTCACCTGGACAATTTTGCAAAATTTTGGGTTGTTGTTTAGTTTTGCAATTTTTTTCCCTTGTGTGACATTTTTGCAAAAAGCCCCAAAAAGGGTCTAATTACTACCATTTTTTGTTCATAAGAGCTTTAGTCAAGATGGAGAAAGGACTATTGTCAAAACTATTTTCACAAAATTGCACACAAAGTCCTTCTCAACCAAAATCAACGCCACCAAGAACATCTCGTGTGCTTTCAACGAGCAACAATATTTTGGAGTTTTTAGGTCCATTTGAGAGAGATTTTTATAGATATATAAACTTTAAGGCAAGAAATTTCATCATAATTTGTTTTTGATGAGCTTTTGGAAAAGAAATTGTGTGTTTTAGGGTTTGAAATTAAACTTATAATTGATGAAATTGGTTGCTGTTTGTGTCTTTTGTTTGATTTTTGTTGATTTCAGTGTTGTTTGAATTGAATTATGACTACAAATTGGAAAGAAAATGAAAGAAATTGGTTGTTTCCTATGCGATTTGGTGCGATTTTTTATGTCGTTCCTATCAGGCATAAATCTCGTGAATTCCTTGTTGTCTGCGTCGAGCTCGGTTGTTGTCACCGAGGTGATGATGGAGGCTCATTTGCTTTCACCGAGTTTATGATGGAGGTTCAGTTGCTGTCACTGAGGAAATTTATGAAGCTCGGCTTAAGTCAATGAGGCTATTTCATAACCTCACCAATATCCACCGAGCTTCCTCATTAATCTCACCCAATGGAGTCGAGGTTATTTATTTAGCTCGAATCTCAGCGCTTGGACAAATTTTTCAAACGTCAACCAAGAAAAGTAGTCGAAAGTCTTTCGATAATCATTCGAAGCGATTGATATACCAAAATAAGTATCAATCAATTAATTCCTTGATAAATTTACTAAACGTTTGTTCAATCGGTGGAGTATTTGGATGAACGCACTTAGGTTTTTTCAATTTGCTCTCAGAGAGTTTTGGACATGTTTGCAATTGTTTGAAAAGAATGAAAAGGATCTTTGGTAATTTAGTTGAACTTATCTTGTCAATAGTCATTCGGACATCTTGCCTCTAGCCTCACTCTTTTTTGTTTATTGAAGAAATAATTTGGTGAAATGTCCATTTTCATATAAGCCTTTTGCAAAATGTCCCTGCTAATCCCACATTCTGCTAAATGTCCATAAATTTTTTATAATACCAAGTTTGCCCTTATTTAATTTAATTAAACCCATTTCCCTCCCTTGACCTAGCTCCCTCGCGCTTTCCTTACCTCGTTTGATTAGTGATTACACAGCAGCCGTTGAACTCATCACCAGCACCAGCAACATTGAAACTCCGATCGTTCTTCGTAAACTCATCGAGCACTACTGCACTCCGTCACCGCACTCCGTCGTCAGCACCACCAGCTACGCCAGTGACATTAAAGAAGGACCGATGTTGGATCTTCGATCGGGTGGCGACGACCGCGATTCATTTTTGTGTAAGTAATCAGGAGATGGATCTTGCGAGGAAGGTGTTCGATGAAATGCTTTAGAGAAATAGTGTTTCCTGGAGTGCTTTGTTAGGTGCGTATTCTTGGCAAAGAGATTAGCGTGGTGTGGAGAATTCGAGGGAAACCTTGCTGCTTTTTAAGGCCATGATGGCTACTGGGAAGAGTGGTGTTAAATCGACATTCATCTCCATGGTCTTAGTGCTTTATGTTTCGTCGAGATTGGGTGTGCTAAAGACTAGAATCTGTAGTCATGGATTCATTGAGAAAATTGTTTACTTTGTTTAAGATTATGTTTTCGTAGGCACTGGTTTGGTAGATATGTATGGGGAGAGTGGGAGCCTAAGGAGTGCCATGGCTGTTTAACCAAATAGCTGAGAATGTGATGACTTGGATCGCAATGGCAATTGAGCTTGCACTTCATGGACATAGGAAATGGGCTCTGAAGCCCTTGGAACGCACGAGGAGTGACAATGTGATGCCAAATGTGACCTCCTTGCTAAAATCTTTTTTTTTTTTTTTCATTTGGTCATATTGTATTTTGATGAGACTAGTTTAGTTGGTATTTTAACTATTTATTGTGATCTCACGGCTTGGTAATTTTATATATTTATTGGTGACACCATTTTTTATCAAGGGTTTTTCTTTTAGTGACACGAGCTTTTTGAATTTTTTTTTGGCGACTCCTCATTTTACACTATAACAGTCGTTTGTTAAAGGAGTATCGAACACCAAAATTTTAGAATGTCACCACCGAAAGTGTCACCACAATGATCTCGTAAAAAAAAACTCTAAAAACAAAGGTGTCACCAAAAAAAATTGTCACCACACATGTCATTGGCGGTGTCACCACTTATAAAACTGGTGACATTGATAAGTGTGGTGGCAGGGTGGGTGACAGTGATAAGCGTGGTTGATGTCCACTAAAGTGACCATGTCTTTATATACATTTTAGCTCCTCATTCTATGTACTTTGCATATTTAGGGTTGAAAATATGTTGAATTTGTGTAGTATATGCTTATTTGCAAGAAATAGAGGTCTACATAAGTTTTGGTTTAATATTACAACTCGAGCAGGACTCAACTCGATCTCGACTTGCTTCCTCGAAGTCGACCAATACCAAGAGGCAACCTGAGCTCGAGAAAGAGAAAGCCAGCCGAGGAGCCAAGTCGAGCTCGAGGATTTTACTCGATATTGACCAAACTTGTCGATGTCGACCAAACCCAGAAGAATACCCGAGCTTGAGAAGAGAAGAGGCAACTCGAGAAGAAGAAGCGAAGGTGAGATCGAGCAGTCAACTTGACATCGACCAAATTGGTCGAAATCGAGTAAAAGTTCTCTGGGCCGCGAGTCGACTGGCTAATCCGAGTATGAGTTGGTTGCTTGGACGCGAAGCAAGGACGATTCTATCCTATTTTATCAAGATCTATCCATGGAAGAGGGATTTACCTACCACATGAAGACATGAAGATATTTAATTATTTCCTTTTAGATAAATGTCATTTTTAATTAAGTTTTATCTTTAGAAAGTAGATATAATTTCCTTCCTTGATTAGCAAGGATTGGAAGCCTATAAATAAAGCATATAAGGCTTATTTTTATTCATTCAATCTTAGGAGGAAAGAGGAGAAGTAAGTAGAGAGTAGAGAGAGAGAGAGAGAGGCCGAGTGGAGCAAGGGAGCGAAAGTGATCTGGCTTTGTTCGGTTTGTACTTTCTTCAGTTTGGTTTAATGCAAGTAGTTTCTTTTCAATCAATGATGTTTGCGATTGCGATGAAGAGCGAGTAGTCCACCCACTTCTAGGGTCGGGGCGAGCCCGACGATAACCCTACATGTTTGAGGTAAAGATCTGACCTTTATTATGTCTTGAGCATTTACTACCATTTATGTGTTTATTACCCATTCGATGGAAAAGGCGAAGGCTTGATCCTTCGATGCAATTTGCATGATTATCGTTATTTATTTTGCAATATGCATGTTAGGTTATTGTTGTTGCAAACCCCGATCTTGGAAGTCTTTTTCATATATTGTTTAAAGTTCGAAGTTTTGCATTCGTTAGTTTCTGTTCTCCTCGATTTCGACCAAAGCTTGGTCGACGTCGACTACTCACCTTTGATCAAGCAGATCGATGTTGCTTCTGTCTCTGCAGGTTCCTCGATTTCGACCTACTTACTCAACATCGACCAGTTCCTCGACATCGAATTGTTTACTCAAAATCGACCAAAAACCCTGTAGCTGCTGCTTGCTTGAATTCGACTGTGCTTGACCCCTGTCGACTAACCCTTAGTCGAGGTCGAGTACACTGTGGTCGACAACCATCCGTGAGATTTTCCGTTGCCTGAGATCCGCTGACACGCTTCCTCAAGGATCGATCCTGACTTCCCCCTACTGCATCGGGAGGAAGTCTTGTAATAATTTGCGTGGGCATAATCCGGTTTGATTTATTTTATTATTTACTAAAGTGGCTAGAAGGTCTCCCTCCACGATCCCTCACAACAAGGGATGGGGTAAAACAGGAATTTCTCAACAAATTCTTTCCTCCTGCCAAGACAGCGCTCCTTCGCCAGAAGATTACAGCTTTCAAGCAGAAGCCTGGGGAGCCGCTAGCAAAAGCATGGGAATGATATAAGGATCTACTACGATCATGCCCTACACATGGGCAGCCACCCTATGTCGTTCAGGAGATCTTCTTCAATTCTCTTAATCTGGCCGCTAAGAATATAATCAACCAGTATACTCATTATGAGTATCTGACGATCCCACCAGCTCACGCATGGGCCACCCTCGATAAGCTCACCAACTTCGACAATAAGTATGGGGTGGCGACAAACTATGACGAGAATGTATATGCCAAGCCAGCCCCATCCATGCCCCTCTATGAGCCTCCTAAGGAGATTGATCCAGATGTCAGGGGGCAGTACTACAGAGATCAGAATCAAAAGCTCTTCAAGCAAGTCAAGTTTCTTTCTTGCAACCAACCTTGCATTGAATGCGGCTCACAGCGGCACACCACTCTAGAGTGCCCACATACAGAACAAGTCAGGATGGTAGAAACTCATGAAGAGGTAGCTTACGCAGGGGGTCCCAATCGCTATATGGGGGACCAAAGGTTTCATCAACTACAATGGAACCAATGTACCCCTAGGAACCCCCCGCCATACAGAGCTCCAGGACATCCGGAAAGGGACCAGAGGAAGGATGATCTACAACTCATCCTTGACGAGATGCGCCGGAATCAAGGGACCATCAACAATCAGCTCCAGAACATCAATACAAGATTTGAAGAGCTGGATATTTGGAAAAGAAACATAGAAACCCTGATGGGTCAATTCACGGCACAAATTCCACGACCGACTAGGCAACTCCCTGGGCAAACAGAACCAAATTCCAAGGGGAAGACCGGACACGTTGCAGCTATAAAGCTCAGGAGCGGGCACCAACTACGTGAGCCAGAGGTCGGAAAGCAGCAGGACGAAGCTGAGAAGCAACTCGACAACGACCAACAGCAAGTCGATGTCCACCAAAATTTGGTCGATGTCGAGCAAAATTAACTCGAAGTCGAGGAACAACTTGGCCAAGATTCGTCTGCAGAACACTCCAAATCGAAATCGACTATAGTGGTCGATGTCGAGCAACATCAAGTCGACGTCGAGGAGAAACAAGTCGAAGTCAAGGACATTGCAACACCTCCGACATCTGTTCTGGCTCCGAAAAGACGCTTCATTTTCCTTTCAAGGCGTTGAAAGATCCCACTGCAGGTAGGTTTAAAAGGTTTGTTAAGATGCTTCAAGAACTGAATGTTTCAATTCCTTTAACAGAAGCTTTTCAAGAGATACCTGCATATGTCAAGTTCCTCAAGGAAATCATTAGCAACAAGCGATCCATCTCAAAGATCGCCGGCGAAGGCAAAAGAATGGACTTCCCTGAGAATAGACCTTACCCTGGTAAGTTTTCCATTAATGTGGGATTTGGAAAATTTAACTATGATGCCTTGTGTGATTTAGGAGCAAGCGTAAGTATCATGCCCTTATCAATCTGGCGAAAGATGAAGATAGGGTCCATATAGCCTGTAGATGCCAAGTTATACATGGCAAACAATACAGTGGTCATCCACACATGTATGGTTGAGAATGTCCTTGTCCAGGTTGGTAAGTTCTATGTCCCTACTGATTTTCTTATTATAGATTGTGTTGAAGATCCTACTAGCCCGATTATTCTTGGTAGACCATTCCTAGCTACTGCAGATGCTAAAATCATCGTAAAGCAGCGATTACTCACCTTCACGATAGGCGACGAGATCTTAGATTTCTCTTTTGGCCCTGCAAAAGAGGAAGTTTCATGGATGGAGGTGAAGAGCATCAGCAACCACGGGGGCAAGCAAACAACGGAGGAATACGCCAAAAAGTTGCTCGACATCGAGCAAGGCAACTCAACATTGACCAAACAACTCGAAGTCGACCAACCATGCTCGAGATCGACTTCCTCTAATGAGCACCAGACTTGCCAAGAGCCTAAGTACGGGGTCCGTGTACTCGATGTCGACCAGATCTACTCGATATTGACTGACTCTAAGCCCGGAGATTTCTGTTTTGGGCCCGAAAAGGTAAGTTCAGGTATGATTTCTACTCCTCCTCAGTCCATTAAGAAAAATATGAATAATTTAAGGGGAGGTAAGGCCCCGTGGCGAGCTAATCTGCAAAGAATGAGAGCTGGAAAGAAAAAGAAGGAAAAGAAGGGAGACTATGCAACGAACAACTTATCAGCTGAGCTTGCATACTACCATCAGAACCTAGATGATCCAGGAGAAGGGCCAAGCACAAGGGGGCCCCACATTGATGGTCCTTGAGCACAAACGGAAAAGTCGGCCTAGCGACTCTAAAATATATAGCATGTACATAAAACTTTTTGAATTTTGAGACTCTGAAACTGTTGGTTTTGGTTTTTGTTTTTGTTTTTTATTTTGAATACTTCATGTGGAATCTTGTCTTCGGGAAAAACTAACAAATTTACAGGACGAAAGAAACTGGAGTCGACCAACCTGGTCGATATCGACTAAGACATGTCGATATCGACTCCTGAGGTAGAAATCGACCAGGGGAGGAGGAAAAGAAGACAGTCGATTTCGACCAACCTTACTCGATATCGAGTAAGTTGGTCGATATCGACCAAAGTACCCGACTTCGACCAACATTCTGTTACTCGACAACCCCTGTTATGCCTCCTCGGCGCGTTATTCGGTGAGCTCCTTCCTTTACCTTTGTTTTATATTGATTTTATACAGTGGGGACATTGTATATATTTTAAGTATGGGGTGGGGGAAGAGCTCATTATCATTATTATATATTTTATTCTTGCTTTTGGCTTAACATGGCGAATTTTGAGTAAATTTATTTTAATTTTTTTGTGCATAAATGCTAAACTCAAAGTTCTATGAGACATCTCCCAATGCTTGTAAATTGTTTAAAGAATAGTGTCATGGAAGCTTATATAGAACTCGACGATGCAAAATTGGATTCATTAGAGATATAACATGAAATTGCCTAGTAAAGGGAAGTCACAATGAAGTGCATTATTTCTATGAAAACCATGAAAAGAGGTAAAATTTGAAATTGCTTTTGACATGTTGCATGATAAGAGGATGAAGGACTTTATATTTCCATATAATGCTCATATTTTGATATCCTTAAGCCTTACCTATACTTATATGCATCACAAAAAGCCATATTATGCCTTATTTTCATATTTGCTCCACATATTCTAAATATTGCCATTCTTTACCTTATTTCCTATCCGGTGATTATATTGAGAATGATGTTACATTATGGAGATTATTATATGGTGTTTGTGTTGTTATATATCATATTTGGAGTTTGGTAGGAATTGTTTGAAATATATGGAAAATTTAATGAGTGAAAGAAAATCCGATCACCTCAGGAGATAAAGGTAGATCGACCCTGCTCGCTGAGATAATAGTTCGGTAAGATGGGACACACAAGTGAGGAGTTTGAAGCACTAAGTATCCGGGGTCATTCATAACACCTATGTTTGCGACTCGCGAGAAGGCAGTGCTGAGGTTAGAGAGATAAAAACATATTATTGAAAAAAAAACAATGAGCGATTTATAGAAAGGTGAGAAATCGAAAGAAGAAGGAATGTGGAAATTCAATTTGGAAATACTTCATTTCCCCGGATGATTAGCACCACATTGCCAAAAATTGCCCACCTTAAGCCTTTTACCCAATTCCACTCCTTATTGAGTCTAATTAAAGTCCTCTTGATTATTAATGCTTTGTCACATGAATTGTTTTTGCATAACCCTCATTTTGTGAGTAGATGTTGCTTTTTTATTGCAAATGCATGGATTTGTGACATTAGTACCTTTTCGAGAATGGTAATTGATTGCAAGGTTATATAAGAATGAATCTATGATGTTGAGAGTTTAAATTCTACCCCTGAATGACCATCCAAGTTATTGCTTGGGGACAAGCAAGCTTAAGTATGAGGTGATTTGATGTCCACTAAAGTGACCATGTCTTTATATACATTTTAGCTCCTTATTCTATGTACTTTGCATATTTCGGGTTGAGAATATGTTGAATTTGTGTAGTATATGCTTATTTGCAAGAAATAGAGGTCTACATAAGTTTTGGTTTAATATTACAGAATTTGGAGCCAATCTGAGACGAAATCAAGAAGAGAAGAAGAAGGCTGCATTTAACTTGACTTCGAGCAAGTTTCCTCGACTTCGACTACACCAGGGAGCAGAACCAAGTCGAGAAGCAAAGGAGAAGACAACTCGAGCAAGACTTAACTCGATCTCAACTTGCTTCCTCGAAGTCGACCAATACCAAGAGGCAACCTGAGCTCGAGGAAGAGAAAGCAACCCGAGGAGCCAAGTCGAGCTCGAGGATTTTACTCGATATCGACCAAACCCAGAAGAATACCCGAGCTCGAGAAGAGAAGAGGCAACTCGAGAAGACGAAGCGAAGGCGAGATCGAGCAGTCAACTCGACATCGACCAAATTGGTCAAAATCGAGTAAAAGTTCTCTGGGCCGCGAGTCGACTGGGCTAATCCGAGTTCGAGTTGGTTGCTTGGACGCGAAGTGTTGTGAGCCTATTTCGCCATGTTTTATAGTTACTTTTATATCGATTTCTGCATGCATTTCATGCATTTGGGTTGGATTAATACAGAATCTATGAAGTTTACACTTATTTGCCAAATTATGGAGTCACACAAGTTGTTGTTATATTTCGCAGAAATCGGACGCACTTTGGAGCTTAAAGGAAACCCATGAAGAAGATATGGGTGGTGCAGCTGGAGAAAAGGCCATTTTTCGGTATTCATCATTCTGAATCAAGCTTTTCTGTCTTCATGAGAGTTGTAGCCCTCGAAAATATCTTTCCAACGCATGGTCATATGCATCAATCCGACAAACGAGGACTCAGGAAGGTGCGTGTCAAGAACAGAGCAGAATGTTGAAAGCGACATAGTTACTCGAAATCGACCAAATTGGTCGACATCGACCAAAGTTTACTCGACTTTTGCTCCAGAGGACGAGATCGAGCACGAGCTGAGAACAAGACCACTCGAGTTGAAGAAATCTACTCGACATGGAGGAAATTGGTCGACGTCGAGGAGATTCCAGAAGCTGTCCGAGCCGAGATCGACGAAGAAGCTGAAGACGGACCAAGCCTTTGTCGATGTCGAACAAAACCCAAGTTGATGTGTCGTCCAAAAGCCGGAATCGAGTTGCTGAGCGGAAGAGGAAGAAAGTGCTACTCGATATCGAGGAATTCTACTCGATATCGAGGAAATCCCAGTGGCCGACGAGAAGTAATCCGGATTCTTGTTAATTTTCTATCCCAAAGCCGATGGAGATATTTTCGAGATCAAATTCTATCAAATTTCATCAAGATCTATCAATTCCATGGAGGATTTATCCACAAATTAGATATAGTCATAGTTAATTTATTTCTTTTATTCCATTATTTAATCTTTAAATAAGTAGATAAATAGATATAGAAATAGATAGACTTTCTTACCTTGATTAGCAAGAATTGGAAGCCTATAAATAAAGCCTTAGGGGCTGGATTTTATTCATTCAATTCTAGAGAAGGAGAAGAAGTGGTAAGAGAGAGAGAGCTTGTGGCAAGAGCAAGGTGGAAAGGCGAGAGCGGATTTGGCTTGTTCGGTTGTAAGCTTTCTTAGTTTAATTTAATGCAAAGTTATTTCCTTTTATTATTGATGTCTTTATTCATGATGAAGAGCGAGTAGTCCACCCACTTCTAGGGTCGGGATGAGCCCGACGGTAGCCATGTGAGGTGATGCGGTAAAGGTTTGATCTTTTTATGCAATTTGTCTTCTATCCCTATGAGCATGATTCTTTTGCCAAAGTTGAAGGTGATCCTTGTTTGTGTTATTGAAGCGAAAGTGATCTTAATACAACTTGGGTTAATTATGTGAAAAGGGTTACTAACAATTAGGGTTTATGCGAAAGCCTCTATCTTCCTATTTGTTAATAACGAAAGTTATTTGATGAAAAGCATGATCTTTTATGCCTTTATGTGTTATTTTGCATGGTTATCGTTGTGGTGTTGAAACCCTGATCTTGGAAGTCTTTAGTTTATTGATTTATTTCGTCGAAATTCGTGTTCTGTTTTGCGAGAAGTTGCGATTTAAGTTTCTGTTGCTTACTCGATCTCGGGGAATTTTTGGTCGATCTCGAAGAGATCTTGTCGACGTCGAGGAAAGTTAGTCGAGATCGAGTACTTTCTGTTGGTTATCGTTTTCTGTTTCGTTTTTCTTTCTGTTTTTTCTCGACAGGTTAGTCGCTATCGAGTACTTTACTCGATATCGAGGAATCTTCTGGTCGACTTCGCTGAGATCTTTCCGCTATCTGAGATCCACTGACGTGCTTATTCGGGGATCGATCCTGACTTTCCGCTGCTACATCAGGAGGAGGTATTGTAATTATTTGTGTGGGCACGAATCTGGTTTGATTTATATTTTATATTTTAAACTCGATTTCCTCCTACAACAAGAAGCAAAGCCGATTCCATCCTATTTTATCAAGATCTATCCATGGAAGAGGGATTTACCTACCACATGAAGACATGAAGATATTTAGATATTTAATTATTTCCTTTTAGGTAAATGTCATTTTTAATTAAGTTTTATCTTTAGAAAGTAGATATAATTTCCTTCCTTGATTAGCAAGGATTGGAAGCCTATAAATAGAGCCTATAGGGCTGATTTTTATTCATTCAATCTTAGGAGGAGAGAGGAGAAGTAAGTAGAGAGTAGAGAGAGAGAGAGAGAGAGAGAGAGAGAGAGAAAGAGAGAGAGAGAGAGAGAGAGAGAGAGGTCGAGTGGAGCAAGGGAGCGAAAGTGATCTGACTTTGTTCGGTTTGTACTTTCTTCAGTTTGGTTTAATGCAAGTAGTTTCTTTTTAATCAATGATGTCTGCGATTGCGATGAAGAGCGAGTAGTCCACCCACTTCTAGGGTCGGGGCGAGCCCGACGATAGCCCTACATGTTTGAGGTAAAGATCTGACCTTTATTATGTCTTGAGCATCTACTACCTTTTATGTATTTATTACCCATTCGATGGAGATCCATGCTAACAACTTGGATTGTAAACATAAAATCGGTAGATACAATTAGGGTTTCTTGAAAGAGTTGTCTAATTGTTGGAAAAGGCGAAAGCTTGATCCTTCGATGCAATTTGCATGATTATCGTTATTTATTTTGCCTTATGCATGTTTGGTTTTCGTTGTTGCAAACCCCGATCTTGGAAGTTTTTTTCATATATTATTTAAGGTTTGAAGTTTTGCATTCGTTAGTTCCTGTTCTCCTCGATTTCGACCAAAGCTTGGTCGACGTCGACTACTCACCTTCGATAAAGCAGATTGATGTTGCTTCTGTCTTTGCAGGTTCCTCGATTTCGACCTACTTGACATCGACTAGTTCCTCGACATCGAGTTGTTTACTCGAAATCTACCAAAAACCCAGTAGATGCTGCTTGCTCGAATTCGACTGTGCTTGACCCCTGTCGACTAACCCTTAGTCGAGGTTGAGTACATTGTGGTCGACAACCATCCGTGAGATTTTCCGCTGCCTGAGATCCGCTGACACGCTTACTCGAGGATCGATCCTGACTTCCCACTACTGCATCGGGAGGAAGTCTTGTAATAATTTGTTTGGGCATAATCCGGTTTGATTTATTTTATTATTTATTGAACTCGATTTCCTCCCACAACGATAAGGGTGGTGTGGTGACAGTGATAACCGGTGACGGCGATAAGTGTGGTGACAGTGACCACTAATAACATTTTGTTATTCATCTCCTAAGGTATCCTAGGGCTTTTCTTTGGTGACAGTAACATTTTTGTTTTGGTGACAGAATAAATGGGTATAATATTATCCAAATATTATCGAAATATAGTGTCATCAAGTTGTGGTGTCACAATAAATAGGTATAATATTATTGAAATATAGTTTCATCAAGTTGTGGTGACAGTAATAATCGTGGTGGCAACGATAAGGGTGGTGACAGTGACCCATCTCTTAATGTATCCTACGGCTTTTCTTTGGTGACAATAACATTTTTGTTTTGGTGACAGAATAAATAGGTATAATATTATCCAAATATTATTGAAATACAGTGTCATCAAGTTGTGGTTTCACAATAAATAGGTATAATATTATTGAAATATAGTGTCATCAAAATACAACATGACCAAATGGACCATAAAACAAGGCCGGTTAAAACCTATCAATATCTTTATTTTGTATTGCTAAACAAATTTTACAAGATAATGAGTAAATAGACCTCTCCCTAAAGCTATAAAAGCTAGGCTTGAAACCAGCCCAAACGGTCCATAAAACAATGTCACAATGTCAATCACTACATGTCCCCAAGCAATTGCAAATGGTGACATGCCATTTAACAAAAGTATATATATGCCACAAGACAGATGAGCTCATTACTTCTTGTGTGTTTAATTAGGCCTAATCTTGCTCACCCGTCGATTTTAGTTTTTGTGAATCTGCATTGCAATAAGCCAATGAGCATGAAGAGTTAAGTTTAATTTGATATGTAGTAGGGCTTTTTCTTGTGTTGCCTTGAGGTATCTCAGTACGTACAAGAACAACCGCATCCATGTGAGTTCAATAACATAACACCAACATTCTGAGCCCAATTCAACTCAATCAATCCCATCTACTAGTTGTGAATTGGTGACAACTTGAAGGAACAATTCACCAACAAAATGAAATTTGTAGATTAACATGTAATCCTCTACAAATTGGAAAATTTTCAGGATGCAATCGCATGGAACAATCTAGACCTTAATTGTAATCAAATTTAATTTATCAAATGCCTACATGATCATAAGTGGGAGGAAACTTAAACGAAAGCCAGTAATCACTCAACCGGTTCAAAAAATGGAAGACAAAATTGAAAACCAGCTTCCAGAACAGACAGATTGGTTATCGAAGAACAGCAATTAGCACAAATCAACTGCGGATCATCTTATTACGATCGTCCTCCTCGCGCTCAACCTCGGCGTCTACGCCGTCGAGCTCTCGGTCGCGTGCGGCCAGTCTTCAAAGCAGCCGGTGCACGATCTCGCTTCGATCCTCCTCCCGTCCTTTGCCAGCGCCACTATCATCGCCGCTGCACCTCCTCCCGTATCCGAATTTCGTCACCGGGAATCCGTCCTCATCGACCAAAATCCATTCCCAAGGTAGCGACCGCCAACGTTAACGTGCGACAGATCTCGATCTCATCGTCTTCTTTCACAATCCAGGATGAGAACGACCCGACCGCGGCAATCTGAGGCCTCCTCCATGGATCTACCATGGATGGTGATGTGTGGGATTTCACATCTGCGGTTTTTTCTCCTCGCGCAGTGGTTTCCGAGTGCAAGCGGGGCAAATTCAGAAGGAGCACGGGAAGAAAAAAGAGGGGATTAGAGAGCAAGGGCAAAAATGTCATAATAGACATTTTGCAAAATGACTTGTGAAAATGGAAATTTCGCAAAATAGCATATTTAAAATGGACACTTACCAAAAATTTCCTTTGTTGAATATTTTTTCTTTCAAACTCTTCACTCGATTAAAAAAAGTTGATAAGCATTTAATAAATGATAAGATTTAGAAAAAATGTATAAAACCAATGATAATTAATATTTTACTTAAAAATTGTGTCTAAGAGCTAAACAACACTTATTTTGGATAGAAGGGAGTAACATAATTTTGCTTAACAAAGAGAGTACATGTTAATTTGTTTGTAATATATATCTTACAAGCCAAACCACAATTTAACTTGCTCAACTTTCTGAACTGTATAATAAGTGAAAATCAGTGATGTAACTCTAATGTTGTTCAAAAAGAGCCAGAAACATGGTGTCACAGACTCACAGTCCCTACTCCACACTCTTCTGTTCTACTATTTCTTTTCAATTTCTAAGAACTCGGATGACTTTGCAGTTGCTCTCTAATGTATGCTTAAAAAATTCCAGCCTGTGCAGGTTTGAAAACCGTGGATTTGCTCAGATCCAAAATTGTTACCGGTTATCCAATGACTGAGCGCCACATTCTGTGTAGCGGGCATGCTTCTTCTGCAGGCAGCTTTGAAGCTTGGCCAGTAATATCCTCAGCTGCAGGACCCACTTCTTGTACCAGCTTCACTGATTCCGACAGGCGGTTGAGGAGGTTCACCAGCGCAATGACTTCGTTCCTTTGCAACAGCAGCTGAATGAACACACATAAGAGTGTCATTTTGGGAGTTATGTTCTGAAAAATGATCTGATTAAACATAATTTTGATGAAATTGGAGTGGAACTGAGGGAGGCACTCACCGGCTGATTTGCGTTGTTTCCACCATCAACAGAGAAGAGGATCTTCAGTGCAGTGCCAAGGCCGAGAACCTGTAGCTTTCCCCAGAGCCGGCACTTCTCACATCCCACACAGTCCATCAGTGCACTGCAATATGATCAATGTGTTAATCATAGGCACTAATGCACTATATATAAAAGTTGCAAATCCCCGGAGAAATCATCCACAAAAGAAGACACGATGAAGCGAAGCAAAGCAAAATGGTTGGGGAAAAAGGCTATGAGACGAGACCTAATATTCCTGAATTGCTTCTGAATCTGTTGCTTTAACTCAGGGCCACTCTGGCCCTGCCACAACTTCGCCTCATCAAATGGAAGTGGGCAGGCTGCCTGAAGCTTCGGATTGTAAAGCAGCTGCTTCAGCAATGATTGAGCTTTCAAGTCCGCTTCAGGGTTCCCGGTATCATACTCAGCCTGCTCCAGATAATCTGATGCCTATAACAAAGTAAAAGACAAAGGTTGTATTATCTTTATAAATGCTGTAACCTGTACATGTTATTCAAACCAAGGAAATAATATGCAGAGTTGAATACTGACCTTTGTGACCGCTCTTAGAACAAACAAAAACGTGAAGTACAAGTTCCTTACACGATCTGGGTACCTTAAGACTCGATCATTCAGTAAGTCAAGATTTTGACCCCACTGAAATGAAAAACAAATGTTAATATTCATCAAATACCAAAAAAAAAAAAAACACAGTAAAGATACTTGTATAATCTGCAGTAAGTCGAGATTTTGATCCCACTGAACTACAAGGCACTTACCAGGTTGGTGGTTTCATCTAGAAGATAATCTGCAGCAATATGGACTGAAATCGAAGAATGGAGGCCAGATATTAATTTATACAAGACCTTTTTCTCCGGGCAGGTTTCTCCTGATGAATCTGCACAACAAAGTCCGAAGATTTATTAAAGAGATATATTGGTCCGAGTTTCTCCGGGCAGGTTTCACTTGATGCACAGTTTTACATTTACATTGACACTGTCATCTAACAAAAGTTGCACCAGTGCCTTTTTCTTATAAATGTTAAAAGATTTTTCTTACCCAAATTGATATTTTCAGAAACTAGGAGATAAAGTAAAAGATAATGCAATGCTACCAAACAACCAGAAACCCAAATCGAATTCAAGGGGTAGGAAAAGGGCCTGGTTTCCCTGGTTTGGAAAATAAAGATTGAATAAACATCAGCTGGATAAAGTAAACACCCTTCAACAACCGAAGCAGATGCCATTCATTTCAAGCGGTTGAACATGGGTGCGTCTACTATGCCAAACTGTTTCCATCATATCTTGCAACTTGCAAGTTAAACACTTAAAACGGTAGTATTTCCTGGTTTCCTGCTCATGAATCGTAAGGCAACTGAAGAGTCGTATTAAAATTACAGCGAAATTCCTATGAGTTTTCTTACCCTTTTGAGAGAGGCTAAACCATTTATATGAACTTATGAACAAAAAAGAAATAGAAAGAAGCATGCACTGGAAGCAATGAGGAGCACAAGGGCAAATGTAAGTGAACTTAGAATGCACCCATATCCCTTTTTGGCTGGTCAAAGAGACCCCTTTAATGAAAACCATGAGATAAGTTTGATGTCCTAAAGTGCACATAGAATCATCAAAAGAAAGTTGAAAACTTAAAGAAAGAATGGTTTCATATTTCATAATCAGTTAACAATGCCTAACTTACATCTTGGGCAATTTTCCGAATAGACAGCATCCCATATCCTCCTGGCAGATGGGCCAGTATAGCCTGTATAACGCTCTGGGTTCAGCTGTAGATTGACATAGGTCATCTCACCTACAAAACAAGTGGATGGAGGGGCTCATAAAATTGGAAAGATTTGGATGGGATATTCAACCTCAACATATGCCAGCAGGAAGAAAATTTTGGAAGAGAATCTCAGCAAAATCAAGTGTTAGCTCCTCTCTCTCAGTGATCACTTTATTGCTGGACATTTCTTTCTTTCTTTTTTTCTATTGTTGCGAAAAAAGAAAAAAAAAATTTACTTTATTGTTCATAATTGTGAGAATCAATCCTTGCCTCCCTTTCTAGTTATGCATACATGCAAGAAATAAGGGAACAAAAAGCAAAAACTTACTGTTATCAGTTTCATCCTCATGAGTCCATGGATTATCAACCACTACCCAACCTCTAAATACTTTACTGTCCAACGTGCGATCAACAGTAGCCTGTGGTTTCCCTTCTTGGCACATCAAGTCATCTTTTTTAAGAATATCACGAGATGGCTTCTTAAAAGTCTCCGGAAACTCATTGTCTGAACATTCACATACACTACAATCACGCAGTCGGCACATGCCATCATCAGGCCAGAAGGGGCAGTCACACCACAATTTAGCCTGGCACAGGGAAACCATACATGAAAACTCACATCAGCTGCACAAAGCCGATAATGTGTACATAACAGCAATAACAATAGCTACATATCAGAAGAGTCCAGGTAAATAATTGGCTCAAGCTCAAATCATCAGCCAGCCGTCTAAATTCAGGAAATTCTATACTTATGTTGCCAAGTCTACACAAATGCTCTCATTAGCTTTGTCCAATTGCATCAATCAAATAATAAATCAAACTTCAAATAAGCCATTCAATGATTAATTACTCAATATTATGAAACCGATGAATAAGGGAAGATGTGGCAACTAATGGCACATGAGGAGATGAAGCTAAGAAAAGCAAGATGCAACATAAAAGCGCAAAACAAATGAATCAACAGCTACTGTGACTAGCAATATTATAAACCAGACCTTGAAGTACCGAAAGAAGGGAGTGGTGACAAGCTCCTGGAGCAATGGATGTAAAACCCCTTTGTTAAGACTATTTACAGTCTCATAATCACAGCAACAATCCTCTACCATTCCCGTATAATTACATGAACCCTGTACAGCATAATGCAATCACGTGTCAACTCAGTTCTCACATATAAGATGAGGAATTCAGTAGAAAGTATAAATATTGCAGTGCACCAAAACTTTGAGCAAGATTTTACCCTACTAAATATTCATCTAAAATGTTAACTCAATCTCCCATATTACAGATGATCGTGAAATGGTCAAAACTTTTCTATCGATCATTTGATACTTCCAACCTCTACTAAGGGTGCTAAAAATAAGCTGCATGTCAAACCCAGGTACAGTTGACTTGTCATATTGAACCCCAAAAACTCAAATAAGAACACTCAACAATCCATATTTGACATATTCAGGCAACTTTCAGCATTCAATCATTTTAAGTTAAATGAATGTCTAATTCGAAATGGCCAATTCTGTCACTACGACAGCAACAACAACCCAGTATATCCTGCCTGTTGTTGTTGTAGTGACAGCAATGGCCATTGCTGTCACTGAAATTGATAATTCTCTTGAAACTCCCCAGAACTTTCACTGTGGTAGCTGATTTTCACATCTCAACAATTTCACAAACAAACCCTTGATGAGCCCTATCTTTTCAGGACAAAACAATCTTCTTCAGAACGGTACATTGATACTGCAGGTGATATTAGCTGTTCAATTCAATCACCTCAATTTCCAACCTGTCCCAAATCCCCCAAATGTGAATTCCAGGCATGACAAAGACAGTGTAAACACTCCCAAACATCAAAATCACAATAAAGGAGAGCTCATCAAAATAGGAAAAGAAAGAACCTGATTACAAGGAGTGAGCTTGTGAGTATTGAACAAAAGAGAGATCTCATCAACACCCTTATAATTGACAGCCAATGCAAGCGAAACAGCCATCAAAGAACCACACAACCCCCATCTCCAGTTACTCTTCCTCCTCCTCCCCTTCCGCTTATCTCCAATTTCAGGATTCTCCACCATCTCCTCAGCCAAAAACCCCAATTTCGCGGAACAACCGAAAATCCCTAACCCAGTTGAGAGAGATTACACCGATAATACCAATGACGATCGCAGAAAGGAAGAAAGGGGACGGGTAATTTCTTCTATGAATGAATCAAAGAAAGAAAAAACCCAGAAAAAACATTGGAGCTTTTTTAAAGTTTACCTCCTTTCTTCCTCTGTATATCTCCCTCAATCTAGACTTCCATTGCTATTGACATGGACAGTCGAGTTTGAAGAGAGACAAGTCAAGACGCGTGGGTGGGGGAAGTAGGGTGCACGCGCTGCCGGAGTTGACAAGTGTACAAGATGGGGTAATCGAGAGGACAACTATCCCCACAACTTGTCTGCACCTGGAATAGCTTAATTGACACAGGTTAGGTGACTACGTGATCTCCATCCCCCAAATTTGACTTGGCTCAACTTGAATCGGAATTGATCATCTATGACGTGCATCCACCAATCAGATTTCGAAATTTCTCGGTCTAAAAAAGGGATAGTAATTAATACTGAAGGTCAAAACTGATACTGGTGACCAGAAACAGAGTAATTAAACACGGCATAAATGAGAATGGAAAGCAAGAAGATTTCCGTTTGAATGTGAATTAATTGAGCTAAACTTTGATGGCTCTATAATCCCAACTAGGTGGCTCATCTGGGTGGACCCGACCCGACCCGAACATTTTGGGTGGGGGTTATCCCGAAGGTTCGACATTTTGAAAAATATGACCCGCCACCCGATCCGAATCCGAGATTTATAATTTCGGATTTCCCGGGTCGGGTGACGGGTTCACCAGCAAATCCGAGATTTCTTCCGATCATTCAACACTTTACTTTTTTTATTATTATTTTTTTTTTTTGATAAAACACATTTACTTTCTTATTTTGGCTGCTTTTGATTATTTTAATGAAATTTGAAGGGGTAAATTAGTGATCGATGGATTGATGGAAGAATCACTTCTGCAAGTTAAGCAAATCCAGTAGTGGAGGATGAGACAAAGCAAAGGCTGGGAAAGAAGACATGGGGAGACCAAGAAGATCGCCAAGATCGCCGCCCCTGCCGCGGTGTTTCGGGTGACGGCCTACGGCGTGTTCGTCATCACGCAGCTCTTCATCGCAGAGGCGGTCCTAGGGGGTCACGTTACCTCCTCCTCATCCGATAAATTATCTAGGTGTATTCTCCTCGTCGATAGCTTTGTTTTGATATATAATAGGCCATAATCCGACATCTGAGTAAAAAGTTATGAATGTTTGAAAATTACAGCAGTATTAATCACTTTAATTTTATTTCAATATACTATAATACTTTAATATTTTACTTAAATTGACATTCACGTATTATAATTCATCTCGAGAGCTTCGAAACCATAGGTTATTACTTATTTTTAGAATATGGTAAGAAGTTACGCAAGTTTAATTTTTTTTATATCTAGTTATACATTATTACATGTTAATAATACAATGTTTATTTATTGCGTTTTATATCTTTATTTTTCGTTTTTTTTCCTTATTTTCGTATTATATATTTGTAGTATTGTCGAAATCATAGGTTGACACTAGTTTGTACTATCAATCACGTTGTGTTTTGCGATTTTTTTCTCGATCTTATTATCGACTACTATGGTGACCCCCCGCTAAAAACTTTATGGGTCCGCCCCTGTTCATCGGGACACATCAGCTCCGTCGACCTCGCCACCTACTCCCTCATTCAGGCCATCTCCATGGGCTGAGTGTCTTCAATTTGGGGATAAGATACAAAGTAGGACTCACCATCAAGCTACTAATGAAATAGAGAGAGAGGGAACGGAATTGCGCGCAACTGCGCTACCTACTCCATCAGTGACGACGAACGATCCGTCGGCGAATCGGCGATAGCAAGGTTCGAAAGGTGGAGTATTAACACTCCTGCAATTTGACCGATTTGGGGGTTGGGCGATTTACACCCTGTTTGGAAGATGGGATTTAGTGGGATTTTTAGGAAGGGAAGTGAGAGGAAAATAAAATTGGTGTTTGGGTGGACAATCAAGAGGAATGAAAGGGATTACAAAGGTAGGTAACTGCTCAATTTGGTGAGATTTCACACCCCATCAAAACGGTGGAATTTGATGGAAAAGTGAAATTCCTCCCCTTCCCTCCCATTCCTTTCTCTTTCCCAATTTCCCACCCCTTCTTTCCCCTAAAAAACCCAGGTGCCAAACACAGCGTTAGGGTTTTTGGAGAGTTCTTTAATTTTGGGTTGGGGTTGGAGTTTGGGAGTCAAGGGGTATGTTTGGGAACGAGATGGATTTTAGTGGATTTGTAGGATTTTAGGGGATGTGGTAGACGAGGATGGATTTTTGGGATGGAAGAGATGAAAACTCAACACCCAAATTTTTGGGTTTTGTGTTTGGTTGTATTTTGATTTTTTGGTGGATGGAGTGAGGGACAAAAACCGAATTACCCCCACTTACGCACATGAAAAGACAAAATTGCCCCCATATTCAATCCCCTCTTGAATGTGAAACCCAATTGAACACCGACTTCATCTTTTTTAATTGAACGCCGACTTCATTTCATCAAAACCCAATTGAACACTGACTTCATCTTCCAGCTCCCTCTCTCGCAATTCACCCATCGGCAAGCTTCATTTCATCATTTTTAATCGTTAATTTCAATCAATT
This sequence comes from Persicaria tinctoria, assembly GCA_037127255.1. Lineage (NCBI taxonomy): Eukaryota > Viridiplantae > Streptophyta > Magnoliopsida > Caryophyllales > Polygonaceae > Persicaria > Persicaria tinctoria. The sequence continues at coordinate 58,372,040 of JBANSL010000007.1, read as the reverse complement.
ATCATCTACAACAGCAGAATCCATTATCATCTTCAACAACAGAATCAATTATCATCATTTTTAATTGTTAATTTCAATAAATTAATTGTTAACTTCAATTAATTATCACCCATCGGCAATAGCCATCCATTCCAGGGGAGGAATCGGACCTGAGACGCCGGGGATTTGACTGCGACGCCGTGCCAACAAATCCCTCCGTGGTACATCTCTCGAACCTGTTCGCGGGAAAAAGCATAGGTGGCCTTGCGAGAGACGTCCCAGGTGAGGGATACGATGAGTGCGACACCGACGACGGCGGTCGACGCCGCCAGCACAAAGACTCCGGAGAAGCTGCGGCCGATGACCAGCCCATACGCCTTCATCACCGCTATAACGCCGAGGTAGATTGTGGTTAGATGCCCCACCAACGCGTCAGAAATCGCCATCTGTTACACCTCCGATCGGAGAAATAGGAATTATCTGATAGGGCTATTGGACGACGATTGAATCGGAGAGATTGACTCAGATTGTGGGCTTGTGTGTGGCTACTGGATTCCCGGCAACTTAGTGGAACCAATTTTTTAATTTCTCCAATGAAGAAGACAATAGAAATAGGAAACAATGGCGAAGGGGCAAAAACCAATCCCCATCCACCAAACCTCCTTGGCGGAGGATCAATTTCCCATTCAGATCCATCTCTCAAACCCCCCTTTTCCCTACCCTCAAACACACTAAACCTGAAAAGGTAAATATATAGATGGGGTGATAACACCAAATATACAAAACATGAGACCAAACGCAGGGTCTCAAGAAAAAGGGAACCGTATATCCAAAATGGCCCCTATACCCTCCAAAAAAACATCAACTCTAGCAAACTACCCAAAACTACGACCACTACAAACACACTAAACCCCTACACCCAAACACACCGATGGGAAACCCGAGGCAAATTTGCCATCCCCTAAGCCCCATGCATCCTACACCCTAACACACCATAGGAGAGGGAGACTAATACAATGCACACACAACACAACAATAAAAAAAAATCCGGGTCAACGGGTCAAACCCCGAGACCCGTCGGGTCTGACCTTGACCCGCCCATTGACCCGAGATTTCCTGAAATTCGACTCTAGATCCGATCCCTGGGGTCTCGGGTCAACCCCGACCCCGTGTTTTCCGGGTCGGGTCGGGTCGGGTGGGGTTTCCGGGTTGGGTCCATTTTGAGCCACCCTAATCCCAAAAACGGATAACTTTATTGGTTATATTATTTGTGACTGGAAAGCTAATGCAAAGTGGGTTGGCGGCTTTGCTTTCAACATTTGGTTGTGCTCTGTCCCGATGGCGGATGGTTGGGGAGTTATCAAAAGTCCTAGAAGCGGCCTAGAACATGGGTTTCAGAAAAGGTGTTTAATCGAATCGGATTCAGAGATCGTGGTTAACCTCGTCACGAGGAAAATCAAGCCTTCTCACCTCCTTTCTAGCCTGGTGGCGTGCTGCCACGGCTTCCTTCATAGAGATTGGTCCTCCCAATTTCGTCATATTTACTGTGAAGCAAACTCAGTAACGGATGTCATCGCCAATTTTGCTTTCGAACTTCCCTTAGGCTTTCACTTTTTAAATGAGCCTCCTGATTGCTCTGCTTTAGCTTTGTTAAAAGATGAATAGAGGGTCCATTTGTACCGCCCAGATGTTGTAGGAGGAAATCGAGTTCAAAATAAATAAAATAAATCAAACCAAATTCTGCCCACGCAAATAATTACAAGACCTCCTCCTGATGTAGCAGTGGGAAGTCAGGATCGATCCACGAGGAAGCGAGTCAGCGGATCCTAGACAGCTGTAAATCTCAAAGACAAAAAGACAGAAATAACAAATAAAAGCAGAAAAGAAAGTAAAGCAATAGAAGCTACTCGATATCGACTAACAGTCCTCGATATCGACAAAGCAGTAACAAAAATCTACGAACAAAAAGCAAACTCGGACACAGAAACTCGATCTCAACAAACCTTTCCTCGATGTCGACAAAGCAGTCCTCGATATCGACTAAAATTCCTCGGGATCGAGTAAAGACAAAAACTTAGAATCGCAACCGCAGAACACAGATTTTGACGAAATAAATTCAATAAACTAAAATACTTCCAAATCCAGGGTATCAACACCACAACGATAACCATGCAAAATAACACATAAAGGTATAAAAGATCATGCTTTCCATCAAATAATTTTCGTTATTAACAAATAGGAAGATAGAGGCTTTCGCATAAACCCTAATTGTTACTAACCCTTTTCACATAATTAACCCAAGTTGCATTAAGATCACTTTCGCTTCAATAATACAAACAAGGATCACCTTCAACTTTCGCAAAAGAATCATGCTCATAGGGATAGAAGATGAATCGCATAAAAAGATCAAACCTTTACCGCATCACCTTACATGGCTACCGTCGAGCTCACCCTGACCCTAGAAGTGGGTGGACTACTCGTTCTTCATCATCAAGAAACTCATCAATAAACAAAAGGAAATAACTTGCATTAAATAAACTAAAGAAAGCTTACAACCAATCGAAGCCAAATCCGCTTTCGCCTTTCCAACTTCTCTCGCCACAAGCTCTCTCCTCTACTCTCTCTATGTAACTAATTGTAATTGAAATTGAATGAATAAAATCCAGCCCCTAGGGCTTTATTTATAGGCTTCCAATCCTTGCTAATCAAGGAAGGAAATATCTATCTATATCTATATCTCTTTATCTACTTACATAAAGATTAAATAATGGAATAAAATAATTAAATCCAAAAAGGAAATATATCTAAAGTAGGTAAATCTTCCATGGAGTTGATAGATCTTGATAAGTCTTGATAGATGTGGATAGAATCGGACTCCTTCGCTCCCAAGCAAGCCCAACTCGACTCGGACAACCCACAGCGTAACGCGGCCCAGAAAAGCTTTCCTCGATATCGAGTAGTTTACTCGATATCGAGTAACTTCGTCGTCGACTTCGACTGTTTGGCTTGCTCGAGCAACTTCTCCCCGACCTGGCTCGGACAGGTGATCTTAGTCTTGTCGATATCGAGAAACGGTGTCATCGACTTGCTGGCCTGTCTTTCTCGAGCAGCTTCTTCTCGACTCTGCTCGGACATGTGCTCTGGGTTTACTCGATATCGAGTAATGTTGTCGATATCGAGTAACAATGTTTACTCGGGTTGCCTTCTTCTTGGCTTCTCGATCCGGTGTTGCTTCCTCGACTCCAGATGCGACTTCAAGGCTTGGTCGATATCGAGGACTGTTAGTCGATATCGAGTAGGGTCCTGGAGTCGGGTTGGCTTTGTCTTTAGTTCTTCGATCAACTCCTACTCGACCAGGCTTGGGTGCACATTTTTGTCGATATCGAGTAACACTTGACTTCAGCTTGATTTGTCATGGTTCCGCTGCTCTTCGACCTTGGACTTCTGTAGTTGACTTCTGAGCTTTTCTTCCCTTCTCAGAACTGCTGTAAATTGCTTCGATTTCTGCGAATTTAAACAGAAACTGGTGTAGATTCCATAATTTGGCAAATAAACATAAACTACATAGATTTTGTACTATTCTAGCCCAAATGCATGAAATGCATGCATAAATTGATATAAAAGTAGATGTAAAACATGACGAATTAGGCTCACAACACCAGACTCTGTGTAACTTGCATTTAGTTTTTTTTATCGGCTATGGAGGTTAGCTGCCTCCCGAGTTTTTCCCACAAAAAAAAAATTGTGCCTAGAATGGGAATCCAATTAGTAATTTAGCATTGAAGGCAAATTAGTTGGGGCCAGCGCCCGATTATGGCTGAGGTCCTAACTCTGAGAAATGGTATCTTAAATGCTATTGTATGGAATTAAAAATTATGGATTTTATTGTGAAAGAATATTCCAAAATCATAATTATTATAGCACAAAATGTCCTAAGAGATTGAACTTAATATGGCTGACATTAAAACTCTTCTGTTGGGCTTGTGGGAGACCTCGTTCTCCCACATCCCCATCTCGACAATCGAGTAGCAGACAAAGTTGCACACCTTAGCAACTCGGCCGGGGGCCCAACGTTTTCAATGATTTAGGTCTCATAGACCTCATCCAAAATAATGATATCAGGTACAACTTGCTCTCCCCGAATTCTTACCTAGAAAAAAATTGATAGCCTGCTAACCTTGTGATAAATTTTTTAAGGGTTTTGGCTCTATTTGGCACACCAGCTAGTTTTTCAAAGGTTAGATATTTAATCAGCGGCGTAACCAGAGTCCGATAAGGATGGGGCTCATCGTTGACAAATGACAATAAATAACACGCACTGATAAAATACAGAACATTTTCAAATACTACAAAATAGCGATAAAAAAAATAAAAGAGTTCAATAGTATAAATTGCTGTTCATTTCTAATTATAGTTATATAATGAAATAGTTGAACTTGATGACAAAGGGATTAAATCAATTTTACGGGTTTTATACCCTCAAAATGTTGAAGAATAACTTCATTATCAATACGCTTGAAAATGTCTTTTTTGGCATGGCAAACCAAACTCCATCTTGTTGCACAAATATGTTATGATAATACCCATAGCATAGAAAGTTATTTCCACTAAAGATATTGCTACTGATAACACTAAAAACAACTCAACGAGATGATGTACCAAGTTAAAAGCTTTGTGAATTCCTACTTCAGTTTATCATCTTAAAAACATGCATCACCAATATATTACAAAGTACAAAATCTGACATTTTTCCTCATTTGAATTTCTGTAACCGCTTACCTAATTGTCAAAATGAGTAATATAACATCTCGTTTCGAAGGTCTTGAGATAAACTATAGTATATGAATGTCAATCTAAATAAAAATATAAAAGCATTATTGGTTAGACATGCCCACGGGCCACGAGTCAAGGTCAATCCGGACCCGCAGGTTCGCCACGGGTCAGGGTCGACGTGTGGCCGGATGGCTTGGATTGGCAGGTTAGGGTTAGGGTCAAGCCTCCCCCAACTCACCAGGTGACTCATACCAATATTTTTTTTTTGAAAAAATTATTTTTTTAAAACAATAAATTTATAAATGTATAATAATTATGCATATTATTCTTAGAATAATTTATATTCCTAACATTCATTATAATACATAAATTAATATACAATGTGGGACAAATGCACCCTCATTTTTCTCCCTTTATAGATTTGGAAGTCTTCCTTTCATTCCCTCATTTCTAATGTGGGACAAAGGTCTTCTCCCACATTAAAAATAGAGAGTTAGAATGAGAAGACATGAAGTTACACACACACACCCTATTATCTCATGGCGATATAAAATCTTCCTATATTTTTCTAACTTCATATCAAAATGAAGTGGATGATAAAATGTGGTATGAAGATAAAATCTTTCCATGTCATTTATTTATTTATTTAATAGTCAAAATTATGAAAAAAAAAACATTTTTTTTTCAAAGTAATGTAACCCGCCGGGTTGGTAGGTCGACTTGACAGGTCAATAGGTCGACCCGAACCCATCATCCCGTTGTATTTCCGGGGTAGGGTTTGGGTCGACCAACCTTGACCCGACGGGTTGAACCCGTTGACCCGACGTGTCCACCCCGTGGCCACGCCAATTAATAGGCATTTTTTTTGTTAATAAAAATGAGACTTTTTAGCCTGGACCGGATGAACCCAGGCTAAAAGGTAGTGTTTTTTTTTATTCTCCAGAAATAATTAGCATTTGCCGTAGCTAGCTATTAGCCACGACTGTTTCCGTTGCTACAAGAATTTTTCCACCGCATGTTTGGTAACGCCTGCTCTGCCGTCGCTAACCCCCTTTGGCCACATCAATTTCACTTTTGGCCACGGTAAGAAGCCGTTGCTAATTTGTTTTTTTTTTTTTTGTAATGATTGTTGGTTATTAAAATAAGATTAAAGTTATTAATATACCATTAATTTTCAAGCATTCATAACTTTAATTTTGCTCGGATATCGGATTAAGACGTAGTATATATCAATACAAAGCTATTGACAACAACAACAACAAGCCCAGTATATCCCGCTTAGAGCAGCGTCTGGGGGGTCCCATTGTACACTCTCTTTCCCCGACTAGGTCGAGAGAGAGTTTTTGAATGACCCGTACCTGCAAAAATGTCTAAACCAGACAAAACATGACATACCATTAGGTGAAATAGAAATAGAGGAGTAGAGCTCATAGAATGATACTATATATGAAGGATAAGTCTAGCCCTCGTTGACCCTAATAGCCTCTCTCCACCGTCTGCGATCCCTCGTTAAACCCCCGGGTATGTGTAACAAAGTAAGGTTGCGCCTGATGACCTCCCTCCAAGACTTCTTAGGTCGACCTCTGCTACGCTGCAAATGCTCTATCGGAAGGATATCACATATGCGTACTGGAGCATCTGTTAATCTTCTACGCACATGCCCAAACCATCTGAGCCTAGATTCCCTCAAATCGTCCTTTATACAACAGACTCCTACTTTCCCATGGATTATCTCATTTCTTATTCTGTCGAAGCGGGTGTTCCCACACATCCATCTCATCATCCTCATCCCAGCTACCGTCTGGCTTTGTTCCTGAATCTCCGTGGAGCCCAACACTCTACTCCATACAACATAGCCGACCTCACCACAACCTTATAGAATTTTCCTTTTAATTTCAATGGCACTTTCTTATCACATAAGAGGCTTGAGGCTGCTCTTCATTTCTGTCATACCTTCTGAATTCGGTGCTTTACATCTAGATCAACTCCTCCATCACTCTCCAACCCCCCATCTTGCCGAGTTTCGTTGGTGTTGTTTGCCTTGGTTCAGTTTTTGACATAGATAGCTTTGTCTTGGCCACCTTCAAGATACTCGTTATACATGTTGAAATTGTGAGTATTCATATCTCTTCCTTGGTTGTTTTGCAAATTGAGGACAATGCTTTGTCTATACCCATATCTTGAACCCTCGGGTAGATTACGAAGTCTAATTGCAAGTGGTTGACCACTCAAATTAGGTTCCTTTAGGTTTCTCAGGGTCCTTCTTGGCGGATTATAAACTTTGTCTCCCATCTCCTTATCTTTCAATCTCAGGATCAAAAGACAAAGGTCGTGAATTAGAAGAACGAGTTTGTACCATACAAGGACACAAAAGACTTAAAGAAAAACAAAAGTAAAAAAAAGAATCAATGATAGAAATAAAGAAAAGCAAACTATTTTCTTCCCCGGCAACAACGCCAAGAATTTGGTGCGGGGTGAACGTCGTTGGCAATTTCTCCATTTTCCAAATAGTAATAATATCCTAACTCAAAGGTCAAACCAATATATTAGTAAATCAATGAATTGATAAACCAACAAACTAGTATAGCAATGAAGTCCGAAGTCAAACCCACAGAGAAGAACAGTTGTTATGCAATGTTTCTAACAATGATTCTTATAACAAAAGCAATGATTTTTAGCAAATTGATGACAAAGTAAAGTAAAGAGAAATATGATTGCAAAGTGTTGATAATAAGATGGAGGAAATATTTCACCTGTAATTCTCTTACAATGGTTGAGGTTCATGGTCCTAGGATTGATTCAATAGTTATTTCTAAGCATATGTTGACTTGATTAAAGTTGATAGATCATCAGCGATACAATCTCCTTATTCAATATCCCCAAAGAATAACATTAAACACTCAAGTTCTAAGAGCAATTGTCATATCGATTCAATGCAATCAAGACACAATTGGAACAACCCCAATCGGCCCTAATCGACATCTAACGCCATAGAACAATCGAAATAATCCAGTACAAAGACATAGAAATATCACTACTTCAATGCCTTTGTTTGCTATCAAGAAAACAATAACGAATTCATAGCTTAGATGAAATTCCTAACATGATGATCAATCATAGAAAGGAACACAAATATAATCGATAGACACAAGATGATAAATATACTCATAAATAACTAATAGAAATTAAATCCTCATAATTCATTCAACCATGTCTTCAAATCACAGGTGAAACTTTGATTTTAACAACTCATAGGCCAAAAACCTCTCTTCTCTCTAAAAGTGTTCATTGTCTAACCCTACTTGTAATTACCACCCTTGTGGCTTATTATGAAAGAATATAACCTAAATGGAACGTGAAAACCCTAGAAAATATAATAATAATAATATAATAATAAATAAGTATCTTCAGATCCAAATCGCTCTCGCTGGACACGAGGGAGCAGCGGGCGCCGCTAGAAAACCGGCGGGCACCACCATATGCAGTGGCCAACTTTCTTCTTTCCTTCGATGTTGTGCTTCCTTGATCCTTTGTAGCTCCTTCCTCAGCCTTTATATACTCCAAACTATGTCTTTTAAGCTCTTCCAAGATCCCATCCAAGGTCGGAATGTAAAACTGCAGAATAAACACTAAAAATGCGTTGATTCCGAACTCGAATACTTCACAAGATAGATATGAAACTAGACTAAAACACATGCAAAACTCCTATCTAAATGAAATAAGAAATGTCTATAATGCCTCCATGAAATATGCATTATCAAGTCTCTACTTGCGATGGAACAACCGTCTCCTTTGATTTGTGAGGTTCAAGCTTTCGAGTCTCCTCTAATTGTCTATCATTCCTCAAGGTCACAATAGAAATTTGTCCTCTTGGATTCTCACCAGGTAGACCTGGGAGTTGCCTAGGGGCGGCGGGCGACGAGTTGAATGCGGCAGGGGCCAAGTACCTTGGGCGGGCGCCAAATCTGCTGAATGTTGCAGCTGCCTTCAAAACTCGTCAGAATTCGATAAACAATTGGAGAAAAACTTGAAAATCTTCTTAAAGGCAATGATTAGCACAAAAAAGGGCTGATTTTGGTTGTGAAATTTCAGAATCAGGGTTTTAATTTATGCACAAAGAGATTGTGAGTAGGAGGAAGTATATATAATAGATTTTGGATAGATTTTATAAGGAAATAGATAGATTATTAAGACGAAAAGATAATGTATGGGAACAAAAGATATGTGAGTACTTATCTTAGATAGATTTTCATCAATACAAACTTACTGAGATCAAAATAACTGAAATTAGGATTACGAATTGAATCAAAACTGTTTCTTTCGTCAACACTTTGTGATTTTTAGAAGACTCTGGCAAGTGGCGGGCACCAGACAAGTGGTGGCTTTTTGTTGTTGCAGGAGGATGGTCAAGAATGAAATAAATATAGAATAAAGATCAGACTGACTTCCCCGTCTCAGCAAATAAATACAAGACTTCCTCCCGTTGTAGTAAGAGAATAGTCAGGATCGAATCCACGAGGAAGCACGTCAGCAGTTCTTAGGTAGCTGTAAATTCTCACAGGCAAGGCAGCAGAAAGACAGAAACACAGAAAGGAAAGAAACAAATAAACCCGGCAAGGGCAAACAAAATAAAAGCAAAGAACAAAGCAAAGCAAAGCAAAAACGAAAAGCAAAGCAAAGCGTCTCGTCGATCTCGAGCACAGCTTCCTCGAGATCGACAAAGGCTAGTCGACAGAAAACAGAAATCGACGAAAACAGAGAAAACTTCAACTCGACCTAGACAAGTCCTACTCGAGATCGACCACAGCTTACTCGATCTCGACAAAGCACTACTCTATGTCGACAAGAAAGACAGAAAATATAAATTTGCAGATTTCGAACCAAAACTCAAATTTTGACAGAAATTAACTCAATATATTAAAAGACTTCCAAAGCCAGGGTTTCAACACCACAACGATAACCATGCGAAGTAACACATAAAGGAATAAAAGATCATGCTTTCCATCAAATAACTTTCGTCATTAACAAATAGGCATATAGAGGCTTTCGCATAAACCCTAATTGTTACTAACCCTTTTTCACATAATTAATCCAAGTTGCATTAAGATCACTTTCGCTTCAATAATACAAACAAGGATCACCTTCAACTCTCGTAAAAGAATCATGCTTATAGGGATAGAAGATGAATCGCACAAAAAGATCTGACCTTTATCGCATCGCCTCACATGGCCACCGTCGGGCTCACCCCAGCCCTAGAAGTGGGTGGACTACTCACGCCTCATTGCAGTAACAGACATTGAATGATGAAAAGAAATAACTTGCATAAACTATATTCAAAGCCTTTTACAATCCTGGCAATCAACTTTCGCAGAAAGCCAAAACCCTAAAAACCTTAGAATTCCTAAACTGTATCTGTGGAACTACTTAATTCTCTCTGAAATTGAACCGTGATCTGAATTCGAAATGAATAAAACTGAGCCCCCTAGGGCCTTATTTATAGGCTTCATTCCCTAGCTATTCTAGGAAAGAAGATATCTATCTATATCTAAAAGGCTTTAAAAGATAAATAAAAGACATAATGGAATTAAATCAATTAGGAAAAGATAAAACTAAATATGGTAGGTCTTCATGATGTGATAGATCTTGTCTCCTTGATGATAGAACTTGATGGAATCGGATAGAATCTTCCGCCTTCGCGCCCAAGGAATCCCAAGTCTAGTCGGACAAGTCCTCGTCGAGAAGCTGCTGGACACGTCTCTAGTCGATCTCGAGTAGGGCTCGTCGACCTCGAGTAGGGTGGTTCTTCAACTGGACTTCCTCGGCTAGATCTGCTCGAGGTGCTCGGACATGGTTCACTGGGCTCTCGTCGACCTCGACAAAGCCTTGTCGATGTCGAGTAGGATTAGGTCATCGACAAAGCTTCCTCGGGTTGGCGTGCTCGACAAGCCTGGATCTGGACTCTGGGCGTCGTCGACCTCGAGTAGCCTTTGTCGACCTCGAGTAGAGATGATCGTCGACTAGGCCTCCTCGAGTGGCTCTCCTCGGCAAGCTCGGATCCGGACTTAGGGGCTTGTCGATCTCGACCAAGCTTCGTCGAGATCGATTAGGGCTCTTCCCTTCCGCTTCCGCGAGTTGGCTCTCCCGCTGGCAGCGGGTTTTTCCGCGGCAGCGAACGGTCCGCTGTAGCGAGGCGAGTCGCTGGCAGCGAGTGCTCCTGGTCGTCCTCGGCTTCGTCCTCGACTCCTTTCCTTGTCGACTCCGGACATGGCGCCTGGGCTTCGTCGACCTCGACTAGTGGTCCTCGAGATCGAGTAGGCTCCGGAGCTCGGGTTGGTCTGGCTCTCGATCAGGCTCTGCTCGACCAAGGTTGCTCGGACAGGCTCGTCTAGGTCGAATAGGCCTACTCGAGATCGAGTAGCCTCGACTCTTAGACTGGTTCCGCTGCTTTGACCTTGGACTTCTGTAGTGGTTTTCCGAGCTTTTCCGACCTTCTGTAGAATTGCTGTAAAATGCCTCGATTTCTGCGAATTAAACAGAAACTGGTGTAGATTCCATAATTTGGCAAATAAACATAAACTACATAGATTCTGTACTGTCTAAGCCCAAATGAATGCAATGTATACAGAAATTGATATAAAAGTTACTGTAAAACATGGCAGATTCAGCTCACAACAAACACCCCATACTTAAGCTTGCTTGTCCTCAAGCAATACTTTTATTTGTCATTCAGGGGAAGAAATCAAAACTCTCAACATCTTAGATTCATTCTCATATGTCCCTGCAATCAGTTACCATCCTCGAAAAGGTACTTATGTCACAGATTCATGCATGTGCAAACATGTAAAAGAAACATCTACTCATAAAAGGAGGGTTATGCAAAAACATAATTCATATTACAAAGCATTGATAATCAAGAAGACTTTAATTTAAGCTCATGAAGGAGTAGATTGGTAAAAGGCAAAAAGGTGGGCAATTTCTGGCAATGTGGTGCTAATGATCCGGGGAAATGGATTACTTTAAAACTTGAGTTTCCACATTCCTTCTCCATTTGATTCATCACCTTTCATATTGCTTTTCTTCATAATAATGCTTTTACCTCTCTAACCTCGGCACTGCCTTCTCGCGAGTCGCAAAAATGGGTGTCATGAATGGTCCCAGATACTTAGTGCGTCGGACTCCTCACAATGTGTCCCATCTCTCCAAACTATTATCTCAGAGAGCAGGGTCAATCTACCTTTATCTCCTGAGGTGATTGGATTTTCTTTCGCTCATTAAATTTTCCATATTATTCAAACAATTTCATTCCAAACTCCAATAATGATAAACACAACACAAACACCATATAACATCTCCATAATGTAACATCATTCTCAACATAATCCTCGGATAAGGTAAAGAATGGCAATATTTAGATCATGTGGAGCAATAATTGAAATAAGGCATATTATGGCTTTTGTGATGCATAAGCATAGGTAAGGCTAGGATTTAACAATATGAGCATTATATGGAAATATAAAGTCCTCCATCATCTTATCATGCAACATGTCAAAAGCAACTTCAAATTTTACCTCCTTTTATGGTTTTCAAGAAATAATGCACTTCATTGTGACTTCCCTTTACTAGGCAATTTCTTGCTATATCTCTAATGAATCCAATTTTGCATCGTCGAGTTCAATATAAGCTTCCATGACATTAATAAAAAATTTCAAATGGGGGTCATTTTTCTCAAAATTTTTGGAAATCATGCATATACGCACATAAATCAATAATGCATTCCAAAATAGCCATGTAGCAATTCAAAGAAATCATGCACACATAATGTCAAATATGTCAAATATGCATAAAGTAAGCCCTTCCCCCACCCCATACTTAAACATTACAGTGTCCTCACTGTATAAAAATAAGGTAAGGGTAAAGAAAGAAACTCACAAGACAGGTGTGAAGAGCCTCAAATTTTCGACTGGAGCACCTCCTAGGCCGAGTGTTATTGTAGCTTGGTTCCATCCATTTACCTGAAAAGTAGAAGACATATACCCATAATAGCAAAACTAAAAGTGTTCGAAACCAAAAACAAAAAACAAAGTCTCAAATGTCCTAAAAAGTCTATGTACATGCTCTAGATTTTATAGTCGCTAGGCCGACTTTCCATTTAATGCTTAAGGTGGCATCTGCAGAGCCCATGTAGCTTGGGCCTCAAATAGGACTCCATTCTTGTCCATCAGCTGCAATCCTCCAGAATGGATCTTGTTCACCACGAACGGTCCCATCCGCTTCTTGTTGAATTTGTTGGGAAACCAATGATCTTTTGATTTAGAGACATAGAGCTTGTCTCCAACTTCATACTCCTTAGGCTCGTCATTGGATATCCTGCACAATCGCACATACCAAGGCAGACCTCTACCATGTATAGATAAATCTTTAATGGAAATAGGCGAAGAAAGATCCATACCTTGGCTTACCTTCGCGGAGACGGAATCGGGGACTACTGTATTTGGTCGATCTCGACTAGGGCTAGTCGATCTCGACAAGACTGCAGGCTCTGGTGGTGGTCTGCTCGAAGATTTAGAAGTCGACGAAGAACAGGTCTTGTCGATCTCGACAAGCCTGGTCGACCTCGACAAGGGTTCTGGTCCTGGTGTCTGCAGCGTCGAGGAAGGGGCCGTCGAGGAAGATGTGGTCTTGTCGATCTCGACAAGGCTACTCGAGATCGAGTAGCCTTCTCCTCCTGGTGGTTTGCTCCTCGATGAAGGCAGATCTGGTGGCGCCGGGTGGTGGTCGATCTCGACAAGATTAGTCGAGATCGACGAGGCTGGTTCGTCAGGCGGCTTCTGTGTCGAGGAAGAGGGATCTGGGGAGGCCTGGTTGTGGTCGACATCGACAAGCCTACTCGAGGTCGAGTAGGGTTCTGGTCCTGGAGTCGCCGTCGTCGAGGAGGGTGGATCTGGGCTCTTCGTCTGGTGGTCGATCTCGACTAGCGTACTCGAGATCGAGTAGGGTGGCTTGCCGACTGGTTTGCTGCTCGACGATGCCGGTGCTGGTGGAGGCTCCTTGGTTTGGTCGAGATCGACTAGGGTTTGGTCGATCTTGACCCCATACTTAGCTCCTGTCAAGGCATCCGAAAAATAATTAATCCACAACGACTTACCTTGGTCCGTGTCGATTGGATTCTCTGTGTTCTCCTTGAGGATTGCCATGATCTCTTCTACCTGGGCCTCCATGTCCCTCTTTTCTATCTCCTCAGGGGTCATATTTCTTACCTTGGGTTCCCCGCAAGTGATATAGCCAGCTGAGATAGATTTGACCTCTTCCATCGGACCTGTATGCCTTTCAGTTTTATTAAAGGAATACTCAATTACCTCATCGCTGATGTTGAAGGTGAGCACTCCTTTCCTTGCGCTTATGTTGGCATCCACCGTTGCCAAGAATGGTCTTCCTAAGATAATTGGACAAGCAGGATCTTCTTGCATATCAACTATTAAGAAATCAGCAGGGACGAAGAATTTACCTACTTGTACTGGGACATTTTCCACCATGCCTGTTGGAATGACCACCGTGTTGTTGGCCATGTAAAGTCTAGCATCCACAGGCTCTAAGGCACCTATCTTAATCTTGGACCAAATTGTTAAAGGCATTATACTCACACTAGCTCCAAGATCACATAGGGCATTAATTTTGTATGGACCAAATCCAATAGTTATAGCAAACTTACATGTATCCGGCTTCTTCTCCAATATGTCCAGATGGCTGCACTCCTCTGTGATTTAAGCCATTGACCGCTTTTTGCTCAGAATCTCCTTTGGGAACTTGACATAAGATGGCATTTCATTGAGAGCTTCTGTGAAGGGGATGGTGACGTTGAGCTTCTGAAGCATCTTGATGAAGCGCTGAAACTTTTTCTCCGCTGGGTCCTTTAGAGAATTTGTGGGGAAAGACAACTTCTTTTTCTGAGTCGGAGCCAGAACAGACGTCGGAGGTGCTGCAGACTTCTCTATGTCGACCAGGGGCTCCTCGACATCGACAAGGCCTTTGTCGACATCGACCAGATTGGGCCCAGTCGAGTTGCTCTGTGGTGCAGACGAAGATTCTTACAGGTTCTCCTCGAGGTCGACGAAGGTTTTGTCGAGATCGACCACGGCCTTGTCGAGATCGACTTGCTGTTCCTCGTCGTTCTGCTGCTTTCCGACCTCTGGCTCTTGCAGTTGATGGCCGCTTCTGAGTTTTATAGCAGCGATGTGTCCAGTCTTTCCCTTAGGATTTGGTTCTGAAGATCCTGGAAGTGTCCCTGACTGTCTAGGGATTCCGGCTGCTAGCTGACCAATCTGTGTATCAACTGATTTCCTCCAGATATCAATTTCCCCAAGCCTAGAGTTGACACCTTGCATCTGAGTATAGACGGAGTTGAAAGATTGCCTAGTTTCGGAGTGGTTTCTCCGTATCTCCTCCAGGACTGTCTGTATAGCATCCTTCTTTTGATCCCTTTCTAGATGTCCTGGAGCTCTGTAGGGCGGGGGATTCCTAGGGACACCTTGGTTCCATTGTGTTTGCTGAAACCTTTGGTCCCCTATGTAGCGACTAGGACCCCCTGCGTAAGCTACATCCTCATGGTGCTTTGCCAGCCTGACTTGCTCTGTGTGTGGGCACTCAGAAGTGGTGTGCCTTTGCGATCCGCATTCTATGCAAGGCTGATTGACAGAGAGATACTTTACTTGCTTGATGAGCTTCTTATTCTGGTCTCTGTAGTATTGCTCCCTGACATCTGGATCAATCTCCTTTGCTGGCTCATAGAGAGGCATAAATGGTGCTGGTCTGGCGTATGGGTTCTCTTCATAGGTTACAGTAGACCCAGACTTGTTGTCGTAGGTAGTGAGCTTCTCTAGCACACCCCATGCGTCACTTGGCGGCATCGTCAGATACTCGTAGCGAGTATAATTGTTGATTCTGTCCTTAGTGACTTGATCAAGAGAGTTGAAGAAGATCTCCTGAATGATGTAGGGTGGCTGTCCATGAGTAGGGCAGGATCGTAGCAGTTCCTTGTAGCGTTCCCATGCCCTTGCCAGCGGTTCCCCTTTCTGCTGTTTAAAGGCGGTGATTCTCTGGCGGAGATGTGCTGTTTTGGCAGGTGGGAAGAATTTGTTCAGAAACTCTTGCTCTACTTGGGCCCAGGTTGTGAGTGATTTTGCTTTCAGCCCTTCCAGCCATTTCAGTGCAGGTCCAGCGAGCGACCAACGGAAAGCTTTCATCTTGACATATTCCAGAGTTGTACCTTCTGCAAGAGTACGGCACATCTCATGAAAATTAGTAATATGTTCAAGATGACACTCATTAAATCTGCCGTAAAAGGCATTATTTTTAAGCTCTATAAGAAACTGAGTGCGAATTTCAAAAGAGTTTTCAGGGATTAGAATCGCCGATTCAGGCACGACGAGAGTTGGGTGCATGTAGTCCTCTGCCGTGGTTGGATACTGGGCAAGCTCAGCCTGTGCTTGTTCCCTTGCTGCTCTCTCAGCGGTGATAGCAGCATCTTTAGCGGCGAGTTCCCTGGTAAGCCTAGCGATCAGTTGTTCCTGTGTTTCAGCGGCCGCCATGATCCTTTTGAGTTTGGAGTGGATGTGTAGGTAGCGCTCTGGTTCGTCTAAGCTGTCAAACTCAGGTGTTTGACTAGAACGACGCATACACCTGCAAACTAACTCAAAGAAACAGTGAGAATTGACTACCTAAGGCGCGATTGATTGCCTCCCCGGCAACGACGCCAATTTGTTGTTGCAGGAGGATGGTCAAGTATGAAATAAATATAGAATAAAGATCAGACTGACTTCCCTGTCTCAGCAAATAAATACAAGACTTCCTCCCGTTGTAGTAAGAGAATAGTCAGGATCGAATCCACGAGGAAGCACGTCAGCAATTCTTAGGTAGCTGTAAATTCTCACAGGCAAGGCAGCAGAAAGACAGAAACACAGAAAGGAAAGAAACAAATAAACCCGGCAAGGGCAAACAAAATAAAAGCAAAGAACAAAGCAAAGCAAAGCAAAAACGAAAAGCAAAGCAAAGCGTCTCGTCGATCTCGACCACAACTTCCTCGAGATCGACAAAGGCTAGTCGACAGAAAACAGAAATCGACGAAAACAGAGAAAACTTCAACTCGACCTAGACAAGTCCTACTCGAGATCGACCACAGCTTACTCGATCTCGACAAAGCACTACTCTATGTCGACAAGAAAGACAGAAAATATAAATTTGCAGATTTCGAACCAAAACTCAAATTTTGACAGAAATTAACTCAATATATTAAAAGACTTCCAAAGCCAGGGTTTCAACACCACAACGATAACCATGCGAAGTAACACATAAAGGCATAAAAGATCATGCTTTCCATCAAATAACTTTCGTCATTAACAAATAGGCATATAGAGGCTTTCGCATAAACCCTAATTGTTACTAACCCTTTTTCACATAATTAATCCAAGTTGCATTAAGATCACTTTCGCTTCAATAATACAAACAAGGATCACCTTCAACTCTCGCAAAAGAATCATGCTTATAAGGATAGAAGATGAATCGCACAAAAAGATCTGACCTTTATCGCATCGCCTCACATGGCCACCGTCGGGCTCACCCCAGCCCCAGAAGTGGGTGGACTACTCACGCCTCATTGCAGTAACAGACATTGAATGATGAAAAGAAATAACTTGCATAAACTATATTCAAAGCCTTTTACAATCCTGGAAATCAAGTTTCGCAGAAAGCCAAAACCCTAAAAACCTTAGAATTCCTAAATTGTATCTGTGAAACTACTTAATTCTCTCTGAAATTGAATCGTGATCTGAATTCGGAATGAATAAAACTGAGCCCCCTAGGGCCTTATTTATAGGCTTCATTCCCTAGCTATTCTAGGAAAGAAGATATCTATCTATATCTAAAAGGCTTTAAAAGATAAATAAAAGACATAATGGAATTAAATCAACTAGGAAAAGATAAAACTAAATATGGTAGGTCTTCATGATGTGATAGATCTTGTCTCCTTGATGATAGAACTTGATGGAATCGGATAGAATCTTCCGCCTTCGCGCCCAAGGAATCCCATGTCTAGTCGGACAAGTCCTCGTCGAGAAGCTGCTGGACACGTCTCTCGTCGACCTTGAGTAGGGCTCGTCGACCTCGAGTAGGGTGGTTCTTCGACTGGACTTCCTCGGCTAGATCTACTCGATGTGCTCGGACATGGTTCACTGGGCTCTCGTCGACCTCGACAAAGCCTTGTCGATGTCGAGTAGGATTAGGTCATCGACAAAGCTTCCTCGGGTTGGCGTGCTCGACAAGCCTGGATCTGGACTCTGGGCGTCGTCGACCTCGAGTAGCCTTTGTCGACCTCGAGTAGAGATGATCGTCGACTAGGCCTCCTCGAGTGGCTCTCCTCAGCAAGCTCGGATCCGGGCTCAGGGGCTTGTCGATCTCGACCAAGCTTCGTCGAGATCGAGTAGGGCTCTTCCCTTCCGCTTCCGCTTCCGCGAGTTGGCTCTCCCGCTGGCAGCGGGTTTTTCCGCGGCATCGAACGGTCCGCTGCAGCGAGTCGAGTCGCTGGCAGCGAGTGCTCCTGGTCGTCCTCGGCTTCGTCCTCGGCTCCATTCCTTGTCGACTCCGGACATGGCACCTGGGCTTCGTCGACCTCGACTAGTGGTCCTCGAGATCGAGTAGGCTCCGGAGCTCGGGTTGGTCTAGCTCTCGATCAGGCTCTGCTCGACCAAGGTTGCTCGGACAGGCTCGTCTAGATCGAGTAGGCCTACTCGAGATCGAGTAGCCTCGACTCTCAGACTGGTTCCGCTGCTTTGACCTTGGACTTCTGTAGTGGTTTTCCAAGCTTTTCCGACCTTCTGTAGAATTGCTGTAAAATGCCTCGATTTCTGCGAATTAAACAAAAACTGGTGTAGATTCCATAATTTGGCAAATAAACATAAACTACATAGATTCTGTACTGTCTAAGCCCAAATGAATGCAATGTATACAGAAATTGATATAAAAGTTACTGTAAAACATGGCAGATTCAGCTCACAACACTTTTGCCGAGTTGAACTTTGTGTTCCTTCTAATGATAGGAGATTCGCTCTATGTGTTGTCAAGAGGCGTGCCCCGAGGCTCCCTAAGCGGATGCCAGTCTGGCAGACATGTTTCTTTTTCCTCATTTTCTTGAAACCTATGTCTCGAAAATGATTCGACACACAGAAAACACAAGTTTTCTCCTAAAAAGGTGGAGTTCTTTATTAGATTCAATAATCCTAATGCGATAATAAATTAACATGCTTAGTGAGGGTTGAAAATGGATGCAATAAATTGAAAAGCAAATGCGATAAATTAAAAAAACTAACTTCAGGTTGCCTCCTAAGAAGCGCCTTTGGTTAAGTGTAGATGGATCATAAGGCACCTTAGACTGATTAGTGGAACGGGCGTGAACCATGCAAGATAGAAACACTAATGCAAATAAACATTAACAAAATACAAATGCAAAAGCAAATGAATTTAAGAAAGATCGGTGTTCCTTGGCAACGACGCTAAGAATTTGGTAAACGTTAAATGTCGTGGTTTAAAATCCCCAAACAATACCCAAGGTCCACTTTCTATTTAATAGGCAGTATTAGTAAAGAAAGGGGTAGATCACACGAAGAACACCTACGACTCTTACATACGTATGCATTGCAACTAAAGCAAAGGAACAATATCAATAGAGATCTAGACTAACGTACAATGATTGAAATAGCAAATATGAATATAATGAGTAATATAGCTTCACTTACATTCACAAAAATGGTAATTCCATGATCATTGGGATGTTATACAATAATAATTATGTGATTATTCTAGGGCCGATTTAAGCACAAAATTGAGGTAGGTCGAGCCTACTCATAACACCACCTAACTCCCTTAGCTCTTGCATATTGGGGAGAGTATCATTAAGTCCCTAACACCTAGCAAATAAACATTATTTCTCTCGTATATTCTACTTGCCACCTGGTTCTTATCTCCAACTAACTCTTACACTAAAAGAAATAACCTTTACCTGTCAGTTCTCCTACAATATTATGAGTCCATACCCGTCGCTACATGACATGTTGGCTACTAATGGATTAAGGCCTGCAAATAGCAGAATAAAGCTATAATCCTAGCATGATGCAACTCTATCCCGATGGCCAGTTAAGATAAACAAACAACACTTATATAATATTAGCACAAAGATAATTGAAATAATCATAATGCATAACTCAAATCATAATATAAGTCATATCAAACATACCTCACATGTCCTTACCATTTTACTGTAATGCAAGCAAAAGTACAAATGAGGCTACCTGATCATAGGGGTGGAAATGGGGCGGGTTATGGATGGATGAATGCACTCCATCACCCGCCCCGCGGGTAAAAACTTTCACCCGCTCGATCCATCACCCGCAAACCTTTTCACCCGCATCCGACCCGCGCGAGTGATGCAGGTGGAGTGGGTACCCATTAGGTGAAACAAAAGAAAAATCCAAATCAACACAAGTAGTCCAATTCTAATCAAAATTACAAAGAGGGTGGAGTTATGTATTTTTATTTTTATTTTTGATCGACAAAGCACTTAAATTACGAGCTAATTAAAATTTGAAAGTGGAAGGATATATATCCCTATACTAATCATATATTAATCCAGTATATCCCTTGCTATAACGTGGAAAAGCAAGCCGAGAACATATCCATTCTAAATGAAATTTGGTGGGCAAAGCACTAATCAAGGATTAGGATTTGTAGAAGTTAAACTTAAAAAGGGTAAAATAGTAAAATCACACACATTAATCCATCCTTCACCCGCTTCACCCGCTGTTGTGAGCCTAATTTGCCATGTTTTACATTATCTTTTATATCGATTTTTGCATACATTGCATACATTTGGGCTTGAATAATACAAAATATGTGTAGTTTACACTTATTTGCAATATATGGAGGTCTACACAAGTTTTTGTTATATTTCGCAGAAATCGGACGCATTTTGGAGCTTAAAGGAAACTTATGGAGAAGCCAAGAATGGTGCAGCTGGAGAGAAGGCCAATTTCCGGTTTACATCATTCTGAATCAAGCTGTGATGTCTTCATGAGAGTTGTAGCCCTTGGAAAGAGCTTTCCAACGCATGGTCATATGCGTCAATCCGACAACCGAGGCAGCGGGAAAGTGCGTTTTACGAACAGAGCTGGAAGCTGAGAAATCTACTCGATGTCGAGGAAAGTTGTCGACATCGACAAGTCACCAACTCGACATGTGTTCCAATCGACGAGACGAGTATTCTACTCGATGTCGAGGAAAGTTGTCGACATCGAGAAGATTTGTCGAGCACTTCAGAAGTCGAGATCGAGGAGAAGTCCGTGTCGAGAAGACATGTCGAGGAGTCCAGAAAGCCGAGATCGAGAAGGAATTCGAATCTGGACGAGATCTATTCTATTCTATCAAGATTCATCATGAAAGAGAAGATTCACCCACTTGAAGATTTTTAGATTTAATTACATTATGTTATTTATCTTTTATTTATCATTAAGCTTTTAGATATAGATATAGTTGTTCTATCCTAGATTAGCGGGATTTGAGCACTATAAATAAAGCCTTAGGGGGCTGATTTCTATTCATTCAATTCAATTTCAGAGAGAAGTAAGTAGGAGAAGTAGAGAGAGAGAGTGAGCAGCCGGTTGGAGTTGTGAAGCGAGAGCGGAGTTGGCTTCGAGCGGTTGTAAACTTTGGTTTATTTTTATGCAAGTTTCCTCTTTTACGAAGATGTATTTTATTGCAATGAAGAGCGAGTAGTCCACCCACTTCTGGGGCTGGGGTGAGCCCGACGGTGGCCATGTGAGGCGATGCAATAAAGGTTAGATCTTTTGTGCGATTCATCTTCTATCCCTATGAGCATGATTCTTTTGCGAGAGTTGAAGGTGATCCTTGTTTGTGTTATTGAAGCGAAAGTGATCTTAATGCAACTTGGATTAATTATGTGAAAAGGGTTAGTAACAATTAGGGTTTATGGGAGAGCCTCTATATTCCTATTTGTTAATAACGAAAGTTATTTGATGGAAAGCATGATCTTTTATGCCTTTATGTGTTACTTTGCATGGTTATCGTTGTGGTGTTGAAACCCTAGCCTTGGAAGCCTTTAGTTTATTAAGTTCATTCCGTTAAAGTTTGTTTCTGTGTTCGAAAAGCATTTGCATTTAAATTTCTGTTCTTATAGATCTCGGGAAAATCTTGTCGACATCGAGTTCACTTGTCGACGTCGAGAACTTTTTGCTGAAGTCGAGTTTTCTGTTTTGTCGATCTGTGTCTTGTCGAGAACATCTTGTCGATAAGCCTTCTGTGTCGAGTACTTCTCGATATCGAGGACTTCTGTGTCGACAAAACTTGGTCGAGTAATCTGGTCGAGTTCTTTGCTGTTGTCGATTTACTTGCTGTTGTCGACTTGTCTGATGTTGTCGAGTACTTCTGCCTTGATTGCTTTTGCTTGTTTGCTTCTGTCTTTGCTTTTATTTTAGTTGCCCTTGCCGGGTTTTGTTTGTTTGCTTTTATTTGTTTCTTTCTCTGTGATTCTGTCTGTTCTGCGCTGCTGTTGTGAGAATCTGATAGCTACCTGAGAATTGCTGACGTGCTTCCTCGTGGATTCGATCCTGACTTTTCTCTTACTACAACGGGAGGAAGTCTTGTAATTATTTGCTGAGACAGGGGAGTCGTTCTAAACCATATTCTATTCTATACTTGACTTACTCCTGCAACAACACCCGCACCCGCTCCACCCGTCACCCACTTTTTTCCGGGTTTTCACCCACAAAATTAATGCTGGTAAAGTGGGTGGAGTGGGTACCCACGGGTTATTTCCAGCCCTACCTGATAATGGGTCACTTCGAAAAACTAATAAAACTAGATTTGAATGCTGTCTCTAATCGGTGTCTGAGATGTATATGACGATCTAAAGTCCTAGGTCTAATGAGGTATTTATAGGGCTCAAACCCTCTAAGAAAACCTTAGGGTTGTCTTCCTTGGAGGCTAAGCAAGATCTTCAAAGGATAGGAATGAATCTCCTTTGGACAGGATCCGAATTAGAGTACTTATCCTGTCGTAGTGGGCACCTAAGATCTTCCGATGGATGCCGCTCCTTGGCAAGTGTTTTATTTATTCATGCAAGCGCCTGGCTCGGCGGGCGCCGCCTCAACGTCCTTTGCATTTTCTTCTCTTCTTCACTTGGATTATTTCTAGCTTCTTATTTGGTCTTCTTATCTTCTTCTCCAAGCCATCCTAGCTAGCTTTAGGCTCCATCACCATCTCTTCAAGCTCGGCTTCGTGATTCTGTATAATTAACATAGAAAAGTATAGATTCCGAACTTCGAATGGAAAAAGTATAACGATGCAACTTAACTCTAAACTCCTCGATCTATAATGCAACCTAAATTACCCTAAAACTACCTAGAATGCCTATACAAAATATGCATTATCACCCCGGAAATGGCGCCAAATTTGACAGGACAAAAGTCGTTGAGTCCTATCAAAATAAATCTCAAACTCACTAGCTAGTATAGTATGCAAGCAGGGGTCCAACCCACAGAGAATCAATTTTTTCAATTGCAATTTGTACTTATAAATATAAAAGCACATATTTTTTATGAATGAAAATAAACGAACAGAATATTAACAAAAGCAAATAATGATAAAAGAAAAGTGTTTTCAACTACAAGTTCTTGAATTTGGTTGGTTGGCTTGATCATTGAATCTTCTTCTAGTTATATAACTCCCTATTGATTACTTTTATCTTTGTTAGAATAGATTATTAGCCCTACGAGTTCTAGCAATCTCTTACACTCATAATGCAACCCCAACACGGTTAAGATTTAGCAAAGGAATAGCACAAATCCCAAGATTTATAAGCATATAAGTTGTAACACCAATAAATCAATGTTTAACTAGTATATCGATCAATTCCCTACATATTCATTCTTCATACGAATTTCACAAAAAAAACATGTTTGCTACGATATATAATGCTTCATATATGAATGAATCAAAACCCTAGCGTGACACAATTCTAGTAAGGTCGCAAATCAAGATATAATCAACAACACAGTTAATTTAAGCACAAAAATTGAAGCGAACAA
Source organism: Persicaria tinctoria (assembly GCA_037127255.1). Classification (NCBI taxonomy): domain Eukaryota; kingdom Viridiplantae; phylum Streptophyta; class Magnoliopsida; order Caryophyllales; family Polygonaceae; genus Persicaria; species Persicaria tinctoria. The sequence goes on along the minus strand of JBANSL010000007.1, from coordinate 58,348,143 downwards.
TAAGAAAAAAAAACTACAATTTAAAAATCACAAATCAACCAACCAACCAAGTCTCAAATTATAGGAAAAACCAAAGGACATCGGTTACTCATGGAGTACCTAAACATGTGTTTATATAGGCATAAGGGCTGGGAAAAAAACCCAGAAGACGTCCCTAATAGGATAGAATTAGATAAAATTATTATAGATTTAGGATAGAACTTTCCAACCATATCGCATCACGGAAATTGTGAGGGTCATGGGTACGGCACGGGCGCGACAACTCCAGTAGGCTAACATTCAATACCCAGAAAGGCTGCATGCAGTGTTCTAAAAATCGCGCCTAGGCGCCGCCTGGGCGCCGCCTAGGCGCTAGGCGGGACGGGACCTAGGAATTTTTAAGCCTAGGCGGACCTCTAGGCGGAAATTCGTCCAGGAACCGTCTAGTCCCGCCTAGGCGCCGCCTAGGCGCCGCCTAGGCACCGCCTGGTCCCGCCTAGTGTTGTGAGCTGAATCTGCCATGTTTTACAGTAACTTTTATATCGATTTATGCATACATTTCATTCATTTGGGCTAAGATAGTACATAATCCATGTAATTTATGTTTATTTTCCAAATTATCGAATCTACACTAGTTTCTGTTTAATTTCGCAGAATTCGAGGCAAATTACAGCAGTTCTGAGAAAGGTCAAAAAAGCTCGGAAATCAACTACAGAAGTCCAAGGTCAAGAAGCAGCGGAACCAGTCAAATCAAGCCTGGAGCCCGAGTTTACTCGATCTAGAGTACTGCTACTCGACCACGACGAAGTTGTCCGAGCACTGACCTTGTCGACCAAGAGCAGAGTCGAGAAGCCAAGGACGGAGACGTCGGGATGGCCCTACTCGATCTCGAGGAGATCTAGTCGAGATCAAGGAAAACCCAGCGCCTGTCCGAGTCCATGCCGAGGAGGAGTCCTTGACCACACCAGGCAGGCATCCTCGATGAACACCCAACTCGACCTCGAGTTGCCCAGTCTAGATCGACGAGCCAAGGAGCCCAGATCCGAGCCTGTCGAACAGAGCCACCCGAGAAAGCCGAGCCACCATAGTCGACAAACCATGGTACTCGGTATCGAGTACTCTTGTCGATATCGAGTAGCCCAGTTTCTGAAAACGCGTCGCCGTGAGCTGTCCGAGTCGAGTTGGAGTTACTTGGGCACGAAGGAAGTCGAGTTGGCCGAGATTCTGTCCGATTTGATCAAGTCTATCTATGGAAGAGAAGTTCTACCTACATTGGAGATATTTTGCAAATTTAGATATAGTTTCCTTTAAAGATTTATTTCCCTTAAGCAATTTATTTATCTTTAAGCTTTTAAGTAGATATAGATAGATGATTCTTTCCTTGATTAGCGGGGTTTGATCACTATAAATAAAGCCCTAGGGGCTGGTTTTTTCATTCATTCAGAAACACACACAATTCCATTCAAGTAAGTAGGAATAGAGAGAGAGAGTTTGTAGCAAGCAAGGTGGAAAGGCGAAAGCATATTTGTCTTGTTGGTTGTAAGCTTTCTTTATTTAATTCAATGCAAGTTAGTTTCTTTTGTTATTTGATGTCTTTCTTGATGATGAAGAGCGAGTAGTCCACCCACTTCTGGGGCTGGGGTGAGCCTGACGGTGGCTATGTGAGGTGATGCGGTAAAGGTCAGATCTTGTTATGCAATTCGTCTTCTATCCCTATGAGCATGATTCTTTTGCGAGAGTTGAAGGTGATCCTTGTTTCTCCACCAGCACCAGCGCCATCGAGCAGCCAAACAAAAGCCGGGCCCTACTCGATCTCGAGTAAACTACTCCAGATCGACCAACCTGCTACGACGAGCAAGCCACTGGAGGAAGAACAGAACTACTCGATCTCGAGTAAGCTTCTCGAGATCGACTACCGCCTCACGGCCTCGGCTTCACCTTCCTCGACGCTTACTCCACCAGACGGCCAGGGCTCGTCGAGATCGACTAGGCTTGTCGATGTCGACCACCACCTTACTGGCCCAGCTCCTGCTTCCTCGACCCTGAAGCCACCAGGGCCAGGACCGTCCTCGAGATTGACCAGCCTGGTCGAGATCGACCAAGCTTCATCGACTCCCGCATCCTCGAGCAGCTCACCTCCAGGACCTGGAACCTCGTCGAGATTGAGTACCCCTACTCGAGATCGACCAAACACTGTAGTCCCCGATTCCGTCTCCGCGAAGGTAAGCCAAGGTATGGATCTTTCTTCTCCTATTTCCTTTAAAGATCTATCTATACATGGGAGAGGTTTGCCTTGGTATGTGCGCTTATATAGGATATCCAATGATGTGCCCAAAGAATATGAAGTTGGAGACAAGCTCTATGTCTCCAAATCAAAGGATCATTGGTTCCCTAACAATTTCAACAAGAAGCGGATGTGGCCTTTCGTGGTGAACAAGATCCATTCTGGAGGATTGCAGCTGATGGACAAGAATGAAGTCTTATTTGAGGCCCAAGCTACATGGGCCCTGCAGATGCCACCTTGAGCATAAATGGAAAGTCGGCCTAGCGACTATAAAATCTAGAGCTTGTACATAGACATTTATTTTGGGACTTTTAAGACTTTGTTGCTTTTGTTTGTTTTTGGTTTTGAACATTTTTAGTTTTCTATTATGGGTATATGTCTTCTACACTTTTCAGGTCCATGGATAGAGGCAAGCTATATTCAGACTCGGCCCAAGCGATTCTTTCATTCAAAATTAAGAGGTTCTGCACACCTGTCTAGTGAGTTTCTTTCTTTACCCTTGTTTTTATACAGTGAGGACACTGTAATGTTTAAGTATGGGGTGGGGGAAGGGCTTACTTTACGCATATTTGCCATATTTGACATTATTTGTGCATATTTAATTTATTGCTTTGAATTTATACATGGCTATTTTGGAATACATTATTAATTTATGTGCGTATATGCATGTTTTCCAAAGTTTTGAAAAATGACCCCCATTGAAAATTTTGGTTAATGTCATGGAAGCTTATATTGAACTCGACGATGCAAAATTGGATTCATTAGAGATATAGCATGAAATTTCCTAGTAAAGGGAAGTCACAATGAAGTGCATTATTTCTTGAAAACCATGAAAGGAGGTAAATTTGAAGTTGCTTTTGACATGTTGCATGATAAGAGGATGGAGGACTTTATATTTCCATATAATGCTCATATCATTATAATCCTAGCCATACCTATGCTTATGCATCACAAAAGCCATAATATGCCTTATTTCATATATTTGCTCCACATGATCTAAATATTGCCATTATTTACCTTATTTCCTATCCGGGGATTATGTTGAGAATGATGTTACATTATGGAGATTATTATATGGTGTTTGTGTTGTGTTTATCATAATTGGAGTATGGTGGGAAATATCTTGAAATATATGGAAAATTTAATGAGTGAGAAAAAATCTAATCACCCAGGAGATAAAGGTAGATTGACCCTGCTCTCTGAGATAATAGTTTGGAGAGATGGGACACATTGTGAGGAGTCCAAATCACTAAGTATCCGGGGCCATTCATGACACCCATGTTTGCGACTCGCGAGAAGGCAGTGCTGAGGTTAGAGAGGTAAAAGCATTATTATTGAGAAAAAGCATTATGAAAGGTGATGAATCTTATGAGAAAGAATGTGGTATGAAATTGAGTTTGGAAATACTCCATTTCCCCAGATCATTAGCACCACATTGCCAAAAATTGCCCACCTTTAGCCTTTTACCAATCTACTCCTTATTTGAGCTTAAATTAAAGTCCTCTTGATTATTAATGCTTAGTCACGAATGAATGTTTTGCATAACCCTCCTTTTGTGAGTAGATGTTGCTTTTATATATTTGCACATGCATGGATCTATGACACTAGTACCTTTTCAATGATGGTAATTTATTGTAGGGATATATGAGAATGAATCTAATATGTTGAGAGTTTTGATTTCTTCCCCTGAATGACAATTAAAAGTATTGCTTAAGGACAAGCAAGCTTAAGTATGGGGTGTTTATTGTGAGCTGAATCTGCCATGTTTTACAATAACTTTTATATAGATTTATGCATACATTTCATTCATTTGGGCTAAGATAGTACATAATCTATGTAATTTATGTTTATTTTCCAAATTATGGAATCTACACTAGTTTCTGTTTAATTTCGCAGAATTCGAGGCAAATTACAGCAGTTCTGAGAAAGGTCAAAAAAGCTCGGAAATCAACTACAGAAGTCCAAGGTCAAGAAGCAGCGGAACCAGTCAAATCAAGCATGGAGCACGAGTTTACTCGATCTAGAGTACTGCTACTCGACCACGATGAAGTTGTCCGAGCACTGACCTTGTCGACCAAGAGCAGAGTCGAGAAGCCAAGGACGAAGACGCCGGGACGACCCTACTCGATCTCGAGGAGATCTAGTCGAGATCAAGGAAAACCCAGCGCCTGTCCGAGTCCATGCCGAGGAGGAGTCCTTGACCACACCAGGCAGGCATCCTCGATGAACACCCAACTCGACCTCGAGTTGCCCAGTCTAGATCGACGAGCCAAGGAGCCCAGATCCGAGCCTGTCGAGCAGAGCTACCCAAGAAAGCCGAGCCACCATAGTCGACAAACCATGGTACTCGGTATCGAGTACTCTTGTCAATATCGAGTAGCCCAGTTTCTGAAAACGCGTCGCCGTGAGCTGTCCGAGTCGAGTTGGAGTTACTTGGGCACGAAGGAAGTCGAGTTGGCCGAGATTCTGTCCGATTTGATCAAGTCTATCTATGGAAGAGAAGTTCTACTTACATTGGAGATATTTTGCAAACTTTAGATATAGTTTCCTTTAAAGATTTATTTCCCTTAAGCAATTTATTTATCTTTAAGCTTTTAAGTAGATATAGATAGATGATTCTTTCCTTGATTAGCGGGGTTTGATCACTATAAATAAAGCCCTAGGGGCTGGTTTTTTCATTCATTCAGAAACACACACAATTCCATTCAAGTAAGTAGGAATAGAGAGAGAGAGAGTTTGTAGCATGTAAGGTGGAAAGGCGAAAGCAGATTTGTCTTGTTGGTTGTAAGATTTCTTTATTTAATTCAATGCAAGTTAGTTTCTTTTGTTATTTGATGTCTTTCTTGATGATGAAGAGCGAGTAGTCCACCCACTTCTGGGGCTGGGGTGAGCCCGACGGTGGTCATGTGAGGTGATGCGGTAAAGGTCAGATCTTGTTATGCAATTCGCCTTCTATCCCTATGAGCATGATTCTTTTGCGAGAGTTGAAGGTGATCCTTGTTTGTGTTATTGAAGCGAAAGTGATCTTAATACAACTTGGGTTAATTATGTGAAAAGGATTAGTAACGATTAGGGTTTATGCGAAAGCCTCTATATGCCTATTTGTTAATAACGAAAGTTGTTAATAACGAAACCCAGCGCCTGTTCGAGTTGTCTGTTCGGTTTCTGTTTTCTGGTTTCGACTTGTCTGTAGTCGATATCGAGGAATGTTGCTCGATATCGAGTAACTTCTGTGTCCCCGCTTTAGTTTCTGCTTTTGTTTGTTATTTTCTGTTCTATTTCTGTCTTTCTTTGTTTCCGTGCTTCTGTTGCTTCTCTGTGAGATTTACAGCTGCCTAGGATCCGCTGACATGCTTCCTCGTGGATTCGATCCTGACTTTCTCTTACTGCATTGGAGGAGTCTTGTATTTATTTGCGTGGGCCTAAATCTGGTTTGATTTATTTTATTATATTTCATACCTGATTTCCTCCTCACAACACCTAGGCACCGCCTGTGCCTGCCTAGGCACCGCCTAGTCCAACGATTATTCAATTTGCGCTTCTAAGCATATGATTAGTTGACTTAGGGTTTTTTTATCCCCCATTTCGGGATGCATTTGCTTTTCAGTCGAACTTATAGTTTTGGATTTTAGGAGGTTTAGAGTTGTTAGTCAGATATGTACTTTTGCGTTTATTTACTTTAGTGTTAGTTAACTACTACAAATTTGGATTTATGAGTGATATTATGGATTATTATTACATTATATGAATTATTGACAACTGTTATTCGTCAAAATATAAGGAAATAATCAAATTTGTTCTAAGTCCGCCTAGGCGCCGCCTAGGCACCCGCCTAACCACCTAGGCGCTAGGCGGCCACCCATCGCCTAGCGGCCGCCTAGCGCCTTTTAGAACATTGGCTGCATGTGCGACATGGCTTCTTGCAAGCACGACAGGTCATTACTAGGTTTCCTTCTCCCGCCGGGTGCGGTCTCCTCGCGTTTCTTCTCTTGCTCTCCTCATGAACTCTATTGCCTTGGTCTTTCTTTCCTAGCTCGTCCATCACCTTCCATTGCTTCATCTCGCCTCCATAAACTTTGTGACATCCTCCAGATCGCCTCTCTTCACCATCTCGGATCTACAATATGCAAATAAACACAAAAATTGCGTAGATTACAAATTCGAGCACCAAATAATGAAAAAATGATTGAACTAACACCTAATCATGAAATATATGCAATGTAATACACCTTCAACTAACATATAATGTTTATCTAAATACGCAGTATCTTATACACAACCCTTATCGTGTACGAATAAATTATTCGTCTATTTCCTCATGATTATTCGCCTATTTTCAAATGATTATTCTTCTATAATTATGTAATTATACGTCTGTAAAAATAGTGTAAAAATTTTAAATTTTATTCTAACGAATAATTACCCAATACCACCGAATAATTTCATTCCTCCAAATCTCTCAATATCGCCGAATAATCAGAAGTTACATTTAATCTAATCTTTTTATCTTTTTAATTCAATTGTCCAGATTTGTTAACCTAAGTTCTGTACATATGATCTGTTGTCTATACACATATATTTGAAAACAAAAACTCCAAAAATCAACTTATAAAAATTTGAAAAATGTATATAGTAAAATAACATTTGTCTATGACTTTTAAAAATCTTTTTATCTATTTTGAATTTTTATAATTTTTGTAAAATGATTATTTGAGTTTTTTAAAAATATGTTAGAATAACCATGTATAAGTTAAATATAATTTTTTAAAAAATTTTAATATTAATTTAAGAGTAAAATATTTTGTAGAACGTGGTTGTAAGGGGTGTAAATCCTCGAATTTTTTTTCAAAATATTCACTAAAAAATAATTAATTAACAAAATATTCAATCTTTAAAAATATTTACACAAATATTCATTTTTTGCAGATTTTTCAGAAAAACGCGGTCTAGGACCGGGTCTTATTCATTAGGGATAAAATCTAAAATCGAAAAAAAAACAACAAAAAGACGCTGTCCTAGACCGCGTCTCTGATTTTTCTTTTTTTTTTTTGGGAAATTGGAACAGGTCCGGGGCGAAGGAGAGAGAGGAGGCGCGGGTGAGGGTGAGGGAGAACGAGAATCGGTGGGGAGAAGGAGTATCGGTGGTTCAGGGGCTCGGAGAGGGTGAATCCGGGTTGTAGGTGATCGGATCTGGGCTAGTGGTGCCGGCGGGTTCATATCTGGGAGCGGCGAGGGCCACCGGTGGGTTCTGCGTTAGGTGATGCAAGCGAGGGAAGGTATGCGAGGGAGGGAGGGGCTCGGATCGGAGCAGACGGCGAGGACAGAGGAAAGGGCTCGCCGGAGGAGAGAGGAAGGGGTGCCTGGCAGCAAGGGTGAGGGCCGGAGGAGAGAGGAAGGGACGGAGCCTGGCAGCGACGGTGACGCCTGGATCCCCCTACCCCTCCCTCCGCCTCCTCTTCCGTCGTCAACCGCCACAACCACCGCCTCCATCGCCGGAGCCGATGATGCCATCGTGCCTCCGTTCGATTCGGCCTGTTCGGAGCCCTTTCCTCTCCCTCCCTCCGCCCCTCCCTCTCGCCTCCGCCTCCCTCCGGCTGTCTGCCTCCCTCCGCCCCTCCCTTTCCTCTCCCACTTTCCAGTTTCAACTTTTAATGAAAAAAAAAATAAACATACAAGAGACGCAGTCTCAGACCGCGTCTCTTTTGTTAACTTTTTTTTACACCTTTTCACCAATTTCATATTTTTGACCTTCTGAATAAAACACGGGCCCAGAACGCGTTTTTCTGCCGGATCTGACAAAAATGAATATTTTCGTAAATAGTTTACAAGTGTGAATATTTTTGTAATTTTTTATTTTTTTGTGAATATTTAAAAAAAAAATTCAATCCTTTGCCCCTGATCTCGTCCCCCTCTCCTGTCCCTTCTCATATAATTTTTTTTTAATGTTTTTAATATTTTTTTATTTTAGTTTTTCTTTTTAAAGTTGGGATTTGTAAGAGGGAGAGGTTGGGAGATATAGGGGGGAGCCTGGGAGGCATAATGAAGGACATAGGATTTGAAGCCGTTGGCTAATTTTCATCATCCCGTACACTTGCAGTAAGCTAAATGAGTGTGCGTATATACTACCTCCGTTTGGAAACTAATTTTCAAGTCATTTACTATTCACGTACACTTTCTTAAGATGATAAAAAACTATATAAAATATCAATTTTTTTTTACTACGTATTAATTTTTTAATAATCTCATACTTCTTACTAATAAGTATAAGATTATTAAAAAAAATTAATAAACAAAATGACATTTTATATAGTTTTTATCCTTTTAAGAAAGGCAAATTTGCTAAAATGACCTCCATATCCGGAAGGCTTGCAAGAGTAACCCAATCTGGAAAAATTTTGCATGAAAGCGGATATCCGCTTGACAAGGGGAGCCGGTGGCCGGTCACCATGTGGGGTACAGCTGGACAGTCTCGGTGGGAGGGGGGCATCTTTACTCCTGCAAAAGCAAGGACCAATGAGAAAGGAGGGAAGAAGTAGCTGCTGCAGTGGCAGAGGACAGAAGAGAGAGACATATAGAGGGAGAGAGAGGGAGAGGGGTGGTGGTAAAAGTGCACGCTGAGAGGACAGATAGATCAGTGAGAGTGTCAGTGAGGGGGGAAAATATTATTTCAACTAAATGACATATTGTTTAAGATAAAACCAATTGAAGAAGGAAGGGTCTGGGGTTTATTTTACGGATTACGTGTAAGCAGTAAGGTGTAACTGGACACCCGTATTCGATTAACATGTCAGATATTCGCTTTAACTGGACACGATTGTAAGTACGAAAAACACAGGTCATTTACTACCATAATCGAATGGAGAAGATTTATGGGATAATCATATTCTCTATAATGACATATTGTTTTATGTGTGCCAATTATAATATTTACCCATATTTGGATGCCATGATCTCGTTATCTGCGGCCGTCACTAGCATGCTTGACCCATATTGGAATCGAATGGATAAGATTGACAGTGAGGGGGCATAAACATACTTATAATGACATGGTAAGGTGAAGAGAAAAACCATAGAATAACAATAAAGTGGGTGGAGGTAAATTCGTGGGCCGACTGGTAATCCCATAGTTTTTACTGGACACGAAATAAATACGACATGACGGACATTAAAATATACTGGACACAAAATGGCGGAGACAGAATCACTTGCATTAATCAAATACGACACAGGAGCAAACATTTAAAAGATAGTAGGAGAGGTCCTCAACATAGAAGACAGTGAAAACCAAACTTAAGGTAACAAGCATTCAAATTGTGGCTGCGTGGTGAATTTGTATCCATCCCAATCGAAGTGTGGGCGCATATTGCGGGCACGATGGTCAGACGTCTCGTCGCTGAGTGGGAAGTAGACCGTGAAAGTTCGGTTACTCCCATAACCGGACACACCAAGGACCCTCCCGGTCCAAAACCCATCGTTGTCGCGGCAGTCGACACGGTCTTCGGGCATGTAGGCGTCGTAAGAAATACGAGGTGGCCGTGGACGAATTCGTTGAACCGGGAGGACCTCCCTCAGCAGCTCTCTTCTGTTGTTGTGTAGGAGGGTCACATATTCGACCTCCCAGTGGTTAGGGTCCAGTTTGCGCACAAGGGTCGCCTCGTAGAACGACCCGAGCATCCCAGACTCACCGCCGACAATCTCTACTATTTGATTTCGTCGGTACGACGGCGACGACATTGGTCCTGCATAACATGAAACAAATAAGGTAGTATAATGACACAAGTAGCACAACTGAAATCTACACAAATGAAGTCATCGACAAACCTCCATCTTCTGATTCGTCGGATGATATAACGATGGGGACAGGTCGGGGAGGGAGGCCAGATGAGGAGCCGGGGTAAGAGGATGTCATTTCGTTGAAGAGTTGTTGGAGAGGTTGTTAAATGGAAAAGGGGACTTAACTTCACTGATTTGTGGGGAGTATGGATGGTGAATGGCTATCATATAAGTGGGGTGTTTGTGGGAAATAACAACACTGTGCCAATGTGACCGTTGAGGGAGGAAAAAAAGAAACAAAAAGCAATTTGGATTGAATGGCCGTGTTTTGTTGTTGTCTACAATGAACATGGCAGTGGACTCATCTACACATGACACGTGTCAATTATGACATGACAAAAGATAAAGTGGGTTTACTTCTTGTCGGTAGACGCTACATGACACCCCTTTAAAACAACTAGCCGGTTAATTAACAGCTACTGGATAACAAACAGTTTTCCACTATACAACTTTAGGAGTGGTTTTAGTAAATTTTTGACCTTTGTATAAAATTTGGTTTGCCACTCACCATTAATACTAAAAAGATGCAAAACCATAGAGAGAGGAGTACACCCATAGTAATTTCAAACCACGAAATACATTTTCAATCAATATATTATGTTAAAAGAAATGAATAGAATTTTGACCCAACAATAACTTCAGAGAGACCGGGGGGGGAATCTCGCAGAGGGTAGGTAAAGACATTTGATAAGACAGGAGAGAGAGAGAGAGAGAGAGAGAGAGAGAGAGAGAGAGAGAGAGAGAGAGAGAGAGAGAGAGAGAGAGGGCGGGACAGAGAGATGGCGGGAGTGAGATTAAGTCTCCCGCCCTGTCATTTACCCCTTAAGAGAATAAGAGGGAGAGGAGGGAGGAGGGGGAGTCCATAAACCCATTCACGCGCTTGACACCTACTGGGGTTAACTGGACAGACAGCGACTTCTTGGTGGAAATGAGTAAGTCATCCTTTCAAACAATTTAGGTTATGCGATACATCTCTCCTCACAATGTGTTCTTCTCCCTGTGAAACTGAATGTCCCCCCCCCCCCCCCCACTAACTGATGGAACAGGGGAGAACTCGTCCGTGTGTATCACTGTATTGTTTGGCGGCTGGTGGGATTGTGAAGAGGGCATTTGGGTCGTGAAGTCGTCGAGGAGTCAGAAGGCCGTACTGGTAGACGAAAGTATTGACTACGTCTCGCTGAAGAAATAGTTGATGGCCAAGTTTAATGTCGATGGGAGGAGGCATGACGTTGAGCTCACATATGTAAAGCCGAAGAAGGAAGGGTGCAGACCTTTTTCCATTGGGGATGATGAAGACTTGCAGGCCTACAAGTTCGTAAATGGTCTTTCCGATGAACGATTCTGGCCTATCGACCTCCATGTCTCCCTGATATGCAAGGTTGGCGGCGATTTCACCACTACGGAAGGATCCACAACGGCCCATCCACTCGGGGGTGGGCCACACTTGACCCTAGAAGATCACCCACAGTTACAAACTAAAACCCTCTTGGCAGGGGATGAGGAATTGGAAGTTGTGGTAGCACAAGGTGTCGATCGAGCAGGAAGAGTTGTCCAGTTAGAAACTAAAAGTGTCCAGTTAGAGAGCTCACTTGTCCAGTTAGATAATCCACGTGTCCAGTTAGAACAAAGTGATGCGTTGTACAACGCAGTTGCTTATGACTGTTGGAAGCAGGTCATTTCTGTGAGCAGTGACGTCGATGATGTAGTCAGCCCGTGGGATCACGACGCGGACCGAGCGGTAAGGGAAGTAGAGGAAGCATACCAACGCGGAGAAGGGAAGACTGGAGCGTTTCCGACGACTGTGAAACTTGAACCAATAGAGTGGGCGCGTCCCGCTAATGGGAAATTTAAATTGCAAAAGCGCCGCCGCACGTAGCGGGGGCATAGGAACTTCCATCTGCGGGGCCTTTCGGAATGAAGTAGATAGTACGCCCATTTTGGTTAGACGCCTTTCGCAAAGAATTACGTTGGCTATCTGCAACTTCGTATGGGGGGTTTTGTTCTAGTTTGTTCTAGTTCTAGTTTGTTCTATTATGTTAACGGGATGCCATATGACATTACCCCCTTTTGACATGACACTATCGGATTTTGGCATGACAATAGTTGCATATTGACATGACAGTTGTTTCATATTGCCATGACATGTCATAATTAAAAAACCAACGAATACAACAATCCAGCAATAAGTACATATCCAAATGTCTAAAACCAACAAACATAAGTGCATAACCAAATGTCTAAACCAACTAACAAGTCTACACAAACCAACAATGTTTATAAAACCAATGAGGGAGTTTTTTTAAGGATCGGATGGGGTTGTAAGACGTCCGTGAAACATGGCAACACAAAGGGCATGGCGGTACGCCGCAATGAATGAATCGTCCAGGCCACGGAACTTGGTATCACCGGTCGCGAGGAGCTGCAGGAAACGGATGGCATATGGACCGCAATCGCCCCTACATCAAAATAACGAAAATTGCTCACACAACCTGTGCCTATGTTTTCTAAATGAAGAGCCGATAATGACTTACGATTGTTTGTTTTGGGGAATCCCCTTCACCCTTTTGTACGCCAAGGGTTCCGGGACTTTGCCGACCCATTTGACTCGAAGTTCAGGGTGGCCGTTCATCAGAATGGGGAGGAGGTGGGTAACCGGCTTCAGGAGGCCCGGCATATGGCGTTCAACGACGTGGCTTGTGTCGCAATCGTACACGTCCAATGTCCACTCCGCGAAGTTGATGTCTAGGGCCACCCGGTGCTCGTTCTTCAGATTCCAAGGTGCCAACACGCGCTCGACATCGTCCCAACCCGTCGGAAACTTCTCCGGCAACTTGCCGTCGAAGTATTGGGTCATCGTGTCGTCCCCCTTCACCACCTCAAGGTCCCCCTTCGCGTCCGCCAGTTTCTTCTGCAGGAGATACCCCCACAAGAAATCCAGAACGGCGACCCCTTCGTACTTGTCACCGGCGTTGATGTCCTTCCGCAGTAGGGCGCAAGCTTGCTCAATATGTTGAACGCAAGGAAAAATCTTTATTTTGGAAGACCATATGAGGAAGAAGGTGATGACTCGAACCACAATGTAGGAACGTAACTAACCTCGGATGACACCCAGTTGGTCGGTGATTGAAGTGTCCCAAAGAACTGCTTCGCCAGTAGGGTGCCTTCCACCGACCGGACGGGGTCACTTCCGTCCTTCATCCACGCAGCGAACGCATCAGCATCTGCCCTGGTCGCCATGCCTAGCTCGACGGCATCCATTGGCTTCTTGCCCGCACGCGGCTTCTTCGCTGGCTGCGTTTCCTCCGCCTGGGACAACGTATCAGGATGTTGATGGGTGCTTCTTCTCGGGCGTATGAGGGGCACCTCAGCCTCAGCCTCAACATCAGAACCGGGTGCCACCAGCTCCTCCTGCAACTTGAAGCCCATTGCGCATGACATGACAGTAAACACAAATAACATGACATCATTTATATATTCACATGACAGTCTCATGCGCAAACCTTCTCCTTGTCCTTCAACTTGTCCTCCTTCAACTTGGCCTTGGCCTTCAACTTGTCCTCCTTTCTCTTGTCCTTGCCCTCGTCCTTGTCCTTGTCCTTGCTCTTATCCTTGTCCTTCCCTGATCCATGAACCTCAGCACATGACCTCTGCGTATATTAACATGACATATATACTGATAAACATGGCATCTATATTAATTGACATGACGATTATGACCTGATACCGGGAGAACCTTACCTCCTTTCCCAGAACTTCCTTGTCCTTGCCCTCGTCCTCCTTGCCGGTATCCTTGTCCTTCACTGATCCCTGAACCTAATCACATAACCTCTTATTAACATGGCATATACTGGAATTGGCATGACATGTATTGATACTAACATGACATACATTACTAACAACATGACAGTTACAGGAGATGACATGACGCTTGTGATCTAATACCAGGAGAACCTTACCTCCTTTCCCAGAACTTTCTCTCGCTCCTCCGACTCCCTGGTCCCCTTCAACCGCAGTTCCCTCCTCATGTTTTCAATCGCCTCCTCAAGCGTCGCCATCTTCGAATTTACCTCCGCGGATATACTCCTCAGCAACTCGTCCATCTTTGCCACTAACCGTGACTCTATTTATAATAGGGTAGCTTGTGTCTGCGTGCCCTCCCCTGATTCTTGTGTTGACCCACTTGCTCCCTTTGGTTGTTTCTTTGCTGAGGGTTTGACATTTGCTGATAAGAACGCCCGGGATATGTCGTCGAAGAAGTTGTCCCGCTTGTCGTGAGTGTTTCGGGCATCGCGGTATAAACCGGTTGCTCTCTCCATATCATCGGGGAGCAGAAGAGGCCTCGCGGCTGCAGGGTCATTGAAGTGCCCCAGCTCCTTCGCCTCCTGCAGTCGGGTTTCGATTGAGGCATACTCGAGGTTCAGGTCTCTAAACTCGTATCGCAGACACCTGGGGTACAGCTTCTCATCTATGACATTCGCGAATTGGTCGGCCATTGGAGTGAGGGCTTCGTACAACCATAGCTGCAATTACATATTGTCCAGTAAATAATCAGTTCATGTCTAGTCAATAAATGTTGGACGCCTAGTAAACCAGTATAGGGCGTCCAGTCATATCTGTGTACGAACCTGGAAGGCGAGAGGGAAACCCATCAGGCAATAGGCCGGGCGTGCATTGGAGCTGCCCTCATCCCGTTGGAGCTTCCTCTCGATTGCACGGTGTAGGAACTCGTTCGTTCGCTCGTAGCAAAGCCGACCCCACGGAAACGTCAGGAACCTGTCAACGTCGCCGACAAGGTCGACCACCCACCCATGAATGTAGTTTTTGGGTTCCTTCCCGAACAATACTCCCTCGACCAACATCAGCAGGACAGATTTCAACTTTCTGGTGGACGATTTCTCAGATGCCATCGCCACACGGAACTCTACCTCGAACTCAGACATCCTCATCTTTGAAACTCCAAAGAAATCATACATTGCCTTCTCGAACCCGTCGTCGTCCTCGGGCTCTTCGCCATAGCCACAGTTGAGACCGGTGACAATGGCAAACTCAGCTATTGAGAACCTGACGACCGCTTCATGGATCTTGTACCATGTTTCATTCTCCTTCTTCGACTTCAATTGTCGTTGGAGAACATAGTGTACAAGTTATCCCGAGAACTGGACCCTTGTGCCCAGTCTTGCAATGCCCCCCAACGGGCTGTCGGTCAGGCGCTTCCAATGGGACTCGCTCAACCGGTTGTTAATGTTAACCAGGAGCGCCATCCGGGAGTATTGGTTAATTTTTCCTTTGAAGTGTCTTTCTTCCTCTACGGCGTACACAGCCTGCACAGACTTCAACATGTCAGCCACACTGCAGCACAACAATCACAACTTACATTACTCGAACGAAAGCCATATTACCGCGCCGGATGTTTGAGCTGTACGGTCTACAATCTTCTTCATACTTCGCTGCGACATTTTTAATATTCACCAAATATCCTGCACAGTGGAAGACCCAAAATCAGTATTCTACACATCAATTCTTCTCCCCCAACCCACAGTTCCCTTCATATCAATATCAAATGCACCATGATAGAAACACAATTACACATGACACATACACATATAAACATGACACATGGTTGTGAAAACATGACAGCATACGTATTCAATATGTCCATCTCCATTTGCACACAAGTAATCCTATTCCAGATAATTTCGATTCCACATAAACTTTTCACCCTTTCTACAATTTTCTCTAACCCTAATGCGCCGCATTTCAACCAATTTCCCCCAAATTCCCCCCTACTACGCCGCATCTACAGTCATAGGCCCCATTTCGCCCAATTCCCACCTAAACGGAACGGATCTACACTCCCCTTCTCCTGATAAGTTGGATTCAACAACACAGTTGCCCAATTTCCCCGTTCCCAACAATCCCCTTCTCTCCCAGACGCGCAAACCCCAGTACCCAAACTTTCCACCAATTCTTTTTAACTTGACGCCCGTTACTTCCTACATGACAGGGCGATATTGCGTACTGTCAACCCATTCGACCCCTTCTTCCCATTTTCACACAATCCAAACCAGTTTTGTTTCTTCAAATCTGTTCCTCCCCTACCAATCGAAGCAAAACGTATTTAATCGGCATTGTGAGGGTTTACTTACTTCGAAGTCTCGTCTCCTCTTCTGCACTGTCGTCCTCTTCCTCGCCTTTGCTGCTTCTTTTCCTCTCTCGCTCTGTCGTCTCCTTCCTTTTCTTCTTCCTTCTCTTCTTCTTTTCCTCAGCCGTATGGTCGTGCTTTGAAGGCGATCAACTCATGTAAACCAGATCCTTTTGATGGTACTGGAGAGCCCTATCGAGTGGTGCAATGGCTTACTCACATGGAGAAGGTATTCAGAGGTGTTATCTGCACGGAAGATAACAAAGTGCACATAACTGCTCTTTACTTGAAAGGAGAAGCTGGGCAGTGGTGGGAAGCTGCCAGGCTTGCCTGGAATTCACACCCAACATGGGACGCCTTTAAGGAGACTATTAGCAATCATTACTTTGTGCCAGCTCTTAGGATAGAGAAAAGAAGAGAGTTCTTGATCCCAATACACAGGGAATGAAGATGGCTCAATTGGTGAGCAGATTCTACAACTTCCGTATGCTCAAGACCTGGTCCGCAGTGAAGCCGATGCGATCATGTACTTTCACGAGTCGGTATACTATGAGCTAAAGCTGCAGATGCTACAACGTGATTACCGAACCTTAGATGAGTATATTAATGCAGCTTATAAAGTTGAAGCTACATTGGAGGAGGGCAAGAAGAACGTTGAGTTGTCAGAAAGGAAGAAAGGTAGCCAGCAGTATTCTGGAACTAAGAGACCACCACCATTTTCCCCAACTGAGAGGATGAATGTTAGCAGGACATCATCAACACAAATTACCAACCAGACCTTCACTCGAGATGGTCGTCCTATTATCTGTCACAATTGTGGTAAGCCGGGTCATGTGAAACCCGCGTGTGAGGAAGATGCCCGTGTTTGTAGAGGTTGTGGAAAATATGGGCACATGGTGAGATTTTGTAGGAACATTGGCAATGGCCAACCCCAGTCACAGCAAGCCTCAGCAGTCGATCCAAGAGTTCCAAAAGCGGCAACAAACTCGCACCAGTCACGTGGTCATAAGGCTCAAGCTGCATCGGAACCCACAATACAAAACCGGGGCAAGGCCCCAATGGTGGGAACATCTAACCAAGGTCCTAATCTCTACACCTTGGATACCGTTGATGAGTTTGGTGGACAGGAGTAAAGAAAAATGATGATGATAGTTGGTTGAGAATCTCGTTTTTCCGTTTAGTCGTTCATTTCTAGAATTTCAATAAAGTCAAGTCAGGGCGAGTATGCCCCATGAGCCTAGGTCTTGTCAATTCAGAGCGAGTATGCCCGATGAACCCGTGTCTTGTAATTCAGTACTTTCATACGATTATGTTGTTAATAAAAATAAGTATTTGCTTACAATCTAGCATTGAAATGCTAAGTCGAGTGGGGATTCGTAACGCTATGAGAAGACAACAAGAATATTTACAATCATGTTGTGAGTTAGAGAATACCCACTCTATGTGCTACATTTCTTAGGTTCAAATTATATAAGTTAAGTTTATGACATATGATGTAGGATCAGCTATGTGTTCGAAATGTTAATATATCAAGTGAGAGTCGGGAAGTGTTCCCTATAGACTCTACGATAAACTTTTATCTGACTTTTGCGACAATTTGTGTGGTAGCATAGAGATATGAAAACCGTGCTATATAATCTATTAAAGGTTTATAGGTAGGATCCACCACAAGATAGAGATTCGAGTTTTAGTTTCACTATTCTTCGTTACCTACGACCGATCATAGGTCATATCCTATCGATTTTCTATGATCATGTAACCGAACTCTCAGTGAGGCAAACACCTAAGGGATAAAATTCCAAACATAACTTCTTACACAAATGTTAACAAAAATATAAAGAATGCAAATACTCGAGAACCGGACTATGGTCAAGTTGAGGAACCAGAAGGGAAGATCCATCATTCATCACCTACGAATAGGGTTTGCCAGTCTGTCATAGTGGTTGCCTTCAAAGCCACCCGGGCCATTTGATAACCTGGAAAAGGGAATTGAATGGGACTGAGACGAAAACCAATGACAAACTAGGTACCCACGCTCGTCGGGTGACATGAGTGACTAACCTCGATCAAATCATGCTAACATTAAATACTCTCTAAATAATTGTTGCTTTATTGTATATGTTAAATGGGGAAAAAATCAAAATAAATGTGGTATCTAAATTTTTTATCACTGATGAGTTCGGAAGGCGACTAGTTATTGTAGATGTAGCTTGTAGTCTCATTTAATTCGAGACGTAAGTAGAGCAAAGTATGCTCCTTGTTGATTCTTCCATGTATTTCCAAGGAGATTCATTCCTACTCATCAATAAAGTCAATCTCTTTTTTCGATCCGAGGACAACATCCTAACATCATTACATTCTTCTCCTTATTGAAGTTTCGGGTCGAAACTTATTTTTAACGGTGGGGATATGAAATACCCCAAAGTATTTTTGGGTATTTCTGTAAATATAAAAATTATAATAAATGTGAATATTTTTTTTTAAATAAAAGAATTTATAAAATTCGTTATGAAATATATACCTTACTATTTGGTTCTTAGTAATTACAACATAAAATTTGGTTAACATTATTATTTTAACTAAAATAAACATTATTATTGTCATTTTTATTAGTAGTATAATTACTTTTATAATGATGTGAGTTCATTATTATTAAAAGGTGTTTTACGTAAATTATTTCAATACCCAATGTGATATCATTTTTAAATAAATAAGTATGATTTATAATACGACTTATTGTATTTAACATATTATAATGAATTTATGATTTAATAATATGGATTATAAATTTTGAAAGTTATTTTTAGTAAAATAATTATTTTATGAAATTTCATTTGAAATAATTATTCAAATAAAATCACTTATCATAAGTTATTTATTTATTTGATTATTTATTTATTTTTATTTTTGTAAAGGATATATATATGTGTGTGTGTGTTTGTCGGATTTTATCTTTTATGGTATTTATCTATTTTTTTCAAAATTAAATAGCCTTATATATACAAATATAACCAAACCAACTTTTTGTTGAACCGATTTAGCTGAACCGAAAAAAAAAAGAAGGGGAAAGCCGGTTCACACTTGAACCGCTTCTTCCTCCTCTTCCACGTTACTGCGCAGGAACTCTCCAATGGAGGTTTACTCCCTTCAATTTCTCGACTTCAAAACGGCTTTATTAATACCTAATCAATTCTACCTTATCTAAAACGTGGACTAATCTTGAATTAATGGTCGAATTCATCCTCATTTCCATCCAAATTCACAAACCCTAATTTTGTAGTTTCGTCAAATTGACGTGGTAGATAAGATTGAAAGACCGAATTGATTATGAATATTCATTCCTCTCATCAATTCTGATTCAATGACGCCTTCAATTCTCGATTCCGTTCACATTTCAAGCTCGGACTATAAAAACCCCTATTCGACGTTGGACTCAATCCGCCATTGCTAGTCAAAATCCAAGCTTCTAACCTACTGTTTTGCATTCTAAACACATCTAGAAACATTTACATTTACAAAATTTTCTTGAAATCATCCCGATTTCGAAGCCCCCAAATTCATCCAGGCCTTCCGCCATCGCCAGACCACCTCCGCCGCCGCTCGCCGCCAGCAATCGCAGCCGGCCTCGCCTCGCCACCCTCGCCGGAACTACCCTCGAGCCGTGTCGAGCCACCGCCGCCGTTCCGTGTCGAGCCACCACCGCCGAGTCACCATAGCCATAGGTGAGGAATTCACATTGTGATGGACACTGTACGTGCAAGTGACGGGAGGAAGAAGAAGTTGTGGAAATTTCATAAAACCTCCCATATTTTCTATTCCTATAAATTATGCCCTATTTCAGTTTCTAAAATTATAAAAATTAGCCCTTAGTTTCAAAACGTATTTTAACTCGCGTTAACTCTTAAAAACTCGCAGCGGTAATCTCAGGTTCCGACACACCCATTGCGTGAAGGACTTGAAGAAGATCAAAGTGGTATAATCTCCAACTCGATAATTAATTCGATTTTTATTTCGAATTAATAAGTCAATTATGCGTATTAAATACCAATTAGTAAATTCTTTATCGTCCTCGTAATTCATGTGTGTAGATCTGCTGTTAATTTATTCAACTCTGTCATCAAGCCTTTGAAGTCCATAGTTGGTATCGAAATCCAACAAGGTGAAAAAGGCAAGTGACATTCCGAGCCTTTCATGCTCATCTGCGTGCCTTCGTGTCTTGTTGTTTTCTTGCCTTGACCTGCATGCCAAATCAATTAAAATAAATTACAAATCACTTGCTTTGTGTAATTTATTCAACCGTTATTTTGGACTTGGCATGTAATTGGGTAATGTTATTATTTGATCTTATTATAAAATAATAACGCAGATACCCATTTTATAAAATGCATGATTTATCATTCATTCTTCCATGCAAAATAAGTAGGTATGGAGCATATTATCCTGTTGATGCATCCATGCATATTATATGGTATTGGCATCCATTTTACTTCTATAAGATGGATTATTTTATTTTATGCGATCACCTAGTTTGATATTAATTACTAGTTAATATGTGATGATGTGTGTGAGATGTGAAACTCAATTGAATCATGATAAAATAAAATATAGTGTGCGTATCAATGAAGATACGGGGTCCAACCCAATGGGAATTGGGCGGTGTCTCAACTTTGGGTTAACTACTGAGTTGAGTTTGGATTGAATGGGTTAAGACCATGTTGCGTCTTAAACCGAAACAGTTTCATGAAACTAACATTCTCGAGATACAATATTCGAGATGAAATCTGACTACGAAATCGTAGGTAGGTCGGACGTCCTATCCAGACTCGGCCGGTATAATATAGTTAATGTTAAAATAAAAGTAAACAGGTCAAATATGATATCCGTGTGATGTGTTAAAATATATCTATATATAAGCTATGCAATGTGAGATAGTGAGTGAATAATATTATTCATTTACCTAAAGTTAATTTTTGTTTATAGACTTGATATCGGGGGACACGAAGTCAACCATTTTCCCACTCCTAATAGTAGGCTCTCCCTAACGTCTGGGTAACTACTAGCGGGACGGATTTGGGCCACATGGAGTACCTCATAATCCGATATCGAGTCCGAACTTAATAAAAAATATTTTTCATGGTGATCATAAAACGCATTTCTAAAGCTATATCGTATCCCATCCGTAATCGGGGTATGGTTCCTAAGGTGCTTGTCACCTACATCACTTTCTTATTCAACCCTTCGAGGTTATCCGTGTCACAGAAGTTGAGTCATCAAATATAAAGCCTACATAAAATATTCTCATATGTAATAATCTCATTTGGATTCAATTCATACCTTATTATGGTCACTGAGTTTGAATCCAAAGTAGTCCCAGTTTTCGAGCCGTCACTTGCTAGTTCTCGCGAACTAACCATCCTTTGTTAATTTGGACGGCTAGGGGTTCATTGTCTCCGGACAATACCTCAGCCTCCAGTTCGCAGGTTTAGATCGAGTCTTTGAAGAGAAGTTGAAGAAGTTCAAGATGACATTTTATGTTTTCAAGATTTGAAGAAAATATTGTATAACTGGTAAATGTTTATTTTTACAAAGTCTTCCGCTGTAATGTATTTGATGTTTCAAATATTGTAATTTGAATCATGAGTTTAATAAAAGCATGATTTATTATATTTAAGTCTTCCGCTATTTATATTTTCTGTAGTTATCATCTTGTTTATGGGAGCATGGTAGCATGTCCCTATAAGCCTAAGGTGGTTACAAAGACCTTAAAGTCCGAGTAACTACTGGCGCTGGAACATTTCCTCATTTACCGAAGGGGATGTTACAGAAGGTGGTATCAGAGTTTAGAGTTTTTATAAAATAAAATTTAAGTATCATAAAGTGAAAAGTTTTTTGTAAACAAAATTTCTCGTTCTTGGATTTTCAATAATCTTTTTATACACTCTCAAAATATTCTAATTAAAATCGTCTTCAGTTTCTCACGGAAAATTGCTTGAATGTTTTCTAGTGTTTTAAGATAAATAGTATTCACAAATATTAAATATTTGTCTAGTAAGTTTTAGTGTTCAAAATGCTTCCAAGGATTCAAGAATTTATTCAAGTAAAACATCGTAGCCTTCAACTTCTCGAGTCGATCGTAAACTTCCTAGCACTTGGTCTAGTAACCCAACTACCTTGTCCTCCCTTCGCACTTCGTAAAGTCAATTAGGAATATTGACTTGCCTAGTGTATAGTTCAGTTGATTCCGGTTAATCCAATGGTAGATAATGTGTTTGAACGTCAAGTCTTGGTGTTTAAGATGTGAACCGGTGTTGAAAATCAAAGAGATAAGATGCCTCAGAATGAAGAAAAGGGATCGATGACATTTCATTTCTACATACACAGATCATGAAAACCAGAGGAGGCCGAGATGATCGACCAGCCACATCCGCCCCAGTTGCTAAGAGGGAGTACCATCTTATCAAGAGAAAGAAACCTCCTGAAATCCATGAAGAAGCATCTGAGAATTCAGTGACGGGTGAGGATAGAGCACACCACCAAGTTGAAAGTCAACCTAGGGAGTTATCTCAAGCCCCCGTAGATAACCTAGATGATGAACTCATGCAAGCACTGAATCAATTAGTGTCAAACGCTGTAGCTCAAGCATTAGCTGGAAATACGCCGGCGTCATTTACTAGACCAGATGGTGATGCTGCACATGTGAAACAACCAGCAGCGGCACAAGCACAAGAAACTCAGATGATAACGCCTGTGAGAGTGGTAGAACTGGGAAACACATATGGTCGTGCTTTGAAGGCGATCAACTCATGTAAACCAGATCCTTTTGATGGTACTGGAGAGCCCTATCGAGTGGTGCAATGGCTTACTCACATGGAGAAGGTATTCAGAGGTGTTATCTGCACGGACGAAGACAAAGTGCACATAACTGCTCTTTACATGAAAGGAGAAGCTAGGCAGTGGTGGGAAGCTGCCAGGCTTGCCTGGAATTCACACCCAACATGGGACGCCTTTAAGGAGACTATTACCAATCAGTACTTTGTGCCGGCTCTCAGGATAGAGAAAAGAAGAGAGTTCTTGATCCCAATACACAGGGAATGAAGATGGCTCAATTGGTGAGCAGATTCTACAACTTACTTCCGTATGCTCAAGACCTGGTCCGCAGTGAAGCCGATGCGATCATGTACTTTCACGAGTCGGTGTACTATGAGCTAAAGCTGCAGATGCTACAACGTGATTACCGAACCTTAGATGAGTATATTAATGCAGCTTATCGAGTTGAGGCTACATTGGAGGAGGGCAAGAAGAACGTTGAGTTGTCAGAAAGGAAGAAAGGTAGCCAGCAGTATTCTGGAACTAAGAGACCACCACCATTTTCCCCAACTGAGAGGATGAATGTTAGCAGGACATCATCAACACAAATTACCAACCAGACCTTCACTCGAGATGGTCGTCCTATTATCTGTCACAATTGTGGTAAGTCGGGTCATGTGAAACCCGCGTGTGAGGAAGATGCCCGTGTTTGTAGAGATTGTGGAAAATATGGGCACATGGTGAGATTTTGTAGGAACATTGGCAATGGCCAACCCCAGTCACAGCAAGCCTCAGCAGTCGATCCAAGAGTTCCAAAAGCGGCAACAAACTCGCACCAGTCACGTGGTCATAAGGCTCAAGCTGCATCGGAACCCACAGTACAAAACCGGGGCAAGGCCCCAATGGTGGGAACATCTAACCAAGGTCCTAAGCTCTACACCTTGGATACTGTTGATGAGTTTGGTGGACAGGAGTAAGGAAAAATGATGATGATAGTTGGTTGAGCATCTCGTTTTTCCGTTTAGTCGTTCATTTCTAGAATTTCAATAAAGTCAAGTCAGGGCGAGTATGCCCCATGAGCCTAGGTCTTGTCAATTCAGGGCGAGTATGCCCGATGAACCCGTGTCTTGTAATTCAGTACTTTCATACGATTATGTTGTTAATAAAAATAAGTATTTGCTTACAATCTAGCATTGAAATGCTAAGTCGAGTGGGGATTCGTAACGCTATGAGAAGACAACAAGAATATTTACAATCATGTTGTGAGTTAGAGGATACCCACTCTATGTGCTACATTTCTTAGGTTCAAATTATATAAGTTAAGTTTATGACATATGATGTAGGATCAGCTATGTGTTCGAAATGTTAATATATCAAGTGAGAGTCGGGAAGTGTTCCCTATAGACTCTACGATAAACTTTTATCTGACTTTTGCGACAATTTGTGCGGTAGC
This sequence comes from Persicaria tinctoria, assembly GCA_037127255.1. NCBI lineage: Eukaryota > Viridiplantae > Streptophyta > Magnoliopsida > Caryophyllales > Polygonaceae > Persicaria > Persicaria tinctoria. Next base: position 58,323,645 of record JBANSL010000007.1, on the reverse strand, counting down.
ATAGAGATATGAAAACCGTGCTATATAATCTATTAAAGGTTTATAGGTAGGATCCACCACAAGATAGAGATTCGAGTTTTAGTTTCACTATTCTTCGTTACCTACGACCGATCATAGGTCATATCCTATCGATTTTCTATGATCATGTAACCGAACTCTCAGTGAGGCAAACACCTAAGGGATAAAATTCCAAACATAACTTCTTACACAAATGTTAACAAAAATATAAAGAATGCAAATACTCGAGAACAAGACTATGGTCAAGTTGAGGAACCAGAAGGGAAGATCCATCATTCATCACCTACGAATAAGGTTTGCCAATCTGTCATAGTGGTTGCCTTCAAAGCCACCCGGGCCATTTGATAACCTGGAAAAGGGAGTTGAATGGGGCTGAGACGAAAACCAATGACAAACTAGGTACCCACGCTCGTCGGGTGACATGAGTGACTAACCTCGATCAAATCATGCTAACATTAAATACTCTCTAAATAATTGTTGCTTTATTGTATATGTTAAATGGGGAAAAAATCAAAATAAATGTGGTATCTAAATTTTTTATCACTGATGAGTTCGGAAGGCGACTAGTTATTGTAGATGTAGCTTGTAGTCTCATTTAATTCGAGACGTAAGTAGAGCAAAGTATGCTCCTTGTTGATTCTTCCTTGTATTTCCAAGGAGATTCATTCCTACTCATCAATAAAGTCAATCTCTTCTTTCGATCCGAGGACAACATCCTAACATCAGTACATTCTTCTCCTTATTGAAGTTTCGGGTCGAAACTTATTTTTAACGGTGGGGATATGAAATACCCCAAAGTATTTTTGGGTATTTCTGTAAATATAAAAATTATAATAAATGTGAATTTTTTTTTGAAATAAAAGAATTTGTAAAATTCTTTATGAAATATATATCTTACTATTTGGTTCTTAGTAATTACAACATAAAATTTGGTTAACATTATTATTTTAACTAAAATAAACATTATTATTGTCATTTTTATTAGTAGTATAATTACTTTTATAATGATGTGAGTTCATTATTATTAAAAGGTGTTTTACGTAAATTATTTCAATACCCAATGTGATATCATTTTTAAATAAATAAGTATGATTTATAATACGACTTATTGTATTTAACATATTATAATGAATTTATGATTTAATAATATGGATTATAAATTTTGAAAGTTATTTTTAGTACAATAATTATGTTATGAAATTTCATTTGAAATAATTATTCAAATAAAATCACTTATCATAAGTTATTTATTTATTTGATTATTTATTTATTTTTATTTTGGTAAAGGATATATATGTGTGTGTGTGTGTGTTTGTCGGATTTTATCTTTTATGGTATTTATCTATTTTTTTCAAAATTAAATAGCCTTATATATACAAATATAACCAAACCAACTTTTTGTTGAACCGGTTTAGCTGAACTGAAAAAAAAAGAAGGGGAAAGCCGGTTCACACTTGAACCGCTTCTTCCTCCTCTTCCACGTTTCTGTTTGAGAAGACACTTGGAGTGAGGGAGTCCACCTAGCAACGTCTACCATTGAAATGGTATTTGATGAAGCAGCTTGAGTTGTGGATGTTACCCCCTCGATTTCAATTTCTCCTTTGTTAATCATGTCCTCTACAATGTCTTTGAAGACACAGCAATCCTTGATTGGATGACTAACAAGCTGGTGGTATGAGCAGTATTTTGGATAACTCGGTTTGCCAACCACTTTTGGCCTTTTTGGCTCCGGGAGTGTTAGAAGCCTAGCACTCATCAACTCATCGAATATCCTTTGTACATCATCATCGTCAAAAGGATATTTCTTTTGCCTTCTTTCCAGAAGGGCGAGTCTATTGGATGGCTCTTTGACTTTCTCTTTTCTTTGAGCTTTAGAACCATTTCCGTTACCGAACTCTCGATCATATTTGGCGAAAGTCACCATAGACTCTTCTTCGTTTTATTGCTCATCTCCATCATTTTTGTTAGCCTAACTATCTTGAGGCCATTTGGATTCTCGTGCTAGCTAATTTTCAACATCGCACACTTTAGACACCAACTCATCAAATGATCGAGGGTCAGCACTACCAACATTTACCGCTAATTCTGGCATTAGGTTGTTGATGCACATTTGAACACAAGCTTGTTCGCTCAATTTTTCATGGCATTGGAGTCTCATGCTCCTCCACCTGGCGATGAAGTCGTTGGCGAGCTCGCTAGACCATTGATATGTGTTTGCGAGATTTAGAATGGAAACTCTCGCTTTCGAGCTCACAAACTGAGCTAGGAACTCTCTTTGCATATCGTTTCATGTTTGAATCGACCCTGGTTGAAGTTGAGTGTACCAAGTGAATGCCGATTGACAGGCCTAAAGTCGTTATGCCAAATCAAAGTAAATTCCTAAGATGCAAACTATAACAAGTATAGTAGGTAAGTTAGGGTCGAACCCACAGGGAAATAGAATCAATTGTAAGAGCAAGTATTATTACCCAAAAGTAACCGATTCAAGGGGGAGTTTTGTGTGTAAGCAATGGTGACAGAACAAGTTGCAATAAGAGGTTGCGAATATATGATGGAAAAGTATCACACCAGGTAATTATCCGCACAACAATTGAGATGGTTCATCATCGCATTCTATGAATCTCAAGTTCTATTGTCTAGTAATTGTTCTCAATTCAGATCGTGTAATAGCTTTTAGTCCTACCAGTCCTAAAAGCACTTATCACCAAATTACAAGGGAAAACCTTCACCAAATAATAAAGCAATAGCATTCAAACATGAATTATAATGAGATACAAGCGATTCTAACAACCCGTTAAAATAGCCTGTAATCGAATCTCCTTCACAATCTACCACAAGCAACCCGCGTATGGTGATTGTGTTTGCTACAATGAATCTACAACCCCAAACCTAGAATTGGAAACCCTAGCAATATGACTAGTATCAATAAACCTAGGTGATCAGTCCAGATTAACCAATAATAAGCAATCAAGCAATAAGCTCAGGAGATCGAAACAATTAACAAAGGACGAACAAGAGTAGAATACTCACAACCAAATCAATTGAAGGCTTCAAAGAACCAAGTGTAACAAAGGAGAGTTAGTTCTCCATAGGGTTTGTGAGATGACCAAAAGGGAACATACGTCTCTGGAAAATAACCTAATTCTCTACTGCTGCCTTCTCGGCGTAATATAAACTAATCAAATCGGGTTTAACATCCCGTAAAAATATAAAAATATAATATTAAAACTAATAAGATAGGGGAAACTCGGATAGGAATCCGACTCCAGGGACCGACGCGGGCGCGCCATGTAGCAGCGCGGGCGCGCCTAGACTCTGACTTGCTTCTTCCATCTGGTGTATCGACGCGGCCACTTCCTCCTAGCAGCGTGGGTGCGTCGGGTAGTAGCGCGGCCGCGCCAGGTGCAGCGCGGCCGCGCCAAGGTCATCAGCTTCCAGCTGCTTCCGAACTTCTTCACTTCAATTCTTCTGTAACTTGCATGATTTCTTCAACTTCTTCAACAGGTTCCGAATCACCAAGTTCATACAAATACCTCTCACAATGACATGTAAATGATGACAAAAACTACTAAATGCGCTATGGAATATATCGCATATCACCGATCCCTTCAAAGATTGGACGAATTGCCTAATTAAAAAGGCATCGTTTAAGGCAGTTTCACCACAAGCAGAATAAAAATGAGCTAGGTGCTCGTGGGGTGAACCATGAAGGCCATCGAACTTCTCAAAGCTCGGTCTTAGGTAGCCTTGGGGAAATGGCATCAAGTCATAGTGTGTCGGATAAGGCTTTTTATATCCGAGCACTTTTGGATTTTGTGATGCGTAAGCCTCTTTTATCCCTTGAGCGATCATCTCTTTAATTTCTTGCGGGGAGATCGATGTGCTACCACTTGAACCTTCGCCATTTGGCCTTGTTTGATCTTGTCTCTTTTCCTGAGCTTGAATATCGATTTGAGCGAGAAGTGATGCAATTTGGGCATCTTTCTCGTCAAGCTTCCTTTGCAACTCTTGAAGTTGCTCTTCGACACTTGATGTGCTGGTAGTCAATACCGACATCATATCTGGTCCCTCTTGTGATATGTTTGCTTGAAATTTAACCATTGAAACATCTGAACTTGTTAGCTCCAACCAGTCTTTCCCTTTTGCATCCTCTTTGGTGACATGACATATTTGTCGAACCTCCTTGTCCTTCTTAGATCTTGATGGGTTAACCTTTGTGGCTATGGGTTCCGTCTCTTCCGAGTATGAGGTTATGTTGACTTGTACAACCTCTTTCGGATAGATGGGCAAAGACCCGACGAGGATCTCTTTTGGAGAAGCCACTAGAGGAATTTTTTTCTGCCCCCTGGGAGCTAGAAAGATCTTTAGCAAGGGTTGCACTTACTCGCTCTAAAGTTGATCAACGAGCTAAAACAAGAAGAGGTCTTGTCTTGTCGCATTGAGATCCACACTTGTGTCCCCTTCTCTTCGTGGATTTGCTTGCCTTTTTGGCAAGAGAGACAAGTTGTGCGGAATTGGCAATTCCCCCCTCGTTCTTTTTAATGACACGAATGATGGGCCTTTGAGCAACTTCATTAGTGGGCTTTGTGCCATTGTAACCATCCTCATGAATTTTGAGCTTGTTGTAGATGGTTTGATTGTTGAACTTGCTACCGCCTAGCTGGGTGATCTTGTGAACATTGCGGGAGACTTCGATACCCACTTGGGTATGATCTTGTTCTTTGGAGCTTGAAGTACCCCAAAGGTGTTGTTGATCGGGACCTTTGCAAATAACGAGCCCCGAGTGATGTCAATTTGTTCTTCGAACGATCTCTTATTGATCCAACGACTGATGTGAGCCTAATTCGCCATGTTTTACATTACCTTTTATATCAATTTCTGTATACATTGCATGCATTTGGGTTAGAATAATACAGAATCTGTGTAGTTTATACTTATTTGCAATATATAGAAGTCTACACAAGTTTTGGTTATATTTCGCAGAAATCGGACGCACTTTGGAGCTTAAAGGAAACTCATGGAGAAGCTAAGGATGGTGCAGCTGGAGAAAATGCCATTTTTCGGTATTCATCATTCGGAATCAAGCTTTGATGTCTTCATGAAAGTTGTAGCCCTCGAAAAGAGCTTTCCAACGCATGGTCATATGCGTCAATCCGACGAACGAGGACTCGGGAAAGTGCGTTTCAAGAACAGAGCAGAAAGCTGAGAGAATTCTACTCGATCTCGAGTACACCATACTCGATCTCGACGAGGGCTGGTCGAGCACACCTGGTCGAGCAGAGCTGATCGAGTACACCGAGTCAGAGACAACCCGATCCCGGAACCCTACTCGATCTCGAGGAGGCCTTGTCGAGATCGACGACACCTTAGTGCCATGTCTGGAGTCGACGATCTGTCGAGAAGTCGAGCCAACTCTACTCGATCTCGAGGAGATCTAGTCGAGATTGACGAGCCCCGAGTCCAGATCCGAGTCGGTCGAGCAGAGCCACCCGGGAAGACCTAGTCGATGAGCCAATCTTACTCGAGACAGAGGAAGGCTACTCGAGATCGACTAGACCTGTGAGTCATGTCCGAGTCACATCGAGCACCAGCTAGCCGAGACGCCGAGTCAACCAACAATCCTACTCGAGACAGAGGAGGGCTACTCGAGATCGACAAGATCCTTGTCGAGATCGACGAGCAAAGTCCGAAAACGCGTTACGTGGTTGAGCAATCTGAGTCGAGCTGGGATTCCTTGGGCACGAAGGAGGTCGAGTAGGCCGAAATCTATCATCATCTATCTATGGAAGGAAGATCTATCAATATGAAGACATATTACCTAGTTTAGATATAGTTTTCATTTAAAGATTTATTTCCTTTAAACAATTTATTTATCTTTAAACTTTAAGTAGATATAGATAGAAGATTCTATTCTTGATTAGCAAGGATTAGAAGGCTATAAATAAAGCCCTAGGGGCTGATTTTCATTGATTCAAGAAAAGTCGTCTTAGGGCGCAAGGAGGAGAGAGAGAGAGAGAGAGAGAGAGAGAGAGAGAGAGAGAGAGAGAGAGAGAGAGAGAGAGAGAGAGAGAGAGAGGAGGAACGTTTGGAAGGTTTTGTAAGTTTTAGTTTATTTTATGTTAAAGTTAATTTCTTTTATGATGGTTTGTTTCTAATTTCCTTCTTCTAGGGTGGGGTAATCCCAACATAGATATGTGTGTTTGATTTATAAATCCATGAATTTATATGCCTTTATCATCATCTACCTATTTGCTTAATCCTTTGCGAGAGTTGAGGAAATTCCTTATTCATGATATTGAAACGAAAGTGATCTTATTATGAATTGGATAGTAATTATGGTTTATTTGCGAGAGCCGACTAATCCTAATTAAGAAAAGGTAGAAACAAATTAGGTTTTTATGCGAGATCCTCTATCACCTAAATTGTTGGAATTTGCGAAAGTAGATTCTTTGATATAAAGCATGCATCTTTATGTGATTTATGATCTACACATATGTTTATTGTTGTGGTGATCCCTAACCTTGGAAGTTTGCATCTTCATTTGTTTTATTTTATTATTTTTATTCGGCACATATTCTACCCGACACCAACCACCATTCCGTCTCCATCCATCGACATCGACCCCTCTATTCTTTGTCGACAACAACCTCCCCACCTTTTCCCGCTATCCCTGAACCCCAAAACACACTAAACCTAGAACCGCTGACTTCTCTCCTGAGGTTGAACCTGACTCCACTATCCTATAGCGGGGTCTTGACTACAAATTTATTTGGTCGAGAAACCCTCTCGTCAGCGACCTCATTTGATAATGAAGGTTTTTGGAAGCTCGATGAAGTTTATGATCACTTTTGGTGCCATTTTCCTTGCAACCAAAATAAATAAGCAAATATTAATATCGAATAAAACTAAGAGATGAAAAGGCAAAAAGGGTCCCGTTGGGCATGCCAAAAATATGTTGAACAAAAATGCGCGAATAATCATACAACACATTTTATTTGATTTTTAATATTTGAGTTCGACCCCTTTCGGTTATCCTCTTGATTCGAAGTCGTACCGATACCAAGATTTGAATGGTTTTGGTGATTTGGGCTGCACCCGAGTTTTAGCGGGTTGCCTACGTATCTCTTGGAAGAGAATCAAGCCTTGCGTAGTTTAGAGTGTTTTGGATTTTGTGTTTGGTTTGGTTTGGGTTTGATTTTGTTTTCTTGTATGCATCAGAGGATGAAATTCCAGCCCACCTTCTACGAAGGGTAGCTCGAACAACACTCCACCCGAGTAACCTGAGCCCACCTTCTCGGAAGGGTAACTCAAGTAACCCGCCTATCATTTGCATAGAAAACGATTTGATGTGGTGTTTGATTTGTTTTGACTTAAAGGTCAATTTGGGGGTCGTGATTGAACTCGTTTGTGAGTTTCCTACGTACCCTTTTAGAAGGAACCAAATCATACGTAGTTCTTAAAAATGACAAATTCGAATTTGAGTTTTTGAAGTTTTGGTCGTGACCGAACTCGACGAGCGAAAGCTTTGTATCGAGTCGGAGGAGACACTTTGGATTTGATGGAAATTTGATTTTTGAGACGACTTGAGTCGACAGATGAATTTGGAGAATTTGATTGAAGATTTGGATTTCACTAAACTCGGTGAGAATTTGATTTACACCGAGTTTCCTACGTATCCACTTGTTTGGTGGAATCAAGTCACCATAGTTCGGGACGAAAAGAAATTTCATATTTGGGTTTCATCATGGGATCATTTGAGAGTGGTGATTGAACTTGATGAGCAGAAGCTTTGTATCGAGTCAGAGTGGACAGTTTGAATTTGTTTTTTGAGATTGAACTCGACGAGCCTTGACTTTCTGTCGAGTGTCCTACGTATCTCTTAAAAGAGTATCAAATCACCCGTAGTTCTAAAACAAACCAATTTGATTTTTTTTGGATTGATGATTGTACTCGACGAGCATAAGCTTTATATCAAGCTACCTATGTACCCATTTGGACGGGATCAAATCATCCGTAGTTCTTTTTAAAAAGGTGAAATGATTTAATTTTGAGACGGCCGACTGAATCCGATATATATTGAATTTTAATATCGAATTTCTTACGTAACTCCTAAACGAGTACCAAGTTTGATTTGGTTTTAAAAATTTGATCGTTTGAGGATCGTGATTTAACTCAACGAACTCGTAGCTTTATGTCGAGTTTCCTACATACCCGTTTGAACGGGATCAAATCTGATGTAGTTCTTTATGTAACCAAGTTTATATTTGGTGAAAATTGATTTGAGGTTTTGATTCCGTTTTTATTAGAGCCAATTTTGAGATTGATCCACTCGAATAAATCGGCAAAGAATTTTTGAGGAGTTTAATTTCATATTTTGTTAAAACTCGAATTCATAATTTCTGTCAATTAATTTTTATATTTTAGGGCGAAACTAATTAAAATAACCCAACCTTTAAGGGGGTGTTAAAAATATATCCCAACCTTTCAAATGTTAAATAAATATCCCAACCGTTATAAGTGATGGTAATATAATATCCTAATGATTTCTCTCCAATAAAATTCTTTTTTTTTAATTGTATTACTCATGTATTTTCAATTCAAATAAAACATATAAAATTAAATTAGATGAGTTTAAAAGTTTATTTAATAAACTTTTGTAGTTTTAGATTTAATTTGTACCTAACTTTTTATATCTTTTTTAAAATCAATAATATCTATAACAAGCCAAATAAAAAAAATTAAAGCAAAATAACATATTTTCAATTAGTAAATGATTAGCTAGTGATTTAACTTATCAAAAATAAAGAATATTTTGTCAATTATAAACTTTATGTACTACGAAATTGAAATAAAAATTTAATTATTTAGATTATTCTTCAATGGTGTTCATTTATTTATAAGATGTAGATTATTATTATTAAAAAATATATAAAAGAATGTAAATTTTTTTTTTTTTTTTTTTCTTAAATCAAAAATAAATAAATAAAAAGACAAACTTAAAAACCAATCTAATTTAATCTAATAAACTTGAATGATATTTTACACAATCAAGATATTAAAAATTATATTTTAAATATTTACTTGTTTTATTATATTTGTTTTGATTAAATTTAATTATAATATAAATACATATTGAATTGAATAATTTGAATTAAATACGTATTAAATTGAATGTTTAGGGGCGAAACTAATCATTTTTGTGCGGGAGAAATCATTAGGATATTATATTACCATCACTTATAAAGGTTGGGATATTTATTTTACATTTGAAAGGTTGGGATATATTTTTAACACTCCCTTAAAGGTTGGGTTATTTTAATTAGTTTCGCCTATATTTTAGTGGGTAGGTTTTGTAATTAAACAAAATTTTATCAAAATCTTCCGAGCATTTACATATGCTTTTGCTTTGATTTTTATTTTTTAATGCAAGCTGATCGATTTTTTTTTTTTGCAAATAATGCAAGTGGATTGATTCAACCCATTTTGTTTGCACACGACTGGCTAGCCCAATCAATTTTATTTAAAGTCCAGCCCACCCATCATTATTTTTGTTAGACTTAGACCGATCCCTAATTGCAACTTCAACGCTTCATCTCGTCACCGCATCACAGAGAACACTCGGAAGTCGAACGAAGCTTCGCGATTACAGCTCAAGCAATTGGAAGAGAGGGCAGCATCAGTCGAGGCTGCCAGGGATTCAAAATGAGTCATGAAAATTCCAACTCAGAGGGTCTCCCATTGGGTATGTTCGGCTTTATTTCCTTTAATAATTTAACCCCAAAATTTGAATTTCTTCCCACTTCGCTCCTTCCAGTTGGGCGTTCAAGGCTTGGCTGATTTTTCCATGCAATTTACAGTTTAGGGCTTTCGATCTTGGTTATCGGAATCCCGGGTCCGAGATGTCGGAGTAAGGACCAGAGGTCATTTGAATTTAGGCATCGGAGAAGAGGAGCAGTATGGCAAGGCATCACCCGAATCTGCATACACGTTGTTGCGACTCTGGAGAGGCCACCAACTCGGCGTCTCAAGGTAGCTATGTCGGCTCGTTATTTTTCATCTGACAATTGGATATCCTTGATTTATCAGTGGTATTGATTTGTTAGACCTACTGATTTGGATTTCAATTTGTGTTTTGATGCCCGATCAGTGTAACGGCCCAGAATTATGATTTTCGGGTTACGTTTCAAGGGATAAAACCCCTTGTTCGGATCTTGCAATCCAGGTACGGGTCGAGGTTTCAAACTCATTTTAAGATTTGTAGAAAGAGGGATTTCAAACCCTAAACACCTCGAAGGGTCGTTGGGTACCCTACTACATCCAATAGGGATGGCCGTTGGGTACCCTACTACATCCAAGAGGAAAACCCCTTGTTCGGATTTTGTCTACCGTTCCCAACTACATCCAATAGGGATGGTCTAACGTCTTTCTACCCACTCGTGTCCCCGTCTGGTCGGTTTTCCTCTTTTATTACAAGTCAAGTTCATTACTTAGTCCAATTTAGGTTAGGCATCTTAAGTTCATTTTGCCCCTTTAAAACACTTTCAAATTCTTTGAAATTCATGGGCGGTTTTCCAAAACATACACTCGACCCTTTTGTACCCGAATTGCACAACCTCAGCTCTGATACCATCTTTGTAACGGCCCAGAATTATGATTTCCGGGTTACGTTTCAAGGGATAAAACCCCTTGTTCAGATCTTGCAATCCAGGTACGGGTCGAGGTTTCAAACTCATTTTAAGATTTGTAGAAAGAGGGATTTCAAACCCTAAACACCTCGAAGGGCCGTTGGGTACCCTTAACCTGTCCTGGGGACTAACTCGCAAAATTCATTTCACACGGAAGCAAGACGGAAGCAAAATAAGGATACAAGTGCCACGGCAGAGCCAGGTCAAAACAGAGTCAAAAGTATAAATCCAAAACAGTATAATCAGAGTCTGGTGAAGTCTATAACTCCAGCGCTCACTCTCCGCCGATAAAATGACCCGCGCAATAAGCAACCAGCACCGATAGGATGAACATAAATAATTCCTAAAAAAATTGATTTGGAGCGGGATCAGATCGATGCCCACTTAACTCTGCATCCCAACCATAAGCACACATATACGCTATACCTAATAAAGATGCTCTAATGCAGTACGAAATTCAAACACACTAGCATGCTCCTAGTTCATAATAATGTGCAGAAATACTGTAAAGGGCCCAAGACAATGCCAAGTGGCATATCCCTCTCCTACCTCCACCCCTTCCGACAGGCGGAGACTGGCCAGCTCGTGAATGCATTCATTCATAATAGGGCGGCACGCATGCCTAACCCGCTCCACAATAAAGCCCGCATGCATATCATAATATAAGGAAGTACTCGATTGACTCAGGGTACCCGATGAGGCTGGGCTACCCTATGACCCTAGCAAAGACTCTAGGACTATCACAGATACGGCCGTTCTGTTTACATACACATAGAGAAAGAGAATGCTCAACGATCAATGCAACCTAGCATGGTACTACATGGCATGCTGATCATGAATGCAACACCTAGTATATCATGCACCTATAGCAGGGAATAGCTCTATTCAATCTGAGTAAGCTCCGAAGAGACTTACCTGAAGTCTTCACATCCAATTAACCAGCAAAGCCACTCAGATAATCATCCATCCGTCCACAAGCCACTCAGAGAATCACTCAATCACACTAGCAAGTAATAAGCAAGGAACAACTCATCAATACATACTTAATTAACACACAAGTAGGCTTTCCAGTCAACACAGGATTCAACAATATTTCATTCAAATAATCTGGCATTCTCATCATTCTCCATTAACCTTGTTCCAATCAAGCACGAAGCCTAGTCCAAAGCCTTACAAAGGCCGTCATTCAAAACATCTTACTTCACATAAAACTCAGGTTTTACTTAACCAAGTAAACCATCCCTTATCAAATCCTCAAATACTCAACAAAACCATACATCCTCAAAACATCATAAAAACCAACCATTATCTTGTATGAATCTTTATGTAATTAGTTATCAGCTATTCATTTTCCCACTAAATATTTATACGTCAAGTGGTCACACAATATCATTCATATTCAAGGACTAAACAAGGATAAGCCCACTTATAGTAAAACCACTTCAAGAAAGGTCGACTCATAAAGACAAAAGATCACTTACAAGTTACAATTTCTTAAGATGCCTTTTATATCTCATACACTTGATCACATCTTACTACTCGTATTTTACTAATCAAGAACATTAATCATATGACATTTAATAAGCCACTCCTACTTGAAAGTATGTCTCTATAAGAAGAATCCTATCATATTTTATATACAAGGAATCAAGTGAGTGGATCTTTATCTCAATCACATAAATTATAAAATTAAGCAGTTAAGTGGAAACTTATTGGATTTCTATAAAACAATTTACCGTTTGACCATAACCGATGCAAAAATCATTTATTCCAAAACCAAATTGGGTTAGTTCTCTTTATAAATATAGTATGTGAAAGAACGCATTTTTCCATGCTTACATATGGCCAATGACAGGAACAAGAACAAAACCCAATTCAATAGAAGGTGACAGTTAAAACCAATCAATTAATTCATTACCCAGATTTAAAGGTTAAATTTCAACTAAGGTCAAAGCCCAAGAAATATACCCTTGATTCAATAGAAATGAGGGAGGGAAATGGTGGAATCGGGGCTGTCTCATAGCTCGGTAGTGGCGCAGTGGCATCGACTTCAAGGGCTCAGGGAAGGCTGCTCTGGCCTCGAGATGCTTGGTGGCCCTCGGCTAGTGGGCTTCGGAGTTCAGAGACAGGGCTGTATGAGAAGGAGATTCGTCGTCGTCCGGCCTCGTCGGCGTCAGGAGCGAGCGGGGAAAGCTCGAGAGGGCGTCAGGCAAGAGAACAGAGGTAGAGAGAGAAGTGAGCTTGTCGTCGAAGGCTCGCTGTCAGGGCTCGTTTGCGCCAACCTTCGTCTTTGCTGAGCGGACGGAGGCGTGTTGGTGTTCGGTCCGTAGTAGCAGTCAACTGGGGAGGAATGAGAGGGAGGAGCCTCGGTCTTAGTGTCTCCGATAGTGAGTCCGAAGGAGTGAGAGGAGAGGACTGAAGGCGGCTATCGATTGCGGTCCACCGAAGAGCTTGGCGTGGCGTTCGAAAGGGAGAGCAGAAGCGAGAGGGCGGAAGGGCAGGGACGAGTGTTTGATGAGGCCTACCGATGGCGAACGAGAGGGAGCAATAACGGGAAGGAGACGAGAATGAGGGACAGCCATGGGAGCCGAGGAAGATGAAATGGAGGAGAGCTGCTCCCTGTACTCAGATCTGAAACAAAGGAAAAGGAGCAAGAGGGTGGCGGCTGTACATTAGAACGGACAAGGGAAGGAGTGTAAATTGAGTTTATATACCCGCAGAATTAGGGTTAGCTTATATTAGAAAGAATTACAAAATTAGTCCGCTATTCCTGTTTTATAAAATTTTATCTCAACAATAGTAATATTCAACTCAACAATTTATATTTAAATTAGAAATGTCATAAAATGGTCAAATCTCAATATGTTCAAAACAAGCAAAAGTCATTTTAATTATTTAATATTATAATATTTCCCGGTCTTTACAATCAGCATGTTAATTTTGAGACTGGAAATTTGAGTCCCAATCTCCTGATTTCAATAATTGTTTCCCCCTCTTTTTTTTTATTCACCAGTTTAGATTAGTTGCACTTTAGTAGCAACCGGAGCCAGCTTAGGGGTTGGCCTACTAATTGCAATTTGGTAGCAATTAGAGATTGCGAGGATTTGTAATCTCTGTTTTTTTTTTAATTGAAGGCTAGAAGGCAGGAGCAAATCCATTTTTATTTAGATTAGTATTTGATCTGCCTATCTTGGTAGTCCTCCTTAGTATATAGAGCCGATTGACACTGTTTGGTAATCAAAACCCTCTAGGAAAAATCCGGCAGCACTTCGTCCCTATAAACCGATGCTCTAAACCTATTACGTGATGGTCTCTAGGCGAAAGCCTATTACGAGCCCAAACAGTAGGTGAGAGGATGTGTCGTTTTAACCATTGTTGCAAGCTGAAAATTGGGAAGGGCTTCGCCTCTCTAAACCGATCCTCGCCGGGATCGAATGCCCGCAACGTATTACGTGATGGTCTCTAGGCGAAAGTCTATTACGAGCCCAAACACTAGGTGAGAGCACGTGATGGTCTCTCAACGTATTACGTGATGGTCTCTAGGCGAAGATTTTTTACTTTAAGCTTAAACTTGGACTTGAGAGTTTTCTTGTGATGGACAAAAATTTGGTTTTGACGACTTGGTGTCGTATGCTTGAACTTTTGTCTTTTGACCAATTTTAGTTTGCTTTCCGGTCTAAGACTAAATTTGGTTTTTACAACTTGATGTAGCTTTTTTGAGCTTTTGTGACCTTTGTGGTTGAAGTTTTGTGATCAAAATCTCATATGCGATGATTTTGAAATTTATACCCATACCATTTGAAGCCAAGATATTTGGTGGCTTTTTTCTTTGAGTTTTGTTTTTGAGCTTTGGGGGCTTTGAGTGACCATACATGTACTGATAATGTAGGCCTGTTTTTGCTTGAGAAGGTTTTGAGAGGATTGTCTGCTCGAGGAACTTCAAATTGAGCAACAAATTTCTATTGTGCCTTGCCTTTATCATCCTCCTTGAGTCCCCTAAACCAATCAAGGTACCCGACTAACTTGAAACATTATTCCTTTGTATGACCCCTTTCATTACAATAGTCACACTTGCGATCAAATTTAGCCTTCTTGTAATCCCTGATTGCTTATTCAAACCTCAGCTGATCCCCTTGCTTGCCATACCCAATCTTATTAACGACATTAGCTTCAACTTTAGCTTGCTGAAATCTGCTTACAACTAGAGTAGTAATATCACCTGGAATCACATCAGTTACACCATTAGATCTTTTCAATTGAACATCCATTTGAAACACCTTAAGAAGACTTGACATAGGATCTTTAGATAAAACATTGCCACACAATGGTTCATAGACGTCATTTAGCCCCATCAAAAATTGCATGACCTTCGATTTATCCTCTCTCTCAGCAATTCTTTTCAATAATCCAAAAGCACAACAACTGATTCCACCACAATTACAGTTTGGCACAAAATCTAAAACCTGAAGTTCCTCCCAAAACTTCTTTAGTTTTCCCTAATATGCACCAATAGATAGATTCTCTTGCATAACATTACACAAATCATGGCGAAGCTGATATATCAAATGATCATTTGATTCACAATATATTTCTTTAATCTCATTCCACAATTCAGCAGCGAATTCAACATACATGAAGCTCTCGACAACTTCACTAGTCATAGAGTTGTTTAACCAACACATAACCATATAATCCGCCCTCTCACAGTTAGCAAAATCATCACTATCCATAGCCGGTTTCACGCAGCTACCTGTAATAAACCCTAGCTTCGCTTTGGCACCAAGTGCCATGCGAATGCTTCTACTCCAACTCACAAAATTGGAACCATTGAACATCGTAGTGACCAACTGCATTCCTGGATGGTCGAAATTTGAAGGAAAACAAGGATTATAATGCACAGTGTTCAAACCTTGATTCAAATCCCCAAATCGGATGCTGGTGAAACCACCATGATTTCCTCTGCCAGCTCCAGGGCCAAGAGGAGTAACTGAGACGAAGGTGCCTCTTCGTCCACCAGTGACAACATAACAAAACTTTGGCCAATCAGATTCGAAGAACCTCAACCAACCATTATCAATCACGAGAAAGAGAAATCGAGATCTGACAAGATGACGATCAACAACAAACAAACAGAACACAATCAAAACCAGAAAATCAAAATGATAACCAGCTCTGATGGCATTTGAACAATTAAACACAATTTAAATTAATGGAATCAAACAAAGTTACGGAAATCTCCATTGATGAGAGCTTAGAGGAAGCTCTAGATGACAGTTTGTTAATTACAACCGAAAAGCTTAACCTCTTTTGCCGCCTAAATCGATCTCCCTTTAAACCCACTTGTTGTACATCTGATCAACGACACAAAATGACCAAATTGCCCTTTACAGAATGGGAATATTTCAATGTAAAAATGAGCTAAGATTGCATATATTCCCATCCGCCAGGCCATTTCACGCTTGCAATTGCTTCCATATCCATTGCGGTGCTTGCGTATACAAGGTTGCTTCGAATTTCAGCGCTTATGCTCGTGATCAATAAAGAAAATACCATATCATTGCATCTTTTCCACCTTCATTAATTTGGATCTATTGCGGTGCGAACTGGAATCGTTCGATCAATTAACAAACCGACCTTTCACTAATGCGATCTTCAGGGACCTTCACCACTCTCCAAAGCTTCCACATCATCAAATAAAGGAGTAACAAGCACGAGTCTTGTATTATCTGCTGGATGAAAGTAGTATGGATTAGAGAGATGTGGATTGCACCGATTTGTCCGTCATAATTAACCAAAATCCGTTTCTACAAATTATGGATCTCAATTTCTTGCTACAAGTCTAAATCACAGGAGAATGACTTTTACTTTGGTACCATAAAGTTGTTGAAATGAGGCTCAGACAGTTGTGGTAAACGCCATTGATGAATTGGGGTTCCAATTTAGAGAAATATATGTTCAATATTATGTTATGTATTGGCCTAGCAGCCCTATTTTGCTATAATCGTCTCGTCTGTTACACATCTGGTTCGACAAGAGTTTTAACATCAATTTATGGTACATCAAAACTCAATTTGAAGAATCAATACTACCTCCGTTCCATAATACATGGGCTTTTCCTTTTTGACACGTTTTTTAAGGAGCGAAAAACTCTATGAAATATTATTTTTTTAATCAAATTTTTTATATCATTTGATACTTATTACTAATAAGTATCAAATTATATAAAAAATTTAATTAAAAAAATAATATTTCATATAGTTTTTCGCTCCTTAAAAAACGTGCCGAAAACTAAAAACCCATGTATTTTGGAACGGAGGGAGTATCTTCTTTTCTATAGAAAAACAAGAATCGAAGCATTAAAATCATAAATGATTTGATTTCTAATCATCAAACTTTGTAACGGAAACATAACTGACACTACTTCTAGTGTGTTTCAAGGACTTGAAACTCCCCTTGCTTTTGTTCACAACATAGCTTAGCCCTCTCCACCACCAATTCCTTTGGATCTTCCCCTTCCCCGCCAAGCCTCCGCCACGACACTCCATCTCCGGCGGCTTGTAGCTCCTTATCAACGGCCACTTCACCCCATCGAAGAACGGGTGGCGCTTTATATCAGCGGCCCCCCTCGAGCATCCCAACCTCGCGCTCGGATCCTTCACAAGTAACCTCTCTATCAAATCCTTCACCTCCGCCATCCCCGCCTCCTCATCCTCCCCCGGGAACACCACGTTCCTCCCGGAAGCGATGCTCCTCAGCGTCGCCTCCTTGTTAGCCCCTTTGAACGGCGTCGTCCCGTAGAGGAGCTCGTACATCAACACGCCGAACGCCCACCAATCGACGCCGTTTCCATGCCCCTGTCCGTTAGCTAACTCGGGCGCCAAGTATTCGTGGGTCCCGACGCATGACTTGGAGTAAGCTGCGGTGGGCTCCGCAACGAATTCCTCCGCGAGCCCCACCTCACCGGTGGTTACGTACCCACCGGTGGGCCCGAAACAACCAGATATCTTGTTCCTCCTACGTGCCCTGGTGGGGCCCACCTTTGCGTACTCGCGGAGGTCGATCCTCGGAGTTACATCGGAGGTGAAGCAGAGGTCAAAATCGGAGAGCATAATGTGGCCATCGTCCCGAAGGAGGATGTTCTCAGGCTTGAGATCGCGGTACACAATGCCTATGGAGTGGAGGTACTCGAGGGCGACGAGGACCTCGGAGGCATAGAAGCGGACGGAGACGAGGGGGAAGCGGCGGAGGGGGCGGCAGCGGAGGAGGGCGTTGAGGTCGCCGCCGTGGCAGTAGTCGATGAGGAGGCACGAGTAGTGGGAGGCCTCAATGTGGGCGTAGAGCGTCGGCAGGAAAGGATGGTCCAGCGACGACAAGATCCGAGCCTCCGTGTCGGCGTGGGAGAGCTTCCTGGCGGAGAGGGCGTCACGGTCGACGACTTTGAGGGCGAAATGGGTGTCAGTGTCGGCGAGGCAGCAGAGGAAGACGCGGCCGAGGTCGCCAGCACCGAGGCGGCGGAGGAGCTTGAGGTGGCGGAGGTGGAGGCGGCCGTCGGGGGAGAGGCTGGAGGCGGCGCGGATGGCGGACCAATGGGGGTCGTGGCGGCGGTGGGGACGGTGGTGGGAGGGGGTGGAGACGACGGTGGAGGGGGCGGAGGAGGTGGAGAGGCGGTCGTTGAAGCTGAAGGCGCGGTCGGTGAAGCTAAAGATGCGATCTTTGGAGTTGAGGGAGCGGTCGTTGAAGCTGAGGCTGCTGAGGGCGAGGCTGCTGCGGGAGCTGGAGGAGGAGGCGACGGTGAACGTGCGGTCGGTGGCGGCGGAGGAGGAGCCTAAGCTGGTGAAGCTCAGATCGCAGTCAGGCGACCAAACGGCGTCGTTTTCCATTCCTTTTTACACAAATTGTGTTTCTTGTTATGAGGTTTGATGTGGAAATGGGGAAGAGATCCAGTGACGATGACAGCCCCTCATGTTGGCTATTTAAGTGAGATCAGGGTAGACAATTAGTTAATTAATTTTATTCTGTAAAATAGATTTTTTTTTTTTTGGTCGACTTCTGTAAAATAGATTAGAGAGGCATGTGTTGATTAATTAATTTGGTACACAATTAGTTGATAATTGGGGTAGTGTTAACAATTATGGTATAGTAGATTAGTACTCCCTCCTATCATAAATATTACTCCATCCGTTCGGCAAAACTCGTCGTTTACTATTCCTGCACGCTTTTTTAGAACCATAAAAACTATATAAAATAGAAAAAATTTGCGAAATAGGCACATTAATTGGACAAATTTGCAAAATAGACGCGGGTTTGGACAAATTTGCGAAATAGCCGCTATATAACCCTAATATCTCTATCCTGCCCCTCTCCTCTCTTTCCAGTTTTCTCGAGACAAAATCGGGGAATTCCAATTCACGCCAGGAGAGACCAGATCGGTGAATCGGCAGGGCATCGATCGATTGCTCCTTCTTTGACATCAGATCGGCCGAATTCAAGTTCCAATTCAACTCCGATCGCTCCTCCCGTCGAGGATTAGGTCAGATTTGAAATATTCGATCACTTCTCCGATCGAGGAAGCGGCGAGGCGGAGGCCGAGAGAGCGAGGGAGGGA
This sequence comes from Persicaria tinctoria, assembly GCA_037127255.1. NCBI lineage: Eukaryota > Viridiplantae > Streptophyta > Magnoliopsida > Caryophyllales > Polygonaceae > Persicaria > Persicaria tinctoria. The sequence continues at coordinate 58,304,337 of JBANSL010000007.1, read as the reverse complement.
GCGAGCTGCAGAGGGAGCGAGCGAGCGAGGCCGAAGCTAGCCGGAGGGGGTGGCGAGCGGCGGAGTGAGCGAGTGAGGAGCGAGCGAGTAGTTCAGATCTGAAATCATCCGATCGCTCCTCCGGTCGAGGCAGCGGCGAGGCGGAGGCGGAGGCCGAGCGAGCGAGAGAGGGAGTGAGCGGCGGACGCCGAGCGAACGAGGGAGGGAGCGAGCGGCGGAGGCCGGAGCGAAGGGGGCCACCGGACGCCGGATCTGATTCGCGGGAGGGAGAACTGGAGGTTGAAGAAAGCATTTTTGGAAAATTACAAAAATTACCCCATTAATATGAAAATTACAAAAATTACCCCATTTTTGGAAAAAAACTATTTATATTTCACTATATGGTTTAGATTTGGTGTGTAGTAAACCATATAGTGAAAGAGAAAAATCTGTATTTTGTTAATGTAATTGATTAACATACATTTTAAAATTAGATTTTAGTTTGTATGAATAAAACTATAAATTTCATGAATAACATTATGAAATTTTAGAGTTGCACGGCTCTGTTGTAAGAGTTGCACGACTCTGTGTTAAGAGTTGCACGACACTGTTTTAATAGTCGCACGACTCTATTGTAACAGTTGCACGACTCTTATTTTTGCTCAACAATAGGTTATTTTTTTGCGAAACGATCGAGATTTGTGAAATTGTTTTCAACATGATTTTATTTTCTCTCAATATTATTTTAAGAATTGCACGACTCTGTTGTAAGAGTTGCACGACTATGTTGTAAGAGTTGCACGACTCTGTTTTAAGAGTTGCACGACTCTGTTTTAAGAGTTGCACGACTCTGTTTTAAGAGTTGCACGATTCTGTTGTATAAGTTGCACGACTCTGTTTTAAGAGTTGCATGACTCTGTTTTAAGAGTTGCACGACTCTGTTTTAAGAGTTGCATGACTCTGTTTTGCTCTACACGAAACTAAAAGCTACTATATAATATAAACTTTTTTTATAGGATTTCATACTTATTGCTCATAAGCATGAAATTATATATAAAAAAAATTAATTAAAAAATTGATACTCCCTCCGTTCCAAAATACATGGTCGTTTACTTTTCGGCACGCTTTTTAAGAAGCGAAAAACTACGTGAAATATTATTTTTTAATTAATTTTATTTATATAATTAGATACTTATTAGTAATAAGTATCAAATAGTATAAAAATTTTAATTAAAAAAATAATATTTTATAGAGTTTTTCACTCCTTAAAAAACGTGTCAAAAAACAAAAGACCATCTATTTTGGAACGGAGGGAGTATTGTTTTATAGTTTTTATCATCATAAAATAATCCAACCTAATAATAAATGAAATATTTTTGCACAACTTATGATTAAATTTGCACAACGTCCTCTTATATTTGCACAACTTACTCTTATTTTTGCTCAACAATAGATTATTTTTTGCAAAACAAATTTCTGAAATTGTTCTCAACAAGATTTTATGTTCTCTCAATATTATTTTAAGAGTTGCACGACTCTGTTTTAAGAGTTGCACGACTCTGTTTAAGAGTTGCACGACTCTTGTTTTAAGAGTTACACGCACGGCTCTTGTTTTAAGAGTTACACGCACGACTCTGTTTTAAGAGTTGCACGGCTCCGTTTTAAGAGTTGCACGTCTCTGTTGTAAGAGTTGCACGACTCTCAACATGATTTTATTTTCTCTCAATATGTTTTCATACTTTCTCAATCGATTTATTGCACAACATGCTCTTATTTTTGGTCAACAATTCTTTATTTTTGCACAACAATCGAGATTTGTGAAATTGTGTCTCAAGATGATCTTACTTTTTGTAAATATAATTTTATAGTTTTTTTTATAGATTATTGCACAATATGATTTTATTTTTGCTCATCAATAGACAATAATTGCACAACATGGGAGATTGGTGAAATTTTGCTCAACATCATCTTATTTTTGCTCAACTATAGGTTATTTTTGCACAAACGATCGAAACTCGTGAATTTGTTCTCAACATGATCTTATTTTCTCTCAACATAATTTCATACTTTCTCAATAAATTATTGCACAACATGCTCTTATTTTTGCTCATCAATACTTTATGAAATTCGATTCTTTGTGAAATTGTTATCCATGCTTGTGCAACTCTAAAAAAAGTGCTGACATGGGAAAAAAAGTGCTGACACGGAAAAAAAGAGTTGCACGGCTCTGTTGTAGGAGTTGCACGGCTCTGTTGTAGGAGTTGCACGACTCTGTTGTAGGAGTTGCACGACTCTGTTGTAGGAGTTGCACGACTCTGTTTTAAGAGTTGCACGACAATCGAGACTTGTGAAATTATTCTCAACACGATCTTATTTTATCTCAATATAATTTCACACTTTCTCAATAAAGTGTAAGCGATCCATAATCTATATTTTTTTTATTTCTTTAACATTTTGTCGTGCAAATATAAGAGGATGTTATGCACATATATTCGTAAGTTGTGCAAATATGACTCTAGTTTAGTTTTTTTTTTAATTTTATTTTACATTTTATCATGCAAATATAACTGTATGTTGTGCTTGTGCAAATATAATCATATGTTGTGCAAGTATAACATTTTTTTGTGCAAAAATAAAAATAAAAATATAGATTATGGATCTCATAATAAAATATAGATAGTTTTTTTTAATTTTCATAATTATGGGGTAAGTTTTGTAATTTAATAAAAATTCTTTCTTCTTCCTCCCGATTAAGAGAACGCGCGGCCGGCTCCGGCTCCGCCTCCGCCTCCAGCTCGCTCCGCCTCGCTCGGATCCGGCTCGGCCTCGCTCGGATCTCGCTCGGCCTCGCTCGCTCGGCCTCCAGGGCGGATCTGAATCTGGCATCATCGCTTAGCCTCGCTCGGCGTCGCTCGGCCTCGCCGCCTCCGGCCGCTCCGCCTTCGATTTCCGGCGCTCGCCGCTGTGCCTCGACGGATCTCGGATCTCGATTGGACCTCCGGATCTCGGATCTCGGACCTCGCCGCTGCGCCTCGACGGATCTCGAATCTCGGATCTAGGAGATCTCGGATCGAGGAGAGGAGAGATCCCGCGCGAACTCCGGTTTGTCCACCTCCGGCGTCAGAGACGGAAGAGAGCGAGATAGGAGAGACATCCGGGAGCGGGGAGAGAGGAGAGAGAATTAGGAGGAGAGAGAGAGAAAATTGTTTATATTGCGTCTATTTCCATAATTTGTCCCAAAACGCGGCTATTTCGCAAATTAGGTCCAATTTGGTGGCCATTTTGCAAAACGCCCCTATAAAATATTCATTTTCTTATATATTTTTTTAAAGAAGTTTATACTTATTAATAATAACTACGAAGTTGTTAAAAAATTTATTAAAAAAACTAGATATTTTATATAGTTTTTATCTCCTAAAAAAACGTACATGAATAGTAAAGTGTCAAGTTTTTCCGAACGGAGGTAGTATACACTTTACTATTGTGCACGTAGTTTAAGAAGGTAAAAAATATATAAAATATTAAATTTTTTTGATTAATTTTTTTTATAAAATAATACTTATTAATGATAAGCATTATATTGCAAAAGAAAATGATTTAAAAAAATAATATTTTATGTAGATTTAAGCTCCTTAAATAATGTGCACAAAAGTAAAAACTCCTACATTAATGATCGGAGGGAGTAGTAATGAATGATTGAAATACATTAAGGTTGTTGGAACAAGCTAGTATCATTTTGATTAAGGGAACGAAAAGTTTTCACCGCAAAATGTACTCAAATAATCCAATTTAGTACAATTTATAATTAAGTGTCTTTTTTTAAAAAATTAAAAAAAATATATTATATTATTTTTAATCTTTTATATTTTAAGAATAGCTTAAATATTCATTTCATTAATGGGTCAAAATATTTTTCATGTAATTGTTTCTCAAATTTAAAACATATCACTCTTAAATTTAAGATGATGTGATAATTAGTACTCCATCTGTTAATTAAAATTTATCGTTTACTATTAATGCACGTTTTTTAGAATGATAAAAACTATATAAAATGTTAACATTTTTAAAAATTTGTTTTTATAAATTCATACTTAATTGTAATAAGTATGAAATTATTTTAAAAAATTATTAGAAAAGTTAATATTTTATATAGTTTTTAACACCTCAAAAAGCGTGCATGAATAGTAAAACGTCAAATTTTAATTAACGGAGGGAGTATCAATTTACAGAAGTATCAATTGAATAGGATTTTCCCTTCTAAAAATTATCTTTTAAAACTCTGTTTTCATTAATAATTTACAACTAAATTAAACTCATTTTTTTCTATAACACTAAATTGAACTCTTAATTAGTCAAAACATGTCATTTTAGATTCGTACACAACTTTTAAAGAAATCAACAAATTTACCATTTTACCCTCATTTATTACTTTTATTTAGTGAGTTATATGTGAAAATAATCCTATCATCCATCCTGATTTACTACTCCCTCCGTTCCCGCAAAACTTGTCGTTTACTATTCACGCCTGCTTTTTTAGAATGATAAAAATTATATAAAATATTCATTTCTTTTTATTTTTTTAACAAGTTTGTACTTATTAATAATAACTGCGAAATTGTAAAAAAAAATTATTAGAAAAACTAGATATTTAATATAGTTTTTATCTCTAAAAAAAACGTGCGTGAATAGTAAAACGTCAAGTTTTGTCGAACGGAAGTAGTATTAATTTACTTTTATATAGTGAGTTACCGGTGGAATCCCCGAGAATTACCTATCAACTACAAACTTGTTCATCCTCATCCAACTATATGAAAAGTGGGTGACTATTGACATTTATCATTTATGAAAACTAGTATATATACGATTCAAACATTAAGCATATAAAGTCTTGGTAAATACAACACAAATATTGAAATTGGAACATTAAGAATAAATATATCACTTGTAAGGATCTCGAGTTTTCAAATAATAATTTCAAATAAAATACAATAAAATGGATTTAATTCAGACATTTTGAAAAATTCGTCCTCAACTTAATCAATCAACTTCGAACCTCTTAAAGTGGATTACAACCTGATAACTCCACTCCCTTGAATATAATCGGAATATATTTCAAAGGCTTTGACAGTTTGTTTCTGTCAAAGGTCTTGAAGATTTCACAGTGTTGATGAAATACAAAACCTGTTCTATATGATATTATGTTCCAAATATTATTTTATGTTATTATATGCTTCCGTTATACTATTATATTTAACTAACCTTTCAGGAAGTATTTTCGAATTATTTCCTTCCTTGTGATGCAATTTGAGAAGATTCAAATCGGAAAGATTGTGGCCTTCGAAGTTGTTGTGAGCGGAATCTGCCATGTTTTACAGTAACTTTTATATCGATTTCTGCATACATTTCATTCATTTGGGCTAAGATAGTACATAATCTATGTAGCTTATGTTTATTTGCCAAATTATGGAATCTACACCAGTTTCTGTTTAAATTCGCAGAATTCGAGACGTTTTACAGCAATTCTAAGGAAGGTCAGAAAAGCTCGGAAAGCAACTACAGAAGTCCAGAATCCGAGAGTACAGAACCAGGACAAACCAAGCTGAAGCCAGAGCTACTCTATGTCAAGTACACCTTACTCGATCTCGATTAGAGAGTCCGAGCAGTCTTGGTCGACAAAGCCTGGTCGAGGAAACCAAGTCCGAGGCAATCTGACTCCGGAAGCCAACTCGATCTCGACAAGACCTAGTCGAGATCGACGACACCTCAGTGCCACACCCGGAGTCGACAAGAAGAGGAGCTAATTGAGAAGACGAGGACGAAGACGCCGAGCAGCTCTACTCGATCTCGAAGAGATCCTTGTCGAGCTCGAGTAAACCCTAACGCCAGTCCGAGTCCGTGCCGAGGAGAGGCTGCTCGACCACACAAGGCCGCACACCCTACTCGATCTCGAGGAAGCTTAGTCGAGATCGACGACGCCCAGGAGCCCATATCCAAGCTTGTCGAGCAGAGTCACCCGAGAAGATCAGTCGACGACGAATCCTAGTCGAGATCGACGAGCCCTTGTCGATGTCGAGTAGACCAGGTTCTGGAAACGCGTCGCCGTACGCAGTCCGAGTCGAGCTGGGATTCCTTGGGCACGAAGAAATCCGATTTTGGCCGAAATCTATCATCAACTATCTATGGAAGGGAGATCTATCAACATGAAGACATCTTACCTAGTTTAGATTTATCTTTTCCTTTTAGATTAAATTCCTTTATCACATTTATTTATCATTAAGGCTTTTAGATATAATTTTAGATATAGATAGGAGATTCTATCCTTGATTAGCAAGGAATAGAAGACTATAAATAAAGCCCTAGGGGCTGAGCATTAGGCATCTTATTCCAATTCAATTTCAGTTAGAGAGAAGTAGTTCCACAGAGAAGTTTTAGGAGTTCTAAAGTTTTTAGGGTTTTGGCGTTCAGCAAAAGTTGATTGACGGGATGGTAAAAGCTTTGAATTTAGTTTAATGCAAGTTTCTTTTTATACATCAATGTCTGCGATTGCGATGAGGCGTGAGTAGTCCACCCACTTCTGGGGCTGGGGTGAGCCCGACGGTGGCCATGTGAGATGATGCGGTAAAGGTCAGATCTTTTTATACAATTCGTCTTCTATCCCTATGAGCATGATTCTTCTCCGAGAGTTGAAGGTGATCCTTGTTTATGTTATTGAAGCGAAAGTGATCTTAATACAACTTGGGTTAATTATGTGAAAAGGGTTTGTAACAATTAGGGTTTATGCGAAAGCCTCTATATGCCTGTTTGTTAGTAACGAAAGTTATTTTGATGGAAAGCATGATCTTTTGTGCCTTTATGTGTCACTTTGCATGGTTATCGTTGTGGCGTTGATACCCTGGCTTTGGAAGTTTTTCATATATTGATTTATTTCGTCGGAAATCCGAGTTTTGGGTTCGAGAATTTGCAATTTAAGTTTTCTGTCTTTCTAGTCGATACAGAGGAAGAGCTCGTCGAGATCGAGTAGGCCTTAGTCGATCTCGAGTACGGTCTTGTCTAGGTCGAGTTACTGTTCTGCTTCTGTTGTCGATTTTTCAGTTTCTGTCAACTTGCCGTCGTCGATCTCGAGTAGGCTTTAGTCGAGATCGAGTACGTTTGTTGCTTGCTTTATTTTCTGCTTTGCTTTGTCTTTTCGGCTTTTATTTCTGTCTTTCTGTTTCTGTCTTATTCTGTTGCTTTTGTGAGATCTGTTGCTACTTGAGAACTGCTGACGTGCTTCCTCGTGGATTCGATCCTGACAACCTTCTACTACAACGGGAGGAAGTCTTGTATTTATTTGCTGAGACAGGGAAGTCAGTCTGATCTTTATTCTATATTTATTTCATACTTGACCATCCTCATGCAACAACAGAAGTTTCCAAAGATAGAAGATCTAGCTCAAGCCATGATCTAGACTAGCCGTTGGAGAAGATCCTTGGCGCCGATTTGTCTCAATATAAAGAGAAGGAAGATGAAGACAGAACAGACATTCATTGAACACGAGCCTTTCATACACTCTAAGCCTTCAAGAGAAATCTGTCTTCGTGTGCTCTCTGCTTATAGGATATATTCAGTTATAGTGTTATACTCGAGAGTTTGTAACTCGGGAAGTGAACACTAGGCGATTGATTCACTAAGTGTAAGAGGATTGTACTAGATAGCATAGAGAGGTGGGGCTCTTCTAGATTGGTCTAGGACTCCAAGGGAACGTGAGTTGACTAGATTGCAATTGTATAAGAGAGAGGCTTCTCGGGGAGCTACTAGGATCCTATGTCTTGCGAATCAATAAACGCCGGTTGAATCCTAGGGTTGTGGAAGAACCCTAGGCGGGGACGTAGGCCAAGTACGTGCCGAACCTCGTAAACAACTCATCGAGTCCTTTGTTTACTGCTTTACCTTATTTCCGCACTTGTTTCGATTGTTTAACTTTGTGATTCAGGTTTTCAGAGAAAAGACTAAGTCTAATCTCAAAGAGTTTTGCACGAGCTTCAAAAGTCTTGAGACTATCTGCGAAAAACCAGCATACTCTATTCAACCACCCTTCTAGAGTATTTCTATATTACTTTGTTTTACTTTATTGAACCTTCAATTGGTATCACAGCTTTACTCACTGCTTTTGATCTAACAATCTTGTGAGTTTTCGATCATGTCTAGTGAAGCAAGCGGAGGATTTGCACAGGGAAGGTCTACCAGCAGACCACCACTCTTTGTAGGAAACAACTTTGTCCACTGGAGATCTTTGATGAAGATGTTCATTATAGATCAAGATCTGGAACTTTGGAACATTATAGAGAATGGTCCGAAGATTCCAGAGAAAGACGGACCAAATGGAACCAAATGTGCAAAGAAGGAGTCTGAATACATCCAAGCGGATCTTGAACTCGTCTCCAAAAACTACAGGGCTATTAACTTACTTTATTGTGGTCTTAGCACTGATGAGTTTAATCGTATTTCATCTTGTAGGTCAGCTAAAGAGATTTGGGACAAGCTGGTCGTCACCTATGAATGAACTAGCCAAGTGAAAGACACCAAGATCAGCATATTCCTTCGAAAGTATGAGCTTTTCAAAATGAAGTCTGATGAGTCAATCAAGGCCATGTTCACACGATTTACAGAAATCACCAACAACCTTGACTCTCTCGGCAAGAGCTTTACAAACGTTGAGAAAGTAAGGAAGATACTGAGGTGTCTCCCAAAAGAAAAGTGGGGTCCTAAAGTAACAGCTATAGAGGAAGCCCAAGACCTCACTACTCTGCCCCTTGATGACCTACTTGGGAAACTGATCACACATGAGATGATCCTTAATGAAGACGATGGAGAACTTCCAGCAAGCACTAAGAACTTGGCACTCAAGTCTAAGAAGGATGAGCCTAAAGATGGATCTGATTCCGAAGAAGATGATGACAGTGAGGATGATCCTTTTGCTCTTCTCACAAGAGGCCTTGCTCGAATCCTCAAAATGAAGAAACAATTCAACAACAAGGATTGATCAGAGTCTTCTAAATTCCGAGGTAAATCTCAATACAACAAGTATGATAAGAAGACTAAACCTTTGTCTTGTTTTGAATGTGGTGAAACAGATCATCTTGTGAAGGATTGCCCTCAAAAGACAAAGAGCCAGTCCAAGAAGGGTGACAAATGGAAAAAGAAAGCCATGGTGGCAACTTGGAGCGATTCTGACTCTGACTCCGATGATGAGAAGGCCGATATCTGTCTTATGGCCTCAGAAGATGAATCCCACGATGAGAAGCTTGAAGCAACTGTAAGAGAACTTATGGCAAGTCCAAAAGAGGTATTATCGGAATTCCTTTCTAATATGATTGCCAATGAAGAGAAACTTATTGCCCAGACTAACATTCTTATCAAGAGAACTGTGGACCAGGAAAGAACTATTGAGGATCTGTCTATGAGGGTCAAAAGTCTTGAAGCTTCTTATTCAGGTCTTGACATTAAAGTCAAGATCTTGACTCAGAGAAATCTGAACTCAAGCAAGATCTCTCCTCCCTAAGAAATGAGCATCATTACTTAGAGAACGAGAAGATCTCCCTGAATAATAAGATTCAAGACCAACAGACAGCCCTCATAAGTTTTACCAAATCCAAAGGCACTCTTGATAGGATGTTAGATGAGCAACAAAGTTGTCTAAACAAAAGTGGTATTGGTTACAATCCAAGGTTTTTAAAGAAGTAGCACATTACCACCTTTGTGAAGGAAAAAGGAAACAGAACCTCTCTTATATGTCACCACTGTGCTAGAAAGGGACATGTAAAAGAGAGCTGCCCCTATAGAAGAAATGATCCATATATCATTCGCAATACATTTCCTGTTCATTTGAGAAAAGAACGGGTAACACAAGTTTGGGTCCCAAAAGGCACTATTTTACCAAATATGGTTTATCCCAATAATGGATCCAAATTTGCTTATTGGTCTAGCCACAAAGGTTGATGTTTGTTTTGCAGGAGATCACCAAGGTGAAAGAGCACAAATGGATTATTAATAGTGGATGCTCGAGGCATATGAGTGGGAAGAGTTCTCTCTTCCATGATCTAAAGGAGCAATCCACGGGAACAATCACTCTTTGTGACAAAGGAAAATGTGACATCGTTGGTATTGGTAGCGTTGGAAGTGATTCCAACCATAGTATTAAAAATGTCTATCTTGTTAATGGTTTAAAGTATAATTTGCTTAGTGTTTGTCAATTATGTGATAGTTGCAACAATGTCAGATTTAACAAGAAAAGATGTCTAGTGTGCAGAGAAGATATAGGTGAAGTTATATTGACTGCATATCGTTACAACAATATATACGTTGTAAATGCTGATCAAGTGGCACAAGGAAGCTTAACCTGTCTAAAGGCTTTGACGAACGATCCAAAGCTCTGGCACAGGAGACTCGGTCATGTGAGCCCACATACACTACAGAAGCTTGTGTCCAAAGAGCTTATAAGAGGGCTACCTGAGATGGACTTCAAAGGTATTGATATGTGCAATGCATGCACACGAGGTAAATAAACACATAGCTCTTTCGAATCCAAAAAGGTTGTAAGTTCTTCTAGACCCCTTGAACTTTTACATATGGATTTATGTGGTCCTATGCGAGTCAAATCTCCCAATGGTAAAAAGTACATGCTAGTTGTTGTTGATGATTTTTCTAGATATACTTGGGTTGCATTTTTAAAAGAAAAATCAGAGGCCTTATTTGAGTTTTCAAAACTTTGTAAGGAGTTGCAAACTTTAAGAAACGAGCCCATAGTGTCAATTCGAAGTGATCATGGTAGGGAGTTTGATCAACTTCAGTTTGATTTGTTTTGTGCTAAATATGGCATCTCCCATAACTTTTCTGCTCCTAGGACACCTCAACAAAACGGGGTTGTGGAACGAAAGAACCGCACCTTAGAGGATATGGCCAGGACTATGCTTTTAGAAAATGCATTACCTAAAACCTATTGGGCTGAAGCTGTTAACACATCTAACTATATTTTGAATCGTTGTCTTATTCGTTCTATCTTAAAGAAAACTCCTTGGGAAATTTGATGCGCGTAGTGATGAAGGCCGCAAACCACTTTTATCTTATTTAAAACCCTTTGGCTGTACTTGTTTTGTTCATAACAATGGAAAAGATAACCTTGGGAAATTTGATGTGCGTAGTGATGAAGGTATATTTCTTGGCTACTCCACAAGTAGCAAAGCTTATAGAATCTTCAATAAAAGGACCCAGTTAGTTGAAGAAAAGTATACATGTTATATTTGATGAATGCAATGACGGTTCTTTGAGTGAAAGTATTGCAGATATATATCTTAACATCCATGCAGAGAAGGAGGAAGGTGATGATGCTGCTACCAAGAACACATAGAAGAGGAACATGCAGGAACAGATTCTCAACACTGAAGAATTGGCCCAAGGTGCTGAAGATTCATCAAAAGCCCTTGGTGTCCAATCTAACAGTGTTGAGACGTCAGAAACTGCTGTAACTGAACCTAACAGGACCACGGAGTCAGATGTACCACAAATCAATCCTACGGGTGTGACAAATCAAGGAGTTGAGACTAGCAAAAGGAAATTCAAATACTCCTCATCACACTCATTAAAGGATATCATTTCTGACCCTACTTCTAGTGTTCAAACTCGTTCTAAACTTAAAGATCTTTTTGCTTTTCACGCGTTTGTTTCTCTTATTAAACCAAAGAAGGTAGATGAGGCCCTTCAAGAGCCAGACTGGATCATTGCCATGCAAAGTGAGCTTAACAAATTTGAAAGGAACAAAGTCTGGACCTTGAAGCCAAGGCCAAAGCATCAATCAGTCATTGGCACACGATGGGTATTTCGAAACAAGCTAGATGAGAATAGTAAGATCGTGAGGAACAAAGCAAGACTTGTTGCTCAAGGCTACAATCAAGAGGAAGATATTGACTATGAGGAGACATTTGCTCCCGTAGCCAGGCTTGAAGCAATTTGCATTTTATTAGCATTTGCATCTTTCATGAGCATAAAGTTATATCAAATGGATGTCAAGTGTGCTTTTCTTAATGGTTTCTTAGAAGAAGAAGTATATGTGGCTCAACCCCCAGGATTTGAAAGTTTGGAATTTCCTAATCATGTTTATAAACTTGACAAAGCGCTTTATGGTTTGAAACAAGCCCCAAGAGCTTGGTATGAGCGCTTGCCAAAATATCTTTTAGAAAATGATTTTAAAAGGGGGTTGATCGACAAGACTCTTTTTATCAAGACCAAAGGAAAGGACATTTTGGTTATTCAAATTTATGTAGATGATATATTTTTTGGTGCTACTAACACATTTTTGTGCAAGGAATTTTCTGACATCATGTGCAGTGAATTCGAGATGAGCTTGATGGGTGAACTCAACTTCTTTTTGGGATTACAAGTTCACCAATCCAAGAAAGGAATCTTTGTCAACCAAAGCAAGTACACTAAAGATCTGTTGAAGAAGTTCAAGATGGATCAATCCAAAGCAGCCAAGACTCCCATGAGCTCAACATTATCTCTAGATCAAGATAAGACTGGGAAAAGTGTCAATCAAAAGGAGTATCGAGGAATGATTGGATCTTTACTATATCTCACAGCTAGTAGACCTGACATCATGTTTAGCGTTTGCATGTGTGCTAGGTTTCAAGCTGATCCTAAAGAATCTGACCTCGTGGTTGTGAAGAGGATCTTTCGATATCTCAATGGCACTAAGGAGCTTGGACTATGTTACCCAAAGCAAAAGGATTTCACATTAATTGGATATTCTAATGCAGATTTTGCAGGCTATAAGGTGGATAGGAAGAGCATATCAGGATATTGCCAATTCTTAGGAGCATCCTTGATTAGTTGGCACTCAAAGAAACAAAACTCATTCGCTCTATCCACTGCAGAAGCCGAATACATTGCAGCCGGAGCCTGTTGCTCCCAAATCCTTTGGATAGCTCAACAAATGCGAGATCTTGGCATCAACCTCAAAGGCATTCCCATTAAATGTGAGAATACAAGTGCCATATCCATTACAAAGAATCTTGTTTAGCATTCAAGGACCAAACATATTGATGTAAGACATCATTTCATTAGAGACCATGTTGAAAAAGGTGATGTGTCCATTTCGTTTATTTCAACTGATTATCAATGGGCTGACATTTTTACTAAGCCTTTGGCAGAGGACAGGTTCACCTTCGTTGGATGAGAAATTGGGATGCTTAACAAGGATGCACTTTCGTAGGGGGAGCTTTCCCTTTACGAAAGATAGACTCTACTTAGTATCAAGACCTTTGAGTATTATGTCAAGGTTTGTGAACTAAATGGTAGATTACATATATCGGATCACATATATTTTCTTAATATCTTTTTAGATATTTAATCAAGTATATTTTTATCGGATTTTAAAATCTTTTATTTATGTTATATTTTTTTACCCGTTGAGATATTTTTGGAACAAAATTATTTCGGATATTTTTTCCCTCTTATTTTTGGTTAAGAAAAGGATTTGAATTTTGAGTTGGAAATTTTCAAAATAAGCAATGTTATGATTACTCCCCTTGAACTCTAAACCCGTCCCATCACTCCATCATCTCTCTCTACTTAAACCCAATTATGTACCCGATTCCATCACAAACTCAGAACTTATCCAAACCCTTCCAACTTCTCTTTCTTCAACCTCTCAAACTGTTCTTAAAACCCTAGCCGATTTTCTCCATGGCTCCCAAATCAAAGAAAGCTTCCACACCCAAAAGACTTGGTGCCACCCCTAAGGGACGCCAGGCCACTGCCACCTCCCCTACACCTAAACCCACTCCTCAAGCCAATGTCCCTGCTGTTGTCTAGAGCACCATCGCTGAAAGCACGACTACTGTTACCAAGGGCTCTAAAAAACGCTCTGCCAAGAAACCTCTCGGTGCGAAGCAAAAAGGGAAAAAGAAAGTCATCGCTGAGGAGGTGGACGAGGAAGAGGAGGAAGATGATCTCGATGCCATTCTGGAAAGGGATGCAGCCAAGGAAGCCGAAGAGGAAGATTTAAAGAAGAAGAAGGCCGAGGAAGAGGCCGAGCTTGCAATGAAACCTGTCGAGGAGGAAGCTGAGAGAATTCGGAAGGAAGTCGAGGCCGAGGAAGTTCCCTCTGAAGAGGAACCTGAGGAAGAGGACGAGGAAGCTGATGGGGACGACGCAGGGTCCGGTTAGGACTCGGGGTCTGAGGATGAGGAGGAAGAGGAGCCAGAACCTGTTGCATCTCGTTCTCCTTCTCCTCCTCCCCCGTCTCCAAAGAAGCGGAAAGCTCCAACTGCTGTCAAACCTCCATCTCCCAAGTGTACCAGGAAGGGCACCCTCAGAGCTCTTGAGGCGCCTGTCAAGAGAACTGCTCGAACACAGGCTCGAAGGAAAAATGCCGATCCACCCGCCTACATCCAGGTAAACCAATCCTTACCCTCTTCATGGTTTGAAAATGCTGAGACGGCTGGAAAGTGGGCAGATGAGTTTCGAACTCATAGGATATGTTGTTCTGATTTTTTGGATATCGGCTGGAAAGTGGGCAGACGGCTGGAAAATGCCGATCCACCCGCCTACATCCAGGTAAACCAATCCTTACCCTGCATTGCTCTTCTAAAAAAATCCCCAGCCTGGACCCTTCATAATCTTGAAACCATCTACTATCCCCAGCTTACCCGTCTGTTCGACATAAACCTAAAAGCCAAACACGATGCCAATGGTTGGTCCTTGGAATCTGTTGTCAAAGGAGTTAGAATCTCTTTCAACTCCACTGAATTTACAGATTTCCTTGGCCTACCTAGCCCATGTCCATCCTCTGAAGTACACCCCTCTAAAGAAAACTGTATCATCCTTGCCCGATCCAAATACCTCCTACCCGAAGCATCTAACATCACCTCAAAGCAGCTCACCCACTCATCCCTTACCCTAGAGGCAAAAATTTTATTCAACATCATTGTTCGATGCCTCTTACCCCGTCTTAACTCTGGCTCGCTCCTTACTGACAATGTCGTGGTCCTCCTTTACCGAATCCTCAATGGTCTTGATCTTGATTTGGCCAACACCATTTTAGGATCCATGGCTCACACAAGAAAAGCCAGGAAAGGAACTCCCCTCCCCTTTGCCACCCTTTTGACCCAAATCTTCAAAGCTTCTGGAATTGATTTCAAAAATAAAGAACAACAGCGTCATATGGGTAAGTTCGACTCCAATAGCCTTGAAAAGATAGGCATCACTCGGTCTCCCCAAGGGACCTTGAGTCTTGCCTCTCCTTCAAAAGATCTTCCCACTGCCTCAGCTGTTGATGAGCGCATAGACAACCTGGAGTTGGGCTTGGAGGAATTTCGCATGGATCTCAAGGAGCTGCACAAAGAGGGTATGACGGAGATGAGCGGGATAACCAAGATGCTGCAAGGTCTGTGGACGAGGCTCACTGATGATGCTCCGGGCGACGAAGCTTAAACCTATCCTACCTCATCCCTATCCCAAATCTGATACATTGCTGGTTTTTGGAAACAATTTCAAAACTTTTGGTGACTGTTTTACCTCCTCCCTTTGTTGACAGACAAAAAGGGGGAGATGATCTGTGGTTTAGACTTGAAAACTTTTTTCTGTGAAGGTCTTGGAAGACCTTGGTTTTTGATTTCTGGTTTTCGGTTGGATGGCCTTTCATTCTTTAAATATTTGATCCAACATTTGTCTAACCCATGCAGGTACTTAGTCCGATTTCATGTATATTATTTATGCTTGACTAAGTTGCAGGGATGCACAAGTTTTGTCTTTCACTAAGGGGGAGATTGATAACTCCACTCCCTTGATGAAAATCGGAATATGTTTCAAAGGCTTTGACAGTAATTTTTTGTCAAAGGTCTTGAAGATTTCACAGTGTTGATGAAACACAAAACCTGGTCTATATGATATTATGTTCGAAATATTATTTTATGTTATTATATGCTTCCATTATACTATTATATTTAACTAACCTTTCAGGAAGTATTTCCGAATTATTTCCTTCCTTGTGATGCAATTTGAGAAGATTCAAATCGGAAAGATTGTGGCCATCGAAGTTTCCAAAGATAGAAGATCCAGCTCAAGCCATGATCTAGACTAGCCGTTGGAGAAGATCCTTGGCGCCGATTTGTCTCAATATAAAGAGAAGGAAGATGAAGACATAACAGACATTCATTGAACACGAGCCTTTCATACACTCTAAGCCTTCAAGAGAAATCTGTCTTCGTATGCTCTCTGCTTTTCCCAAGAGTCTGTTATTTCATTTCAAAGCATTTGAGAGTTACACAGTGAGCTTATAGGATATATTCAGTTATAGTGTTATACTCGAGAGTTTGTAACTCGGAAAGTGAACACTAGGCGATTGATTCACTAAGTGTAAGAGGATTGTACTAGATAGCATAGAGAGGTGGGGCTCTTCTAGATTGGTCTAGGACTCCAAGAGAGCGTGAGTTAACTAGATTGCAATTGTATAGGAGAGAGGCTTCTCGGGGAGCTACTAGGATCCTATGTCTTGCGAATCAATAAAAGTCGGTTTAATCCTAGGGTTGTGGAAGAACCCTAGGCGGGGACGTAGGCCAAGTTCGTGCCGAACCTCGTAAATAACTCATCGAGTCCTTTATTTACTGCTTTACCTTATTTCCGCACTTGGTTCGATTGTTTAACTTTGTGATTCAGGTTTTCAGAGAAAAGACTAAGTCTAATCTCAAAGGGTTTTGCACGAGCTTCAAAAGTCTTGAGACTATCTGCGAAAAATCGGCATACTCTATTCAACCCCCCTTCTAGAGTATTTCTATATTACTTTGTTTTACTTTATCGAACCTTCAATTGGTATCAGATCTTTACTCACTGCTTTTGATCTAACAATCTTGTAAGTTTTCGATCATGTCTGGTGAAGCAAGCGGAGGATTTGCACTAGGGAGTCTACAATATTGTTAGATCAAAAGGAAATGAGCAAAGTCTTTGCTGGTAGACCTTCCCTCTTGCCCAACCATATTCTTGATGCCCTGAAGCAAAAAGGTAGATCTATAGGCAGGTACAAATGATGCTCATGATGCTTTCCTGCCATCCATCTGAAACACTCCGATCTTTCAAGACGCGGGACAGTGATAATAATGCCTCCCCGGTCCAGGTTAACAATATTGTAGACTTTGTCATTCGAATAGGGGTGCAAATCATCAAAACAAACTCCCAATCGATGAGCAATCAACGACACCAAACCTCCAAAAGCAATAACACCTTCGACTCTCACATGATTAGCCCTGGTCACCTCCATACAACTCCCCAGAAATAATTGAAACCAATCAGGAATATGCAAAGCATCAGGGGTCAAATAGTAAGTATGGTTCCAGGATCTCATAGTAACCATCTCAGGATTAGAAATACCAAGGAAGCAAGAACTCAAAATTTTGTAACACAGTCTCAGCGGAGGATGGGTAATCATATAGTCAAAGAATTTACCGCCCAACCCGAAGGATCGACTAGTCGCCTTTTTCGACGTGTCACGAGGATGTGGAGTAGCCAACTCAAACCCAATAGCATCAGCAGGCGTCTTGGTAACACTAAACACTTGTGCAATGAGATCTTTAGTCACCACGAACTTCCCACCCCTCAATTGAAAACAAATATCCAAATCAGAGCGATAATCCAAAGCAGCCAAGAACTCTCTCACCAACGCCGGATAGGTAAACTCAGCAACATCCATGAAATCATTCAAACCTCCTTTCTCAAGAAGAAGAGAGACATTCCTAAACAATCCCAAATATGCAACGTTAGGGGATCGAAGAACAATGTGGATCGATAATCCTTTTTCTCAAGCTTACGCCAACACTCCTCCTTCTACAATGTCATAAAGCTAGGCATTTCCATAGTAGGAACTTAAGACATGATGCACGAACCAAGAAGAACATGAAAGAACACCACAAAAACAACCGAAACTCCCTCTCTACAGGCAGCGACAGGCGCTGGTGTACGCAGCACACGAATCCGAGTTAAAATGTTGAGGAACCAACGTCCAACTCTCTCCAAATTCAAAAGTGACGACCAATACTTGGTTTCAAAGGCTTTCGTTGGTCGTAGGTATGAGAATGGTATGGAAAGTATTGAATTTGTATGGATGAAGGTAGTGATGGATGTGTTTGATGGGTAAGAAAAGCTTGATTGAAACACAAGGCTCTTTAGGTATTTGGAATGGACTCAAGTAGGAAATTAGGGTTTATGTGTTTTCATGGAGACAAAGGCTTTGAATGATTAAAATAAGGGAATGAGATTATAGGGTTAATTAGAAAGATAATGATCATATATTAAAAGAAAAAGAAAATATTAGAAATATAAAAGAAATAAAAGAAATATAATATAGATAGAAAAATAAACAATCTAATCCTAAGATAAATAGAAAATAGCCTAGTTTTAAAGGAGTTTATGAATTGGGATCTCTTTCGAGAGCTCTTCCAAAAACCCACGTCCCCTCCATCTTTCATCCATCTTCGGCCGGATGAATAAACCACCGCCCCAACATATCAAATATTGGTGCTTGGGTATCTCTCCTCCTCCTCGTCTCCCTCTTTAGTGCCCTCCCTTTTCCATCTTTGGCGGTGGTCTGGTGAGGTCCGAGCAACGAACATCATCTTCGATCAATCTCTCTCTTCGGAGAGCCCAAATCTCTATTATGAGAGCCCAAATCTCTCTTCGGAAAGCCCAAATCTCTTTTCGGAGAGCCCCAAGCCCTCTCCGTGAGGGTGCCTGAATCCTGGATCCCTCATTGGGTCTCCTCCCTCCCCCTCTCGGATCCCTCGTTCAATTTGGGTTTTTGGCAAGTTGGGGCTCTAATTCATCCCCTAACTACTCATCATCTTCTACAAGTGATTTGACTGCAATCATCTTCCTCGGGGGAGGATTAAGCTCGTCCCCTTCACAATTTCACCGTTTCGGTTCCGGTTCGCCTCCCTCTGCCATCCGTTCTTCGGCGACGGTGGGTTTTTCGGTGGTCCTCCATCTCTGTTTCAATCGACGCTCCCAAGTTATCTAATTCTTTTTCCTTGCCCTTTCGGCTTGGTGGTTTGTCTCGCTATGCCTCTACTCGGCGGGTGTCGTTTCTGGGCTTCTATCGGGGTTAGGATTTGTTTCTTCCCGACGCTGGTCTGGTGTTGCACTCGTTCTTGCCTTCGCTTCTCTTTACCAATGGTCTCGGGGCGACGCTTCCATTCCGCTGCCGATTCCACTCTCTTGGTTCGTCTCCGGCTATGGGTTGTTGGCGGTCTCCTGAGGTCAGCCATGGCTGGCGTTGTTCCTTTGGAAGCCTCCGTGCTTCTGTCTCGCATCTTTGGTCTCCTTGGGCCACTCCATGGGTTGTTGTTCCGACCCGTTTTCCATCCTTTGGGCCCAAGACTCTTCCTTGGGCCCAAAGCTAATCCGGACAATTAAAATAATAAATAAATAAGTATATAAACTTAATAATACTATATATATATATATATATCCTTATTATAATAACCATTAATCAAATGTCTTTGTGGGCTTCGCGAAAATCCTGTTTGGGTTTCTGGTGCTTTTGGTTCAGGTGTTGTGTGACTTTACGTCTGGCGTGATTGAATTTTCTTCTCCGTTTGATGGGGTTCTGGCAGTCGGAGTCGAGTTAAGCTGGGGTTGTGGCAGTGTGTATCGAGGCGTCTCCTTTCTACGAAAGAATGGTTCCTTGGAGGTTCGTCTTCACTGCCCACAGGTGACTCCTGATGTGCAGCTGGCCTACGGTGCTGCTTCGGGGTAGTGCTTGGCTTCCTCTTTCGTCTACGTCCTCGTCTTTTTTGGTTTAGTTGTATTTAGTTTTCCTCTTTAGAGTTCTTGCCTGTACTTTGCACCATCTTTGTATTTTTCTATTTGCTTAGACGGTTATCCGTCTGCCGACTTGTCGGCCATCGAGGTTCATGTATATCTGACCTCGAATTTTTACCTAATAAAAAAAATAGAAATAACCTAAGATAAATCAACCTAACCTAAGATAGATAAACTAATTTAAGAAAGATAAAATTAACCTAAGATAGAATAAAACCTAATCCTAAAGATAGGGAAAAAAAAATCTAATCCTAAATAAGATAGAAAATATAAACTAACCTAAAAATCAAAAATAATATAAAAATATAGATAAAATAGGATAAAAAAATACCCCCTTCCAACGTCACCAAAATCCGGAGCGCGTCTGTGAATAGGGGGCGCCGATATGTGCAGAACGCCACTCCGTCATTCGAACAACCAAATTTCGCCTACTAATAAGGTTCTAACACACCACTACTCCAATATACAACAAATAGACTTATCCCACTTTATTGAATTGGAAAACTAAATGCGAAAATGAAACAATATAACCAAATCTACCTCGGGGTGCCTCCCAAGAAGCATCATTGTTTCACGTCTTTAGCTCGACATGATGCATTTATGGATCAAGTTATCCCATCATGATCCTCCACACCTGTCCTTTTCTTGACAAGAGGGGGAACCTTAGGAATTTCTCCAATATTTTCATCCATTGCACCAATCAATTCCTTATTAAAATGAGTTTCTCTTGGAGGTTGCCTTGAAATTGCAAAAACCTCAATATTGTTAGGAATCAATTTCTCATAGGGTAGAATTGTAGGTTCATTTGGATTAGACACATTTTTATGTGGCTCAAACAAATTCTCAATTTTCATTTCAAGCTCATCTTTCCCTAATTCAAGTTTCTCTTTGTTAGAAGACTCGATAATCAGTGACTCATTCTCAATAGAAGTATCTAACAAGCTATTTGATTCATTCATGCAATCAATATCATTAGAGTCCATAACATCCACAGAATCATTAGGAGAAAGAGTAATAGGCTCAAATAGAGAAAATTCAATCTTTCTACCGTCAAACTCCATGGTTAGTGAACCTTTAAAGCAATTAGATGGAAATATCAAATCATTAACCTTAACTAAGACATCTTTAACAACTTCTCTAGGCTTAATACTAGAACGATCAACGAGTTGTATAGTAACACCAGTTTCTGACAAAGCATTGAGACCCAAGAACATATACAAATTGTATTACATAACATTGATTGAAGTTCCTAAATCCAACTTAGCCTTAGTGAATTTAGTATTACCTATTGCACAGGTGATAGTAAACATTCCTGGATCTCCGCATTTTTTAGGCAATCTTTTCTGTAGCATAGTAGAAACATTTTCATTCAAACTTACCTTTTCCTTCCTTCTCATCCTTTCCTTTTGCTTCATAGTACATAGTTCTTTCAAAAACTTAGCATAGCGAGGTACAGTTTTAATCAAATTCAAAAGTGGAATATTTACCTCACAATGAGCAAAGGTGTTATAAAGGATTTTTTTCATCTTCCCACTTATGATCAGGTCTTAAGGTATGAGAAAAGGGTGGTGCAGGTCTTGGAACCTCAGAAGACCACTCCTTAGATGATTTCTTTGCGGATGGCTCAACGTCAAAATTTGGATCAGCTATTGTAGGGTACGACGGGCGCCGTCTTATAGTGTGCTTGTTTCTGAGTTGTTATTGTTGTCTCCATCACCCATGTCAATCACCGCCTTAGGCCTTTCCTCAACATTCCCAGTGGGTATATTCACTTCTTTTTCACCTCTAAGGATCATGGAACTAACATTCTCCTTCGGATTAACTACCACTTGTGATGGAAACTTCCTCGAATCTTTCGCTTTCAACTCTCCAATCTCCTTAATTAGCCATTTGACTCAACAACTTATTATGAACACTCATCTTGTCCAACAGTAACCTCAAGGTTTCATCTATGTCCTCATGTTGAGTGTTTTCCTGACAATTGTCAAATTGTCCTCTTCCTTGATAGGGAACTTGTTGATGTTAACCCCTACCGTTGAATCCACTTTGATAATTCGAATTGTAGCCCTGATTATAGACATTTTTACCAAAGTTGTGGCGATGTCCATAATCCATAACACTCAAATCAGCGACATCATCTTGAATCAAATGACACTTATCATTCGGATGAGTTGGATCTCCAGAGACACCACAAGGTGTAGGCTGCTGAGGTTGAGTCATTTGCACAACCATCTTATTAACGATCTTAGTAAGCCTATCTAAGTCATCCTTGTGACCATCTCTAGAATTATCCAACTTATGCACTCTTCTAATTCCTTGGTGTTTTCCTTATTATTGCGATGCGTTAGCCAACCCTTTAAAAATCTGCATTGCTTCCTGGGGTGTTTTATCCAAAATATCTTCTCCACTAGTAGCATTAATAAAAACTCTTATCAGTATCAAGCAAGCCCTCATAAAGATATAGCACTAGATCATCCTCGGGTATACCATGTTGTGGACAACTACCCTTAAGCTTCTTGAATCGATCAACGTACTCATAAAGACTCTCTGTAGGTGATTACCCAATACTAGATAACTTCTTCTTAAGTTTGTTGAGGTGAGTAGCAGGAAAATACTTTTGAAGGAAAGCTTTCTTCAACTCAGCACAAGTAGTAATGCTTTCGGAGGTTAGGTAATATAGCCAATCGCTAGCGGAATCTTTCAAGGTAAAGGGGAACACTCTAAGCATCAATTGGTCATCAGTAAGGTTTTGGGGTCTAAGTCTATCGCACACATTAGCAAAGGTTACAAGGTGTTTGTTTGGTTCCTCCCCAGACAATCCATGGAAATAGGGTAAAATAGTAGACCAATTTGACTCAAACCTTGAATCCTCAAGGAGATCAGGAAGTCTAATTGCAAGTGATTTCGCATTCAAATTAGCCTCCTTTAAGTTTCACGGGTTTCTTCTTGGAGGATTAACAACTTCGTCTCCCATTTCCTTATGTGTGCCAAATTCTAGCCTCCTTTTCAACATAGAAAGAGATCTTTCAATCTCAGGATCAAAAGACAAAGGTGATAAATTAGAAAAAGGAGTTTGAACCATACAAGGAAAAAAAGGACAAAGAAAAATAACAATGAAAAGGAATGGATGATAGAAATAAAGAAATGCAAACTTTTTTCTCCCCGGCAATGGCACCAAGAATTTAATGCGAGACGAACATCGTTGGTTTTTTCGTCCTTTGCCAAATATCAATAATATCCTAACTCAAAGCTCAAACCAATAGATTAGTAAATCAATAGAGTGATAAACCAACAAACTAGTATAGCGATGAAGTCCGGAGTCGAACCCACAGAGAGAACGGTTGCTACGCAATATTTCTAACAATGATTCTTATGAAAAAAGTAAAGATTTGTAGCAAATTGATAACAAAGTAAAGGAAAGAGAACGATGATTGCAAAGTAGTGATAATAAGATAGAGAAAATATTTCACCTGTAATTCTCGACAATGGTTGAGGGTTAAGGTCTAGGATTGATTCAATAGTTATTTCTAAGCATATGTCAACTTGACTAAAGTTGATAGATCCGTAAGCATACAATCTTCTTATTCAATATTACTAACAAATAGCATTAAACACTCAAGTTCTAAGACCAATTGGCATATCAATTCAATGCAATTAGAAGACAATAGGCGTAAACCATAATCGGCCATAATCAACATCTGTTGAAATAGATCAATCAAAATCATCCACTACTAAGACATAAAAATATCACTATATCAATGGCTTTGTTTGCTATCTAGAAAACAACAACGGATTCATAGCTTAAATGCAATTCCTAACGTGGTGATCAATCATAAAAAGAAACACAAATATAATCCATAAGAACAAGATGATAAATATATTCATAAATAACTAATAGAAATCAAATCCTCACAATTCATTCAACCATGTCTTCGAATCATAGGCAAAACTATGAGTTTAGCAACTCATAGGCCAAAAACTTCTCTTCTCTCTAATTGTGTTCATTCTCTCCATAACTATTTCCTTTTCCTGAATACGGAAGAAATAAAACCTAAATAGATCGTGCAAACCCTAGGAAATATAATAATAATAATAATAATATAATATATAAAAGATATCTTTGGACTTAAATCGCAATTGCTGAACACAGACAAGCGTCGGGCGCCGCTAGAATACCGGCGGGTTCTATCCTATGCAGTGGCCAATTCTCCTCTTAACTTCAACGTTGTGCTTCCTTGCTCCTTTGTAGCTCTTTTCTTAGCCTTCTTTATGCTCCAAAACATGTCCTTTAAGCTCCTCCAAGATCCCATCCAAGTTCGGAATGTAAAACTGCAAAATAAACGCTAAAACACGTAGATGCCGAACTCGAATATTTCACAAGAAAGATATGAAACTAGACCAAAATATATGGAAAAATCCTATCTAAATGCAATAAGAAACACCTATAATGCCTATATGAAATATGCATTATCACTGAGATCTATGAAATACCATATGCGTTGTGAGATGGTTGGATTATGATGAATTAGGAGTTGTGGATAATAATAGCTTGTTTATCTTTTTGCTTTTGTGTGTGTGTGTGTGTGTGTGTGTGTGTGTGTGTGTGTGTGTGTGTGTGTGTGTGTGTGTGTGTGTGTGTGTGTGTGTGTGTGTGTGTGTGTGTGTGTGTGTGTGTGTGTGTGTGTGTGTGTGTGTGTGTGTGTGTGTGTGTGTGTGTGTGTGTGTGAGATATGTGTGTGTGTGTGTGTGTGAGATATGTGTGTGTGTGTGTGTGTGTGATATGTGCTTAGTGTAGCTACAGAAGTAGATTAATTATATTATTTAAATATGAACACTAGGTGATCATCTATGACATGCGACTTGTTGTGTACCGGATCTACTCCTTTGCTTCTCTGCTTATTCAGGTAAGTTCCTCTTGGAGCTTACTCAGATTGAACATAATCACTTCCCTGCATATAGTCGCATGATATACTAGGTGTTGCATAAGCATAAGAGAATGTCATGTAGTATCCTGCTTAGGACTTGCACTTATGAATGAGCATCCTTATTCTGTATGCATTTGTAAACAGAACAACTTTTATCTATGGAGTAACGAGAGTCTTTGCTAGGGTCATAGGATGCCCAGTCCCATCTGGTCTTGTCCTGAGTCAAGTCGAGTCATGAGTAACACCAATATGACCATGTTGAATGAATTATGAGCATGTTGAATGAATAATGAGCATGATGAATGAATGATGAGCGTGAATGAATGATGAGCAAGAATGACTTGAATGCATGCACGTGCTGGCCATTCTCCGCCTTGACGGGAAGGAGGTAGAGGTAAGAGAGGGATGTCCACTTGGCATTCTGTGTAGGATCCTAATTTACTGTCTTCTGCATAAATATATAAACTACTAGCATGCTTGTGTGTTAAATTCCATCCTGCATTAGAAGCATAGTATTAGGAATAGCATGTACGTGTGCCTATTTGTGGGGACCAACCAAGTGCGGACTTCAATCTGATCATATGCGTGTCTATAATTTTAGGTATGTGTTGACGTGCGTTTCATGATGATTGTATGTTTCTATGACTTTGGCGTTGTACTTTTGTATGGCGTGTGAGAGAGCGTTTGAGACTCTGACTCTATCACCACTTCAGACCAGGATTGTTTTGACCCGGCATTGCCACGACGCTATGATTGTATTTTGGTTTCAGACTTATAATGGTTTGATCGCTAAAATGAATTTTTGCTACTTAGGCTATAAGACAGGTACAAAGATGCTAACCCCGGGTCTCCAACGGACCTCACGATGTTTTATGTGCAAAATCCCAATTTCCGACACTAATCCATTAAGTTTGAAATTCAACATGTACTCGGAGCGCAAGATCTGAACGAGGGATTTTATCATTTGAAACATAACTTGGGTGGAATGAGATGGCGTCATTTGTTTCTTACGAAAAAACTACCAAATAGCGAATGAAAACGTCGAAATATTGACAAAAGAGGAATGTTTTATTACAATGAAAATAAAAGACAATAGGATTGGAGTTGCGTATTGTATTTTCTTTGTCTATGCGCTTCCTCGGGAAGATAAGAAGTTTCTATTTTTGGCCTTTTCTTATCGACTACATCTAGAAAATTGATATCACAGTTTTAGTAGTGGGGAACTTAAATCAAATCCAAAGCCCAACTGATAAAACAGGTGGAGCCCAACCGAACTCAAACATATATGAAAGACTATTATTTTTCAAGGACCAATGTAACCTACTAAACATACCCACACTAGGAAATGACTTTATATGGAGAAAAAATAGAAAAAATATCAACAATATCTATGAAAAATTTGATAGAACTCTAGTTCAAGATCAGATCCTTAGATGGGTCCCAAACATAGCAACTAAAAACCATGCATTCTCTTATGTTCTAATTATTGTCTAATTATCATCCAATTTCAGTGAAACTGAGTACATATAGCAACACACAAAGTAGGCCTTTCAAATTTGAAAAAATGTGGCTTCAAAAGAAAGATTACAGAAACATAGTTTTAAAAGCTTGTAGATCTCATCACGATGGATCTCATATGTTTCAAGTGATAAAGAAAACTAAACTATTGGAATGACTTTCAAAGGAATGGAAGAAAAGAACATTTTGAAACATTTTTCGGGAATTTTTGTTCAAATTAGCCAATAAAACAAAACAAAAATTAGCAAAATAGCCACGATCTCAAACTATCTTAGGATTTAGTCAAATTAGGGTAAAGTCGTTGTTTGAAACAATGACTTTAACACATGTTTTAAAAAAATAATACAATAAGTAAGTCATTGTTTGAAACATCAACTTACTAATTTTTTTTTAAAAAAAATTCAAACTAATGAAAAACGCCGAAAAACGAAGAAAAAACATATACGGGAAAGTTGTTGTTACAAACAACGACTCTCCCTTTTTATTTCTTGAAATGATTAGAGAGGGGGAGAGAGAGAGAGAGAGAGAGAGGAGTGGGTGTGGGGCCTGGGTGTGTTACGAGAGAAAGGGAGAGATATGGGGGGGAGTCGTTATTTCTCTCATATATAATATTTTCGGCTTTTACCTGTTTTAACATTTAATCGGTGTTTTTTAAAAAAAAATACAAAGTCGTTGTTTCAAACAACGACTTTACCCTATTTTGATTAAATCGCAAAATAGTTTGAGATATTGGCTATTTCTCTCATTTTATTTTATGTTTATTTACTAATCCGAAAAAAATCCATTTTCCGGCAACTAAGAGAAATTGAAGAAAAGCTTACGAAACGACAACAAAAGAACAACTATTCACAACAAAAAAAAAAAATTAAATGGCAGTTTCCACTCATTAACAAGAAGAATAAATATTACAGTACCATAAGAACTACTGGAGCTAGAAAGCGAAAACAAAGCATTTGAAACTATTTGATACGAATTCAGAATATCATCACAAGGTAGAAATGGGCCGACTAAATAGGATAATAATTAGACAAATAATCTCACAAGAACGAGCAACTTTCGAAAAGAGATTAAAGAACAACAAATAAACAACCAATTATTATCACAATACCTGATCTTGATTAACACCAAAATCTCTGATAATGATAATGAAAAACTCGTTAATCGTATCACGAACCAAGAAATCAAGAACGTGATGTTCTCTATCGGGAAAGACAAATCTCCAGGATCTGATGGAATGATAGCAGAAACTCATCAACATTACTGGGTCATTGTTGGACCATATATTACTAAAGCAATCAAAGGATTATTCTCTTCAAGAAGAATACTTAAATAGATAAACCAAACTTTCATAACTCTAATCCTGAAATGTGAAAACCTAAGAACAACAAATAACTACGTATAGACCCATCAACCTCTGCTCGACTATATATAAGACTATTGAAAAAGTTATGGCATATAGAAGGAAATCACTTCTGGAAAAATCATCCACCCTTTGCAAGGTACCTTTATCGCGGACAGAGCAATTCAAGACAATGTTCTTATTGCTCATGAAATCTGTCACTACGTCAGAAATAGAAAAGGAAAAGATGACTGGATTGCAATAAAACTTCATATAGAAAAAGCATATGACCGAGTAGACTGGGACTTCCTATTGGCAGTTATGGAAAAATTGGGTTTCTGCCATAAATTCTGTGGGTGGATCAAAGAATGTACTCAAACGGTTTCTTATTTGATCTTGGTGAATGACGAGCCAACCCAAACCTTCCCACCTCAAAAGGGCTTACGATAGGGTGATCCTATTTCACCCTACCTCTTTATGCTGGGGGCTGAGATTCTAGCCAGAAAACTCAAACAACTGAATGACCAATAGAGGAACACATTGGGCTTCAATATTACAAGAACAGGGACATATATCCCATTTTTATCCTTCGCGGATGACATCATGATTTTCGCCAAACCCACCCAGGAAGCATGTTGTTTAGTAAAATATAACTCTTTTTAAATATTGTGCAATCTCAGGGCAGAGAGTTAATTTTCAAAAAATCAACATTTGAAGTTACGTAAGGGGTTTCAACCAACCAGAAACAGAGAATCCAAACCACCCTACAAATTACGGACTTCCCCTTGGGAGATCGAGACCATCATTTCCGACATTCTCAACTTCAGCCTTGCCTTTGATGCCATCTCATTCTTCGACATTTGCAAGGAGCTAGGCAATCGAGTGGCTGACCACCTTGCCCATCTTGATCTTCAAGCGAACTTTGTTGGTTGGAGATCTAGCTCAGCGATCGACGACCTCACCCGAAAAGACGCTATTGGATGGTGATACAACCGCAGTTGACCCATCCCCAAATATTGCCCTTACATAAAAAAACATAGAATAAATGACTTGGATATATAAATAAAACCACAACTCTTCAAAATTAGAAAAGTGGAGTGATGCAAAGAGTTTCAAAGAATGTTGAGAGAATGTTGAGAGAATGAAAGAATGTGAAGTGATGCAAACAAATGTTGAGAGAATGAAAGAATGTGAAGTGATGCAAAGAGTTTCACGTTAATAATATGAAAAACAAAGAAGCCTTAGTATATAAGCTAGTGAGTTACTTCTCATATCGCCAATTGGTTTTAGGATGTAACCCCACTATGTTTATGCGATAGGCTATTAGCGCATGGACGCATGTGCACACGACTCCTGATCACGAATCCTAACGGAGTATGATATCAGAGCGGAAAAGTTAAGCGGCTCGACTTTTGATCCTGGACTAGGTAAAAGAAAAGGAGATACTAGACCCATTGTCCAAGTGTCAACTAGAGGCAAAAAGAATCTAATTGCACTTGTAGCTCGGGGCGTGTTTTAAGAATGAAATAATTTGAAGTGATCCAAAGAGTCACACATTGATAATATGAATAAAAAAGTCACTCCTCCGATCGTCACTTGATTTTAGGATGGAACATCATTCGATTTATGAGCTAGGCTACTAGCGCATGGGCTACTAGGGGATTTTGGGTGAAAATTTTTCATACATACTTCACTGATCATTAAATTTTAGCTATAACTTGTTTTTAGCTATAACTTGCGTTATTCATCTCTTGCTCTGTGTATAGCTATGGGAGTCTTCATCCAAAAAAAATGCGATATAGACGAAACCAATGAAATTAGTACCATGGGTTTCAAGCCTACTTGCCATGCATATATATACACTATCCAGAGACAGTTAAACTTAAGATGCAACCATGTTCTTTCGAAACTAAACTAGCTAGATTAATTAATTATGGTAAAGCATTTAGAGAGAGTAGATGTGAAAAGATCAATTACTGTAATAACTAATGACACGATCGATCACGTGCATCCCACCTGATTACACCGAAATAGAAGGGGCCAATGAGAGTGATGCAAACTACGATAATTGATGGCTTCCATAAGTTGGGCATACCAGCTTCTTATTCTTAATTAAAGATTACTATGTCAAGAAACATTTATAATCTCCCTTGTATTTGTTGGTCCTCTTTATCTGTAACATAACTTCTTTTTAAATACCATTATTATTCCCTTAACTATTTCATCGTTTATAATAATTAGCACAATTAATTTTGGGTTTTTTTTTGGCAAATCTAGACCACATTTTGGGTGGGTTTGCACAAATTTCCGGGTTTGGGAAAATTCAGAAAAGTGGGGATGGGGGCTGCTTGTGCAAAATAAAAAAGTGAAGGGATAGACCGGTTGCAGGTTGGAAGGAGCAGATGAGAGAAGGCAAAATTGGGGGAAGTGGTTTGACGCTAAAATAACAAAATCTTGCAAACATACAACAAATAGATTTGTCCTACTTTATTGAATTGAAAAACAATTGCGAAATTCAAAGAAAACTACTTACTTACCTTGGGTTGCCTCCCAAGAAACGCTTTTGTTTCAAGTCTTTGGCTCGACATGTTACTCTTCTTGGCTCAAGTTAGTCCAAAAGTGTCCTCTACACTTGTCTGTTTCTTGACAAGTGAAGGCACCTTAGGATCGGAAGGTGTAACAATCTATCCAAGCATTCATCCATTTCTTCAATTAATTTATTCTCTTGGATTTGAATCTCTCATGGATGTTGTTTTGAAATTGCAAAAACCTCAACATGATTTGGAATTAGTTTTTATAAGATAGAAGAATAGGTTCATGTGGACTAAGCACACTTTCAATTTCTATCTTAAGCTCTTCTTTCCCTTCATCAATTTTCACATTGTTAGAAGATTCAACATTAAATAAATCATTTTCCTTAGGAATTGGTAACCAATCATTAAATTCATCATTGCAATAACATTATTAGCAATACAAACATCCAAAGAATTTTCAGGAGAAATGTTAATAGGATCGTAAATAGAAAACTCAATGTTTCTACCGTCAAACTCCATGGTAAGCGAACCTTCGCACCAATCAATCTTCATCTTTGCTGTTCTTAGAAATGACCTTCCTAAGATGATTGGGGTCTCAGGTATTCTCTGTTCCATATCTAACACAAAGAAATTAGCAGGAAAAATTAAATAATCAACTTTCACTAAAACATCCTCAACAACTCCTCTAGGTTTAATATTAGATCGATCAGTGGGTTGTATTGTAACACCTATTTCTGTCAAAGCATTTAGACCCAGAAACATGTACAAGTTATAGGACATGACATTAATTGAAGCTTCTAAATCCAAGATATCTTTAGTGAATTTAATATTCTCAATTGCATATGGAATTGTAAACATACCTAGGTCGCCACACTTTTCAGGCCCAATCTCTTTAGCAAAACAGCAGAAACATTCTCATTCCAACTTACCTTTTCTTTTCTCTTCATTCTTTGCTTTCTCTTGATAGAGCATAATTCCTTCAAAAACGTAGCATTGGAAGGCATATATTTAATGAAATTCAAAAGCGGAATGTTTACCTCAGAATGTGCAAAGTGTCATACAAGATTTGCTTGTCTTCCCACTTCCGATCAACTCTTAAGGCGTGTTGAAAGGGTGGTGTAGGCTTATAAGCCTCAGAAGACCACTCTTCTGACGATTTCCTTGCGGTTGGGTTGAAGTCAGCAATCGAATCAGTAACTGCAGGGGACGGCGGGCGCTGGTAAGGGCAGTGGGTGCCGGTTGGCGATGTTCCAAAATCCGACATGCTACCTCCTTCATTCTCCACGTCTATGACTTCCTTAGGCCTTTCTTCAATGGCTTTCGTGGGAATTTTAACCCCTTTTCCTCCTCTAAGGATCATGGTACTTACATTCTCATTCGGTTTAACTACCACTTGCGATGGTAGCTTGCTTGAATCCTTAGCTTTGAGTTCTCCAATCTCCTTAGCCATTTGGCTCAATAACTTCTCTTGGACACTCATCTTTTCCAACAATAACATCCAAGTTTCTTCTCTATCCTCCTATTAAGGATTCCTTAAGCGTTCTCAATTTGGCCCCTTTCTTGGTAAGGTACTTATTGTTGTTGACCCCTGCCGTTGAAACCACTTTGATAGTTTGAATTGTAGCTTGAATTATAGAAGTTGTTACCAAAGTTACGACGAGGTCCATAATCCATTTCATTGACATCAACAACCTCTTCTTAAATCAATGGGCACTTATCATTAAGGTAACTTGGATCTCCGCTGACTCCTCAAGGTTTAGGCTAATGCGTCTGGCCCATTTGCATAGCCATATTGTTAACTATCTTAGCAAGCATATCTAGATCATCTCTGCGATTGTCTCCAGAGTTATCCAATCTATGAACTCCTCTCACACCTTGTTGTCTCCTATATTGTTGTGAAGCATTGGTTATATCATCAAAAATTTGCATTGCCTCCTCATGTGTCTTGTCGAAGACATCTCCTCCACTTGTAGCATTGATTACATTGCGCTCTCTATCAAGTTAGCCGTCATACAGATATAGGACTAGATCATCCTCTGACATATCATGCTGCAGATAGCTTCTTTTAAGCTTCTTGAATCTCTCAACATACTCATACATGTTCTCTGTAGGTGATAGCTCAATACTAGACAATTCCTTCTTGAGTTTGTTGAGGTGAGTGACAGGAAAGTACTTTTGAATGAAAGGCTTTTTTCAATCCAACCCAAGTAGTAATGCTTTCCGGAGGAAGATAATATAATCAATTACTAGTTGTATCCTTTAGAGTAAAAGGAAATACTCTAAGCATCAATTGGTCATCTGTTAGGTCTAGAGGTCTCAATCTATCGCAAAGACTACCAAATTATGTGAAATGTTTATTTGGCTTTTCCCCAAACCTTCCATGCAAATTAGGCAGAATACTAGACCAATTGGATTTATACTCAAACCTTGAACCCTTAGGGAAAGCAGGAAGTTTGATTGCAAGCGGTTGTGCGGTCAGATTAGGCTCCTTTAAGCTTCTTAGGGTCCTTCTTGGCAGATTTATGATGTTGGCGTTATTGTTGTTATTGTCTTCCACCTCTCTTTCTTGATTGAAATCAAGTCTTCTTTTCAACTTAGATAGAGATCTTTCAATCTCAGGTTCAAAAGACAAAAGCGATGAATTAGTAGCACGGGTTTGGACCATATAGAGTAGGTCAGACCTAAAGGAAATTAAAAACAAAAAGAGAAATCAACAAAAGAACACAAATACTAGATCGACTTCCCCGACAACGACGCCATGATTTGGTGGGGTGCGCATGTAGGGTGTAATATCGTCGTTGGGTTCTGTTTCTGTCTAGAAAGGAATCACTAGCAAAGATTCAGTTTCTGTCAAGATGATCACTCATAGAGAGAACATGTGCAAATACTAAATCAATGAAGAACAAAGATGGTAAATAAACTCATGCATAACAAATTGAAATCAAAGACTCACAATTCATCCAACCATGTCTTCGAATCACAGGCGAAACTATAAGTTTAACAACTCATAGCCAAAGTATCTCTCTAAACAATAATGAACTCGCGTCTCTCTACCACACGACTGAAATGAATAGAAATTAACCTAAATAGAGTCATGCCAAAACTAGGGAAAATAATAATAATAATAATAAACTAATAAGAGTATCTTTGGACGAAATTGCAATATAGCAGAACGCGCAGGACCGGCTGGCGTCGCTGCTCTGGCTCCACGATTCTTCTTTGTCTTCAACGTTGTGCTCCTTAGATATCTTGATGCTCCTTCATTATCGTCTCTTATGCTCCAAAATCATCTCTCAAGCCTCCCTTCAAGCTCGCATTATAAAACTACAAAATGAACATGAAATAGCATAGATTCCAAACTCGAATACTTCACATGCAAGACAATATAAATAAGATAAAACATATGCAATATGAATACTCAAATGGAATAAAACCTATCTATAATGTCTATGTAAAATATACAATATCAGATCTCTAGTCCTCGATGATGGCGGAAGCAAAGCTAGAAAATCAAAGGATGGAAAGAAGACCATAATACAGACGGTCAATTTGGAGATTTTGGTGCCTCCCATGGCATCTCCAACTGAGTTATTGAGCATTGCAAGGGTTGTGACCTTCCGGGTAAATATTTCTTTTAACTACTACTGGTTCTTATTTCAATCATTTTCGAATCAGGGCTTTATTCCTTATGATGTAAAACTGGGGCTTATAATGCTAAGCTCCAAGGAAAAGTTTGAGTTCATGATCATTGTTGCTCCTTTTTGTATCCAGTCTAGTAAATACGGTTGTTTGTCTAACTACTTGAACTATCTGGGTGGTTGTAAAATATTTTTGGATCAAACATTTCTCTATAAAAAAAAACTAGGATAGAATTGGTGCATTAATATTCATGTTACCCCAACTAATGAATATGTAATTATGTTATGTTGGTACAACTGATTTTATCAATCTATTGTTGTGTTCTCGTGGTTGTTTGCCTTAATTGCTAACTGCCACAAGTGTCAATCTATTAGCCTATTGTTTGCTCAATTATTTTTCTTTCATGAGTATAATCCCTTTGACTTTGTATTACAAGCCGACTAGTGATGTTCAATAGTCTCTCAATCCTCTTATTGTTTATTACAACTTAACGACAATTCTGGAATTAGTACAAATATTTTATGTGCATGGCCGTTTGGATTTATCCAAATATAGATCCCATTCTTGGGTTGTCTCAGTTGTCACCTATTTGTGCATAGAGTCCTCTTTAGAATATTAATTCACACTATTTCTTGGCCATCTGGACACTCATTGAGCTCGAGTTTAGGTTCCCTATTTTGGAGCTTTTGTTTATATCTATTGGTAAATCATGTGGCCTGCAAATTATATTTTCTCCTACTAAGGGTATTGTGTATACATGGCTTATGATGCCACCGATACAAAATTTGATTTCTAGATCCCAATTTATAAGGCTCTCTCCATTCACTAATACAAATCCTTATCATCGGGCACATAGCCTAATGTTAATTAAATCATTTTCTTTTGGGAGTATTTTTGCTATGGGACTCTGGTATTGTGTATATTCAAACCCCACTACTAAATTGATGAGATCTTTTGAAATGATACACCAAGTCTACAAGTTCATAGACAAACTTTTAGAAAATGATTTTAGCCAGATTATCGGTTCATCAACCAATTTACTGTACAAAGCCTATATTACTTATGCAAATCAGGGTAACCAAAATAAATACAAACTCTTAGACAAAAGCAAAGGTGATGGGATCATACTTGGAATCGCCACACAAAAAACTACGATTAAATGAAAATA
Source organism: Persicaria tinctoria (assembly GCA_037127255.1). NCBI lineage: Eukaryota > Viridiplantae > Streptophyta > Magnoliopsida > Caryophyllales > Polygonaceae > Persicaria > Persicaria tinctoria. The sequence continues at coordinate 58,269,390 of JBANSL010000007.1, read as the reverse complement.
TGCACCTAAAATTGTAGGGGCATTGGAAAACCCACATTCTAGAATGAGTTTAGCTCCTTCTATAAAAATGAAAAAATTCATCTAATCTCCTTAACAGAGAAAAAAACATAACGAATACGAGAGGAAAAAACTTGGAGAAGCGCAGGTTTCGATAGTGCAATCTGGTCGCCATCCATTAGTCGCTCTGGTGGGATTGGTGTACTATGGAAATGACACTACCTTACTCATGAAGATATTTCACTAGACATACAATTTGAGAGAATCATTATGATCAAATACATAAAATTTTAAATCAAATTTCTCTTGCATCATTATCTTCGTCTATGGTCCTCCTGATGAAAGAGACAAAGTCGATTTCTGGAGGATAGTTAAAGATTTAATAAATTCTACAGACCTACCTTGTATGGTGAGTGGGGATATGAATGAGATTAGTTAGGGAGAAGACAAGTTCGGAGGAACAGAAATCAACCCCACATTGTTAAGACGCCTTCTTGATCTTAAATGATCTTGTGATCTTGTTGAAATACCTTACTAAGGGAATTCTTTTACATGGAGAAACAATAGGTCTGGACCAAACAATATCCTTGAAAGACTAGACAAAGCTATTTTCCAACATCAATTTTTAGAGGAATAATCAAATCTACAAATTTCACACCACACTTTCACATCGTCTTATCATTGTCCCATCTCGCTCGATCAAAGTAATGGCGAAATACACAAGGCCCCATCCTTCAAGCTGGAAAATATGTGGTTACAAAGGAATGATTTCCGTAATATAGTTAAACAAACCCGGAGAGCAAACTGTTTTGGTTCGGCAATGTTTCAACTATCATTTAACACAAAAATCTTAAAGGTGAAAGCAAATGAATGGAGTAGGAAAGTTTTCGGAAATATTTTCCGACAACTAAAGGATGCCGAATGTAGACTTCTTGAGATACAAAAGACGAATTTAGTTTCTCAAAACACTTTCATGGTGGATAAACAAACACGAGTACTTAAGAAAAATGAAGCTTTGTTGAATTTTCACACGAAATTCTAGAATCAAATAGCAAAAGTTAAACACCTAAAACTTTCTGACACTAAATCTGGCTATTTCCATAGGATAGCAATGGGTAGAAGAAATAGAAATATTATTTTAAATATTACAACAACAAACGGAACCCAAATTGTTGGGGAAGAAAATGTCAAGAAAGAAATTCAACAAAATTTTGAAAGACGATTCAAAAGGGATAGGGAGAATAGATCAAATCTCTTAGATTATTTATCCTTGATAACACCCTCAATCATCGAGAACAAAAATGAGGAATTAATAAAACCAGTTACAAATAGGGAAATTTAAAGTGCACTTTTTAGTATGGGAAGAAATAAGTCCGCAGGTCTCGACGGGCTGATGATGGAATTCTGTAAAACCTATTGGGGCATTGTTGGCCCATCAGTGATAAAAGCAGTAAAAGATTTCTTCCAATCAGATAAACTACTTAAATAGACAAACCACAGATTTATTACTTTATTACCAAAATGTGATAACCCAACTACAAAAAACAATTACAGACCAATTAGCTTCTAATCAACTATATATAAACTACTTAAATAGACAAGCCACACATTTATTACCCTATTACCAAAATGTGATAACCCAACTACAACAAACAATTACAGACCAATTAGCCTTTGATCAACTATATATAATATTATTTCAAACATAATAACTGGTCGTTTGAAAAAAGGGATGGGGAAGCTCATACACCCGTTAGAAGGAACCTTTGTTTTTTACCGCTCTATTCAGGATAACATTCTGATAGCACATGAGATCTTCCAAACTTTCAAAAATAGAAAAGGAAACGAAGACTGGATGATGATAAAACTAGACATGGAAAAAGCATACAACCTTGTTGATTTGGGTTTTTCCTTTCATGTCATGGCGAGGCTTCCACCCAATCTTTATAGGATGTATAAGAGAATGTGTAGAAATAGTCTCATTTTGAACTTTTGTTAACAACGGCCCAACGGGCTTATTTAAACCAACTAGGGGTCGCCGTTAGGGTGATCCATTATCTCCATTTTTATTCATACTGTGGGCAGAAATCCTTGCCAGAAAACTACAAGATGAGGCTTCATCGAGAACTGGAACCGTTGGATTTAGGTTTAGCAGAGACGGTTTCTCCATTCCTTTCCTTGCGTTTGCGGGTGACATCATGGTTTTTGCGAAATCCACTTCAACTGCAAGCGAAAATATAATTAGGAAAATTATTGATGAATATTGTAAATACTCGGGCCAGAAGATTAACGTCCACAAATCCTCTTTTCAAACAAAAAGTGGTGTACCCAGAACTAGAGTTCAAGAACATCAATGTTGCTTACAAGTTCCTCACACAAGAGCATTAGAAAAAATATATGGGTTTTCCCATTATTAACGGAAAAGTGAATCGAGAAACCTTTGAAGAAACTGTATGCAAGTCAAAAGAGCAACTACCTAACTGGATAACCAATGCGCTCTCTCAGCAGGGGGAGCAACACTAATTAATTCAAATCTTTTGTCAAAACCTCTCTATATAATGCAGAGCTTTATGACTAATATACACAATGAACTAGACCAAGTTAGCAAAACTTTTTTTCAGAATAAAGATCTACAACATAGATGACGAATAAGTCGGGATATAGCCCCCCCCCCCCCCCCAAAATTTTTTTGGGTAGTTAATTTTGGGAAATAAAATCTATAAATAACCATCTGTAATATTTTAAGGAGTCAATATCTTCAAGGAATTGAGGATGGCAGGCAGCATTGACAAATCCATATGCAACGTGCACCTCCTTTAACACGAGTGGCTTCTACTTTGCCTACCATATCAGCGTGTCGCAACAATTCTCGATCAAATACCGGATTCACAAGTCGAATATCGCCGTCTATATGGACTAAACTAGAGAGATTAAACTCGAAATCATAGTCGTCATCTTCTTCTTCGGCCTCGCAATTGGATTATAGATCTCCTCCGTGACTCCTTCTCTCCTAAATTGGATCACTTTCCTCATTTCCCTCAGAGAATCGAATTAAAAAAACAATCGACAAACTAGTATTCCATCTCTGTCGAGTGACAATAGCCCGTAACCTTCTAGTCATCTTGTTCAATTTTTTTGCAGCATGTTCAATCGAAATTTTCAAACATGTGAGTGAATATTATGAACATTAATTCAAGTGATCTAGGAGAGCATAATATTATCAATATATATGATGTATTAATATTATGAATTTATGAACATCAATTCAAGTTGGTTTGTTTTACAAAGACCAAACGGTCCAAATTAATATCAACATATATAAAATTCTTTTTGTTCCATGAACTCCAATTACGCATTTTTTAAAAAACAATCTTTGTAGGTTGTAAGGATTGAAATTTAAAAACGAACGGTTCATTCTTCATAAGAAAATAATCTAAAATTTTTTATGGCATTGTTGCAACTGAAAGTGATAGAATGCCAACTTCGAGGGCCAATACTTCTATCCAGTTTCGCTGCCAACCCCCTCATTATTTTGGTTGAGGGTCCACCACTACCGAGATATAATTTGTAAGCCCAAAATTAAAGGTGGGATCGGGCATCAAAAATCAAAGGATTTGAACAAGGCCCTCCAAATGAAATTAGTATGGAAATAACACAAACGTAAAGGAAATAACATAAATTCATATCCCTATCTCGTCGCTCCCAGATAGACTCTCTAGGTGGCCGGACAAAGAGGGCTAGTTCACAACAACAAGTGCAATGAAACTCATTACAAACTCTGATAATATGATAGACGCACCCAACTCATGGATTTTGGAAGCTAAATATTCCCCCAAAGATTAAAAACTTCATTTGGAAACTGGTTCAGAAGGGGTTCCCAACAACAACTCGATTATCTCAGAGAGGTGTTCATGTTCCAATCCCCTGTAAATTATGTAACTACCATTTTAAAGATGAATCACCTCTTTTTATGGAATATTGTTTCGCAAATTATCCAGCTCTGCAGGTACATGCAAGCAATCAACACATCATACCCATCATACTAAACAACATAAGAGACATAAGCAATCATGAGCACATTAGGTGATAAACTCAATCCCACAGAAAAAGAAGCACTTGCGCTAAAATGGTGGGGCATTTGGTTTTACAAAAATCAGATTACCTTCCGAGATGACCATATTCCCTGAAAGAGTAAATATATAGATGTGGGGAGAACACCATAATACAAAAGGGTGAGACCAAACGGTGGGTCTCACGTAAGAAGGGTGAGAAAAAACTATACCCAACCCCTTCTATACCACTTCCAACCAACTCCTAGCTCTGCACAAACGCAAACAACCCCCAAGGCTAAACCATACCGTCTACAATGCCCACACCTCAACTTCCCATCCCACCGGCCTAACTGTACTCCTATCCACTTCGAGTTCGATCTGGCAAATCCATGGGATGAGCACTTGTCCACATGGAGAGACGGGATCGACAACAAGCAATAATATTAGCTGCACACCTAGTTACATCAAAAGGTTCTTGACAGGACACAAGTTTGTTTCAAGCCAACCACGTAAAATAAATCAGCGCTTGAAAGCTAAGAAGTTTCATTTGATAGACTTTTTTCTTCCTTTTCTTCGTTGTAACACTTGCAAACCAATGGAGCCAAGCTTCAATCGATTCCATACGACATCCAATACCACACCAATTAAATAAGATCAGTTGTACTTCCTGAATCAATGGGCACTGAAACCATAAGTGTTCAGTTGTCTCTTCATCACTCTTACATAGCGAACAGGTAGCAACCTCCACCCCCATATTCCATCAAATAGGAAAATACAATTTTTCATAAATATGCTTTATGAGAATTGGAGAAAATCTTGTAAACAAGAGGAGGACATAGGAATAGAAAATACAAAAGACAAGCCCAGCCGAAAAATTAAAAAAAAAAAACAAAAATTAAGTGGTGAAAACCGGGACGATGAGTCATGAAACTAAAATTTAATGGTTCATCTTCAAATTTGGATGGAAGCATCACAAGGTATAATCCTAGACTAGGAGGGGAAACCCATTACATTGGGATACAAACATATAGGTAAACAATCTTCCCTTATGGCTAAAGCACTCACCTTGAAAGGGGTAATTAAAGTTAGAGAACATCATATCAGAAAACTCGTTTTAGAGGGAGATTCACATATCACCATCAACCATCTAGCACTGGAAGGAAAATGTATTTGGGATATTGAATTGACTATTGGGAGATATCAAAACAATCCTCCAATATTTTCATGAATTATCCTTCTCGCATGTCTCCCGCATTGGGAACATATTGGCTGATAAGGTTGCACACATTATCCACTCTTTGCAGGGGCATGCACTTGAAACACATCCAGGTATATTAGACCTCATCTGACAGGATACGATCGGCTAGGTTTAACCCAACCAAAATTTTACCTTATAAAAAAAATTCCTATAAATATGTCATAAAGGTTTAATTTTAATTTCAAAAAATCTAACTGGTTTTAAGAACCCGATCTTATCCATCCGAAATCAGATCTGACCGAATCCAAAAATCTAGGATCATGCGCAATCCAAACCTGAACATGACCCCGAATCATTTTGACACTATGTCCGAATGAACACGAACAAAGACAAACCCGACCCGACTCATACTCAACCCAAACAAGACGTGACTCATCCTTGTAATTACTTTAAATTTCTCATTTTTAAACACACTAATAATGTGAATTACCTATAATGGGACATTCAATACCTAAAATAATGAAAATAGCCTAAACGCTGTCACCCAAACGCTCCCAAACAAAAAAAAAATCGAGTCGTCAATCCTCTCACCCAAACAAACCCAACACCTCCTGCATATCGCCGCCGCCCCGTCGTGGGCTATCCCGGCGGCCCTCACCCCCTACGGTGAATCCAGGTCCGGATATCCCCGTATGATCATGGATGTGGCGGTTTCTTGATGCGTCGGTGTGGGCTCTTTCCATGTTGGCCTACTGGCTGGTTACCCTCCCAGTCCTTCAGTGACCTCCTTCTTAACCCACCCTCTACCGTCGCCCTCCCCTATGATCGCCAACCCTTTGGCGTTGATGGCTCCTTTTTGCTGATGGCTCCTTTGGCGTTGATCCCCTATGATCGCCCTCCCCGAACCGAGCACATTATACTCGACATTGTGTGAACTTGAATGGTTATATTTGAACCAGACCCGATCAACTGAATCGCCTCACGTATAGGAGTTTTAATTTTTTTTTTTTTTTTTTTTAACTTGATCAACAACAATGATTAATTAAATTTGTTTGAGTTAAAATGATACCTCACTTTGTGACAAATTACAAGTTGTTACAAGTTGAAGTTCGATATTGATATATAATTAATTTGTCACATTGTAAGGAATTAGACAAACCATAAAGTATATATATATATATTTAGTGTACTAACGGTTTACAAAAATAGATGCTATATATTATGCAATCTTTAAATATATCCTTATTATTTATTTATAAAATATCCATCGTATACAAAATTTATATGAGAAAATATATACAAGATAGAACTAATAACTGAAATGTCTCTAAAATGTAATGCAGCCACATGTTGGCTCATTAATTGTGGCACTTGCATATGGATGGTTAATTGTTCAATTATATGTCTAAAACTAAGGTTAGGAAGGACAAAGCCATGTGCTCATATAACCCAGTGCTTCATCATCAATGTGTTGTTTTATCATTATGTTTATGCTCTAACTTGTAAGTAATAATAATTTCATCTTTTTCCCCATTTTAGTCACATTGATCACACACCCGAATTTTTTAAGGGGCAAAAAGGTTATAGTTCACAAAAATCTAAATCTAATTAACTAAGTAAGAATCTGCAGTTCAAACTAAGTTAAGAGTCCATCGTATGATTTTTTGGAGCAAAATGCCCACCTTAAGACTACATCGTATTTTTTCTAAACCAAAATGCCCTATATACACCATTCCCTTTATACACTTTGAGTCACGAACACTTTCACTATCAATTTTTTTTTTAATTATTGTAGAGGTATAGGAAAATCAACTTTTTAGACATACATTAATTATTTCTGTATGAATGAAGAAATCCAATTTATTGCACTATCAAACCAAAATAGAAAGGATCCCAGATGACATGAAATGGTGCCGGGTTGGACAATGCAATCTGGTCACCTGTCATTGGTTGGTCAGGAGGATCAGAAGTTCTTTGGAAATTCCAACATTCAACACATAAGGTCCTCTCTCTTCAGTTATAGCTCAAGTGTATCATATCGATCACTCAAATATACCATAACACAAATTCCTCTTGTAAATTATTGTTCATAAATGGGCCACCTGGTGAAAGGAAAAAAAAAAGATTTCTAGGAACTGATCAAATGTTTACATAACTCATCGATCCTTCCATGCATGGTTTTACGCGGTTGAGATCACCTGTCCCAAAAGCCCCTGGCCCCTGAATGTTCCTCCTCACCCCCGAAATTAAAAAAAAAAAGCAAAAATAATTAAAAGCTAAATTTTTTTATAAAAAAGGTAGGTGCTCTTGGCACAGCAGATCCGAACTGGGTTTTACGTGATATGAATGAAATTGCATGTAGGAAAGCTGAACTTGGAGGTGTCGAGATACACCCGCCTAGGTTTTTGACGACTACTAGACTTTAAAGGAGTTGCGATCTTCTAGATCTACCTTTTTTCAGGAAATCTGTATACATGACGAAATAAGAAATGTAATCCGGACAATATTCTTGAAGGACTAGATGAGGTTTTAGTCCATACAAAACATTAGAGAAATATCTAAACATACAAATCACACACCTCACATTCACACATTGCCAGACCATTGTTCTATTTCGATTGATCTCTCGAATGGTGAAACACATAAAGCCCTGGTGCGCGTTAGAATGTCGTGTGTTCTAAGACCCCAAATATTAAATTTATACCTTCAACTAATAAAAGGTATTAGCAGCAAGTACATGTCGATGTCACAGAGAGTGTGTGCGACTTTGGCTAAAGGTAGTAAGTAACGAAGCAGTCCGTAACAAGAGCAATAGTAGTAATAAAAGAAAGGCAATAAATAAAGCAATGATTGAAACAAAGATAATAATAATCATAATAATAAGATGAGAATATAGTTCTACTTATATTCACAACATATGTAATTCCATGATCATCAAGTTGTTTGGTTATGTTTGGTTATCTTAGTGTCGATTTGTGCATAGAGTTGTATAGCTTCTTGATTCGACCAGTATCAACTCCCTAAACTCTTGCATGGGGTTTGAGAAGCAACAAGTCCTTGATCACATAAGCATATAGTTCATATATGTAATTCTCGCATATTCAACGTGTCACCTGGTTGTGAACCCAGCTATCGCATCAGCTAAGAATAACACTAAACTATCTATCATTTCTCTTTCATATGCATGAATTCTAACATGGCCATCAAGATATGTTTGCTACTATATTGGATTAAGGCCCAAAATATTGGATTTAACTATAATCACTTAGCACATTGTTTACCTATCTTAGTGGCCAATTAAGATAAATAAACAGTATAAACATGCAAAGAACAAGAGTAATGAATAACCAAATATAAACTATAAAATAGTATTCAAACAACCCTCACATGTCCTTAACCTATGCATAATAATATAAGCAAAACTATAAAAAAGGTTTAGCCATGCATGGCTTACCGAAAATAGCGGAAAAGGGAAAAAAGAGAAAAGTGGCGTGAGAAGTGTGTTAAGAATGTGTCAAATGGTGTGTTGAATGTGGCTGAGGAGAGGTGTATTTATAGGCATAAGAAATCCTAGGAGTCGGAGTTCTTAAGGTAAAAGCAAACCCCAATGGGCAAGATATAGTTGAGCGAAGATCTTCTGGAAACAGCGATCGGTGAGCGCCGATGGGGTAGCGATGAGCGCCGATCCATCAAGTGTCGTTGGGTCTTTGGCCGCGGGCGCTGCCCCTGTATTTCCTTTGTTTCTGCTTTCTTTCGTCTTGTCTTGTTTGCTTCTTCTTTTATCTTCTTTCTTGAATCTTCTCTAAGTCTCTAAGGTTCCATAATGTAGCTTTCCTCTTCTCCTTTAGCTTGACTTTCGAGAATCTGCATACATAGACATAAAACACGTAGATTTCAACTTTTCAACTTTAAAGCATATGAATGCAACCTAAATGATTTAAGAATGACTCAAAATGCCTATACAAATCATGCATTATCAAATCCCCCACACTTACCTTTTTCTAGTCCACGAGCAAAATCATTTCAAAACATAGTCATTGCACCCCACAAACATAGCTTTTCATGAATTAGCCTTTCTCAAAAGCAACATCTTATGCAAGTGGAAACAATGGTAAAGTAGACTAATGTCCTATCATATACATGTGTGATCAATTAGCCCGCATGCCTTATCCATCAAAACTCAAAGAGAAAATGTGTTTTACTCACTCTTATGTGTTTAGGCTTTAAAAACATCTCTCAACTCAATTCATTACACAAAAAGCATCTTAAGCATTGACATTTATATAGAATTATCTCCATCTAATACTTCAAAACAAATAAGCAATATCAAGACGACTTTCGCTCATTAGAGAATTTCAGAGAAGACTCCATTTAGCATGGTTGCATTACATCTTTGACGTGAAACCATTTAAACATTATGCAAAAGCTACTAGCTTTTTCTTTCTCTCCAAATCATAACCATAACCAACACTAATCCTAATTCCAGGAGGGTCAGGCTCATTATCGGCTGAGGATAATATATTTTTGTGGAGCTTTCAAAGAAAAATGTGAAAAACTCAAATTTTCTTCAAAAAAAAGGTATAACATAGGGTAGATATAAATAAATATGGCTTAAAATATGTCTCAATCATATGAAACTTATAAGTCCTGAATATGCTCTAAATGCAGGCAAAAATGAAAATTAAAATTGGAAATTTCACCTGGTACCCCTGTGGTATTGGCTATTTTGCGTGGTTTACGAAAGATTGACTAAATTCGACTGGTACCCCTAAGTTTTGATGTAATTTCGCGTCATGCCCTTCTCGTTAGTTATACTAACAGCTCCGTCAGTTTTTTTATAAAAAAAATAAAAACAAAAGAAAGACAGAAAGTACACCAGCAGCGGAAGAAGCGATACTGAGGAAGAGAGAGAAGTCACCTGAAGATCTCGATGTTGGAGACTAGGAGCGACATAAATGAGAAGGGAGGAAGCTGGTGCCGACGCTTTGCCTAGGTAAGTCTCATTTTCTTACTTTCGGTTTTAGGAATTTAGGGTTTGAGGATTTTTCAATTTGAGGATTTTTTTTTCAATCGAATTGGATTCCAATTATATGCCCCATCATGTGTAAAGGCTCGGATGTTCAAATCCTAATTTTCTGGAATAAGAGAATTAAAAATGAAATTAAGTCGGTTTTAAAACTTGTTTAGCGGATTCCGACCGGAGTATAAATTTAACGAACAATTTCCGTTCTTTTACCTCGAAAATTCAAAATAATTATCGGATTACGATATCCTTCTCAATTTTTAAAATCTAATTGACCGAGAAAGCGAGATTCAGAGAGACTAACATTCGAGAACTAATTTTGGGGTTCAAGATTCACGTATTCGAAATTTATTTTCGGGTAATGTTTTAACCAATCCCACACACAATCTCACCATCCCCTTCACCTGCTCCCCATCACCCGTCGACATCCCCGATCTGATGATCAATTCACCATCCCCATTTCCCTTCACCATCCCCATCGTCACAATCTCCATCACCTCACGCCACAATCACTGCATCTCTCCTCCATCACCATCTCCCCCTTCTCAGCTGAGCATCACCATTTCTGCACCACCATCCCAGCACCTCGTCGTCGTCGTCCATCCAGGATCCGCCCAGGAGAGCTCAGAGCCGCCATCGCCTCCATTTCTCCCCTGTTTCGCAACCACAAGTAACCGAGCACCATCACCTCCAATCCTTCTCCTCCTTCTGCGAGACACCAGCAGCAGCGGCTATACTCCACCACCATCGAAGCCCAGTGTCCGCCCAGGAGCCACCAGCGCCGCTGCCGAGCCACCGAATCATCGTTTCCCCTGTTTGAGCACGAGCCACGTTCCGGTAAGCGTTTCTCTTCCGTCTTCGATTGAAACCACCCTCGAGCTTCACCATCACGCTCACCAATATCCCACACAGATCCGACGAGCCATCGCGAGCCTCCGACGATGCCCAGACCTCCGATCGAGAGCTCCGAAGTCGCGAAATCCCTCGGTGAGTTCCATCTTTCCTCCTCTGTTTTAATCCGATTTCTGACTGGGTTTGGGCTAAGGGCTAGTGTCGAGTGTGCGTGAGCTGAGTGCGGGGTGTCGGGTGGCGCGTGTGAACTCAGGCGGAGCTCCGGCAAGAACTCCGGCGAGCAGGAGCAAGCGAGGCGAGGCTGAGTATAGGCGAGCGACCGCGAGCGAGCAGCGAGCAGGAGCGTGGGAGGCGGGATTCCGAGTCCGAGTCCGAGTCCGAGTCCGGGTGAGTCTGGGCACGGAAAAGGCGGCGCCAGCGGCATCGAAGGCTCGAGCAGGGTGCGGGTGCGGGACATCGTCGCTTGAATCCGGAGGAGGAAGGAGACCAGCATGGCTATGTGGGGCCCTCCAACCTTTTAATTTATTTGGGTGGGTTTATTTAACCGGATTGGGATTAGTTAGCGGGTTTGGTTGGGTTCGGTTCGGTTTGGGTTAAAAGCGTTGGTTCGGTTCGGGTTATTCGTTATATATTTATTTATTTAATTTATTAATTAATTGTTTAACCGATTTCCGATAATTGATTATTCAGAAATTGATTTGTGTGTCGGTATTTAAAAAGGGGTCGGTTTTAAAGTATATAAATTGAATTATTTTGTAACGGTTGAAAGTTACTTAAATCCCTAGAATGGTGATTTTAATTAAAGTAAAGTATGTCGGGATTATTTAAATGGATTTTTTTGAAAGTATTTTTAAAGATTAAATATTTTATAAATTAGAAATGGCTAAGTATAAACTTGAAGTAATTGTTTTGGCTAACAACTGGACTAGCGAGTGAGATTTTATGGATTGAAGTATGATTGAGTCAGTTATGGAAATGACAATGGAATAAGATGATATAAGATGTTGCCATAAGTTGAGATAAAGAATGTTGATGATGCTATGATTAATGGATTGGTGGGCATGTTATGTAGTGGTAAATGGATCCCGTTTTGTGCAGTTTACTTATGCATATTTATTAATAATTGCTAGGTGATCTGTAACCTGCTTGCTTATATCTTGCTGCTTTTCATCTTGCTGATCTGCTACTCCAGGTAAGTTCTTTGAACTTACTCATGATGGGCGCTCTATGCACTGGGTGTTATATAGTAGGCTAGTGTCCATGCACCATACGACTTAGAATCATGCTTAGGAGCTAAAATGAAAATCATATGATTGCTATATGTCCTTGCAAGAGAACGGCCGTTATCTGTGATAGTTCTAGAGTCCTTGCTAGGGTCATAGGGTAGCCCAGCCTCATTGGGTACCCTGAGTCAATCGAGTCTATATGAGCATGATATGATAGCCCAGCACCATCGGGCAAGCGATGAGATGATATGATATGATGATGCCGTGGTTTGTGCACCACCACGAGGAAATTGATATGCTATAGCACCGAACTGGCCAGTCTCCGCCCTATTGAAAGGGGGTGGAGGTACGAGAGGGACATGCCACTTGGCATTCTGTGTGGATCCATTTATCGCTTTCTGCATTATATTAAACTGTCAGTATATATATGTGATTTAATTTACGCATGACATTACGCATTTCATCTTAAGAATAAGATGCTTATTATATGCCTCTCAGAGTGTGTTTACATACGCGCATGAGTGACCTGATGATTGACCCAGATCCCCCTCATTTTTTTTAGATTCAGGTAACCGTTAGCCGCTATCGTTGCTTAGGTGGATGCTTGGCGGGTTCAGACTTTTGGCGTTAGATCGAGAGGTTGAGAGACCACCACACTTCCTCTCTTTTATACTCCTTTTCGGATTGTATTTAAACTCAACCTTATTTTTGCTTTCGCTCGATTTCACGATTAGACTAAGGCAGGTATTTGATCCCCAATGGATCCGCGATCTTTAAGGGTTCGAAATCCCTTCTTTTAGTACAAATATTTTGTTTTAAAACTCAACCCGTACCTGGATTGCAAGATCCGAACAAGGGGTTTTATCCCTTGAAACGTAACCCGGAAATCATAATTCTGGGCCGTTACATCATGAATACTCCCTAGTTGAACACTATGCAGAATGTCCAGGAGAGACAGTCACCAATGGAAGGAGAGAGACGAACATGATAGGAACAGATAATGAGGTCGGTAAGCGTGGGGAGAAGACGACGATTGATGGTTCACGTGAGTGGGTATGTGTTCGATTTTTTTATTTTAAAATTATGAAATTTAACTCGAGTATTTTGTTGTTGGATATGGGATTTAACTCGAATCTCGTACAATATGGGGATTTTTACTGATTTATAGTGCAATTTGGATTTCAGAATTTTGTAAATCGATTTAGAGATTAGGAATTGAGGAATTTTTTGCTAGGGTGGTGCTTGTTGAGTAAAGAATTTGGCATGTACTCAAATTCATCCAAAGAGTGGCTAGTTTGAACTTATTCTTCATACACTGAATACAGTTGAATTTTGTCTCTAAATCAATTAGTCTAGATCTGAATTTTGTTGGAGATGAAGGAGATCCATGTTTGGGGAAGATAGTTATTTTCCGGAGCTAAGATTTTGAGGTGTACTCAGCTTTTAGCTTTTGAATGGAAGCTTCTATTCCATTTTTTTTTTGCTAGAGATGTGTATATATGAGCACGCACAATGCCATGAAATGGATGAGATTCAATATCCTACTGCCTGGTCTAATGACAATTTTTTCTGTGTGAGGATCTGCAGAGATGAAGTTAATTAGTATTACAATGACCTATCTCAGAATTTCTCTCATTTCATGCCATTTTTTTATGTCTGTACTCTGCTTGGTATAGGCCAAACATCAATTTTGCTAGACTTTTAAGTTAGGTTCCATGTTGATCTACTTATTCTCAATACATAACAACCTCTTATCAGCTTCATCAAATTCATCAGATGACTACAAAGTTTCCTGTCTAATGTTATTTATCTCATCTGTCTTATTATCTTTTTGGACTGTGATATTGATTTTTATTGTAACTGCCCCATTTCCATGCATCACAATCACAACAGGGATATGAGTAAATTTGATCAAAAGAGAAAATGAATTGTAGTTTATCGGATGTGATTCATTGCTACTCCCTCCGTTCCAAAATACATGGGTTTTTATTTTTTGGCACGCTTTTTAAGGAGCGGAAAACTCTATGAAATATTTTTTTTTAATTAAATTTTTTATATAATTTGATACTTATTACTAATAAGTATCAAATTATATAAAAAATTTAATTAAAAAAATAATATTTCATAGAGTTTTTCGCTCCTTAAAAAACGTGTCAACAAGGAAAAGCCCATGTATTTTGGAACAGAGGTAGTATCTTGGAGTGTAGACAACAAATTTTAAAGCTCATGACCAGGTGGGCTCTATCCCAGGTGTTGAAAGTTGTACCAATATATACGATCATTGTAAGACTATAGAGTGTAGACAGGTTTTAAACGCTATTCAATGGATTCCTTTTTTATTTTTAATGTTAGAACACAGCAAGTACCTGTTGGTTTATGATTTTGAAGCATTCTTACTATTGTATGACAACAACAAAGAAAATGATAGAAAAATCGCTTTAATTTTAAGCCTATTAGCTCAAATGGAAGAGCAATGTGCTTACGCATAAAGATGTGGGTACAAATCTCGCATAGGCTTTCTATGAAAGATTAATGTTTCTGATTTTAGGCTCTTGAGTTGAATCTGCAAAGTTCCTCCCTTTTTATATTTTATATTCTTGAAGTTATGACAGTAAAGCAGAGGTATGACAATGAATAAAAAAGTGACAGCAAAAATTGATATGAAAGCAAAATCTCTTTGATTTTATGTTTATTAAGAGCAGGTGGAAACGTTGCACAAATAGGAGAGTTCCTTTTTATGGTTTTGGAAGTCTACATACACACTTGTATAAAAGCAAAATAATGGCCTTAAATTACTAAAATGATTCATGATTGAATTCAATTCAATAAGCCTATGTGGGATTCGAACCCACGTCTTTGTGCTTGAGCACATTGCTCTCTCATTTTAGCTAACAGGCTAAAAACGTTTGATAACCAAAGACAAGCCTACTCCTTTTCCACGGTGCAGAAGGAATCATTTGAGAAATGAATCAAATTATCCTGGATATCGCTTGACGGAAAACATAACCTTCAGAAGCTGCTGACATTTTCTCATAGTTTGGCAGCAACAAAGTGAGTGTGAGTGTTGTTAGTAAAGCATTTTTCCCCTCTTGTTTGGTTGCAGAGTTTCTTTTTATGGTTTTGGAATCTTCTCTTTATTCTTCAATTTGTATGATCTTATTTTAGCATTCATGGTGTTCGGTAAAGGAAACAAAATTCTAATTTTCAACCAAAAGCCAAAAGGAAAAATGAAAAAATTGTTGTTTTGTAACCAAGTGTAAGACAGTTGCTTTCATATGCATTGTGCTTCATAGAGTTTCTTACCAATGTGTATTATTTGAGCATATATATACAAGTTTCAGTAACCTCCACCGTAGAGCTTCCAAAAGAGGAGTGCAAACCAAAAGAGATAGTAGCCAAAACCAATGCTCCAAACAGAATTTCCAGATGAGTAGATAAAATTTAATAATTTAGTTAGAAATATCTTTAGGTTTTTAAATTCACACACCCCATGTTTCAATCTGTATCCACCACCTATTTCAATCCTTTTTCATCTGTACTTTACAGTGTATTATTTCAATTGGTTTCCTTTAAAAAATGTACAAGTTCAGCATTATGTACAATATCTTATTTCAATTGTTTCATCTACACATTTACAAGTTCAACAATTCCTCACTCTCCAGTTCTCAACCCTAATTCAAACTAATCACAAATCAAACCCATTTCAAACCCAAATCGACATACCTGTCATGAATCCCCAAATCAAACCCAAAATCGAACTAATCACAAATCGAAACTCTAATTTGCAAATAAAAATTCAAACCCTAAACCGACATACCTGCCTGGCGCCTCCACCACCACCTCCGGCGAGTCCTACAACGCCTCCACCGCCCCTAGCGACGCCTCCAACAAGTCCTTGGTTGTCGCAGATTCAAGCTCCTCTTCTCCTCCTCCAGGTCGGGCTCCAATGCCTTGTTTTTTCCCCTCGCTTTTGTGTTACCTCAGGAGTACGGCGTCACTCTCCTCTCCTTTCGATAGTCGCAAGCTCCCTTTGTTGTCGGTGATTCGTGCTTCTCCAGTCGGCCTGAGCGTTTCTCTGAGTCTTCTCTTGTTTCTCCTAAGGGTCTTTAGTTAGAACAAACGGAAGAGGTGAGTGGCTGTTAGATTTAACTGATTAGGAGCACGAGGCGAAATACTTACATAATTCAGGGGTACCAGGCGAATTTAGTCAATCTTTTGTACACCACGCGAAATAGTCAATAACACAGGGGTACTAGGCGAAATTTCCGAATTAAAATCTAGAGTTAAGATAAACCCTCTCCCTCACACTTCACTTTTCATTGTCCTCAATGAATGATCATAAAGAAACATTAAAATAAAATAAAATAAACAGAAAATAAAATTAAAATAAAAGACTAATGGGAGAGTATGGGTGACTAACCGCTTCATTGGTCTTTAGGCTCTTGGGTCCTCAAGTAATCGACCCAACTGTCCATCATTCGAAATAATTCGTCGAAAGCCATGATGTGTTGCTTATTATCGTGGAGATATTCTTCATCAGAGTTCTTCAAATTTTTCTTTACCTCCTTTATATATTGAAGCTTCAAATTCTTCAAGTCTTCCATCAACGTGTCTTCCATCAACGTGCCATCAACGTGCCCTCCATCATGACTTCTTGAGAATTTACTCCTTGATATTCTGGGAATTCATCCACGGGACCTTCATTTTCAACCAGATCTTCTATAGGTTCGCTATCTTCTTCTTTGTCTGTAGGTATAAAGAAATCATGTAACGCAAGACCATTTGGGATGTTCCTCGGAAGGGATAGATGATGAGAGTAGCTCACACATTTGAATGGTAGAAACTCTCCTCTTATGCAACCCATATCCTTCCTATAGATTGTCGGTCCAGCAGGTTGGAGGTCTTTGGTAGTGGTACAAGACCCTCCAATGAGACTTCTACTTTAATTGTAATTATTATGATCAGGCCATCGAAACAGATTTTTCGAGCATCCTCGCAAAATGCAACTTCCTGGCAAGAACGTAGAAAAAGATTCCCCTAGTCCGGAGCATTTTTGATTGCCAAGAGTAGACAGAATAGCCCACTCCAAGAATCTAGACACACTATCGCAATGTCTTCCTTCCCTAAGAAAGTGCTATCGAGAATCAACTGACAAATCCTTAGCGGGGGATGATTGATGCAACTATTGGGTTTATCTTCGTTGTACATTTTCTTTTTCATCACCTCCGCTCAAGTGCTTCCTGGAGGTGGGTAATTTGCAACACATCTCCATTGGGGTGTGGGGACTGAGGACATCCCCAACGTTCGGCCCACACTCTCGTGGCTTCCTTTGTAACGGCCCAAATATAAATACAATTGCTTAAAGTGTGGCATAACAGTGTGACATAGCAGCAAATCAGGCCAAAAAATATTTACAATGTTTGGCTAATTGGGCCAAAAAATATATGTATAATGTTTGGCAAATCAGACCAACAAAAGTCAGTTAATCTATGCAATCAAACCAAAAAAATAGCATGTCAATTGACCATGTAACGGCCCAAATATAAATATTTGGGTTATGTTTCGAAGGTTGGATATCTTCATTCGGATATTGCAATCCAGGTACGGGTCGAGGTTTCAAACCTCTACCCGTACATGTAAGCCTGTCTCAGGAGAAATATGGTAAGGAGATTGTTTCCAAATCCAATATGATGAACTGCAAGCCTGTCTCTACTCCGGTTGACACCTCCTCTAAGCTTGTCCAGGCGTCAGGCTCCTCCGTCTCAGACCCCACGGTCTATAGCTGGAGTCTAGCGGGTGCTCTACAGTACTTGACATTTTCCCGCCCTGACATTAGCTACGCTGTTTAGCAGGTGTGTCTATTTATGAATGACCCGTGGGAATCACACTTTGTTGCTCTAAAGCGCATTATCAGATATATCTATGGCACCTCTGCTCTCGGCATTGCTATCTTCTCGTCTTCTTCTCCGATCTCAATGGTTGCATACACATATTTTGATTAGGCGGATTGTCCTAACACTCACCGTTCCACATCCGGGTATTGTTTCTTTCTGAATGACTCTCCTGTTTTCTGGTCCTCTAAGCGACAATCGATTGTGTCCCAATCCACTGCCGATGCTAAATACCGTGGGGTCGCCAATGTGGTTGCTAAATGTTTCTAGTTGTAGAACCTCCTCATGGAGCTCCACTATCCCTTACCTCGTGCCTCTATTGTTTACACGAATAATGTCAGCGCGACATATCTGGCTCACAATCTTGTTCAACATTAGTGGATTAAACATGTGGACATTGACATCCACTTTGTTCGTAAGAAGGTTGCATTGGGCCAGGTTCATTTCCTACATGTGCCTAGAGAGGTTGGTTCCGGTGTACTCAACCCTTAACGGACGTTTATCATGTACTCAGAATTTATTCGTCTATTTGTTCATGATTATTCGCCTGTTTTCACATAATTATTCATCTGTAAAAAGAGTGTAAAAAATTTAAATTTTATTCTAACGAATAATTTCATTCCACCAAATAATCTCCCAATACCATCGAATAATCAGAAGTTACTTTTAATCATCGCATCCGTTGATCTTCTTAATTCAATGGCCCAGATTTGTTCACATGATACACGTTAAGGGCTAAGTACATATGACCTATCCTCTCTCTCTCACTCTATATATATATATATATATATATATATATATATATATAGAGAGAGAGAGAGAGAGAGAGAGAGAGAGAGAGAGAGAGAGAGAGAGAGAGAGAGAGAGAGAGGGGGGGGGGGGGGAGGGGTTGGGTCATGTGTTAACATCCCTTACGGTGTTAAATGTTAACAGATCTGGGCCTTTGATTGAATGGAATGATTGGTTGAGATTATTTGGCAATTTTACCTTTTCTTTTTAATTAAAATCAATGGGACACACCTCTACCTCTGCCCACCTGTTGAATTACGCGTGTGTGTTTTACTCTTTTTTTTTGGGTAACGTTTTTGGGTGGAGTAACGTTGATTTTTTTGTGTGGTGCACTATTTGAACTATTCGATAAAGTGATGTTAAATATTCACTAACTTATAGTTATTATTCGTTTGTAAAGAGGAGTTATCCTTTAGATATTGGCAAAAAAATTTGCTCAATTTTATAACTATTTGCTAAGTTGATTGTAATTATTCGTTAGGTTATATTAATTATTCGCTAAGTTGATAGTAATTATTCACAATTTTGTAAATATTTGCTAGGTTGATAGTAATTATTCGCTAGGTTGACAGTAATTATTCGCTAAGTTGATAGTAATTATTCGTTAGGTTGAAAGAATATGTAAATCTAATTCATGATTTCCCACATCTAATTAACCACATACATATGAATAATTCCGTAATATTAACGAATATAAACTCTGAACTTGTTGAATAGTGACTCTGAACTTGTCGAATAGTCGATCAATTCATAAACAATTTTAGACAGAGTTCCCTATACATATTTCCAATCTCTGAATATCAGCGAATAATTTTCGAATATCAACGAATAGTGACTCTGAACTTGCCGAATAGACGATAAATTTATGAACAATTTCAGACAGAGTTTGAATGTCAGAAAACCTACGTCTAATTACCCACCTACATATGAATAATTTCGAATTGTCATCGCATAATCACGAGAATAACACAAACAACCACTCAACCACACATCATCTCTCCCAAATTCGTCCAAACTTCCCCAAATTCATCCAATCCTCCTAAAGTATCCGCCCTATCCTCAAATAACTCATCTAACCCTAATGAAGCACAATAAACACTTTGTACACAACCTACCCATTATTGTTGCGGCCGTCAGGTCTTCAATGGTGGCCGGATCGAAGCTTTTGTCTTGAATCGCTGGTTTAAGAAGACAACAGAATGAGGTTGAAGACATCCCTAGAAAAGGGAAAATCGATTAATAAAACAAAGTAATGGTGTAAAGAAACGGGGTGAATGAATAAAGGAATGGAAATTGAGTACCCGAGAACCTAGGTGGAGAGGAAGATGAGGGAGACGCCATGGCTGGATTTGGTTGTAAAATTGGTGTTGATCTGAGGGACGTCGGTGACGACCCAAGCGAGGAGATTGAAGATTCCCAATCCGAAGGAGAGGTGGCCGTTGAGGCTGCAGAGGTAGTCGCCCCCAACCTGCACTCCTTCTTCTCCTTGTAACAGTAGGGTCGTCGTTGCCAAGGACGAGTGGGTCAGGATGGAGCCGACGCTGGGTGGCACTGGAGAGGAAGCGAGAGAATGGATCGGAGGAGACATACTCGATCTGCAAAGATGTGGTAGACGACGGTTTGTGACGGTGTGATTAGGATGTTGGGTTAGTGTTTTAATACACGCGCTTTAGGGTTGGGTTGAGTTTTTTATTTCCAATTTAATTTATAATTAAATTAATTTATTAGAATAATCTGGGCCATCCATTTTTCCTTAATTAAGGGCTCAGATTTGTTAACATTTAACACCGTAAGGCTTGTTAACATTTGATCCATACTATATATAAGGATTGACTCGGGTGATGACCATTTCTTATAGTGAAAACCGAAAGGACTAATCCTATTGGCTGCTTTTTAACAGTGGACCCCTCCACTTATCAACTAAAATCCAACCAAAAACCAAAAATTACATAGAATAGCCACTAGTTTTAGAATTTTAATTTGTGTATTATTTGAAGTTATCTTTAATATTCCGCATTTATATTATTATTAGAGTGATCTTGGAGTGATCTTGCAATTTGGTATCAGAGCCAAGTTAATTAAAAAAAATCTGTATTTATCTATAAGACAATCTGGAGGTGTCTACTAATTGCCCCCATAAGACTTATCCTCATGCTTTACATTTAGATATAAACGATAAGCATTTTGGAGCAATTTTAAATGCCATTTCAGACCAACTTATAGATCTAAAACTCGAAGTTAAAAAATTAGAACAATTATATATTGAGATTAGCAGTAAAATATTTAAGACTGTAAGAGAAACATGCGAAGTACATCACTCTACAAATCTAAAAGCTATTAACGAAATCAGCCATCAGATAAGCTTAACATCAGGTGGTGAAATTAAGAAAGGAGATTCTTTTAAATATAGTTACCCATTTAAAAAATCCAAAAAGAAGTTTTCTACTAAATTAGATAATATAAAGAACAAAACGATTATAGAAGAAGAAGACCAAGACGAAAATCTTAAAAATGAATCACCCTCCACTTCGACAAACAAGGAAATTCAGCACTAAGTTGGATGATCCAGAATGGAAGGTGAAATTACATAAACAAAAGGTCATTGAAACCAACTTTATGAACCAAGAAGCCATGAGCGACGACGAGTTTGAAAAGAACTCAAATGAAGAAGTTGTGTATCAACAAATGGGATTAATTAAACTAAAAGATATGGAAAACATTCCCATA
This sequence comes from Persicaria tinctoria, assembly GCA_037127255.1. Lineage (NCBI taxonomy): Eukaryota > Viridiplantae > Streptophyta > Magnoliopsida > Caryophyllales > Polygonaceae > Persicaria > Persicaria tinctoria. The sequence goes on along the minus strand of JBANSL010000007.1, from coordinate 58,247,635 downwards.
TCTAAAGTCCAACAAAGGTTAAATGAAATATTAAGACAAAGAAGGCTGAAGGAAAATGAACCAGTAGAACAAAATGAAGCCAGAAGACATTACAGACGGTATGAACATGGTTCAACTAGTAATTACATACCTAGATTAAAGCCTAGAGAGTTTATAGAAAAGAAAGAAAGATTTGGAGTAAGTATTATCCCAAACCATAGACCAAATCAAAGAGAAATTAATCTAGAACCCATGAGTGAAACATGTTATAAATTAAACCTAGATGGTGTAAGAAATAGGCGTGAAATCATAGAGTTCTAGAAGAAAAGTATGATGAGTGTTTTAAACATGAACGTAGGATGAAACTCTTCTCAATTCCTTAATTACATATAACATAGTTTCTATGGATGTATTGTCGACTGGTATGGAGCCATTGGTGATTAACCAAAACAAAAGCTTAGAAATTTAGCAAGCCCAGTAACAATGTTCACATTAATATGTGAATTAATAGAAGATGAATTCATTGAAGAAAAAGAAGATGAAGATAAGGAAGTTTTAAAGTGGCAAAGAACCTTAAACAATCTTGAAATCTGTAACATGAAATATGTCGATAATTATATAACAGAATTCGAGAAGTATTACTATAAGATAGGGGAAAATAGCACTAATCTACAAATGTTCTTTGCTAAACTTCTTGCCCCAATTAATGAACAAATAAGTGAAGAGTATCGAGATTTAATTGAAAATGGAGATAAAGATACTCTTAGTAACAGAATTTCCTATGTTAGGAAATGGGTCGAGAAAAAATGTCGAGACGTAAGAAGCACCCAAAGGATGAAAAAACATTTCTTAACTTGTTGGGAGACGCTAACAGAATGGGGATGTAATAATAGAGATTACCAAGGAAAACGAAACTACAAGAGAAAAAGTTTCAATAAACAGAGAGGTGAAAAATATTATAAGAAGTATTATAAAAAACCATTCTATAAAAACAAAAGATTTTTCCAAAAAGCCTCGTTCTATCCTGAGAAAAAGAAAAACTGCAAGTGTTGGGCATGCGGAGAACCAGGTCATTATGCTAATGAATGCAAAAACAAGAAGAATAATAGATTAGCAGAAGCCCTAGGTAGTTTGGATTAAAGGGATAGTAGAAATAATAGAGGAAAAGCTTGAAGAAGAAATAGAATCTGAAAATGAGTCAATAGAAGGTGAAGAGATTAATGAAATGATGGAAGGAGAATCTCCTAGTGAGTTCTCTGATGAATATGAAATGACCACCTTAGCTCAACTTCAGCAAGCTAAAACCTCTATTGATGAGGAACAAGTTGAAGAAATGACGAGATCAGGGGTTGATTTCCCGATCATTGCTAAAGAACAGTTTGTTAAAAAATCATTATTCTCTAAATATGCTAAATATGTTTGCGAAGAAATGTCTGGAGATGTAACTGTCAAGAATAATGAAAATCAAGCAACTGAAGTAAACCTAATCAATTGGGCAAACATTAAAAAACATAACAAAGATAAGAAATTTAAATATATTTTCATATGTGGCATCCAAGTAATTATAACTCCATTACAAGACTATGGAAACGATGTGCAATGCATTAATTTTGTTTGTGACATTAGGCATAAAAAGTTTAGTGATCAATGCATCAGCGGTATAGTCCTTAACCTATGCATAATAATATAAGCAAAACTATATAAAAGGTTTAGCCATGCATGGCTTACCGAAAATAGCGGAAAAGGGAAAAAAGAGAAAAGTGGCGTGAGAAGTGTGTTAAGAATGTGTCAAATGGTGTGTTGAATGTGGCTGAGGAGAGGTGTATTTATAGGCATAAGAAATCCTAGGAGTCGGAGTTCTTAAGGTAAAAGCAAACCCCAATGGGCAAGATATAGTTGAGCGAAGATCTTCTGGAAACAGCGATCGGTGAGCGCCGATGGGGTAGCGATGAGCGCCGATCCATCAAGTGTCGTTGGGTCTTTGGCCGCGGGCGCTGCCCCTGTATTTCCTTTGTTTCTGCTTTCTTTCGTCTTGTCTTGTTTGCTTCTTCTTTTATCTTCTTTCTTGAATCTTCTCTAAGTCTCTAAGGTTCCATAATGTAGCTTTCCTCTTCTCCTTTAGCTTGACTTTCGAGAATCTGCATACATAGACATAAAACACGTAGATTTCAACTTTTCAACTTTAAAGCATATGAATGCAACCTAAATGATTTAAGAATGACTCAAAATGCCTATACAAATCATGCATTATCAAATCCCCCACACTTACCTTTTTCTAGTCCACGAGCAAAATCATTTCAAAACATAGTCATTGCACCCCACAAACATAGCTTTTCATGAATTAGCCTTTCTCAAAAGCAACATCTTATGCAAGTGGAAACAATGGTAAAGTAGACTAATGTCCTATCATATACATGTGTGATCAATTAGCCCGCATGCCTTATCCATCAAAACTCAAAGAGAAAATGTGTTTTACTCACTCTTATGTGTTTAGGCTTTAAAAACATCTCTCAACTCAATTCATTACACAAAAAGCATCTTAAGCATTGACATTTATATAGAATTATCTCCATCTAATACTTCAAAACAAATAAGCAATATCAAGACGACTTTCGCTCATTAGAGAATTTCAGAGAAGACTCCATTTAGCATGGTTGCATTACATCTTTGACGTGAAACCATTTAAACATTATGCAAAAGCTACTAGCTTTTTCTTTCTCTCCAAATCATAACCATAACCAACACTAATCCTAATTCCAGGAGGGTCAGGCTCATTATCGGCTGAGGATAATATATTTTTGTGGAGCTTTCAAAGAAAAATGTGAAAAACTCAAATTTTCTTCAAAAAAAAGGTATAACATAGGGTAGATATAAATAAATATGGCTTAAAATATGTCTCAATCATATGAAACTTATAAGTCCTGAATATGCTCTAAATGCAGGCAAAAATGAAAATTAAAATTGGAAATTTCACCTGGTACCCCTGTGGTATTGGCTATTTTGCGTGGTTTACGAAAGATTGACTAAATTCGACTGGTACCCCTAAGTTTTGATGTAATTTCGCGTCATGCCCTTCTCGTTAGTTATACTAACAGCTCCGTCAGTTTTTTTATAAAAAAAATAAAAACAAAAGAAAGACAGAAAGTACACCAGCAGCGGAAGAAGCGATACTGAGGAAGAGAGAGAAGTCACCTGAAGATCTCGATGTTGGAGACTAGGAGCGACATAAATGAGAAGGGAGGAAGCTGGTGCCGACGCTTTGCCTAGGTAAGTCTCATTTTCTTACTTTCGGTTTTAGGAATTTAGGGTTTGAGGATTTTTCAATTTGAGGATTTTTTTTTCAATCGAATTGGATTCCAATTATATGCCCCATCATGAATACTCCCTAGTTGAACACTATGCAGAATGTCCAGGAGAGACAGTCACCAATGGAAGGAGAGAGACGAACATGATAGGAACAGATAATGAGGTCGGTAAGCGTGGGGAGAAGACGACGATTGATGGTTCACGTGAGTGGGTATGTGTTCGATTTTTTTATTTTAAAATTATGAAATTTAACTCGAGTATTTTGTTGTTGGATATGGGATTTAACTCGAATCTCGTACAATATGGGGATTTTTACTGATTTATAGTGCAATTTGGATTTCAGAATTTTGTAAATCGATTTAGAGATTAGGAATTGAGGAATTTTTTGCTAGGGTGGTGCTTGTTGAGTAAAGAATTTGGCATGTACTCAAATTCATCCAAAGAGTGGCTAGTTTGAACTTATTCTTCATACACTGAATACAGTTGAATTTTGTCTCTAAATCAATTAGTCTAGATCTGAATTTTGTTGGAGATGAAGGAGATCCATGTTTGGGGAAGATAGTTATTTTCCGGAGCTAAGATTTTGAGGTGTACTCAGCTTTTAGCTTTTGAATGGAAGCTTCTATTCCATTTATTTTTTTGCTAGAGATGTGTATATATGAGCACGCACAATGCCATGAAATGGATGAGATTCAATATCCTACTGCCTGGTCTAATGACAATTTTTTCTGTGTGAGGATCTGCAGAGATGAAGTTAATTAGTATTACAATGACCTATCTCAGAATTTCTCTCAGTTCATGCCATTTTTTTATGTCTGTACTCTGCTTGGTATAGGCCAAACATCAATTTTGCTAGACTTTTAAGTTAGGTTCCATGTTGATCTACTTATTCTCAATACATAACAACCTCTTATCAGCTTCATCAAATTCATCAGATGACTACAAAGTTTCCTGTCTAATGTTATTTATCTCATCTGTCTTATTATCTTTTTGGACTGTGATATTGATTTTTATTGTAACTGCCCCATTTCCATGCATCACAATCACAACAGGGATATGAGTAAATTTGATCAAAAGAGAAAATGAATTGTAGTTTATCGGATGTGATTCATTGCTACTCCCTCCGTTCCAAAATACATGGGTTTTTAATTTTTGGCACGCTTTTTAAGGAGCGGAAAACTCTATGAAATATTTTTTTTTAATTAAATTTTTTATATAATTTGATACTTATTACTAATAAGTATCAAATTATATAAAAAATTTAATTAAAAAAATAATATTTCATAGAGTTTTTCGCTCCTTAAAAAACGTGTCAACAAGGAAAAGCCCATGTATTTTGGAACAGAGGTAGTATCTTGGAGTGTAGACAACAAGTTTTAAAGCTCATGACCAGGTGGGCTCTATCCCAGGTGTTGAAAGTTGTACCAATATATACGATCATTGTAAGACTATAGAGTGTAGACAGGTTTTAAACGCTATTCAATGGATTCCTTTTTTATTTTTAATGTTAGAACACAGCAAGTACCTGTTGGTTTATGATTTTGAAGCATTCTTACTATTGTATGACAACAACAAAGAAAATGATAGAAAAATCGCTTTAATTTTAAGCCTATTAGCTCAAATGGAAGAGCAATGTGCTTACGCATAAAGATGTGGGTACAAATCTCGCATAGGCTTTCTATGAAAGATTAATGTTTCTGATTTTAGGCTCTTGAGTTGAATCTGCAAAGTTCCTCCCTTTTTATATTTTATATTCTTGAAGTTATGACAGTAAAGCAGAGGTATGACAATGAATAAAAAAGTGACAGCAAAAATTGATATGAAAGCAAAATCTCTTTGATTTTATGTTTATTAAGAGCAGGTGGAAACGTTGCACAAATAGGAGAGTTCCTTTTTATGGTTTTGGAAGTCTACATACACACTTGTATAAAAGCAAAATAATGGCCTTAAATTACTAAAATGATTCATGATTGAATTCAATTCAATAAGCCTATGTGGGATTCGAACCCACGTCTTTGTGCTTGAGCACATTGCTCTCTCATTTTAGCTAACAGGCTAAAAACGTTTGATAACCAAAGACAAGCCTACTCCTTTTCCACGGTGCAGAAGGAATCATTTGAGAAATGAATCAAATTATCCTGGATATCGCTTGACGGAAAACATAACCTTCAGAAGCTGCTGACATTTTCTCATAGTTTGGCAGCAACAAAGTGAGTGTGAGTGTTGTTAGTAAAGCATTTTTCCCCTCTTGTTTGGTTGCAGAGTTTCTTTTTATGGTTTTGGAATCTTCTCTTTATTCTTCAATTTGTATGATCTTATTTTAGCATTCATGGTGTTCGGTAAAGGAAACAAAATTCTAATTTTCAACCAAAAGCCAAAAGGAAAAATGAAAAAATTGTTGTTTTGTAACCAAGTGTAAGACAGTTGCTTTCATATGCATTGTGCTTCATAGAGTTTCTTACCAATGTGTATTATTTGAGCATATATATACAAGTTTCAGTAACCTCCACCGTAGAGCTTCCAAAAGAGGAGTGCAAACCAAAAGAGATAGTAGCCAAAACCAATGCTCCAAACAGAATTTCCAGATGAGTAGATAAAATTTAATAATTTAGTTAGAAATATCTTTAGGTTTTTAAATTCACACACCCCATGTTTCAATCTGTATCCACCACCTATTTCAATCCTTTTTCATCTGTACTTTACAGTGTATTATTTCAATTGGTTTCCTTTAAAAAATGTACAAGTTCAGCATTATGTACAATATCTTATTTCAATTGTTTCATCTACACATTTACAAGTTCAACAATCCCTCACTCTCCAGTTCTCAACCCTAATTCAAACTAATCACAAATCAAACCCATTTCAAACCCAAATCGACATACCTGTCATGAATCCCCAAATCAAACCCAAAATCGAACTAATCACAAATCGAAACTCTAATTTGCAAATAAAAATTCAAACCCTAAACCGACATACCTGCCTGGCGCCTCCACCACCACCTCCGGCGAGTCCTACAACGCCTCCACCGCCCCTAGCGACGCCTCCAACAAGTCCTTGGTTGTCGCAGATTCAAGCTCCTCTTCTCCTCCTCCAGGTCGGGCTCCAATGCCTTGTTTTTTCCCCTCTCTTTTGTGTTACCTCAGGAGTACGGCGTCACTCTCCTCTCCTTCCGATAATCGCAAGCTCCCTTTGTTGTCGGTGATTCGTGCTTCTCCAGTCGGCCTGAGCGTTTCTCTGGGTCTTCTCTTGTTTCTCCTAAGGGTCTTTAGTTAGAACAAACGGAAGAGGTGAGTGGCTGTTAGATTTAACTGATTAGGAGCACGAGGCGAAATACTTACATAATTCAGGGGTACCAGGCGAATTTAGTCAATCTTTTGTACACCACGCGAAATAGTCAATAACACAGGGGTACTAGGCGAAATTTCCGAATTAAAATCTAGAGTTAAGATAAACCCTCTCCCTCACACTTCACTTTTCATTGTCCTCAATGAATGATCATAAAGAAACATTAAAATAAAATAAAATAAACAGAAAATAAAATTAAAATAAAAGACTAATGGGAGAGTATGGGTGACTAACCGCTTCATTGGTCTTTAGGCTCTTGGGTCCTCAAGTAATCGACCCAACTGTCCATCATTCGAAATAATTCGTCGAAAGCCATGATGTGTTGCTTATTGTCGTGGAGATATTCTTCATCAGAGTTCTTCAAATTTTTCTTTACCTCCTTTATATATTGAAGCTTCAAATTCTTCAAGTCTTCCATCAACGTGTCTTCCATCAACGTGCCATCAACGTGCCCTCCATCATGACTTCTTGAGAATTTACTCCTTGATATTCTGGGAATTCATCCACGGGACCTTCATTTTCAACCAGATCTTCTATAGGTTCGCTATCTTCTTCTTTGTCTGTAGGTATAAAGAAATCATGTAACGCAAGACCATTTGGGATGTTCCTCGGAAGGGATAGATGATGAGAGTAGCTCACACATTTGAATGGTAGAAACTCTCCTCTTATGCAACCCATATCCTTCCTATAGATTGTCGGTCCAGCAGGTTGGAGGTCTTTGGTAGTGGTACAAGACCCTCCAATGAGACTTCTACTTTAATTGTAATTATTATGATCAGGCCATCGAAACAGATTTTTCGAGCATCCTCGCAAAATGCAACTTCCTGGCAAGAACGTAGAAAAAGATTCCCCTAGTCCGGAGCATTTTTGATTGCCAAGAGTAGACAGAATAGCCCACTCCAAGAATCTAGACACACTATCGCAATGTCTTCCTTCCCTAAGAAAGTGCTATCGAGAATCAACTGACAAATCCTTAGCGGGGGATGATTGATGCAACTATTGGGTTTATCTTCGTTGTACATTTTCTTTTTCATCACCTCCGCTCAAGTGCTTCCTGGAGGTGGGTAATTTGCAACACATCTCCATTGGGGTGTGGGGACTGAGGACATCCCCAACGTTCGGCCCACACTCTCGTGGCTTCCTTTGTAACGGCCCAAATATAAATACAATTGCTTAAAGTGTGGCATAACAGTGTGACATAGCAGCAAATCAGGCCAAAAAATATTTACAATGTTTGGCTAATTGGGCCAAAAAATATATGTATAATGTTTGGCAAATCAGACCAACAAAAGTCAGTTAATCTATGCAATCAAACCAAAAAAATAGCATGTCAATTGACCATGTAACGGCCCAAATATAAATATTTGGGTTATGTTTCGAAGGTTGGATATCTTCATTCGGATATTGCAATCCAGGTACGGGTCGAGGTTTCAAACCTCTACCCGTACATGTAAGCCTGTCTCAGGAGAAATATGGTAAGGAGATTGTTTCCAAATCCAATATGATGAACTGCAAGCCTGTCTCTACTCCGGTTGACACCTCCTCTAAGCTTGTCCAGGCGTCAGGCTCCTCCGTCTCAGACCCCACGGTCTATAGCTGGAGTCTAGCGGGTGCTCTACAGTACTTGACATTTTCCCGCCCTGACATTAGCTACGCTGTTTAGCAGGTGTGTCTATTTATGAATGACCCGTGGGAATCACACTTTGTTGCTCTAAAGCGCATTATCAGATATATCTATGGCACCTCTGCTCTCGGCATTGCTATCTTCTCCTCTTCTTCTCCGATCTCAATGGTTGCATACTCATATTTTGATTAGGCGGATTGTCCTAACACTCACCGTTCCACATCCGGGTATTGTTTCTTTCTGAATGACTCTCCTGTTTTCTGGTCCTCTAAGCGACAATCGATTGTGTCCCAATCCAGTGCCGATGCTAAATACCGTGGGGTCGCCAATGTGGTTGCTAAATGTTTCTAGTTGTAGAACCTCCTCATGGAGCTCCACTATCCCTTACCTCGTGCCTCTATTGTTTACACGAATAATGTCAGCGCGACATATCTGGCTCACAATCTTGTTCAACATTAGTGGATTAAACATGTGGACATTGACATCCACTTTGTTCGTAAGAAGGTTGCATTGGGCCAGGTTCATTTCCTACATGTGCCTAGAGAGGTTGGTTCCGGTGTACTCAACCCTTAACGGACGTTTATCATGTACTCAGAATTTATTCGTCTATTTGTTCATGATTATTCGCCTGTTTTCACATAATTATTCATCTGTAAAAAGAGTGTAAAAAATTTAAATTTTATTCTAACGAATAATTTCATTCCACCAAATAATCTCCCAATACCATCGAATAATCAGAAGTTACTTTTAATCATCGCATCCGTTGATCTTCTTAATTCAATGGCCCAGATTTGTTCACATGATACACGTTAAGGGCTAAGTACATATGACCTATCCTCTCTCTCTCACTCTATATATATATATATATATATATATATATATATATATATATATATATAGAGAGAGAGAGAGAGAGAGAGAGAGAGAGAGAGAGAGAGAGAGAGAGAGAGAGAGAGAGAGAGAGAGAGAGAGAGAGAGAGAGAGAGAGAGAGAGAGAGAGAGAGAGAGAGAGAGAGAGAGAGAGAGAGAGAGAGAGAGAGAGGGGGGGGGGGGGGGGAGGGGTTGGGTCATGTGTTAACATCCCTTACGGTGTTAAATGTTAACAGATCTGGGCCTTTGATTGAATGGAATGATTGGTTGAGATTATTTGGCAATTTTACCTTTTCTTTTTAATTAAAATCAATGGGACACACCTCTACCTCTGCCCACCTGTTGAATTACGCGTGTGTGTTTTACTCTTTTTTTTTGGGTAACGTTTTTGGGTGGAGTAACGTTGATTTTTTTGTGTGGTGCACTATTTGAACTATTCGATAAAGTGATGTTAAATATTCACTAACTTATAGTTATTATTCGTTTGTAAAGAGGAGTTATCCTTTAGATATTGGCAAAAAAATTTGCTCAATTTTATAACTATTTGCTAAGTTGATTGTAATTATTCGTTAGGTTATATTAATTATTCGCTAAGTTGATAGTAATTATTCACAATTTTGTAAATATTTGCTAGGTTGATAGTAATTATTCGCTAGGTTGACAGTAATTATTCGCTAAGTTGATAGTAATTATTCGTTAGGTTGAAAGAATATGTAAATCTAATTCATGATTTCCCACATCTAATTAACCACATACATATGAATAATTCCGTAATATTAACGAATATAAACTCTGAACTTGTTGAATAGTGACTCTGAACTTGTCGAATAGTCGATCAATTCATAAACAATTTTAGACAGAGTTCCCTATACATATTTCCAATCTCTGAATATCAGCGAATAATTTTCGAATATCAACGAATAGTGACTCTGAACTTGCCGAATAGACGATAAATTTATGAACAATTTCAGACAGAGTTTGAATGTCAGAAAACCTACGTCTAATTACCCACCTACATATGAATAATTTCGAATTGTCATCGCATAATCACGAGAATAACACAAACAACCACTCAACCACACATCATCTCTCCCAAATTCGTCCAAACTTCCCCAAATTCATCCAATCCTCCTAAAGTATCCGCCCTATCCTCAAATAACTCATCTAACCCTAATGAAGCACAATAAACACTTTGTACACAACCTACCCATTATTGTTGCGGCTGTCAGGTCTTCAATGGTGGCCGGATCGAAGCTTTTGTCTTGAATCGCTGGTTTAAGAAGACAACAGAATGAGGTTGAAGACATCCCTAGAAAAGGGAAAATCGATTAATAAAACAAAGTAATGGTGTAAAGAAACGGGGTGAATGAATAAAGGAATGGAAATTGAGTACCCGAGAACCTAGGTGGAGAGGAAGATGAGGGAGACGCCATGGCTGGATTTGGTTGTAAAATTGGTGTTGATCTGAGGGACGTCGGTGACGACCCAAGCGAGGAGATTGAAGATTCCCAATCCGAAGGAGAGGTGGCCGTTGAGGCTGCAGAGGTAGTCGCCCCCAACCTGCACTCCTTCTTCTCCTTGTAACAGTAGGGTCGTCGTTGCCAAGGACGAGTGGGTCAGGATGGAGCCGACGCTGGGTGGCACTGGAGAGGAAGCGAGAGAATGGATCGGAGGAGACATACTCGATCTGCAAAGATGTGGTAGACGACGGTTTGTGACGGTGTGATTAGGATGTTGGGTTAGTGTTTTAATACACGCGCTTTAGGGTTGGGTTGAGTTTTTTATTTCCAATTTAATTTATAATTAAATTAATTTATTAGAATAATCTGGGCCATCCATTTTTCCTTAATTAAGGGCTCAGATTTGTTAACATTTAACACCGTAAGGCTTGTTAACATTTGATCCATACTATATATAAGGATTGACTCGGGTGATGACCATTTCTTATAGTGAAAACTGAAAGGACTAATCCTATTGGCTGCTTTTTAACAGTGGACCCCTCCACTTATCAACTAAAATCCAACCAAAAACCAAAAATTACATAGAATAGCCACTAGTTTTAGAATTTTAATTTGTGTATTATTTGAAGTTATCTTTAATATTCCGCATTTATATTATTATTAGAGTGATCTTGGAGTGATCTTGCAATTTGGTATCAGAGCCAAGTTAATTAAAAAAAATCTGTATTTATCTATAAGACAATCTGGAGGTGTCTACTAATTGCCCCCATAAGACTTATCCTCATGCTTTACATTTAGATATAAACGATAAGCATTTTGGAGCAATTTTAAATGCCATTTCAGACCAACTTATAGATCTAAAACTCGAAGTTAAAAAATTAGAACAATTATATATTGAGATTAGCAGTAAAATATTTAAGACTGTAAGAGAAACATGCGAAGTACATCACTCTACAAATCTAAAAGCTATTAACGAAATCAGCCATCAGATAAGCTTAACATCAGGTGGTGAAATTAAGAAAGGAGATTCTTTTAAATATAGTTACCCATTTAAAAAATCCAAAAAGAAGTTTTCTACTAAATTAGATAATATAAAGAACAAAACGATTATAGAAGAAGAAGACCAAGACGAAAATCTTAAAAATGAATCACCCTCCACTTCGACAAACAAGGAAATTCAGCACTAAGTTGGATGATCCAGAATGGAAGGTGAAATTACATAAACAAAAGGTCATTGAAACCAACTTTATGAACCAAGAAGCCATGAGCGACGACGAGTTTGAAAAGAACTCAAATGAAGAAGTTGTGTATCAACAAATGGGATTAATTAAACTAAAAGATATGGAAAACATTCCCATATCTAAAGTCCAACAAAGGTTAAATGAAATATTAAGACAAAGAAGGCTGAAGGAAAATGAACCAGTAGAACAAAATGAAGCCAGAAGACATTACAGACGGTATGAACATGGTTCAACTAGTAATTACATACCTAGATTAAAGCCTAGAGAGTTTATAGAAAAGAAAGAAAGATTTGGAGTAAGTATTATCCCAAACCATAGACCAAATCAAAGAGAAATTAATCTAGAACCCATGAGTGAAACATGTTATAAATTAAACCTAGATGGTGTAAGAAATAGGCGTGAAATCATAGAGTTCTGGAAGAAAAGTATGATGAGTGTTTTAAACATGAACGTAGGATGAAACTCTTCTCAATTCCTTAATTACATATAACATAGTTTCTATGGATGTATTGTCGACTGGTATGGAGCCATTGGTGATTAACCAAAACAAAAGCTTAGAAATTTAGCAAGCCCAGTAACAATGTTCACATTAATATGTGAATTAATAGAAGATGAATTCATTGAAGAAAAAGAAGATGAAGATAAGGAAGTTTTAAAGTGGCAAAGAACCTTAAACAATCTTGAAATCTGTAACATGAAATATGTCGATAATTATATAACAGAATTCGAGAAGTATTACTATAAGATAGGGGAAAATAGCACTAATCTACAAATGTTCTTTGCTAAACTTCCTGCCCCAATTAATGAACAAATAAGTGAAGAGTATCGAGATTTAATTGAAAATGGAGATAAAGATACTCTTAGTAACAGAATTTCCTATGTTAGGAAATGGGTCGAGAAAAAATGTCGAGACGTAAGAAGCACCCAAAGGATGAAAAAACATTTCTTAACTTGTTGGGAGACGCTAACAGAATGGGGATGTAATAATAGAGATTACCAAGGAAAACGAAACTACAAGAGAAAAAGTTTCAATAAACAGAGAGGTGAAAAATATTATAAGAAGTATTATAAAAAACCATTCTATAAAAACAAAAGATTTTTCCAAAAAGCCTCGTTCTATCCTGAGAAAAAGAAAAACTGCAAGTGTTGGGCATGCGGAGAACCAGGTCATTATGCTAATGAATGCAAAAACAAGAAGAATAATAGATTAGCAGAAGCCCTAGGTAGTTTGGATTAAAGGGATAGTAGAAATAATAGAGGAAAAGCTTGAAGAAGAAATAGAATCTGAAAATGAGTCAATAGAAGGTGAAGAGATTAATGAAATGATGGAAGGAGAATCTCCTAGTGAGTTCTCTGATGAATATGAAATGACCACCTTAGCTCAACTTCAGCAAGCTAAAACCTCTATTGATGAGGAACAAGTTGAAGAAATGACGAGATCAGGGGTTGATTTCCCGATCATTGCTAAAGAACAGTTTGTTAAAAAATCATTATTCTCTAAATATGCTAAATATGTTTGCGAAGAAATGTCTGGAGATGTAACTGTCAAGAATAATGAAAATCAAGCAACTGAAGTAAACCTAATCAATTGGGCAAACATTAAAAAACATAACAAAGATAAGAAATTTAAATATATTTTCATATGTGGCATCCAAGTAATTATAACTCCATTACAAGACTATGGAAAAGATGTGCAATGCATTAATTTTGTTTGTGACATTAGGCATAAAAAGTTTAGTGATCAATGCATCAGCGGTATAGTCTATAATTTGAGTCAATGAGCAGTTTCTTGGATCTGTAGACCTAACTATTATGTTAGTCTAGAGGATCATTATGCATCTAAATTCATAGCTATAAAATTGTTAACAGGAGGTATTAGTATGCATAAGGGAACTTGTCCTTTACAATTAAAGTGGAAGGTAGTTTATAAACTTGAGAATACTACAAATCCTCCACAAAAGTGCCATATAGTAGAAGCTGAAAAACACGAGGTTGTAGGTCCAACCAAAGAAGTTGTACATGTTAAGTTAAGACCTGATCAGATAAGACTTAAGACCATTTGGGTAAACGCATTTGAAAATTCTACGGGTACTAGCAGTAATAAAGTTTTAACCATAGATGAAGAAGGTAGAATCTATACGAATGTTAAACCACCAGCCAGTCTCTCTAGATGTCCAAGCTTATCCAGAAACGCTAGTTTTAGGTTCAATCCTAATCTTAGTATTACTCCAAGGAATCAGGGAGCTACCACTAGTAGAAAAGACAAATCATTTATGGTAGATGAAGACTTAATGAGCATGATAGCCGCATTAAACAAGAGGTTAGAAAATATAATTATAAGAGAACGAGGCAGACATAGTGTAGATCTAGGTTCTTATCCTTTTAAGGAAACAGTAACAGCAATTCCTCCAATAGTTCACAAGGTTAAAGAAAATCAAGAAGGATCTTCTAGTTTTGAACAAAAAGTAAAGATAACAGGATATCAAACTAAAACCTTTAGTGAACCTATTTATGAAAATGATCCAAGAGCTAAGGATTTCAAGGAACCTCTCAACGAACCATTCCCAGATCTAGCTTTCGGAGATGAAATGGGTATGAGGATGGAAGTAATAGACCTTAGACATCTCTATGGAGATAATATGAGGGTAGAAGAAAGCCTTGAACATGTCAGCAAAGAATCGCTAAAGAAAAATTATAGGATTACCAACCCCAATAGCATTTATATCCCGATAAGTATTTGCTTAGAAGGATTCAATAAATATGAGTTATGTGCCTTTGTAGATACTGGATGTTCAGTATGTTTTGGAAAGAAGGCATTATTTCCTAAATTTATTTGGCAAAAGTCGCATAGACCAATTCAAGTTAGAATAGCTGATGATAGTATCATGGTTCATTCAGAATTAGCTTCTGATGTACCTATCATGATAGGAGGAGTCCAATGTGTAATTCCTACACTCTGGGCTACTAATCAGCCCTCACATGATATGTTAATTGGGAATAATTTCCAAAGACTCCATGTTCCAGTAACTCAGCACTTAGATATGATGGTCTTCAACAATCATGGTGAAGACGCTTGGGTTAAAAAGATTAAACAAGCTTATACACACCAAGCAATAGAGCATACGCGCACTAAGCGTGGTGAGGAATATATTCTTCCTACACAAAGAGAATTTGCACTATCTATATGTGAAGTAACATTAAAAGATAAAATTCTTAAACAACAAGAAAAAATGTGTAAGGAGTTATATTCTGAAAATCCTTTAAAGTTTTGGGAAAAAAGATAAATCATTTGCTACCATAGAACTAATAGATCCAAAAAAGGTCATTAGAGTAAAACAAATGGTTTACACTTATAAGGATCAACAAGAATTTAAAGAACAAATTGATGAACTCTTAAAAAAGGGTTTAATTCGAGAAAGTAAAAGTCCTCATTCTAGTCCTGCCTTTATGGTCAGGAATCATGGAGAAGAAAAAAGAGGAAAAGCTAGAATGGTTATCAATTACAAAAAGCTTAATGATAATACGGTTTTTTATGGATATTATATCCCTAATAAGACAGTATTATTTAATAGAATACATGGAGCCACTTGGTTCTCTAAAATGGATTGTAAAAGTGGTTTTTAGCAGGTAAGAATGGATGAAAATAGTATTCCACTTACTGCATTTAGTGCTCCACAAGGACACTATTAATGGGTAGTCATGCCCTTTGGTTTGAAAAATGCACCACAAATATTTCAAAGACGAATGGACAATGTCTTCAAAGAATTTAAACATTGTTGTCTTGTTTACATTGATGATATCTTAATCTTCTCTAAAACTATAGAACAACATAAGCATGACTTGAAAGCTAAAACCCAAAAGTGTATTGACCATGGAATCATTCTAGGACAGAAAAAATGCATTTACGCTGAGCCTGAAATTGAGTTCCTAGGATTACAGATTAAAGCAGGTCAAATTATTTTGCAAGAACATATTCTAGAAAAGGTAGAAAAATTTCCTGATGAAATCAAAGATAGAAAACAACGTACTAGAAAGATTTCTAGGTTGTCTTACTTATGCTTCTGATTTTATTAAAGATCTAGCCAAGTTGAGAAAACCTCTACAAGTTAAATTAAAGAAAGATCAAGTATGGAGTTGGACTCAGTTAGATACTAAAATAGTCAAAGAACATAAAAGAAGATGTGAAAAACTTCCAATATTGACTTTACCTAATGAAGATGATGAGTTAATTCTTGAAACAGATGCTAGTGATTATCATTGGGGAGTTGTTTTAAAAATAAAGAAAGATAACAAGCTTTCCAGGTATAGCAGTGGCAGCTTCAACAAATCTGAGTATAATTACACTGTCATGGAAAAGGAGATTCTTGCAATTTATCGTGGAATCCAGAAGTTTATAATCTTCTTAGCTCCTAAACCTTTTACAGTCAGAACAGATTGTAAAGGAATATTGGGTTTCATAAATAACAATCTTGATAATATGAAAGCGCATGGGAGACTCCTGCGTTGGCAATTAGCCCTTAATCAATTTACTTTTACCATTGAACATGTGCAGGGATCAAAAAATTCTCTAGCTGACAGCCTAACGAGAGAGTTAGCTGATGGATCAGAGAAATCAAACGCGGTGGGAAAATCCGTAATGGGTGTTCCACCCATGGGATATTAACATCTTAGGAGAAATACGAGGATACCAAGGATGGGTTTCCCCTCCAAGTTTTCATATTTCTGTTGATTTTGGAAGATTTACTGAGAATAGATTCCGTCGTGGACTCCTACAAGCGAGACACAGAGCAGTTATACGAATGTTAACTCTAGAAATAATTATAAAAGTTCTCTAGCTACCTACTGAGCTCTAGGAAGACATCTGTAGAAGATGGAAAATGAGAGATTTCGACAACTTCTACTGGATGGTAACTTTGAGAGATCACGATACTCCAGCAACGATAAGAGAATGGTGTAACCATTTTTGTGTAACCACTGGCGCCGGATTGGGAGGATTATCATTACCCATCATGCCAAATGAAGATGCAGATTACTTAAAGTCGTGGAAATATGGAATGTGCAACGGAATCCACAATTACAGGCGACCATGGCCAAAGAAAGAAGAATAGAGCTTTTTGTACAAGTATTTTACTAAGTTCCAGAAGGAGGTCTTCCTCAGAGCAGCAAAATTCGAAAAAATAGAAAACATAGATTGTTGTCGTGTTATCAGTGCATGTATAGATGTTAGCCAGGGAAAAAACCGGCTACCACATTACCTAATCTTCCTACTAATGAGGGAAGACTATTGGTACGTGAAAGATCCAGTAATGGAAGGAAGAATCGACGTAGTAAGGCATACTTGGGAGGCAAGAGCAAAGGGATTCTTTTACATCTACTACTACATCACCAAGTTCAGACAGACAGATTGTGGGATATTCAAAGTTGGAAATACAACCTTCATCGTAACCCCACAACTAAATCCATTAATGAAGCAAGCCATAAACAGGGCCGAATCTATCAATCTTTACTTAGCGGAAATAGAGGCCGGTCACTTTTTAGATAAAAGGGGACACGAAAGGATGATCGATTTACTGATTGCATGGGATCGAGAATACACTGGAGGATTAATGCTTGATCTCGATCTAGAAAATGATCAAGATCTAGAGTTTGATAATACTCTAGATCTAGTTCAAGATTACAATGATGATGACCTGGAAGCTAACATGGGAGACGAAGGGGTCCAGAACCTGGACAGCTGAAAGCCATCATCATCCACCAAGTACAATTATTGTACCTTTGCTTTTAGTGTTTGCGTTTACTATTCAACATGTGAGTTGTGTGAGCACTGTTTGCTTTTATTATTTTGTGAGTATGTAGGGGCCCATCTGTCGACCATTTGTAAAAGAGACGTTGAAAGGCATCCAATGCTCTCTACTCAGCTCTATAAATAGAGCCATTCTCCAACTTCTCAACACACAATTCCAGAGAGAGAAAGTCCATAGGCGAAGAGAGAGAAGAGTTTGTAAATCAGAAAGAGAAGTAGAAACGTTTTGAATTTGAGTAGATTGGTGTTTCCATCACTCTAAAGTTCAAAACCTTTCAATGGATCTTCTGATATGAGTGATTAAGTGTGTTTAAGTTTAAGTGAAGAGTGATTGTGTGTTGTAATATTTCCCAGATTCAATAAAGTTTGTTTTTAAGAAAGGGAAAGCTACTTAATTGAACACTATGTTTTGAATACTTTGTTTTCTTGATTCAAATCCCTTCACCCTCTCAAAATCAAAACCAAAAGCTAGAGACTACGGTCTGAGGTAGGAAACGAAACAGATATGTGCTCGATCTGGACTAATGGAGGCATGGTTGAAGGTTAGCCACCTCTAGAAAGCCGGAAGCTAAGGAACGTCGGTGGTCCAGAGTAACTACGTTCAGGTATGGGTCAAACCTCTTTAGCTTAAAGTTTTAATTGCAGAGCGTGGTGGGTTTAAAACCACAGAAAACTTATTATTCATAAATAGTTAGTAGATTATGGTAGCTAGTACCACTAAAAGTCATTTATAAATCTTCGTTATTTCACTTTGATAAAATTATAAAAAGTTTGAACACTTGTGTAATTTCTATAAAGCTTGGATAAAGTTGCAATTTACTATCAGAATTGCCCCACCTGTGAGCCCCACAATGCCAACCAATCAAAACGCTCCTCACGGTTTCTACCACAATATTGGTTTTCACCGGAGCGCGACCCTATATATATATATATATATATATATATATATATATATATATATATATATATATATATTAATAAGATCAGTAGCAACCCCCAAGGGGTATTTATCCAATCTCACATCCGAATGGTCTTAGATTTCAAAGAAGAACCCAAATGGATATAGGTATCCAGATTTGGTAGGAAGATGAAGCTTGGTGACTCATCTGCAAGGGGTTGATATAGAGATGGTGAATATTTCGTCTAACACACAATGAAATCCACCATCTCTTAAAGTCGGTGACGCTATAACAACCACAACTGTCAAAAGTTGACGTCGTCAAGTCTTTGAGATTGGCATGTCCCTGACATCACCAATATCACTAGAAGCAAAAGTCACCATGTCCATCACCTACACTAACACCTGATATCAGCGTATCCCCTACAAGCTGAATTCGGAAGTATCGAATTTAGCCTGGAAAATGCCCACAAAATTATCATCAAAAACATTTAGTGTCGAATTTTGCCTGGAATATGCCCTCAGAATTTTAGAACCCCAAAGTTGGGGACAACTCAAGTGTTACCGAATCCAAAATTCGATAATAGCGTCTCTAGAAGCCCGTATCAGCGATCTCCTTCACAAACACCGAAATTCGATTAAAGAATCACGCATTTGGCAATATGAAGTCAAGCTAACAGCAAGCCGAATTTGTAATCACTAAATTAAAAGCTGGTAAATTTAAATTTATAACATTTTCTTCTATTTATACTTAATCTACCCCTCAAGTTATTAGGTCAGTCTCGTAAAACAATTTCTCGGTTGAATTTTATATAAGATTAGTACTTGTATATTACTCCTGGGAGTACTTAATTAGAAATTGGTAAGCTTATTGTTGTGGTCACATTGTCACATGGGATATACTGCTGATATTTAAGTAGTGTAATTGTTTAAGTTGATAATATAATAATTAATTAACTTTGATGGATCTCTCCTGACAGCTAACAGGGGGAGGTTGTGGTTGTGTGATGGGGCCATTTCTCAATTAAAACAAGTTCGTTGAGGAATTCCCACTTCCCACCTTTCAAAATGATTAGCAGATGAAAGATGCCCTCTTTGTCATTTAACTTTAATGTCAACTTGTAAAGCTGTTTCTTTTTTTCTTTTTTTTTTGATAAGGAAAGAATTTGGGTGGGCTGGTCCTACCCGACGGTATCCTGACGGATGAGGTCAAGAAGACCAGGATCATTTGTAACATCGACTCCTCAGGCATAGTGGCTAAGATATGCAACCTTATCCGCCACTCTATTGGCCATACAAGGAACATGGAAGAAAACTACTTCTTCCACAGTCGATAACAGAACTTGTATAGCCAAAAGTAGTAGTTCGATCTCCCATGGGCATTTCGATTTCCTATTTAGATGGTCAATGATTATCTTGCTATCAGTTTCTATATGTATCTTTTTAATACTGTGTTTTCGAACTTGTTGTATCCCAAATTGAAGGGCTAGGACCTCCACTGTCAGTGGTTTTTGTTTGTCCAGTCGAAGGTGTTGAACTCAATTAAAACAAGTTTAAACTCCATATTGAAAAAACGTTTCGGCTATATACACCGCAAATCCCCACGTCCTTAGGACGTGCAAGTGGGGTCAGAGCCACCCGAAGCAGGACGTGCTTGCACGTTTTTTTTTTTAATAACGTGCTTGCACGTCCTTAGGGACATGCAAGCCCGTCTTCTAAAAGGCGAAGAGGATGTGCCTCTTCGTCTTCCTTCCTTCTTCCTCAGAAACCAGAGCGAGAGCGAGAGAGAAATCGAGAGCGAGAGAGAAAGAGAAGGTCGCCGGAGAGAAATCGAGAGCGAGAGAGAGCAGTGCCGGAGCGAGAGAGAGAGAGAGAGACCCAGAGAGAGAGATGGAGACAGAAAGAGAGGGAGAGCTCGAGGCGGCGGTGGCCCCCTTGGAGGCGGAGGCGACAGCGATGGAGGCGGAGGGTGGTGGTGTTGGAGCATCGGGGGAGGCGGTGGCGGTGGCGGTGGAGCCGGTGGCTGAGGGGTTGGAGGTGCTGGCGTCTGCGGCGGCGGAGGAGGGTGGTGGTGGTGGGGCGGCGGCTGGCGCCGGCGAGGGAGCCCCAAAAGTGGCCGAGGAGGAGGGTGGTGGTGGTGGGGTGTCCTCGATCCCGACTCCACTTGTATGTTATTTGAATTACTTTTTGTTTGATTTATTTTTAGAGTTTTAAAATATAATTTGATAGATAATATAGTTTTATAATAGAAATTTATAGAATATATGATTGATAATATATATTGTTTAATATAATATAATTGAAAATATATTTTTTGATTTATTTATATATTATAATGTTTTTTTTATAGTATATAGTTTGATAGAAGAGAATATAATTGTAATTTGATAGAATATATAACATAGAAACAAATTACAATTGAAAGACAATAAAAAACATTAAAATATATTATAATACTTCAAAAGTATTTAATTAACATTAAAATATATTTGAATATATTAAAATATATTCAAATACATAAAAATAAATATATATTGAAAGATAATAAAAAACATTAAAAAAATATTAAAATACTTCAAAATTATTTCATTTACATTAAAATATATTCAAATACATAAAAATAAATTTATATTGAAAGATAACAAAAAACATTAAAAAAATATTAAAATACTTAAAAATACATAAAAATATAATAAAATACATAGAAATAAATTTAAATTTAAAGAAAATAAAAAAATAAAAAAATAATAAAATACATATAAATAAATTTAAATTTAAAGAAAATAAAAAAATTAAAATATAATAAAATATAATAAAATACATAGAAATAAATCTACATGGAAAGAAAATAAAATCATTAAAATATATTAAATTATAATATAATAAATTATAATAAAATACATTTCATAATAACAGGCAGGGAGGCTCATTAGGGGGGACGGTACCCTCCGGCCTGTTACGTTCGCCGACCGGGCAGCGGTCAGCCAGATTCCAGGGAGGACGGTACCCGACAGTTCGACATCCATAGTCGATGAGCTGCTCGCGCCTGCAGAGCGGTTGCAGCAGTCGATGGGGACCCCCCCGGCCGACGAGAACGACACCTTCTGGGCGGGTATGCCAGGTTGGGATCCTTCTGGCGATGCGATGATGGGGTTGCAGCCTTCTTTAGAGCCCCCTGAGGTTTTGAGTAGCTGCATCACCGACGTAGTCGCTGGGCGACGGGCCGACATGGGTAGACGTCCTACTCATGTTCCACCCACCATCCCGGAGGCATCTTCTTCAGCCGTTCCGGAGACTTCTACTTCAGCCGTGCCAGAGGCTTCTACAGTTGAGCATTCGACCTCCGCCACACCAGCGGCGATCTCCTTGGGGTCTGCAGATGATGTGATCCCTGACGTCGTTGAGGAGGCTGACGACGGCCAGGAGGGGCAGGCTCAGGGCCAGGGGGGCCCACAGGTAGAGCCCGAGCCCAACCCTGCGCAGGCTGCCGCACCGGCTGTGCAGGAGCATAGTTCGGTGCTACGTAGATAATGTCTTCCATCTTGGCACCCGTACGACAAACAGGTACAACCTTACTTCATATCTCCCATTACAATATGATATAATATCGAATATTTAGTGGTATGCACTTCAATGTGTACAGAGTTGAGGGTCAACACAAGGTTCTGAAGGGGGCACTTCACTCATCGACTGGTGACTTCCGCATTGTGATCGATGCAATCCATAGAGTCAATGATTGTCAACTGCATGAGCTGCAAACTGCTTTGTAGATCGACCGCTTCAAATGGCCAACAGCGGCGTATAAAGTCAACATTTTCGATGAGGTAAAGACTTTAATCTCCAAAAAGTGCTTCGATTATCTATACAAGATGTGGCAGGGCGTCGTGAACCAAAAGGTTCCTCCGGTATGCACGAACCGAAATTGGAGGGTTTGTTACGGGATCCCTTGTGTCCATGAGATTCAGGCATACGTCAACTCCGGTACTCCGATACCCGCCGAGGATATCCACCCGTTCTGGATGGATTTGACATGGACTGAGCTCGACGACACCCCACTGCCGTATGAGTTGTCATCTTCATACATGGCTTCCAACGATGTATGCGAGGATGAGCTGCACCCACCCTCATCAGCAAGCGTCCAAAGGAAGGGGAGGCCTCGGGGGTCGAGGAATGCCTGCCGCACCAACCCGTTGCCATGCGAGGAGGTAAGGGAAATGTTTGAGAGAGAAGAAGCGCGTGCTGCTCGAAATGCTGCTCGGCCTCGTCCACAAGCGACCTCAGCTCGACGTGGACGTGATGATGTGTTCGGAGGGTTCAACTGGGGTCGAAACAACGTTGATCCCTTCATGTTCGATCATATTGAGACGGTGAGGGACACTGTTGGAGATGGTCATTGTGGCTACCGTGCTTTGGCGGCTTTGACATCACCGATCGGCGAGACTGCTTTCCCGGAACTAAAAACGTTACTATGCAATCACTTGGAGGATCACGCCGATCTGTACGTCGGTTGTTATACGGGAGAGTACCCATTTCAGCAGTTCGTCGACTACCAGAGATGGGCCGGAGCCACACATGGTGATAGGAGACGGTGGATAGAGCTACCCATCATGGGTTTAGTATTTGCGACGGTATATCAGATTCCTCTCGTCGTCCTAGCTTGGAATCATCCGTTCACATGTCTCCCCATGATCTCGCCGACATCTGCTAACAACCCTCCCCAATCAGCAACTCTTGGTGTAGCCTGCATCGGAAACCAAGACCATTTTGCCGCGGTACGACTTCAAACGTCTTTTTTATTACCTACTCATGCTTTTCATACATATGTCAATACTTTAACTCTAAATTTTTTTTCTCATAGATCTGGTTGCGTCCTAACTCTCCTCTTCCGCCGCCTCCACTAGAATGGGTCGAACATCATCATCCGAGCGTCGAAGGATGGGATGCTCCGTTTCAAGCTCAGATTGAGAGATTTAGAGCCTTGCGTGCCGAGTGCGGCCGTCCTTTACTATTTTCCTAGATTGTATTCCACAACTTTATTAAACTTATGAATGTAAACCTTTTTTTCCGTTCCTTGTAACGTTATTCGCATATTATCCGAATGAAAACATTAACAATTCTTGTGTTCTATTTAATTTGAAAATAAAATCATCAAATCCACTAGCTAAACACTTCAATTTTATCATTAACATTACAAAACCGTTGGAAAACCTAAACCCTAACCCTAAACCCTAAACCCTAAACGCAAAACCCTAACTAGGGTTTGCACGTCCTTAACAACGTGCACGTATTGCACGTCCTTAGGGACGTGCTTGCACGTTGTTAAGGACGTGCAAGACTTAAATAGTGGACGTGCAAGTCTGGGGACATGCACGTCCTTAAGGACGTGCAAATCCTTAATCCGGATTTGCGGTGTCTATAGTGACACCCTAAAAAAAAAAGGACTTTGTGGATAAAATATGACGAGATTGATGGGGAACATGGGAATAAGGCCAAATAATGCACATGTCAGAGAAGGTTGATGATCATCCTTGTCAACTTCATCCCTTCCGTTGGTGTCGGTCATACATTTGTGTTTTAAGATTAAAATATACTACATTCATCCGTTTGGAAATATAAGTCTTTCACTACAAAAAAAAATTAATTTTGCCACCCCAGCTAGCATCGGCAAGCGTTTGCCGTGGCAATTTATACCCTTTTGCCACGGCAGTAGCCACGGCAAGCATTGTATCTGAAAAAAAAGCCAAGATATTAGCAACGGGGTGAGTTTGCCGTGGCTATTGGGTCGATTTTGCCACCCCAGTTAGGCTTACCGTGGCCATTAAATTGGGTTTTTCATGACTTAGCCACGGTAACAGTGCACTGAAGCTAACTTTTCCGCATGTGTAAAGACCTAACCCGAACCCTAATAAATACTCCCCTTTTGTTCACTCAGACAAACCCTCCCTCTCATCTCTTTCTTCTCTCCTCACCTACCGTCGTCGCTCCCTCGAGCTCTCAAACCCCTCTTCAATGGCTTCCGCCTCCTCCCCTCCCCTCATTCCGTCTCCCTCACTATGCATCCTTCACTTTCCTCATTCGGGGTTCTTCCTCCCGCGACCCTTCCTTCACCGGTCTGTCTCCAAACCCTCACCCTCTCGCCTCTCTCATTGGTCGCAGCCATTGATGGCTCTCTCGATCTCCCTCCAAGCACCCATAGCACCCGTCTTCCTCCCATGGCTCTGCCTTCAGCCCGCCACCGGATTGTAGGAGGCTAAAGCCGCCCTGTTTGTTGAATCGACCCCTCAACGCCAGATCTGAGGCCACCTCTCTCTCACTCTCCGATTCGAACAACCCCGCTCCTCAGCTCCCTCCTTGAACGCCCCCGAGTCCTCGCGCTCACGCACGCCGCTCCTCCTCGCGCTCCTTCGCCTCGTTGCCGGGGACCCAAGGTCGACGCCGACCCCGACGGCCTGTACTCCTTTCTCTGTCCGTGAATCCCTGCTGAAC
Organism: Persicaria tinctoria; assembly: GCA_037127255.1. NCBI lineage: Eukaryota > Viridiplantae > Streptophyta > Magnoliopsida > Caryophyllales > Polygonaceae > Persicaria > Persicaria tinctoria. The sequence goes on along the minus strand of JBANSL010000007.1, from coordinate 58,222,623 downwards.
CAGGAGGTCAAGAGCCATCCACAGAGGCCGCGACGATGCCCCTGCGCTCCCCGCAGCCTTTGTCCGGAGTCCTCTCTCGATCCTGCGGAGCTCGAACCTTGAATCTAAACCTCCCCTTCGATCGACATTGAGATGGGTACGTATATCTCTTTGGACCTTACTCGATCTAGTTGTTTCTGATTCCAATAGTTATTCATTTTGATTGGGGTAGTTGAAATTGGTTTGGTTGTGAATTAAAGTCTGAGTTAACTTAGAAATGCATATTTGTTTTCAAATGAAAAATTTATTTATCTGGTTTTGTTGCCTTGTGTTGTTATTCATGTGAGCTTTAATTGAGAGAAAATGGATTGTGAATCAACCAATCTTTATCAGATTTAATATCTTGGTCCCATAGATTTCACTTAATTATTGCTGCTAGGTAATGGAATCAGCTGCTAAACTTGGTGTCTCCATTACTGCTCCTCTAGTTCTCTTCATGTGATGCTGAAATATCACCTCTAGCTTAAACTTAAGCATCAACTCTCGTACATGAAGCTATATACCTTCTATCACTTTGTAGTGTAAACTGAAATTATTAGTAAAAACACACCTCAGGCACTTCAATCTCTTTGCCATCCACCTCTACTCTAACTTCCCAAGGGAAATCTTCAAACGTTTTATCCATGATACTTTTTGCTCCTTTGCCATAAGATGTACATAAGCTCAGCACATTTGAGAAAAAACAAGCCCAATCTTTCACTCACCTTTGCCATAGCATGCTGTTTTTTAATTCAATATAGGCTCCTGCAGTTTCTCAATTCAAGAGGCTTAAAACAATATATTTTATAATAGCAATATAGCATGCGTTTTTTTTAATTAAATCAATAGGATGTATTTATATGTATGATGGCCGGTAGTTTTGCCTATAGTTTATCAATTCAATAAGCCCAAAAATATACTAGCATGTAGTTTTCTATTTCAATATGCTGTAGACACAGATTTTTATACAAGTATATATAGAGAAAGTCTGCTTTCCAACTTCAAACTGTCAAACTCCAGTGTGTTTTTAATACACTTACCCATTATTCAGTATAGAAAGACTTTAACTCAACAATAAGATTTCAACAGAAGGACTTTAGCTCAAGAAATCCAGTACTCTTTCTATTGGAGTTTTTTCCTGGAAGCCTAAACGCTCTTGTGTGTTTTTGAATACAACTAACGACGCTTGCTTATGATAAAAATTTCAAATTAGCTTAGTATTTCAAGGAGAAGAAATTATTTGGAAAATTTATTCCATGTTTTTTAGTTGTTCTTTGTTTATGTGTTTCTGGATCTAACATAATTCTTTCTTTCTTCTTTAGGTACAGCCACAGTAGGAAAAGGCCTTCTTATACACTCACAATGGTGTCACTTTGTGAACTCACTTTGCGGTCAGTTTGTTTCACAGAATTGCAGTGATCACCTTGTACTTTTTCATACTTGAGAAGCTAAACTAGCTCTTATGCTATGAATTTTAAAGTCTCAACAAACTTCAGTAGCTTCTAGTGACTGTCTGTACCCTTTTCAAGTTTCCCTATGCTCATTGTGCTGTTTTTAAATTCTTGATATAGTTTTGTTATCGCGTGCCAACTAAGGTTACATATCATCTTAATGAAATATTAGTTTTAAACTTGAAATTCTCGGCAGACTATCTTACACTTTAAGAAATCTATCTCCACTTTATGTTAATGAAGAAAGTAGGCGCCTTCTGAATTTCATTTTTGGTTTTAGATTTGAATTTTCCAGCCCTCTTTTTTGCCTTGTCTCTTATCTAAATTTTTCTGTCTTTCTTGGAAAGTTTATACTTCTAAGACTACTTTCTTGTAGTGATTAATTTTTATTAAGAATAAGAATTGCCTCGACAACTTAGTATACTTTTTTTTATGGAGGTTGTACCTTTATATATTATATATGTGACTTTGCGTGTTTTTCTTAACTTCATCCAACTGAAGGCTTGCTTGCATGATGTCTTCCACTTTCTTTTTCTGCTAATGGAAGCTGATATTCTCCTTCTCTAATCCTTTCAGTCAGTTTGGAGTTAGAATTATGCTATTAGAAAGTTTAGAGTTAGAATTACTGCTGTTTTTTAGAGCTGCTGGCTGCTTCTTTATTTGCTGAATTTCTTCAGAAGACATTTCTTCTTTCATTGCCAAGTTGTTTGCTGAATATTTTCCTTGTTTTTAAATCCTCATCATAGTAGCCGAAAATTGAATTGATGGGAGGGGAGCCATTTAAGGTATGCCCCCTTTTTTTAAATAAAATAAAATCCGTACTTCTATTTTTCATCCCGCTGTATATGATGTTTGCCTAAAAAACATCCAATTTTTCTCTTGTCTTTTTCAGTTCACCTATACCAGTGACTATTTCCAGCAGCTATATGAGCTTGCGGTTGAGCTTATAAAGAGGGGTCATGCATATGTTGAGCACCGGGTTAGTAGTTTAGATACATTATAAAATGTTGGGAAAATGTTCTCAGCAATTTTCCCTTGAAGATACTTGAAATTTTTATCTTTTGACTGAGTTTCATTAGATTGATGAATATGTTCACTTCGATTTGTTCTGAACTTCAAACTCTTGATGAGATAAAAGAGTATAGGGAGAAAAAGATGAACAGTCCCTAGAGGGATAGGCTAATCACTCTTTTCACTCTTTTCTATATACAGTTTACTCCTCATCCTAAAGCAGGAGATAAATGGTGTATTTATCCCAGCTATGATTACTCTCACGACATTGTGGATTCTCTTGAAAATGGAAGTTGATGTTGCAGTTAGCTTGGTGGTTTACTTTGATCCTTTTTGTTTCTTTTTTGCTAATGGAAGTTGATACCACTTGATCCTTTTTTTTCTTCTTTTCTGCTAATGAAAGCTGATATTCTCCTCTAATCCTTTTAGTGAGTTTGGAGTTAGAATTACTGCTGTCTTTTATCTAATCCTTTCAGTGAGTTTGGAGTTACAATTACTGCTGTCTTTTAGAGCTGCTGGCTGGTTCTTTATTTGCTGATTTCTTATACTACATTTCTTCTTTCATTGCCAAGTTGTTTATTTGCTAAATGTTTTCCCTTTTTTTGAATCCTCATCATAGTAGCCGAAAATTGAATTGAATGAGTCTGCTTGAGTTTATCTGGCTTATTTTTTTTGGTTGATTAGTTGTTGAATTCGGGTACCAAACTTGTGAATATTATTATGGTGCTCCACCGATTGAAAGAAAGATCTTATGCTTCCACTTAAGTTAACAATGACTTGGATTGTGCAAACTAGTTAATTGCTTTTGTTGTTTTTTAATAGGTTCAAACTTACTCATAAGATTAACAATTCACTGCAGAGGCTGTCAAGGTTGGAGGGGGAAGAAACGAACTATGTGGAGAAAAATTCAGAAGCTTGAAGAGGAAGTTGTGTTGCTTGAGCCTTGATGCCTCAGGAGAGGTATAATTTGCTTCTATTGTTGTAGGTTGATGTTGCATAATATCATAAGTTAAGGCTTGATTTGCCTTTCCTGGAGAAGAAAATGATCTCAGAGATAACCTGGGCAGAAAGAGTAAATTTATGTAATTATAAGTGTAAGGCTTGATTTGGCTTCTCTATGGATATTCACTTGTTGTTTGTAGGCTCGATTAGGTAAATTTTTATATAATTAATGTAAAGTTGTATTATTATGTATATTTAAATTTGTATAAATTAATACAAATTTATTAATAGGTAAATTGCACGGGTACTGTTTTTTTTTTTAAAAAAAATATGGGACTTTTTAGCCCGGGTCTGAAGAATCCGGGCTAAAACGCAGGTTTTTTTTTATTTTCCATGAACAACTTAGCTACGGCAACTTACCGTGGCAAATGTGTCGTGCCTTTCATCCGGAGTTGCTTCGCCGTCGCTTAACCGTCGCTAGATTAGTAGCTACGGCTAACTGCCGTAGCTACTATCATTTTGCCACCCCAGACTTGGCCACCCCTTGTTTGCCGTGGCTACTCCCGTGGCTAAATGGGTTTTGCCACCCCAGAATGGCTTTTTGCCACGAAAATTTGCCGATGCTAAATTGTTTTTTTTTTGTAGTGTTTTATTATTAACGTACGTTTTCTTAAAGAGGGATTTAAACAATATGACCCTTGCCCCGAAATGGTTTGCTAGCCTAACCCCCTATCCACAACATTTGCAAAGGTTACACCCCCCCCCCCCCCCCCCCCACCAAAAAAAGGCATAATTGCCGGTTGGATATAACCGGACAGAGGGGATTTAACCGGGACAGAGAGAGAAGGTAAAAGGAGGAGAGAGAGAGGAAGCGGGGTGGAGAGAGAGAGGAAATGGGAAGTTATTGTGGAGAGAGAGAGAGTGGAAGTGGGGGAAGTTATTGTGGGAGAGAGAGTGGATGAGTGAGAGTGGAAGCGGTTTCAATTGAAAACTGTCGACCCTAACTGCTCTCACGGCTTACAAAAGAGGAAGAGAGAGAGAGAGGGCAACAGTTCCACATGCAAGGCTGAGGAAAAGAAGAAGAGAACAAGCCAAGTCCAAAATAACGGTTGAATAAATTACACAAAGCAAGTGATTTGTAATTTATTTTAATTGATTTGGCATGCAGGTCAAGGCAAGAAAACAACAAGACACGAAGGCACGCAGATGAGCATGAAAGGCTCGGAATGTCACTTGCCTTTTTCACCTTGTTGGATTTCGATACCAACTATGGACTTCAAAGCCTTGATGACGGAGTTGAATAAATTAACAGCAGATCTACACACATGAATTACGAGGACGAGAAAGAATTTACTAATTGGTATTTAATACGCATAATTGACTTATTAATTCGAAATAAAAATCGAATTCATTATCGAGTTGGAGATTATACCACTTTGATCTTCTTCAAGTCCTTCGCGCAATGGGTGTGTCGGAACCTGAGATTACCGCTGCGAGTTTTTAAGAGTTAACGCGAGTTAAAATACGTTCTGAAACTAAGGGCTAATTTTTATAATTTTAGAAACTGAAATAGGGCATAATTTATAGGAATAGAAAATATGGGAGGTTTTATGAAATTTCCACAACTTCTTCTTCCTCCCGTCACTTGCACGTACAGTGTCCATCACAATGTGAATTCCTCACCTATGGCTATGGTGACTCGGCGGTGGTGGCTCGACACGGAACGGCGGCGGTGGCTCGACACGGCTCGAGGGTAGTTCCGGCGAGGGTGGCGAGGCGAGGTCGGGTGCGATTGCTGGCGGCGAGCGGCGGCGGAGGTGGTCTGGCGATGGCGGAAGGGCTGGATGAATTTGGGGGCTTCGAAATCGGGATGATTTCAAGAAAATTTTGTAAATGTAAATGTTTCTAGATTTGTTTAGAATGCAATCGAGAATTTTGTAAATGTAAATGAAAATTTTATAGTCCGAGCTTGAAATGTGAATGGAATCGAGAATTGAAGGCGTCATTGAATCAGAATTGATGAGAGGAATGAATATTCATAATCAATTCAGTCTTTCAATCTTATCTACCACGTCAATTTGACGAAACTACAAAATTAGGGTTTGTGAATTTGGATGGAATTGAGGATGAATTTGACCATTAATTCAAGATTAGTCCACATTTTAGATAAGGTAGAATTGATTAGGTATTAATAAAGCCGTTTTGAAGTCGAGAAATTGAAGGGAGTAAACCTCCATTGGAGAGTTCCTGCGCATTAACGTGGAAGAGGAGGAAGAAGCGGTTCAAGTGTGAACCGGCTTTCCCCTTTTTTTTTCGGTTCAGCTAAACCGGTTCAACGAAAAGTTGGTTTGGTTATATTTGTATATATAAGGCTATTTAATTTTGAAAAAAATAGATAAATACCATAAAATATAAAATCCGACAAACACACACACACATATATCCTTTACAAAAATAAAAATAAATAAATAATCAAATAAATAAATAACTTATGATAAGTGATTTTATTTGAATAATTATTTCAAATGAAATTTCATAACATAATTATTGTACTAAAAATAACTTTCAAAATTTATAATCCATATTATTAAATCATAAATTCATTATAATATGTTAAATACAATAAGTCGTATTATAAATCATACTTATTTATTTAAAAATTATATCACATTGGGTATTGAAATAATTTACGTAAAACACCTTTTAATAATAATGAACTCACATCATTATAAAAATAATTATACTACTAATAAAAATGACAATAATAATATTTATTTTAGTTAAAATAATAATGTTAACCAAATTTTATGTTGTAATTACTAAGAACCAAATAGTAAGGTATATATTTCATAAAGAATTTTACAAATTCTTATATTTCAAAAAAAAAATTCACATTTATTATAATTTTTATATTTACAGAAATACCCAAAAATACTTTGGGGTATTTCAATTCAAGGGTGAGAGGTCTGCGAATCTTGCTCCACATACCCTTTTCAAGGGGAGGAGGATGATATGATCCTAGTGATCAATATGTTCAACTCATTTATCTTACAAAACTTTGTCGCTGGAGCCGAATATCAGCTCTCGTTTGAGAAAACAGCATGGTGACAACGTGTTATTTTGGCTCTTTCGAACTATATAAAATTACGATTGAAGCCGATGAGAACTTTTTAAAAAGATATTTTAAGTGGCTACAACTTCAATGAAGAACACTTCTCCTAAATCAGACACGAAGATGCTCGAATTCGACATTCTTTCCAGCAGCTCAAATCTGGACGTTTTTTTTCATGCTTTTATATCGATCAAAATAAATCTAACATCGATTAGAGATGCTTGGAGGCTTATTTTCAGCCTTTATATTTCTTGTAAGAAGTTCATTTTGAATCAAGCCAAGTTTAGTTGAGTTAAAGGTTAAGCCACTAATAACTTCCTATGATTCCGGGTTAAGGATCGAGTTCTTGGTGAGAGGCTAAGAGCGAACTTTGGTAAGAGGCCAAGGGTGACACCTTCGCCTCCGAGGTACCTATCTTCCTTAATTCCATGCCAACAAAGTAATTGGATGTGACCCCATTCATTCTGTCTTGCTTTCCTTTAACGATTCAAGCAGAAGAGGGGATTCAGGATCCGTTCAAGGAAGAAGAAGCATGTTCAAAGAAGTCGCTTATTTCCATCATGGATTCGAGGACGAATCCTTTTCAAGGGGAGGATGATGATGTGATCCTAGTGATCAATGAGTTCAACTCATTTATCTTACAAAACATTGTAGCTTGAGCCGAATATCAGCTCTCATTTGAGAAAACAGCATGGTGACACATTGATATTTTGGCTCTTTCGAACTATATAAAATTACGATTGAAGCCGATGAGAACTTGTTGGAAAGATATTCAAAGTAGCGACAACTTCCATGAAGAACACTTCTCCTAAATCAGCCTCGAAGATGCTCGAATTCGACATTCTTTCCAGCAGCTCAAATTTGGGGCTTTTTTTCATGCTTTTATATCGATCAAAATAAATCTGACGTCGATTAGAGATGCTTGGGGGCTTATTTTCAGCCTATATATTTCTTGTAAGAAGTTCATTTTTAATCAAGCCAAGTTTAGTTGAGTTAAAGGTTAAGCCACTAATAGCTTCCTATGATTCCGGGTTAAGGATCGAGTTCTTGGTGAGAGGCTAAGAGCGAACTTTGGTAAGAGGCCAAGGGTGACACCCTAGTGAGAGGCGAAGGTGTCAAAGGGCCGAGATCCTCGGAGTGCGATTCCGAGAGGTTTGAGATCGAGTGTAGGGGATTCAAGGTTGAGAGGTCTGAGAATCTTGCTCCACATATCCTTTGTCGATCCGATCCTCGGGTCTCATCAAGTTGTATCAGAGCTAATCGACTCGAGTCCATCGAGCTTTCGATAACTGATCGAGTTGTTCTTTCCTAGTAAAAATGTTCAAGAAGACGAGTACCAATCCTTTGTCCGAATAGTACATCCAATGGGCAATTCGAGCCTATGATGATGGGTATCTTCATTGGAGCGACATGGATGGTGCTCCATATGATGTAGTTGATCAAGAGCTCAGGAGGAGATATCGAAAGAGAAAGGCTCGAGAGGATGATGCTCGGCATACGAAAAAGGTCGAACCACCTTGTCAAGAGATTCGCAAGCTCGCGGAAGACTCCATGCAACAAGTACGGGAAATTTGAAAACTCGTCATCTCATTGGGGACAACGCCATCGAAGCCCACAACACCACCACCTCTCTCTTCAAAGACAACATCATCTACTATCATTGCCAAAGCACTTGAGATTAAAGAAGGCAAGTCCAAGGATGTTCCGATTGAGACTGCAAAGGTCATGCCTGAGCATAAAAAAGATGAAGAAATCATCCAACTTCCTAATGTTGCGCTTTCCATGAAGGAGACATGGACGCCAACTGAGGTATCTATCTTCCTGAATTCCATGTCAAAAAAGTGGTTGGATGTGACCCCATTCATTCCCTCTTGCTTGCCTTTCACGATTCAAGAAGAAGAGGGGATTCAGGATCCGTTCAAGGAAGAAGAAGCATGTTCGAATAAGTCGCTTATTTCAATCATGGATTCGAGGACGATTCCTTTTCAAGGGGAGGGGGATGATGTGATCCTAGCGATCAATGAGTTCAACTCATTTATCTTACAAAATATTGTCGCTGGAGCCGAATATCAGCTCTCATTTGAGAAAACAGCATGGTGACACCGTAATATTTTGGCTCTTTCGAACTATATAAAACTACGATTGAAGCCGATGAGAACTTTTTGGAAATATATTTTAAGTGGCTACAACTTCCATGAAGAACACTTCTCTTAAATCAGCCTCGAAGATGCTCGAATTCGACATTCTTTCCAGCAGCTCAAATCTGGACGTTTTTTTTCATGCTTTTATATCGATCAAAAACAATCTGACATCGATTAGAGATGCTTGGGGGCTTATTTTCAGCCTATATATTTCTTGTATGAAGTTCATTTTGAATCAAGCCAAGTTTAGTTGAGTTAAAGGTTAAGCCACTAAGAGCTTGCTATGATTCCGGGTTAAGGATGGAATTCTTGGTGAGAGGCTAAGAGCGAACTCTTTGGTAAACTAGTGAGAGGCGAAGGTGTCAAATGGTCGAGGCGAAGGTGTCAAATGGTCGAGATCCTCGGAGTGCGATTCCGAGAGGTTTGAGATCGAGTGTAGGGGATTCAAGGTTGAGAGGTCTGCGAATCTTGCTCGACATATCTTGCTCCACATATTTTAAGTTGATATACAACTTCCATGAAGAACACTTCTCCTAAATCAGCTTTGAAGATTTTTGAATTTTACATTTTTTCCTGTAGCTCAAATCTGGACGTTTTTTTTCCATGCTTTTGTATCTATCAAAATAAATCTCACATCGATTAGAGATGCTTGGGGGCTTATTTTCAGCCTATATATTTCTTACAAGAAATATATATTTGAAACCTCTACTACCGGCCAAAGTCTGAACTCCCTCTCTTTAATATGACATACGAAGTATATATATGAAACTTAGATAAAATTACAATATAAGCCCACAAAATAATATAATTAAATTGCAATCTAACACCCAATTGTAAATTAACTCCACCAAATAGCTTCCAAAATTTTGCAATTTTTGCACTTGACAATTTAGCTCATCGGGTCCAATCCAATATGCTCACCCTTCCATATCAACTTTTGAATTTCCTCCATATTAGCCTCAAAATACTTGAAACAAATAAAAACAAGGTGTAGACTCCGAAAATGCAAAATAAAATAAATAAAGTATAAAATATGACAAATGTGCATGAAAACGACCTAAACTAATATGCCAATGCAACCCTAAAATATGACTAAAATAGATGCTATCAGTGATCAATGAGTTCAACTCATTTATCTTACAAAACTTTGTCACTGGAGCCGAATATCAGCTCTCGTTTGAGAAAACAGCATGGCGACACCGTGATATTTTGGCTCTTTTGAGCTATATAAAATTACGATTGAAGCCGATGAGCACTTGTTAGAAAGATATTTTTTAGTGGCTACAACTTCAATGAAGAATACTTCTCCAAAATCAGCCTTGAAGATGCTCGAATTCGACATTCTTTCTAGCAGCTCAAATTTGGACGTTTTTTTCATGCTTTTATATCGATCAAAATAAATCTCACATCGATTAGAGATGCTTGGGGGCTTATTTTCAGCCTATATATTTCTTGTAAGAAGTTCATTTTGAATCAAGCCAAGTTTAGTTGAGTTAAATGTTAAACCACTAATAGCTTCCTATGATTCCGGGTTAAGGATCGAGTTCTTGGTGAAAGCCTAAGAGCGAACTCTTTAGTGAGAGGCCAAGGGTGACACCCTAGTGATTGGCGAATGTGTCAAAGGGTCGAGATCCTCGGAGTGCGATTCCGAGAGCTTTGAGATCGAGTATATGGGATTCAAGGGTGAGAGGTCTGCAAATCTTGCTCCACATATCTTTTTTTTTTCAGTTTCCAAAAATCCCAAAATTTAGCCCAAAAAGAGTGTTCGAAAGCTCGAGCCTTTGTCGATCTGGTCCTCGGGTCTCATCAACTGGTATCAGAGCTAATCGAATCGAGTCTATCGAGCTTTCGATAACTGATCGAGTTGTTCCTTCCTAGTCAAAATGTTCAAGAAGACGAGTTCCAATTCTTTGTCTGAATAGTACATCCAATGGGCCATTCGAGCGTTTGATGATGGGCATATTCATTGGAGCGACATTGATGGTTCTCCATATGAAGTAGTTGATCGAGAGATCCGGAGGAGATATCGAAAGAGAAAGGCTCGAGAGGATGAGGCTCGGCGTAAGAAAAAGGTGGAACCACCTTGTCAAGAGATCCGCAAGCTTGCGGAAGACTCAATGCAACAAGTACGGGAAATTTGAAAACTCGTCATCTCATCGGGGTCAACGCCATCAAAGCCCACAACACCACCACCTCTCTCTTCAAAGACAACATCCTCTACCATCTTGGGCGAAGCACTTGAGATTAAAGAAGGCAAGTCCAACGATGTTTCGATTGAGACTGCAAAGGTCATGCCTGAGCATAAAAAAGATGAAGAAATCATCCAACTTCCTAATGTTGTGCTTTCCATGAATTAGACATGGACGCCAACCGAGGTACCTATCTTCTTGAATTCCATGTCAACAAAGTGGTTGGATGTGACCCCATTCACTCTGTCTTGCTTGCCTTTCACGATTTAAGAAGAAGAGAGGATTCAGGATCGGTTCAAGGAAGAAGAAGCATGTTCAAAGAGTTCGACTCATTTATCTCACAAAACATTGTCGCTGGAGCCGAATATCAACTCTCGATTGAGAAAACAGCCTGGCGACACTGTGATATTTTGGCTCTTTCGGGCTGTATAAAATTACGATTGAAGCCAATGAGAACTTGTTGGAAAGATATTTTAAGTGGATACAACTTCCATGAAGAACACTTCTCCTAAATCAGCCTCGAGGATGCTCAAATTCCACATTCTTTCCAGCAGCTTAAATCTGGACGATTTTCATGCTTTTAGTTCTACTAAAAAATCCCACATCGATTAGTGATTCTTGAGGGCTATATTTTCATCCTATATATTGCTTGTAAGAACTTCATTTTAAATCAAGTCAAGTTTAGTTGAGTTAAAGGTAAAGCCACTAAATAGCTTACTATGATTCCGGGTTAAGGATCGAGTTCTTGGTGAGAGGCTAAGAGCGATCCTTTCTGTGAGAGGCTGAGGGTGAAACCCTAGTGAGAGGCGAAGGTATCAAAGGGTCGAGATCCTTGAAGTGAGATTCCGAGAGGATTGAGATCGAGTGCAGGAGATTCAAGGGTGAGAGGCCTACGAATCTTTCTCCACATATCATTTTTTTCAGTTTCCATTAACCTCGAAAATTAGCCCCATTAAAAGAGTGTTCAAAAGCTCGAGCCTTGGTCGATCCTGGTCCTCGGGTCTCATCACATCCACTCTCTTCATGGAGCCTTGAGATGGTTGAAGAGCTCCGTAAAGGGGCATAGTGTTTGTGCTAAGTCCCAACGCTTTGCCCTCTCCTCGACGGTCTATTATCTTTGGCAATCCCGGAATGCAAAGGTGTTTGAACAACCACATCCCACCTGCCATTGTGACTCGGCTGATCATTACCTATGTCTTTCGTCTTTTGCGTGGTACTTTTCCCTTGGCTATTGTGGAAACTGTTTAGGGGTTTTATGTTTGCGAGCGTGGTTGTATGGTTGCTCTTGTATTGCCAGGAGGCCTGCGTGCCTTCCCAAAATACCTTGATACTGTTATCATATAACATTAGACCGATTGTACTACCCCATTAGAGTATATTTACCTATTTATGTACATACACCACCCCTGTTAACGGGGGTTGGTTTCACAAGAAGTCAAAATCAAGGGCATTGGACCTTTGGTATGGTATGGATCTGGAAAAAAAAAGATTTATGTGATTTAAGATCCCATAATCGAATGGATCGGAATTGCAAAAAGACCCCAAAACTGAATTTCAGGAAAGGTGAAAATGCTGCTCCACATTCAAGTTCGGGGCTGCCATGCAAGAGCCTCAAAGAAGGTATGAGAAAGCAGAGAATTGGGTTCGAAACCGAACACGCTTATGCAGTAAATTTCCAGCAATATTTCCGAGCACTTTCCAGTGAGTTGCTGCATTAGAGCTTGCATGGTGGTTGCCTAGGTGTTGGAGGAGCCTTCTGGTGGTGGTCTTTGACCCTATTGTATTTGGAATGATGGTCGAGCACAATTAGAAGTAACGGAGAACGTGTGTGTCGATGGGTTTTTTTAGCAGATGAATAGGACGACTGGGAGAGCGTTAGGATGAGCGTGACATGTATAAGGGTAGGCTGCAATGCGATCTTCATATTTCCAAAATCAAATTCGGTGGTTTGAGTGACTTTGTGCATGTAATTTAGGTAAGAAGATCCTTCGATATACCTATATGGAAGGAAGCTTTCTTTTTTTTTTTCAAATGGGATTTTGCGAATGTACAGGAGAGAGAAGAAGCCGGGTTTGGCTAACCACTGGTGCAGGGCTGGAGGTTTTGGGTCGGGTCTGTCTAATAACCCATTTCTTTTATTTGAAAAATAAAGGGTAAGTAGTTTAACTAGTTATCCATTAATTTATCCATAATACTATAAAAACTATTATTTGAGAAAATTTTATTTATCTAACTTAATTAAGTAAATTGAATTTTATTTATCTAACTTAATTAAGGAGTATACTTATTCTAAAACTTTATTTTATATATTTTATTTGAACTAATACAAGTTAATTTCAACTTATTTTCACATAATTTAATTTCAAGAGAATTTATTTGTTTTCAATAAAACTGAAATACTAAAAAACACTTGGGTATTTCAAAATAGAAGTGTCTCACTTAAGAACTATTTTAATTATTTTATAGTGGTTCTGGCTTTTCTACTCCTTTGAGATAGAGGCAAATGAGAGGTCATTTACAGGTGCATCCTCCTGCCATGAAGTTCTAGGTCCTCAAGAAAGCTTTACTTGTAATGTTCTTTATTGTTAGATCAAAGAATTAGGCAGAAGGCCTTAAAGTTCTTTATTGTTAGATCATGAACCGAAATATCTTTCCATATGTAATTCAAAAATTCAATTCAAGTATGACAAGACAAACACTAATATCAAAACATCCACCTCTTCTCTCATCAATCCATCACACCCCCTATCCACCATTCCTTTCTTGTTTCTCAATCACCAAGAAACCCCAAAACTCTCCTCAAGAGACCTCCTCTCAAAGATCTAGCCCAAAAAATTGAAGCTGGAAGGTGATTTCCCTTAATTAAAAACAAGAATTCTGCCTTTGTTGCAGCCGCGAGTTCTTTGTCGCCGCCGCAAAAACAAGCCCAGCTCCATGTTAGTCTCGATAAAACATCTCGTTCTCTCCCGTGTTACTTCCTTTTCATTTTCCGTTTGTTTGCGCTTGATTCTTACTTCCTTCTCCACCTCCCAAGGTCAAGAAACGGCAGATCTAACTTCATACGAAGCAAAACCGATCCCTTTTCTCCTTTCCCTTGTTTTTGAAAAAGGTAAGCCTCTCTTCTTCTCTCGTTTTGGATCTCAAGCTTCATAAAGGTGGATTTTTACTCATGATCCATCCTTCCTAGGTCCATTCGTACTCATACCTCGTTGAATCGAAGCCCGGATGACCTTCCCCTTTCGGAGATTTTGATGAAGCCTCAAGGAGGCCAGTTAATCCCTCTTTCTCTCTCCCCTATAGTCCTCATTTGGGTCTTAAATTTCTCCTTGATGTCGAAATAAGCTTAGTATTGTTTTGAAATTGATTTGGTTTGAAACAGATGAGATTTGAAGCAAAAACGAGAAAAAAGTTTCGAATCTTGCTGCTGGGAAACCATAGTTGTCGCGACCAGTTAGAACAAACCAGAGGAAGGAGGAAGAAGCCCCTCGTGACCGCGACCATGGCTTTCACCGCCGCGAAAGGTGCCTCTCGTGGCCAGCAAGAGCCTCTTTGTCGCGGGAGTACTGGGTTGTTATTCGCCGCGGTGACTGGCCCTCTTGCCGCCGCGAAAACCACCCTAGGAACCTTTGGCCAAGGTTGCTCCCTTGCCTTTTGAAGATTTTGTTGGTTTTTGTTATAGATCCTTTTGAGTTGGATTGTAGTCCAAAGTCAATTTTTGGAAAACGAGATTTTGGAATATTATTTGAATGATTATTTTAAAAGGGAATTTTAACGAAATTTGAAATATCGATTTATCAAGTTGAATACTTCGGAAATGCTTTGGAGGCTTTCATTTCAAGTACCGGTATTCTTTAAACTTGACTAAGATTAAATGATTGATGCTTGGTTTTGGGAATGAGATTTGACTTGAGTGATGATGGAATTGGAAATCTCTGGATGACTTGGCATTTGACGTTTTCTCGTATCAAAAATGGTTTGAGATGGTTTAAACCCCGCTTGGTTTTGAAAACGTTTTGAAACATGGCTTCTTTGTATATGGATTGTAGCATTGTAGCTTTATCGTACACTTTATAATTATAATAGGTGTTTGTTATTTGTTGGAACCTGGTTTTAAATATCTCTTGTTGTTTGGCTTTTTAGGTAAGTTCCTTTATAGAAATACTCAGACTAATAAGATGAACCTTCCTACGTGTAGTCATATGACGTACGTATTAGGTGTTGCATAAACATTGAAGTATGTCATGTAATATCATGCTAGGATTTGCACTATTGAATGAGCATTCGGTTACTCTGTATGTTTGAAAAACATAACGACCGTTATTTGCGAGTCCTAGAGTCTTTCCTAGGGTCATAGGATAGCCCAACAGCATTGGGTTTGTCCTGAGTCATTATTGTCACGACATATGAGATGAGCTTGATTGTATTATGAGCTCGATTGTTTATGAGCATGATGATGAGATGATGATTGATTATGATGCGCATATATGATGATGAATGCCATGTTATAGCAATGAGCTGGCCAGCGTCTGCCCTAATGGAAAGGGGGGCAGATGTAGGAGAGTGATATGCCACTTGACATTTTTTGGGTCATTTATCATATTTCTGAATATTATATCCTGATAAGCATGACTTATGTGTTTAAATTTCGTTTTGCATTAGAAGCATCTTTATTATAGGAATAACGTATAAGTATGCCTGCTTGTGGGACCCATAATGCATACGGGCCTCACCTTGATCCCTTGCCATGCATATTGTTTTTAGGTTTGTTTTGCAGATTTTGCTTGATCTATGCTTCTCTGGCTGGGAATTCCTTGGGCGATTACCATCGAGAGACTAACCCTGCCAATCTTGACTTAAGATGTTTTTGGTATTATGATTTCATGGTTTTGGTTTTGACCCAGCTCTATCGTGGCAAGTTATTGATAACATCTATTTAGCAATGATTATAGGGCATGTTTGCATCGGGGTTAGGGCCTTTGAGTTAAGTATTATATATATTTTTGGCCCTTTTTGGCTTAGTTTGGTGGAATCGGTGTCTACCGCTCGTTTGTTGTGATTTCAGGTGCTTTTGAGCGGTTTCGGTGCCAATAAGAGAGCTAAGGGAAAATGACGAGCTTCGAGGTTTCTTGGTACACTTAGAAGGCGTCAAAGATGAACTAGGAGGGACGGAATCAAGGATATGGAGCACGGAAATCGAGGCACGCTTGGCAAGAGACGAGGAAGCATGGAAAGGCAGACACTCGACCGAGTGCCCTATACACTCGAGAAGTTATGGTCTCGAGTGGCCTCCAGTACTTTACAGAACCAAACACTCGGCCGAGTGCCTTTGACACTCGAGATGTGTTATGCCCGAGTGTCGTCCCCTGAATCGTTTTTCTTCCGTTTTTAATTTATTTTTATTGAGGGGGTATTTAAGGGACGCTTTTTAGAGAACAAGGGGACCGAAAAAATCTGACATGGTTGAGTGCTTTGAAGAACTTTGTGAGAACCCTAAGCGGAGATTTGAATCATTTCAATTTTGAATTGGTACTTTTACTCTTATCTCTTGTTTGTCTTTGATTTCTATGCTTAGTCTAATTGAATTGAATATGAAAATCTCCATGCTAGGCTAGTTCTCCTTGTTCTAGGGTTAGGGATAATCCCGACGATGCAGAAATAGACTTGCTCTTCATATCGCCCGAATGATTTCTCATTTGAATTGTGATTTAATCCTATTGTACTTAATCTAATCGATGTGAATTGATTAGACCTGATTTAGGGTTTGAGATCGAAAGAAGATAACCCTAAGTTGGAATTTAGATGGTGAATTGAGACCGAAAGGTGATCTAATGCATCAGAACTATAGGATTAAACCTAACGTTTAATTGTGCGAAAGTGAATTAAGCTTTTTGAGGATCAATAGGTTGTCGTAGAAACCTTAGGTTGTATTGATATTGATTGAAACCGAAAGGAGATATTGATATGATCATCACATAGATTCTAAGAGCTCAAAGGGTCTGAATTGGTTGCATGAGGCTGAAAGGAGATTGTTATCCAATTTAGACACATTTGCATTGAGACCGAAAGGAGATTTGCAATTACATTAGATAACCTACCTTCACATAGAATTGGAAATGATTCGGGTGAGACTACATTTTGTTCTATTGAGGATGCATCGTTCGCAGAATCCCTAGCCCTGGAATGTCTCTCACATATATATTTCTCATCATTCTATTGTTATTTGTCACTTTCAATTACAATTTCTCTTAAATTGTCTGCTACTTTTGGGCTTGGTCAAACTGGTTTAAAGCTAATAATTGACACTCTACCAGTCCTTGTGATACGATACTTGAATACTACAATTGACACCGTATTCTTGCGGGGTTGGTTTTAGCAACATCAAGTTTTTGGCGTCGTTGTCGGGGACTGTTGCTAGTATCAATCATTTCTTGACAACTGGTTTGCTAAGTCCTTGTTTCTGCTTTGACTTGTTTCTTTTTGGTGTTGGTTTCAGGTTGTGCTTTGCTCTTAATGCGAAAAACTGAAAGCTCTAGTGATCTATTCCCTTTTGATCCTGAACCAGAACGCACCTTTCGTAGAAGAAGAGTTGAACAACGTGCTGCTAGAAATCAAACAATGGGTGACAACACTAATCGTTTAGCTGAACTCGAGCGACTGATGGCTTAGAGAGATCTAGAGAATGCTGCCCTGCGACAAGAGCTTGCTAATCGACAAATTGGGGCGAATCCACTACCACAACCCCAAGGGCCGCAAACTCTAGGAGAGCGTATGGATCCGGCTGAGTACCTACCTCAACCGAGTGTAGTTCTTCCTACATTAACACCCGCTAATTTTGAGCTAAAGCCTGCACTGTTGAATATGATAAGACATAACATGTTCAATGGGCTTCTTGCTGAGAGCCCCCGTCAGCACATATCCACATTCAAGGAATTGATGGATACTGTGAAGGTTTAAGGTGTCACCCCTGAAGAGTTCTTAATGCGATCATTCTCCTTCTCACTTGCTGGAAAAGCTAGACACTGGTACAACTCTATCCCTGCTGGCACTATTACTACTTGGGAGGAATTGTCATATGAGTTTCTGAATCAGTTCTTCCCGCCATCCAAGACTGATGAGATGAGGCGGAAAATAAATTCTTTCATGGTTAGTGATGGGGAGAACATCCATGAGCCATGGGAGAGATTCAAAGACCTTTTGTTTGAGTGTCCGCACCACGGGATACCGAAGCTGAATCTGTTAGAAATTTTCTACAAAGCTGTCAGTGACAACACTAGGGTGCTTATTGACTCCTCATTTGGAGGAGAATTTTTCGAAATGGGAGCTGAAGATGCTTGGGCGTTCATCGAGAAGACCACTAAGCGATGTGGAAAGTAGTCACAACCCAGGGCTCTTTCTAATGCCAAAAGAGGTTCAGGGATCTACGAAGTGGGAGCTGAAACCTGCAAGGATGCTAGATATGATGCATTGGCTTCTGAAATGAAACGTCTGAGCTCAGCATTGGAGAAGTCTTTGTCTGTCAAAGAAGTGAGTGCTACTACAAACACTAGACCAGTGCCTTGTCAGTTTTGTGGAGCTCAAGATCACACTATTTCTGGATGTCAGATTTATGCCTCTCAAGATATCGGCAGTCAGGAGGAGGAAGCTAATTACATGGGAAATTTTAACATGGGTCAGGGCTATAACAGGAACTTCAATAATTACAACCCTCGAGCGAGGGATCACCCCGGATTTTCATATGCTAATAAGAAAGCTGCAGAATCGCCACCACCTGGATTCCCACCGAAAGGCCAACCTCAAAAGGATAAAATGGAGTTGATGATGGAACAACTTATGGGCATTGTTCAGAATTTGGCTGGCGAAGTACATAACCTTAGTAAGAGCCAAAAGATGCTTGAGACACAGGTAGCTCAACAAGCCAACAATGCTCCAAGACAGAATTGTCAATTTCCAGGGCGTACCGAAGATAATCCTAAGGGACAGATTTATGCTATGTCCCTAAGGAATGGAAAGCAACTAGAAGAGTTGAAGCCTGCAGAGCAAAGAGAAGCTTAGGAGAATGTTAAAACTGAGAAGGAAAAGGCTCATGAGCCAGAGAAACAATCTGTATATGTTCCGCCTCCCGCTTACAAGCCACCCCTTCCTTTTCCATAGAGAAATGCTCAGGCTCAAATCGAAAAGCAATATGGGAAATTTTTGGAGGTGCTGAAGAAGCTCTACATCAACATTCCTTTCACTGATGCTCTATCTCAAATGCCATCCTATGTAAAGTTTCTGAAGGAGATCTTTTCAAACAAGAGGAAGCTTGAAGAGTGTCAGACTATCTCGTTGAATCGAGAGTGCAGCGCTCTCATTCAGAGCAAGCTCCCTCCTAAGCTTGAAGATCCTGGGCGTTTCTGTGTTCCTATCACCATGGGAAACTTCACCTACTTCGCCCTTTGTGATTTGGGGGCTAGCGTTAGTATCATTCCTCTTTCAATCCGAAAGAAGCTAGGATTGGGAGACCCCAGACCATTCCGTGTGACGCTCTGCATGGCTGATAGGTCGATTAGACATCCATCAGGTATACTGGAAGACATTCCTATTCCGGTTGGTAAGTTTTTCATCCCAGTAGACTTTATAGTTCTTGATATTGAAGCAAATTGTCCTGTACCTGTTATACTAGGAAGGCCCTTCCTAGCTACTGCAGGTACCAATATAGATGTCAAGAACGCTGTTCTTACCTTCACCGTGGGAGATGAAAAACTTGAGTTTAATTTTTCTAATGCTATTAAACAACCTGCTTTTGTGGATGAGTGTTACAGGATTGATGTGGTAGATGAAGGAACTCAGGTTGATATGAAGATGGTGGTCGTTCAAGACCCTCTAGAGCTTTGTCTGATTGAAAGTGTGACTGAAGGCGATGAAGATGAACTACTTGTTGATGTAGTTCAGGATTTAGAAGTTGTTGAGGAAGATCCTGAAGCGGTGTTTGAGGTCTTGAAGGAAGATGACGGAGACTCTAAGGGCGAAGCTAAAGAAGCACCAAAAGTGGAGTTGAAGCCACTTCCATCCACATTGAGGTATGAGTTTTTAGGCCCTGATGCTACTTATCATGTGATTGTGAGTGCTACTCTGAATCCTTATGAAACTGAGAAGTTGTTGCATGAGCTTAGATTGCATAGAAAGGCCATAGGATACTCAATTGATGATTTGAAGGGGATTAGTCCATCAATGTGTATGCACAGAATTTTAATGGAAGGTGATCATAAGCCCTCCATAGAGCATCAAAGAAGACTTAACCCAAATTTGAAAGAGGTTGTGAGAAAAGAAGTGCCAAAATTGTTAGACGCAGGCATTATTTTTCCTATTTCTGATAGTAATTGGGTAAGTCCTGTGCATGTGGTCCCTAAGAAAGGTGGGATGACAGTTGTAAAGAATGAAAAGAATGAATTAATTCCCACTAGGACTGTCATAGGGTGGAGGATGTGCATAGATTATCGGAAGTTGAATGCTGCAACCCAAAAGGACCACTTCCCCCTTCTCTTCATCGATCAGATGCTTGAAAGATTAGCTAGGCATTCTTATTACTGTTATTTGGATGGTTATAGTGGGTTCTTTTAGATTCCCATCCATCCGGATGACCAGGAAAAGACTACTTTCACGTGCCCTTATGGCACCTTCGCTTACCGGAGGATGCCTTTTGGCTTGTGTAATGCCCCTGCCACTTTTCAACGCTGTATGATGGCCATTTTTTCTGATTTCATAGAGGACATAATGGAAGTTTTCATGGATGACTTTTCTGTGTATGGATCTTCTTTCGATAACTGCTTGTCTAACTTATCTCGAGTTTTGCAGCGTTGTGAAGAGGTCAACTTGGTTTTAAATTGGGAGAAATGCCATTTCATGGTGAAGGAAGGGATTTTCTTACGCCATCTAGTGTCAAATCAAGGTATCGAGGTGGATAAGGCTAAGATAGACTTGATTGAGAAATTGCCACCTCCTACATCGGTTAAGGGAGTTAGGAGTTTTTTGGGTCATGCTGGGTTTTATAGGAGTTTTATTAAAGATTTTTCAAAGATTGCAAAACCTCTTACCAATTTACTCCTAAAGGATGTTGCGTTTAACTTTTCTCCAGAGTGCTATGAGTCTTTTTGCAGGTTGAAGCAGACATTGATTTCAGCCCCCATAATGCAATCGCCTGATTGGGATCTCCCTTTTGAGATCATGTGTGATGCCAGCGATCATGCAGTTGGGGCCGTTCTGGGCCAAAAGAAAGACAACAAGCTCCATGCAATCTATTATGCTAGCAGGACTTTGGATGAAGCTCAGAGGAACTATGCTACCACCGAAAAAGAGTTACTTGTTGTCGTCTTTGCTTTCGAAAAGTTTCTGTCATATTTGGTAGGTGCCAAAGTTATTGTGTATACTGATGATGTTGCGATCAAGTACTTGCTCCATAAGAAGGATGCTAAACCTCGTCTCATTCGATGGATCCTCCTCCTCCAAGGGTTCGACTTGGAGATAAAGGACAAGAAAGGGACTGAGAATCTGGTTGCTGATCATTTATCCAGGCTACCGCTAGAGCAGTTAGAGTACACTACTATTGAGCCTCCGATCAATGATTCTTTCCCCGATGAGCATCTACTCAGGATCACTGCTGAGATCTTGAATATAGCCACTTCTAAGGTACCATGGTATGCTGACTTCGTGAACTATATTGTTTGTCATGAGTTGCCTAGTGGTTTATCATTTCAGCAGAAGAAGAAGTTCATGTCCGATGCGAGACATTATTTCTTGAATGTGCCTTTTCTTTTCAAAAGGAGCGGTGACGGAGTCTATCGGCGTTGCATTCCAAAAGAGGAGGTGGAGAGTGTCATACACCACTGTCATTCTCTCCCTTGTGGTGGTCATATGAGCTCTTCAAAAACCACCACCAAGATACTACAATCTGGATTTTTCTGGCCTTCTTTGTTCAAAGATGTTCACCGTTTCATTGTTTCTTGTGATGCTTGTCAGAGAACAGGAAACATTTCTAGAAGGAACGAGATGCCATTGAACACCATACAAGAGGTGGAGATTTTTTATGTATGGGGAATCGACTTTATGGGTCCTTTCCCTCCATCTTGCAATAACAAGTACATCTTGGTGGCGGTAGATTACGTTTCAAAGTGGGTGGAAGCCATTGTGTCTCCAACGAATGACTCAAGAGTGGTCTCTAGATTCTTCAACAAGGTAATCTTCCCTAGATTTGGTACTCCGCTGACAGGCCTAAAGTCGTTATGCCAAATCAAAGTAAATTCCTAAGATGCAAACTATAACAAGTATAGTAGGTAAGTTAGGGTCGAACCCACAGGGAAACAGAATCAGTTGTAAGAGCAAGTATTATTACCAAAAGTAACTGATTAAAGGGGGAGTTTTTTGTGTGAGAAATAGTAACAGAACAAGTTGCAAGTAAAAAGGTTGTGAATATATGATGGAAAGGTATCACACCAGGTAATTATCCGCACAACAATTAAGATGGTTCATCATCGCATTCTATGAGTCTCAAGTTCTAATGTCCAGTAATTGTTTTCAATTCAGATCGTGTAATAGCTTTTAGTCCTACCAGTCCTAAAAGCACTTATCACCAAATTACAAGGGAAAACCTTCACCAAATAATAAAGCAATAGCATTCAAACATGAATTATAATGAGATACAAGCGATTCTAACAACCCGTTAAAATAGCCTGTAATCGAATCTCCCTCACAATCTACCACAAGCGACCGCGTATGGAGATTGTGTTTGCTACAATGAATCTACAACCCAAGACCTGGAATTGGAAACCCTAGCAGTATGACTAGTATCGATAAACCTAGGTGATCAATCTAGATAAATCAATAATAAGCAATCAAGCAATAAGCTCAGGAGATCGAAACAATTAACAAAGGACGAACAAGAGTAGAATACTCACAACCAAATCAATTGAAGGCTTCAAAGAACCAAGTGCAACAAAGGAGAGTTAGTTCTCCATAGGGTTTGTGAGATAATGCAAAAGGAAAATATGTCTCTGGAAAATAACCTAATGATTCTCTACTGCCTTCTCGGCCTATATAACCTAATAAAATCGGGTTTAACATCCCGTACAATTATAATAATAAAATATTAAAACTAATAAGATAACAGAATCGGATAAGAATCCGACTCCAGGACCGACGCGGGCGCGCCAAGTGCAGCGCGGGCGCGCCACTTGTAGCTTGCCTCTTCTGTCTTCGTCAGCAGCGCGGCCACTTCCTCCTAGCAGAGTGGCCGCGTCGGGTAGCAGCGCGGGCACGTTGAGAGCAGCGCGGCCGCGCCAAGGTCTTCAGTCCTCCAGCTGCTTCCGATCTTCTTAGCTTCTGTAACTTGCATGATTTCTTCAACTTCTTCAATATGCTCCGAATCACCAAGTTCACACTAATATCTCTCATAATGTCAGGTAAATGATGACAAAAACTACTAAATGCGCTATGGAATATATCGCATATCAAATTCCCCCATACTTAAACCTTTACTCGTCCCGAGTAAGCATAGAAGCTAGCCTACTCTCACTATAAATCTCAAAGGTTCACAGACAGTACAAGGAAAATGAACACTAAGTACTAGTAGTTTTCACCATCTCACCAATCAGCTCAAAAGACAATCAAAATAGGAAATAAGAATTACAATTGTATCTCAACCATCTACACCTTATAGCTCCCAGTGGCCTACCCGAAAACCTCCTTATAACTCCTCTTCTTATGTCGCCTTCGCCAAGAGATCAATCCTAATCACTCAAAGTAAACGCTCATCTTGCCAAGGCGCCCTTTCGGGTTTTCACCAAGCCACTCATTTTTTTTTCAGGGATGGTACTCACATAACAATCTCACTTCCCTCAAGCCTCATATTGCCAAGCCTAAGGCTCGCCAGACTACCTGCTTTTTGCCTGAGTCTCCCTTCCAGGTTTTCAACTCATCCCAGGATTTTGATTGCTTTCTTTTTTTTTTTCATTTTTTCATTTTTTTTCATTTTTTTTTTTTTCTAAATAACAAATGCAGAATCTGTACACAAATAATGCTGAAATAAAATATGTACATGATGTGTGAATCCTTTCCCTCCCCCATACTTGAATGAAGCATTGTCCTCAATGTGAAAGAAGACAAAATTAAGTAGGGAGAAAGGAAACAGAAGGACTCACTGAGGTGGTGGATAGTGGCGAGAGTAGTCCTCTCGCATGCGGCGCAGCTCCTCCCTCATCTCTTTGAACTCGCCGAAGCCCTGTAAGATGTCGGCCTGCTGGTGGAGAATCTGGTTTGTCACTGTCGTCAGACTCCCCACGTCTTGGCGCAAAAGGCCAATCTGATCAACCAGGTAGCCCCACTGCTGGGGCTGCTGATAAGTATCCTGAGAAGCTTGTGCAGGCCAAGGGGTCCACTGGTGCGCGTCCTGCTGGCTCTGATATGCTGGTTGAGAATCCCAACCGTGCTGATAAACAGGCGTCTCCTGATATGGGCTCTGTGTGAAGCCCTGTGTATCTGCCTGAACAAACGCCTGCTGAGCCATAGGCGCATCCTCCATCGTGGCAGCTCCAGCTGTGCCACTGCTTCTGCCTACCTCCATGCGACGCCTTCTCCCCAGAAGTGACGTCGGAAAGTAATCCGCCTCAATGTACCAGTCAGACCAAGATTCTGACCAAGGCAGGGGCTTAGGGAGCCTGAACTGATGCTCCTTCTTCTTGCCCGTGCACCAAATGGCTCCCCCATCCGGTGCAGTATCCAGCATCAGACATCTCCGTAGATAATCCTCAGTATAGGTCCTCGCGATGACCTCTGTCTCCTCCATCTCAACCAAACCATTCTGCCCAACGCATGCAGCAATGGTGACTCGAGTAATAAGGCCGCCCTGAACCATTTCTGGTCCAGCGGCACTGCGATCCCTTCTGATCCTGTCGAGGCCATCGAAAAAGAGCATAACCCAGTCAGGCGTATAATCCGCAGCAGGCACTGCGCTGTAGGCAAATCTCAGATGCGTCATGGAAAGCTTGGTGTCTGTAATCAGCCCATAGTACGTCCCAGCAACGATCTTGCACAACATCCGGAAGATAGGATGAGTGACCCTGCTGTTGTATTCGTTGCTCGTCAGAAAATCCTCTCCAGACACCGCTTTGAAGAAAGCAACAAGGTCGGGGTCGGACACAGCTGTGGCCCATCCATCCGTTGGGGCTTTAGTAACCCCCAAAGCTTTTCGTAGCCTTGATATAGAAGCCCTGTAGGTTGTGCCATTATATCTGAACGAAACCCCTCTAATGTTGTGATCTCTCAGGTGAACCTGATAAGTGGCGAGGAATTGCTTGCTCAGTTCCGGATACCCTACAGCTCCCAAATCCAGAAAACCACTAATACCGGCATGCTCTAGACATTGCTCCACACATTCTAGCATCTGAAGCTTCTGAAGGGTAGGTCTATGCAAGTATTTGGTAGAACTGACACAGCTGACCTTATTGTAAATCGCCAATTCCTCATTAGACAAATCTAGCTCATGATCCGATCTACTCGTCTCCTCCTCCGATGAACTCATACTTGATATATAATACGAAGAAATCGGAATCGAAAGAAGAACAGCGGAAAGAACTCACGAAGAACAGCTCGGCGCAGGGGGCAGACGCGGGCACGATGAAGGTGGCGTGGGCGCGTCGAAATCAGCGTGGGCGCGGTGGGAGCAGCGTGGCCGCGTCGAGACTGTATGCTTCCTGGTGGGTCTTCTCTAACAGCGCGGGTACGCTAGGGATGGCGTGGGCGCGTCGGGAGTAGCAGCGCGGGGACGTTGAGAGCAGCGTGGCCGCGTTAGGGTTGGCGTGGCCGCGTCGGAGCTCTCTTCAGATCTGAACGTCGGCGAAGACGGCTTCGTCGATGTGAGGCTCGCCGAGATTTCTCCGGTGCCGGCTTGTACTTGGCCTGGTGGGGGCTGCCGCCGGCGGCTGTGTGCTTCAGGGAGGACCGAGATGTGGTGGTCCAAGGTGGGGGCGGCGGTTGTGGTGAGGAGAGAGAAGGGAGTGTTTGGTGAGGAAAGTTTGAGAGGGATGTGTGGTGAGGGTGATGTGGGGGCTGATGTGTGGGGTGTAGGGTTTTGGTGGGGCTGATGGGCTTGAAACTGGTTTTTTTTTTTTTTTTTTTTTTTTTTTTTTTGACGAAAATTATTACTGCGGGTGCAGTGGGTCCGAAATGCGGGTGCAATTCGTCACCAGAACTCCGTCTTTAGTACCTACAAAATAAAATGTAAATAGAGTTAAAGAAAATAATGCAGTTCCTTGGGTTGCCTCCCAAGCAGCGCCTTTGTTTCATGTCGCTGGCTCGACCAAGCCGTTTTGGCTATTCTAACTCCGCATGTGGCTCCTCCAAAGCTAACTCATCCATAACCTCCTTTGTGAACCCTTCATAGTATGTCTTAAGCCTATGACCATTTACTTTGAACTTCTTTTGGCTATCCGGGTCATATAGCTCTACCGCTCCATGTGGGAAAACTTCAGCAACAATGTATGGTCCCCCCCACTTTGACCTGAGCTTCCCAGCGAAGAGTTTCAGGCGAGACTGAAAAAGTAGGACTTTGTCACCAGCTTTAAAGTCCTTCCTATTGATGTGCTTGTCATGCCATGCCTTGGTCTTTGCCTTGTAGATAGCCGCATTATCATAGGCGTCCAACCGTAGCTCCTCGAGCTCACCCAACTGTAGCTTCCTGTGGTCTCCAACTTCGTCACTCTGCATATTGCATTGTTTCACAGCCCACCAAGCCTTGTGCTCCAGCTCAACAGGAAGATGACATGCCTTCCCATAGACAAGTCTGAAAGGAGACATCCCAATTGGAGTTTTGTAAGCAGTGCGATAAGCCCATAAAGCATCATCAAGTCTCAAACTCCAATCCTTCCTGTTAGGATTCACGGTCTTCTCAAGAATGGCTTTGACCTCTCTATTGGACACCTCAGCTTGGCCATTCGTCTGTGGATGATATGCGGTGGAAACTCTGTGTGTGACATGATATTTCTTAAGCAAGGCAGTCACAGTTTTGTTGCAGAAATGGGTACCCCTGTCACTAATCAGCGCTCTAGGAATACCATGCCTGGCAAAAATATTGCTTTTCAAGAACCCTGCCACAACTTTAGAATCATCAGTCCTGGTGGCCTTCGCTTCCACCCACTTGGAAACGTAGTCCACCGCAAGTAAAATATATAAATTCCCACAAGAACTAGGAAAAGGTCCCATAAAGTCGATACCCCAAACATCAAAGATTTCGCAAAAAATCATTGGTGATTGTTGCATTTCATTCATTTGGGAGATATTCCCCATTCTTTGACACCTATCACATGCCTTGCAGAAAGAATAAGCATCTTTAAAGATATGTGGCCAATAAAATCCAGATTCAAGTACCTTTCTAGCAGTTTTATTAGCACCAAAATGTCCCCCACATGCTTCAGAATGACAAAATTCAAGAACAGATCGTACCTCATTATCTGGAAGACAACGACGAATGACCTGATCTGCGCAATGTTTCCAAAGGTATGGGTCATCCCAAATATAGTGGTTGGCTTCTCTTCGAACCTTCTCTGTCTGGGCCTTGGTATGACCCGGAGGAAATTCTCCACATACTAAGTAGTTCACAATGTCCCGGTACCAAGGACTGACGGAGTGAAGTCCTAGAACGGACTGAGGAGATCGGAGAAACAATGACGTGGGCGCGTCAGAGGGAGACGTGGCCGCGTCGGAGGTCAGCGCGGGCGCGCCTTGAAGCAGCGCGGGCGCGTCAGATTGCAGCGCGGGCGCGTCAAGCCTCCAGTGTGTTTCTGTGCTCTCGAGTCTGCATAAGGTGTCGTCCGGAAACGTTCCTAAGATGGGTTTTTGTGACTCCGGCTTGTCCTCCTCATTCACCAATCTGCTCAAGTGGTCAGCCACCAGATTCTCCGCTCCTTTCTTGTCCTTAATCTCCACGTCAAATTCGCTGAGCAACAGGACCCATCGAATCAATCGTGGCTTTGTCTCCTTCTTTGTCATCAAGTAGCGGAGGGCTGCGTGATCTGTGTAGATAATCACTTTAACCCCAAGCAGATATTGTCGAAACTTCTCTAGTGCAAACACCACAGCTAGCATTTCCTTCTCAGTGGTGGAGTAGTTGCGCTGTGCTCCATTCAGAGTCATGGAAGCGTAATGGATCACATGAGAGGCTCTTCCCTCTTTTTGGCCTAGCACTGCTCCCACTGCATAGTCGCTCGCATCACACATGATCTCAAATGGGCGAGACCAGTCTGGTGCCTGGATGATTGGTGCACTAGTGAGGCGTCCTTTCAACTGGTCGAACGCCTCTTTGCACTCTTGTGTGAGTGCAAAGGTCACATCTTTCTTCAGAAGCTCGCATAAGGGTAAGGATATCTTTGAAAAGTCTTTGATAAACCTGCGATAAAAACCTGCATGGCCTAGAAAAGAACGAACTTCGCGCACATTAGTAGGATAAGGCAGAGATTGAATTACATCAATCTTTGCCTTATCGACCTCAATACCCTTTGCAGAGACTATATGACCTAAAACAATTCCTTGTTCTACCATAAAATGACACTTTTCAGAGTTCAAAACCAAATTAGTTTCAACACATCTTTTTAATACTAGTGCCAAATGGCTCAAACAAGTATCAAAGCTATCCCCATGTACTGTGAAATCATCCATGAATACTTCAATGAAATTTTCAATGTACTCAGAGAAGATACTAACCATACATCGTCGAAATGTCCCGGGTGCGTTACATAGTCCAAATGGCATCCTGCGATATGCAAAAGTACCGAAAGGACATGTAAAAGTAGTCTTCTCCTGGTCCTCTGGCGCTATAGCCACCTGAAAATAACCAGAATATCCATCAAGAAAGCAATAATAGGGGCGCCCAGCAAGGCGTTCTAGCATCTGATCAATAAAGGGGAGAGGGAAGTGATCCTTCCTGGTTACTGTGTTCAACTTGCGATAGTCGATGCACACCCTCCAACCTGTTTGTGTCCTGGTAGGGACCAACTCGCCTTGTTGATTCTCCACAACAGTAATCCCTCCTTTCTTAGGGACAACTTGGGTAGGACTCACCCACTGACTGTCAGAAATTGGGAAAATCATGTTAGCTGATAGCAATTTCAGCACTTCCTTCTTCACCACATCCATCATGGGAGGATTGAGCCTTCTCTGTGGTTGGCGTGATGGCTTAGCTCCTTCCTCCAGCAGGATCCTGTGCATGCATGTAGATGGACTGATTCCCTTGATGTCAGCGATGGTCCACCCCAATGCAGTTTTGTACTCCTTTAGAACCTCTACTAACTTTTCCTCCTGCTCCTCTGAGAGCTTACTTGACACAATAACTGGTAAAGTGTCATCAACTCCTAGGAAAGCATACTTGAGATGACTAGGGAGTTGCTTGAGTTCAATTTTAGGTGCCTGCACAACAGATGGAACAAGCACTTCGCTTGGAGTCAGTAGATTGGGGCCAACGCCCAAAAGAGTAGAGGACTCACCTTCCATATTCATATGGGCTACTAATTCCTGCATGTTAGATGAGATTGAAAAATCTGTATAGGACTCATCAATATCATTCTCAATAATTGACTGCAACTCATCTTCCCTAGAAATATCAAATAGATCTTGAGCTAATGGTTCAATCACATCAATAGAGCACAGAGACTGGTCATCAACAGGATGTTTCATAGCCTTATAGAGATCGAATTCAACCTTTTCTCCATCAAATTCCATTGTTAGTGTCTCAGAGACACAATCGATTTTTGTCCTAGCAGTTTTAATAAAAGGTCTACCTAACAGAATAGGTGCATCATGCTTATCGTGTTCGATATCCAGGACAAAGAAATCTGCAGGAAAAATCAGTTTATCGACCATAACCAAAACGTCTTCAACTACTCCTTTAGGGTACTTATTAGACCTATCAGCTAGTTGCACAACTACTCCAGTTTCATGCAAAGGTCCTAAATCTAGTGATTTGTAAAGTGAGTAGGGAAGCACATTTATGGAAGCACCCAAATCAAGCATAGCTCTATCAAATTTTACATCTCCAATGACACAAGGGATAGTAACCATACCTGGATCAGCGCACTTTTTTGGCATTCTCCTCTGAAACATAGTGGAGACCTGCTCACTTACTTTCACCTTCTTTTTCCCTTTCAGCTTCTGATTCCTCTTTACTGTGCAAAGCTCCTTCAAGAACTTGGCGTACTTGGGCACAGTTTTTATCATTCTCAGCAGAGGAATGTTCACCTGACACTTGCTAAATGTCTCAAACAGCTCTGAATCATCGATTATCCTCCTCTCCTTAAGTGCCTCAGGGAACGGAGGTTTTGGTTTCTCAGACCCGAGAGGGGGAAAATTCGGTCGAACATAAGTATCGACATAAGGTTCAGATTCAGGCGGGATTGGACCAGGTGCGGGCGCGCCAGAGGTAGGCGTGGGCGCGTTAGCATCAGGCGCAGGCGCGTCACTTTCCGGCGCGGGCGCGCTGCTGGCCGGCGCGGGCGCGCTAGTGGTGGGCGTGGCCGCGTAGGCCTCCGTCGTGTTTTCCTCCTCGGATTCATGACTTCTCAGCTCCTTTCCATTCCGAAGAGTTATAGCACTGACGTTTTCCTTTGGATTGACCACTGTTTGAGATGGTAGACCCCCTGACGTCTTCGCCTCTATTCTAGTGATTGCTTCAGCCATTTGCCCCATTTGCTTCTGTATATCCTTTATGCTCGATTCAGTTGTCTGAACATGCGCAGTAAAGTGCTGTGTCAGGGTATTGAGCATGGACTCAGTGGATGGAGCGTTACCCTGCTGCCTCTGATTGTAGGGAGGTGGCTGCTGCTGATGTGGTTGGTTTGGTGGATCCCTCCATCTGAAATTCGGGTGATCTTTCCAACCTGGGTTGTAGGAGTTTGAGTAGGGGTCATGTCTGGGTCTCTGAGGTCCATTTCCACCTATAGCACTCACTTCAGCGGTGTCTCTCTGGAGTGTAGGACACGCATCAGTTGGGTGGAAGTCATCACCACAGAATTCACAAGCCTTGAGTTGTTGAGGAGTCCCTTTCAGAGTGAGTCTCCTAACCATATCCTTCAATTCAGCAATATCATTGGCTTGGTTAGAGTCTACCGAGTTGACTCCTTTCTTTCTGGTGGACTTCCCAAAATTCCTAGTCCCCTCAGCCATTTCCTGAATCTTTTCCATAGCTCCCTCTGGCGTGGCATTCAGAATATTTCCTCCGCAGGCGGCATCGATCATCCTTCTATCAGATTCCAGCAATCCCCCATAGATGTATAAGACTAGGTCCTTCATGCTGTAGCCATGGAAAGGGCAATTAGCACACAGCTTCTTGAACCTTTCATTGTAATCATATAGGGTCTCATCCTCCTCCTGCTCTATATTGCTGATTGCCTTCTTCAAGGTGTTCTCCTTCTTAGCAGGGAAGAATTTCTCCAGGAAGGCCTTGTGGAGCTTAGGCCAAGTATCGATGCTCCCAGTAGGAAGGCTGTAGTACCAGTCATCCGCAGCATCGACCAGCGTGAACCCAAAAGCTCTCATCTTTATCTGTGCTTCAGTTATATTGGCTGGTTTCATGCTCATGCACACATTATGAAACTTCCCCATGTGCTTGATGGGGTCCTCTCCAGCCGATCCATGGAATTTTGGCAGTTGGTGAATCAGCCCAGACTTAAGCTCAAAATGGTTGTCATCCCCTATAGCAGGGATTGTCAGCTCTCGCAGCGTCTGGTTAGCAGCCATTGGATCGGGTTGGTGGTGTTGTTCTCTAAGACGGCGGTGGTATGTCCTGTCAATTTCCCAATCAAAAGCAAAAAGATGGGGATCAGTAGCACGAGTGCGAACCATGCAAGAGGTTCACACCCAAACAGGTAATAAAACAAACAAGAACAAAGATTAACCGTTTCCCCGGCAACGGCGCCAAATTTGACAGGCCTAAAGTCGTTATGCCAAATCAAAGTAAATTCCTAAGATGCAAACTATAACAAGTATAGTAGGTAAGTTAGGGTCGAACCCACAGGGAAACAGAATCAGTTGTAAGAGCAAGTATTATTACCAAAAGTAACTGATTAAAGGGGGAGTTTTGTGTGTGAGAAATAGTAACAGAACAAGTTGCAAGTAAAAAGGTTGTGAATATATGATGCAAAGGTATCACACCAGGTAATTATCCGCACTACAATTAAGATGGTTCATCATCGCATTCTATGAGTCTCAAGTTCTAATGTCCAGTAATTGTTTTCAATTCAGATCGTGTAATAGCTTTTAGTCCTACCAGTCCTAAAAGCACTTATCACCAAATTACAAGGGAAAACCTTCACCAAATAATAAAGCAATAGCATTCAAACATGAATTATAATGAGATACAAGCGATTCTAACAACCCGTTAAAATAGCCTGTAATCGAATCTCCCTCACAATCTACCACAAGCGACCGCGTATGGAGATTGTGTTTGCTACAATGAATCTACAACCCAAGACCTGGAATTGGAAACCCTAGCAGTATGACTAGTATCGATAAACCTAGGTGATCAATCTAGATAAATCAATAATAAGCAATCAAGCAATAAGCTCAGGAGATCGAAACAATTAACAAAGGACGAACAAGAGTAGAATACTCACAACCAAATCAATTGAAGGCTTCAAAGAACCAAGTGCAACAAAGGAGAGTTAGTTCTCCATAGGGTTTGTGAGATAATGCAAAAGGAAAATATGTCTCTGGAAAATAACCTAATGATTCTCTACTGCCTTCTCGGCCTATATAACCTAATAAAATCGGGTTTAACATCCCGTACAATTATAATAATAAAATATTAAAACTAATAAGATAACAGAATCGGATAAGAATCCGACTCCAGGACCGACGCGGGCGCGCCAAGTGCAGCGCGGGCGCGCCACTTGTAGCTTGCCTCTTCTGTCTTCGTCAGCAGCGCGGCCACTTCCTCCTAGCAGAGTGGCCGCGTCGGGTAGCAGCGCGGGCACGTTGAGAGCAGGGCGGCCGCGCCAAGGTCTTCAGTCCTCCAGCTGCTTCCGATCTTATTAGCTTCTGTAACTTGCATGATTTCTTCAACTTCTTCAATATGCTCCGAATCACCAAGTTCACACTAATATCTCTCATAATGTCAGGTAAATGATGACAAAAACTACTAAATGCGCTATGGAATATATCGCATATCATCCGCGAGTTGTCATTAGTGATGAGGGTTCCTATTTTATTGAGAAGAATTTTAAGGCACTTTTGAGAAAGTATGGGGTGACCCATAAGGTGGCGACACCATACCATCCGCAGACTAGTGGTCAGGTTGAGGTGTCTAATAGGCAGATTAAGAGCATCTTGGAAAACACCATGTCCCGATCTCGCAAGGATTGGGCAATGAAGCTAGACGATGCACTTTGGGCCTATAGAACGGCGTACAAGACTCCCATAGGTACTACACCCTACAGACTAGTATATGGGAAGTCTTGTCATATTCCTATGGAGCTTGAACACAAGGCCTATTGGGCAATCAAGTTGTTCAATTTTGATATGAAGGAGGCCGGTGAGAAGAGGAATCTGCAACTTCAGGAGCTTGAGGAATTGAGGCTAGATGCATATGAGAACGCCAAGATTTACAATGAGAGAACCAAGAAATGGCATGACAAGCATATTATCCCCAAGACTTTCAAGATTGGTGATCTTGTGTTGTTTTATAACTCTAGATTGAAGCTTTTTCCTGGCAAGCTGAAATCTAAGTGGGGAGGTCCATTTGAGGTGAAGAAGGTATACCCTCATGGAGCGGTCGATGTATGGAGTGAAGAGACCGGTGAGTTCAAAGTTAATGGACAAAGGTTGAAGAAGTACTTTGTCGGTCATCCAATTGAGAAGGTAGTTTCCATTGACCTTCTTGATCCTATAGCTTGAAATGAATGGAAGGTCGGCTTCAGACCATAAACCAGCGCTTCTCGGGAGGCAACCCGAGGTAAGTATTTTTAATTTCTTCTCTTCTTCTGCTCTAAAAAAAGACCGCCTCTTGCTCTAAAAAAAAAAAGGGCCCGAGTCGTATTTCCGAAGAAAGACCGCCACTCGGTGGAGTGGTATCTGCCAGAATTTTTTTTATTAAAAAAATCAGTTTTAATCTGTTTTTTTTTTCTTTTCTTTTCTCGCGTTTCTTCTTTCTCCTCTCTCTCTCTCACTCTGCTGCTGTGAGATAACTCGGCCCCTCGTCGCCTCTTGTTCTCTCACTCACTCACCCCTCACTCTCGCATGCGCCACCACCGGCGCCACCAGCCTCCGCCCTCGTCCCTAGCAACAGCAGCCCGCCTCGCTTTTTTTTCTCCCCTTTCTTCCTTCGCTAGTGTCTTTTCCCCTCTTTTCCTTCAAGAACTTGATAATTTTCCTCCTCTTCTAATCTCTTTTGCTGAGATTCGATTACCTCTTCAACTAGTTTGAGGTTTGAGTGGTTGTTTTGAAAATTGAAATTGTTAGGGTTTGTAGAGATTGAATTGGGGGAAAATGGGGGTTTTGAGGATTGGATGGGTTTATGAGTGAGTTTGTGCTTGTGCATCTCTTGAGTTTGTTTGTTTGTTAATGGTTAATGTGGAAATGTGGTTGAATATGGTTGAATTTTGATGAATGTGATTGAATTTGATTGCGGTGGTTAGGGATATGTTGTTGAATTTTTGCAAGTCTTGTGTGCATTCCAACGAATCTTGTGGCTTGCTTGAATTTTATTGAGCTTGATGGTGTTTTTAGGGTAATTTTGTACCCATGGTTTACTTGAAATTTTTATTATGGGGTAAGTGTGTATAAATTGATGATTTCTTATTGGAATTGGGGGTGTCTATTGGAGCTTTGTGCATGGACCCTTATTTGACCATATATATGTTGATGCAAGTGTTCTAAGTATGGGGTGATAGTGTGTGCTTGTTTATACCTAGTTGTTAACCCCTTGGTGTTGCTACTTGTGTAATGTGGTTGATGGTTTGTTTGCTCTGCTATAGGTACTTTCAATGGGAGACCCACCACCCATCCGTTTGACCACATCCGAGCAGAGGAAGCTTTATGCCAAAGTGCAGAAAAGAGATGTGCGATCAACTCAGTTCATGAACACTAGAGTCCTGGAGAGTTTGGGTCTACTAGAGGATATGAATTTTCTTGTCAACAAGCTCTCTCTTCGAGCTATTTGGGATTGTCGGTTGCCTTCCGGCCCTCAGCTGATTAGGGAGTTGGTGTGCACATTCAAGTATAAAACGGACAAGGTGACATTCCGGTTGGGGAATAAGAATCACACACTCACCTTGGAGCAATTCTGCACTGTCTTCGGCATCCCTAGCACTGGTGAGACGTCTACTTTGGGGCAGGGAGAGAGGGATCACTTCTGGTATCAGCTAACGCACGAATCTAGCTATCGTGCCGATAGGGCTAAGAGTTCTTCCTGTTTACATCCGGCTATCCGCTTGTTCCACCGCTTTCTCGCGAGTACAGTCTTTGCTCGAGAGGGAAGTCAAGGGTGCTTGGGGGGCACTTGAGCTGGGAACCTTATATGCCCCCCTCAGCGACCGACCTGTCAATCTGGGGCATATAATGGCGACGCGGTGGGAGAAGGAGGCGAGAGGTTCATCCGCTATCTCTATTGGGGCAATGGTTTCGATGCTTGCTGGTGCCGTCAATATCGCTGTCAGATCACCCCTCAGATCGAGTGGTCTCATGAGGAGCTAGAGCGCTGTCAGATTCTTGTGTTCAACGGGGAGCAAGCCTTCTGCAAGGATAGGTCTACGACGAAGCGCCATTTACCGCTCCCCATTCCACCGCACCTGACAGTCCAGAATGCACACAACTGGTATGACGGGTGAAGGTTCGATAATATAAAACAATGTAATATAGAAATACTTTAGAAGGGGGGTTGAATAGAGTATGCCCGTTTTTCGCAGAAAGTCTCAAGACTTTTGGAGCTCGTATAAAACCCTTTGAGATTAAACCTGACAATCGAACCAAGTGCGGAAATAAGGTAAAGCAATAAGTAAAGGACACGAGTAATTGTTTACGAGGTTCAGCACGAACTTGGCCTACGTCCCCGCCTAGGGTTCTTCCACAACCCTAGGATTCAAAAGGCTTTATTGATTCACTTAGCTTAGGATCCTAATAGCTCACCGAGAAACCTCTCTCCTATACAATTGCAATCTAGTCAACTCAAGTTCCCTTGGAGTACTAGACCAATCTAGAAGAGCCCCACCTCTCTCAGCTATCTAGTACAATCCTCTTACTCTCACAAATCAATAGCCTAGTGCAACTTCCCGAGTTACAAACTCTCGAGTAACACTATAAATGAATATATCCTATAAGCTCATAGTGACTCTCAAAGGCTTTGAAATAAACAACAAACTCTTGAGCGCTTAGCAAAGAGACACTTGGAAGACAGATCTTGCTTGAATGAATGAAAGCTCGTGTAGCACTTGTGTATTATGTCTTCTTCTTCCTTTCCTTTATAGAAGTAATATGGAGCATGAGGTTCTTCCAACCCGGATCTTCAACAACGGCTAGAATGGATCATGGCGCGTCCGGATCTTCTATTTTTGGACACTT
Organism: Persicaria tinctoria; assembly: GCA_037127255.1. Classification (NCBI taxonomy): domain Eukaryota; kingdom Viridiplantae; phylum Streptophyta; class Magnoliopsida; order Caryophyllales; family Polygonaceae; genus Persicaria; species Persicaria tinctoria. Next base: position 58,186,190 of record JBANSL010000007.1, on the reverse strand, counting down.
CGAAGACATGATCTTCTTTGAATTGGATCTCCTCAATATTCACCATAAGGAAAGATATAATCTCAAAATACTTCCTGAGAGATTAGTCATACATATATATATAATATAAAGGAAGTATATACTAAGATTAAATAATATTCGGACTTATAAAATAGGTTTTGTATTTCATCAACTGTTAATGCTCCAAGACCATTGACACAAATATCATGTCAAGGCCCTTGAAAAATTTATTCCAATTTTCATCAAGGGAGGGAGTTATCAATCTCCCCCTTGATGAAAGACAAAATCTGTGCATCCCTGCCACTTAGTCAAGCATAGATAATATAATAGAAATCGGACTAAGTACCTGCATGGGTTAGACAAATGTTGGAGTTATCAATTGTTGTTTGCAGGAGTAAATCGAGTATTGAAATAAATATAGAATAAAGTTCAGACTGACTTCCCTGTCTCAGCAAATAAATACAAGACTTCCTCCCGTTGTAGTAAGAGAAAATCAGGATCGAATCCACGAGGAAGCACGTCAGCAGTTCTCAGGTAGCTGTAAATTCTCACAGAAGCAACGGAAAGACAGAAACACAGAAAGGAAAGAAACAAATAAACCCGGCAAGGGCAACTAACACAAAAGCAAAGAACAAGCAAACCAAGAAAAGACAAAGCGAAACAGCAAATAAAACGAGGACACAGAAGCTACTCGATCTCGAGTAAGCTGTCCTCTAGATCGACAAGACAGTGAACAACAGAAAGTGAAAATCAACAAGAGACAGAAGCAAATCAACTCGACCTAGACCAAGTCCTACTCGACCTCGACAAGACACTACTCGAGGTCGACAAAGCTTCCTCTATGTCGAGTACAGTAAAACACAGAAACATTAAAATTCCAGAATTAAAAACACAGATTTTCGACAGAAATCAACTTCAATATATTAAAAGACTTCCAAGGCCAGGGTTTGAACACCACAACGATAACCATGCAAAGTAACACATAAAGGCATAAAAGATCATGCTTTCCATCAAATAACTTTCGTCATTAACAAATAGGCGAATAGAGTCTTTCGCATAAACCTTAATTGTTACTAACCCTTTTTACATAATTAACCCAAGTTGCATTAAGATCACTTTCGCTTCAATAACACAAATAAGGATCACCTTCAACTCTCGCAAAAGAATCATGCTCATAGGGATAGAAGATGAATTGCACAAAAAATCTGACCTTTATCACATCGCCTCACATGGCCACCATCGGGCTCACCCCAGCCCTAGAAGTGGGTGGACTATTCACGCCTCATCGCAATAACAAACATTGATGTATAAAAAGAAACTTGCATTAACTATATTCAAAAGCCTTTACAATCCTGGCAATCAACTTTCATAGAAAGCCAAAACCCTAAAAACCTTAGAACTCCTAAACTTCTCTGTGGAACTACTTGTTTCTCTCTGAAATTGAATTGTGTGTGAATTGGAATTAATCAAACTGAGCCCCCTAGGGCCGTATTTATAGGCTTCATTCCTTAGCTATTCTAGGAAAGAAGATATTTATCTCTATCTAAAATTATATCTAAAACTTGAAAGATAAATAAATTATTTTATGGAAATAAATCTAAAAGGAAAAGATAAAACTAAATAGGGTAAGTCTTCATGATGTTGATAGATCTTGTCTCCTTGGATAGAACTTGATGGAATCGGATAGAACTTCGGTCAAATCGACTCCTTCGGCCCCAAGGAATCCCAAGTCTAGTCGGATTGTCCCTCGTCGAGAAGTTTCTGGAAACGGCTCTACTCGACCTCGACCACGGCTCGTCGACCTCGAGTAGGGTGGTTCGTCGACTGGACTTCCTCGGCTAGATCTACTCGATGTGCTCGGACTTGGCTCACTGGGCTCTCGTCGATCTCGACAAGCCCTAGTCGACCTCGAGTAGACTGGCTTGCCGACTAGGTCTTCTCGAGTGACTCTGCTCGATGGGCTCCGGATCTGGACTCAGGGTCTCGTCGATCTTGACAAAGGGTCCTCGAGATCGAGTTGGGTTCTTCGCTTCCGCGAGTTGCCTCTTCCGCTGGCAGCGAGTTTTTCCGCGGCAGCGAGCGGTCCGCTGTTGTGAGCCTAATTTGCCATGTTTTACATTATCTTTTATATCGATTTCTGCATACATTGCATACATTTGGGCTTGAATAATACAGAATATGTGTAGTTTACACTTATTTGCAATATATGGAGGTCTACACAAGTTTTTGTTATATTTCGCAGAAATCGGACGCATTTTGGAGCTTAAAGGAAACTTATGGAGAAGCCAAGAATGGTGCAGCTGGAGAGAAGGCCAATTTCCGGTTTACATCGTTCTGAATCAGGCTGTGATATCTTCATGAGAGTTGTAGCCCTTGGAAAGAGCTTTCCAACGCATGGTCATATGCGTCAATCCGACAACCGAGGCAGCGGGAAAGTGCGTTTTCCGAACAGAGCTGGAAGCTGAGAAATCTACTCGATGTCGAGGAAAGTTGTCGGCATCGACAAGTCACCAACTCGACATGTGTTCCAATCGACGAGACGAGTATTCTACTCGATGTCGAGGAAAGTCGTCGACATCGAGAAGATTTGTCGAGCACTTCAGAAGTCGAGATCGAGGAGAAGTCCGTGTCGAGAAGACATGTCGAGGAGTCCAGAAAGCCGAGATCGAGAAGGAATTCGAATCTGGACGAGATCTATCCTATTCTATCAAGATTCATCATGAAAGAGAAGATTCATCCACTTGAAGATTTTTAGATTTAATTACATTATGTTATTTATCTTTTATTTATCATTAAGCTTTTAGATATAGATATAGTTGTTCTATCCTAGATTAGCGGGAGTTGAGCACTATAAATAAAGCCTTAGGGGGCTGATTTCTATTCATTCAATTCAATTTCAGTTAGATTCAATTTCAGAGAGAAGTAAGTAGGAGAAGTAGAGAGAGAGAGTGAGCAGCCGGTTGGAGTTGTGAAGTGAGAGCGGAGTTGGCTTCGAGCGGTTGTAAACTTTGGTTTATTTTTATGCAAGTTTCCTCTTTTACGAAGATGTCTTTTATTGCAATGAAGAGCGAGTAGTCCACCCACTTCTGGGGCTGGGGTGAGCCCGACGGTGGCCATGTGAGGCGATGCAATAAAGGTTAGATCTTTTGTGCGATTCATCTTCTATCCCTATGAGCATGATTCTTTTGCGAGAGTTGAAGGTGATCCTTGTTTGTGTTATTGAAGCGAAAGTGATCTTAATGCAACTTGGATTAATTATGTGAAAAGGGTTAGTAACAATTAGGGTTTATGCGAGAGCCTCTATATTCCTATTTGTTAATAACGAAAGTTATTTGATGGAAAGCATGATCTTTTATGCCTTTATGTGTTACTTTGCATGGTTATCGTTGTGGTGTTGAAACCCTAGCCTTGGAAGCCTTTAGTTTATTAAGTTCATTCCGTTAAAGTTTGTTTCTGTGTTCGAAAAGCATTTGCATTTAAATTTCTGTTCTTATCGATCTCGGGAAAATCTTGTCGACATCGAGTTCACTTGTCGACGTCGAGAACTTTTTGCTGAAGTCGAGTTTTCTGTTTTGTCGATCTGTGTCTTGTCGAGAACATCTTATCGATAAGCCTTCTGTGTCGAGTACTTCTCGATATCGAGGACTTCTGTGTCGACAAAACTTGGTCGAGTAATCTGGTCGAGTTCTTTGCTGTTGTCGATTTACTTGCTGTTGTCGACTTGTCTGCTGTTGTCGAGTACTTCTGCCTTGCTTGCTTTTGCTTGTTTGCTTCTGTCTTTGCTTTTATTTTAGTTGCCCTTGCCGGGTTTATTTGTTTGCTTTTATTTGTTTCTTTCTCTGTGATTCTGTCTGTTCTGCGCTGCTGTTGTGAGAATCTGATAGCTACTTGAGAATTGCTGACGTGCTTCCTCGTGGATTCGATCCTGACTTTTCTCTTACTACAACGGGAGGAAGTCTTGTAAATATTTGCTGAGACATGAGAGTCGTTCTAAACCATATTCTATTCTATACTTGACTTACTCCTGCAACAACATCCGTTGCATCGAGTCGAGTCGCTGGCAGCGAGTGCCGCCTGGTCGTCCTCGGCTTCGTCCTCGGCTTGTCGACCAGCTCTTCTTCTCGTCAACCCCGGGCGTGGCGCTGAGGCTTCGTCGATCTCGACTAGTGGTCCTCGAGATCGAGTAGGGCCCGGAGCCGGGTTGTTCTGGCTTGCTCGATCAGGCTCTGCTCGACCAAGGTTGCTCGGTCAGGCTTGTCTATGTCGAGTAAGGCCTACTCGAAATCGAGTAGCCTTGACTCTCAGACTGGTTCCGCTGCTTTGACCTTGGACTTCTGTAGTGGTTTTCCGAGCTTTTCCGATCTTCTGTAGAATTGCTGTAATATGCCTCGATTTCTGCGAATTAAACAGAAACTGGTGTAGATTCCATAATTTGGCAAATAAACATAAACTACATAGGTTCTGTACTATCTTAGCCCAAATGTATGAAATGTGTACAGAAATCGATATAAAAGTTACTGTAAAACATGACAGATTCAGCTCACAACATCAATCTCCCCCTTGATGAAAGTAGGAAAAAGCCATCCAACCAAAAACCATAAAATCAAAAACCAAGGTCTTCCAAGACCTTCAAGCAGATAGGTTTTCAAAGTCTAAACAACACCACAGATCATCTCCCCCTTTTTTTCTTTCAACAAAGAGAGGAGGTAAAACAGTCACCAAAATAGTTACCAAAAGTTTTGAAAAAGTTTCCAAAAACCAGCAATGTATCAAGGTTCAGGGGTGGGATAGGGTAGGGTAGGGTTTAAGCTTCATCATCCGGAGCATCATCAGTTAGCTTCATCACAGTCCTTGCAGCATCTTGGAAATCCCGCTCATCTCCGTCATAAACTCCTTTTGTAGCTCCTTGATATCCAGGCGAACTTCCTCCAAGCCCAACTCTAGGTTGTCCATGTGTTCATCGAAAGCTGGAGCAGTGGGAAAGGCTTTTGAAGGAGTGGCAAGACTCAAGGTCCCTTGGGGAGACCGAGTGATGCCAATCTTATCAAGGCCCTTAGAGTCGAACTTACCCATATGACACAGCTGTTCTTCATTGTTGACATCAATTCCAGAAGCTTTGAAGAGAGGGGTCAAAAGGGTAGCAAAGGGGAGAGGAGAGCCTTTTCTAGCTTTTCTGGCATGAGCCATGGTTCCAAGGATAGTGTTGGCCAGATCAAGATCAAGGCCATTTAAGATGCGGTAGAGCAGGACCATGGCATTGTCAGTAATGACTGAGCCAGAGTTAAGACGGGGTAAGAGGCATCGAACAATGATGTTGAAAATTATTTTTGCCTCAAGGGTTAGGGATGAGTGGGTGAGTTGCTTTGAGGTGTTGTTGGATGCTTCGGGTAAGAGGTACTTGGCTCGGGCAAGGATGTTGCAATTCTCTTTTGAGGGGTGTATTTCAGAGGGTGGAACTGGGGTAGGTAAGCCAAGGAAATCTGCAAAATAATTGGTGGTGAGAGAGATTCTAACCCCTTTGACAACAGACTCCAAAGACCAACCATTGGTGTCGTTTTTGGCTTTTAGGTTAATGTAAAACAGACGGGTGAGCTGGGGGTAGTAGACAGTTTCAAGGTTGAGAAGGGTCCAGGCTGGGGATTTTTTGAGAAGATCAATGCAGGGTAACTTCAAAGCTTCGAAGAACTCAAAATCCAAAAAATCAGAACAGCTAATCCTACGAGTTCGAAACTCATCTACCCACTTACCAGCAGTCTCAGCATCTTGAAACCAAGAGGAGGGCAAGGATTGATTTACCTGGATATAGGCCCGGGGGTCGGCATTCTTCCTGCGAGCAACCCTCGGAGCAACTCTCTTGACAGGCGCTTACTGGTGCCCTTCCTGGTGCGCTTTGAAGAGGGAGGCTTGGCAGCAGCTGGGGCTTTCCGCTTCTTCCGAGACGGGGGAGGAGGAGAAGGAGAGGGAGATTCTTCCTCCTCTCCCTCAGACCCCGAGTCCTCACCGGACCCCGCTTCATCTCCTTCAGCTTCCTCGTCATCTCCAGATCCCTCTTGCTCTACTTCTTCTTCCTCAGGCTCCTCCTCGGATGGAACCTCCTCGGCTTTGGCTTCCTTCCGAATCCGCTCAGCTTCCTCCTCGGCCAGTTTCCTAGCGAGCTCGGACTCCTCATCGGCCTTTTTCTTCTTCAAGGCTTCCGCCTCGGCTTCCTTGGCAGCTTCTCTCTCCAGGATGGCATCTAGGTCATATTCCTCCTCTTCTTCGTCCACTTCCTCAGCCAAAATCTTCCTCTTCTCTTTCTGTTTAGCACTGAGAGGCTTCTTAGCAGAGCGCTTTTGAGTGCCCTTGGTAACAGTGGCCGTGCTCACAGCGATGGTGCTCTGGACAATAGTTGGGACAATGACTTGAGGATTGGGTTCAGGTGTGAGAGAGGTGGCAGTGGCCTGACGTCCCTTGGGGGTGGCGCCAAGTCTATTTGGGTGTGACAGCTTTCTTTGTTTTGGGTGCCATGGAGGTAATCGGCTAGGGTTTATTTAGAAAAGGTTGAGAGGTTGAAGAAGAAGAAAGTGTGAAGAAATCGGGTACAGAGGTGGGTATAAGTAGAGAGAAGTGATGGAGTGATGGGACGGGTTTAGAGTTCCAAGGGAGGGTAATGATAACATTGCAAGATTTGAAGAGTTTCCAATTCAAAATTCAAATATTCTCATTAAAATCGGACTGAAAATCTGAAGGATTTAGTTCCATATTTAAAAATATCTCAACGGTAAAGAAAATAACATAAATAGGAAATTTTTGCAATCCGATAAAAAATATAATTGATTAAATATCTAAAAAGATATTAACCAAAAATATATGATCTGATAAATGTAATCCACCATTTAGTTCACACACCTTGACATAGTTCTCAAGGGTCTTGACACTAAGTAGAATTTATCTTTCGTAAAGGGAATGCTCCCCCTACGAAAGTGCATATTTGTTAAGCATCCCAATCGCTCGTCTTATGAAGGTGAACCTGTCCTCTGCCAAAGGCTTAGTGAAAATGCCAGACCATTGATAATCAGTTGAAATAAACGAAATGGACACATCACCTTTTTCAACATGATCTCTAATGAAATGATGCCTTACATCAATATGTTTGGTCCTTGAATGCTAAACAGGATTCTTAGTGATGGAGATAGCACTTGTATTGTCACACTTAATTGGAATACCTTTGAGGTTGATGCCAAGATCTCGCATTTGTTGAGCTATCCAAAGGATTTGGGAGCAACAGGCTCCAGCTGCAATGTATTCGGCTTCTGCAATGAATAGAGCAACTGAGTTTTGCGTCTTAGAGTGCCAACTGATCAAAGATGCTCCTAAGAATTGGCAACATCCTGATGTGCTCTTCCTATCCACCTTATAGCCTGCAAAATCTGCATCAAAATATCCAATTAAAGTGAAATCCTTTTGCTTTGGGTACCATAGTCCAAGCTCCTTAGTACCATTAAGAATCGAAAGATCCTCTTCACAGCCACGAGGTGAGATTCTTTAGGATCAGCTTGAAACCTAGCACACATGCAAACACTAAACATGATGTCAGGTCTTCTAGCCGTGAGATATAATAAAGATCCAATAATTCCTCGATACTCCTTTTGATTGACACTTATTCCAGTCTTGTCTTGATCTAGAGACAGTGTTGAGCTCATGGGAGTCTTGGCTGCTTTGGATTGATCCATCTTGAACTTCTTCAAGAGATCCTTAGTGTACTTGCTTTGGTTGACAAAGATCCCTGTCTTGGATTGATGAACTTGTAATCCCAAAAAGAAGTTGAGTTCACCCATCAAGCTCATCTCAAATTCACTGCACATGATGTCAGAAAATTCCTTGCACAAAGATGTGTTAGTAGCACCAAATAATATATCATCAACATAGATTTGAATAACCAAAATGTCCTTTCCTTTGGTTTTGATAAAAAGAGTCTTGTCGATCAACCCCCTCTTAAAATCATTTTCTAAAAGATATTTTGACAAGCGCTCATACCAAGCTCTTGGGGCTTGTTTCAAACCATAAAGCGCTTTGTCATGTTTATAAACATGATTGAGATATTCTGAACTTTCAAAACCTGGGGGTTGAGCCACATATACTTCTTCCTCTAAGAAACCATTGAGAAAAGCAAACTTGACATCCATTTGATATAATTTTATGCTCATAAAAGATGCAAATGCTAATAGAATGCGAATAGCTTCAAACCTGGCTACGGGAGCAAACGTCTCCTCGTAGTCAATACCTTCCTCTTGATTGTAGCCTTGAGCAACAAGCCTTGCCTTGTTCCTCACAATTTTACCATTCTCATCTAGCTTATTTCGAAATACCCATCGTGTGCCAATGACTGATTGATGCTTTGGCCTAGGCTTCAAGGTCCAGACTTTGTTCCTTTCAAATTCGTTAAGCTCACTTTGCATAGCAATGATCCAGTCTGGCTCCTGAAGTGCCTCATGTACCTTCTTTGGCTCAATAAGAGAAACAAATGCGTGAAAAGCACAAAGATCTTTAAGTTTAGAACGAGTTTGAACACTAGAAGTAGGGTCATAAATGATATGCTTTAAAGAGTGTGATGAGGAGTATTTGAATTTCCTTTTGCTAGTCTCAGCTCCTTGATTCGTCACACCAGTAGAATAGACTTGTAGTACATCTGACTCCGTGGTCCTGTTAGGTTCAGTTACAGCAGTTTCTGACGTCTCAGCACTGTTGGATTGGACACCAAGGGCTTCGGACGAATCTTCAACACCTTGGGCCAATTCTTCAGTGTTAAGAATCGGTTCCTGCATGTTCCTCTTCTCTGTGTTCTTGGTAGCAACATCATCACCTTCCTCGTTCTCTTCATGGATGTTAAGATCTATATCTGCAACACTTTCACTCAAAGCACCGTCATTGCATTCATAAAAAATAACATGTATACTTTCTTCAACTACCTGGGTCATTTTATTGAAGATTCCATAAGCTTTGCTACTCGTGGAATAGCCAAGAAATATACCTTCATCACTACACGCATCAAATTTCCCAAGGTTATCTTTTCCATTGTTATGAACGAAACAAGTACAACCAAAGGGTTTAAAATAAGATATAAGTGGTTTGCGGCCTTTGAAAAGTTCATAAGGAGTTTTCTTTAAGATGGAACGAATAAGACAACAATTCAAAATATAGTTAGCTGTGTTAACAGCTTCAGCCCAATAGGTTTTAGGTAATGCATTTTCTAAAAGCATAGTCCTGGCCATATCCTCTAAGGTGCGGTTCTTGCGTTCCACAACCCCGTTTTGTTGAGGTGTCCTAGGAGCAGAAAAGTTATGGGAGATGCCATATTTAGCACAAAACAAATCAAATTGAAGTTGATCAAACTCCCTACCATGATCACTCTGAATTGACACTATGGGCTCGTTTCTTAAAGTTTGCAACTCCTTACAAAGTTTGGAAAACTCAAATAAAGCCTCTTATTTTTCTTTTAAAAATGCAACCCAAGTATATCTAGAAAAATCATCAACAACAACTAGCATGTACTTTTTACCATTGGGAGATTTGACTCGCATAGGACCACATAAATCCATATGTAAAAGTTCAAGGGGTCTAGAAGAACTTACGACCTTTTTGGGTTTGAAAGACCTACGTGTTTGTTTATCTCGTGTGCATGCATTGCACATATCAATACCTTTGAAGTCCATTTCAGGTAGCCCTCTTACAAGCCCTTTGGACACAAGCTTCTGTAGCGTATGTGGACTCACATGACCGAGTCTCCTGTGCCAGAGCTTTGGATCGTCCGTCAAAGCCTTTAGACAGGTTAAGCTTCCTTGTGCCACTTGATCAGCATTTACGGCGTATATGTTGTTGTAACGATATGCAGTCAATATAACTTCACCTGTATCATCTATGCACACTATACATCTTTTCTTGTTAAATCTGACATTGTTGCCACTATCACATAATTGAGAGACACTAAGCAAATTATACTTTAAACCATTAACAAGATAGACATTTTTCATACTATGGCTGGAATCACTTCCAACACTACCAATACCAACGATGTCACATTTTCCTTTGTCACCAATAGTGATTGTTCCCGTGGATTGCCCCTTTAGATCACGAAAGAGAGAGCTCTTCCCACTCATATGCCTCGAGCATCCACTATCGATAATCAATTTGTGATCTTTCACCTTAGTGATCTCCTGCAAGACAAACATCAACCTTTGTGGCTAGACAAATAAGCAAATTTGGATCCATTGTTGGGGTGAACCATATTTGGTAAGATAGTGCCTTTTGGAACCCAAACTTGTGTTATCCATTCTTTTCTCAAATGAACAGGAAATGTATTGCGAATAATATATGGATCCTTTCTTCTATAGGGGCAGGTCTCTTTTACATGTCCCTTTCTAGCACAATGGTGACATATAGGAGATGTTCTGCTTCCTTTTGCCTTTACAAAAGTGGTAATGTGATGCTTCTTTAAAAACTTTGGATTGTAACCAATACCACTTTTGTTTAGAGAGCTTTGTTGCTCACCCAACATCCTATCGAGAGTATCTTTGGATTTGGTAAAACTTATGAGGGCTGTCTGTTGGTCTTGAATCTTATTATTCAGGGAGATCTTCTCGTTCTTTAAGTCATGATGCTCATTTCTTAGAGAGGAGAGATCTTGCTTGAGTTCAGATTTCTCCGAGTCAAGCGTCTTGACTTTAATGTCAAGACCTGAATAAGAAGCTTCAAAACCTTTGACCCTCATAGACAGATCCTCAATAGTTCTTTCCTGGTCCACAGTTCTCTTAATAAGAATGTTAGTTTGGGCAATAAGCTTCTCTTCATTGGCAATCATATTCGAAAGGAATTCCGATAATACCTCTTTTGGACTTTCCATAAGTTCTCTTATAGTAGCTTCAATCTTTTCATCGTGGGATTCATCTTCTGAGGCCATAAGACAAATGTTGGCCTTCTCATCGTCGGAGTCAGAGTCGGAATCACTCCAAGTTTCCACCATGGCTTTCTTCTTCCATTTGTCACCTTTCTTCGGCTGACTCTTTGTCTTTTGAAGGCAGTCCTTCACAAGATGATCTGTTTCACCACATTCAAAACAAGACAACGGTTTAGTCTTCTTTTCATACTTGTTGTATTGAGGCTTACCTTGAAATTTTGAAGACTCTGATCCATCCTTGTTGTTGAATTGCTTCTTCATTTTGAGAATTCTAGCAAGGCCTCTTGTGATAAGAGCAAAAGGATCATCCTCATCGTCATCCTCATCTTCGGAATCAGATCCATCCTTTGGCTCATCCTTCTTAGACTTGAGTGCCAAGTTCTTAGTGCTAGCTGGAAGTTCTCCATCGTCTTCATTAAGGATCATCTCATGCGTGATCAACTTCCCAAGAAGGTCATCAAGGGGTAGAGTGGTGAGGTCCTGGGCTTCCTCTATAGCTGTTACTTTTGGACCTCATTTCTCCTTTGGAAGGCACCTCGGTATCTTCCTCACTTTCTCGACGTTGGTAAAGCTCTTGCCGAGAGAGTCAAGGTTCTTGGCGATTTCTGTGAATCGTGTGAACATGGCCTTGATTGACTCATCAGACTTCATCTTTAAGAGCTCATACTTTCGAAGAAAGATGCTGATCTTGGTGTCTTTCACTTGGGTCGTTCCTTCATAGGTGATGACCAATTTGTCCTAAATCTCTTTAGCTGACCTACAAGATGAAATACGGTTAAACTCATCAGTGCTAAGACCAGAATAAAGTAAGTTAATAGCCCTGTAGTTTTTGGAGATGGTTTCAAGATCTGCTTGGTTGTATTCATACTCCTTCTTTGCAACTTTGGTATCGTTTGGCCCCTCTTTCTCTGGAATTTTCGGACCATTCACTATAATGTTCCAAAGCTCTAGATCTTGGTCTATGATGAACATCTTCATAAAAGATCTCCAGTGGGCAAAGTTATTTCCTACAAAGAGTGGCGGTCTGCTTGTGGACCTTCCCTGTGCAAATCCTCCGCTTGCTTCACCAGACATGATCACAAACTCACAAGATTGTCAGATCAAAAACAAGAAGTAAAGCTCTGATACCAATTGAAGGTTCGATAATATAAAACAATGTAATATAGAAATACTTTAGAAGGGGGGTTGAATAGAGTATGCCCGTTTTTCGCAGAAAGTCTCAAGACTTTTGGAGCTCGTATAAAACCCTTTGAGATTAAACCTGAATCACAAAGTTAGACAATCGAACCAAGTGCGGAAATAAGGTAAAGCAATAAGTAAAGGACACGAGTAATTGTTTACGAGGTTCAGCACGAACTTGGCCTACGTCCCCGCCTAGGGTTCTTTCACAACCCTAGGATTCAAAAGGCTTTATTGATTCGCTTAGCTTAGGATCCTAATAGCTCACCGAGAAGCCTCTCTCCTATACAATTGCAATCTAGTCAACTCACGTTCCCTTGGAGTCCTAAACCAATCTAGAAGAGCCCCACCTCTCTCAGCTATCTAGTACAATCCTCTTACTCTCACAAATCAATAGCCTAGTGCAACTTCCCGAGTTACAAACACTCGAGTAACACTATAAATGAATATATCCTATAAGCTCATAGTGACTCTCAAAGGCTTTGAAATAAACAACAAACTCTTGAGCGCTTAGCAGAGAGACACTTGGAAGACGGATCTTGCTTGAATGAATGAAAGCTCATGTAGCACTTGTGTATTCTGTCTTCTTCTTCCTTTCCTTTATAGAAGTAATATGGAGCATGAGGTTCTTCAACACCGGATCTTCAACAACGGCTAGAATGGATCATGGCGCGTCCGGATCTTCTATATTCGGACACTTCGAAGACATGATCTTCTTTTAATTGGATCTCCTCAATATGCACCATAAGGAAAGATATAATCTCGAAATACTTCCTGAGAGATTAGTCATACATATATATATAATATAAAGGAAGTATATACTAAGATTAAATAATATTTGGACTTATAAAACAGGTTTTGTATTTCATCAACTGTTAATGCTCCAAGACCTTTGACACAAATATCATGTGAAGGCCCTTGAAATATTTATTCCGATTTTCATCAAGGGAGGGAGTTATCAACGGGATTTCGGCCCACTTGGATACTCTCTACGGTGCTGCAGCTGCGCAGCCTTCTGATGTTTTTGGGCCCTCTACGACCTCTCGTGCCCCCAATGGTGCTGATTACATGGACGCTGTGCCGAGCGATCCTCCTCAGTTTACCAGCGATAGAGCTTATTTCGATTACCATTTCGGCCAGCTGCAATCTTACTTCGATAGGCGCTTTGATGCTATCGACACCGAGCTACACAACTTGCAGTCTCGAGAAGAAGAGGAGCATCAAGAGGACTCTGAGGAGGAAAAGGATGAAGAGCAGAATGACTCAGATGATGAGGTTGCTGATGACTTGGTTGAGGGTGAGTCGGATACTTTCTAGACACTTGCCCTCCGCGCTAATCACCAAATTGTGAGTACTCTGTCTCTTTTTACTTTTTCTGGTCTCATTGAGGACAATGTTTCATTTAATTATGGGGTGGGGTGAACTTCACATTTGGTGTACTATTTGTGTCTTTTTCCTTTTGTTTTTCGTTTCTATGTGTATATCTTGTATCATGTATATATTTCTATCATGGGTCATGAGTCTTGCTTCTTTTGAACTTTTGGGCCTCAATCTGATTCTGGAATGATGTGGTGGTTGGAATATTTGATGATTGCTTGAGCATTGAGTTGTTGCCTTGTTTGGCTAGATAACATGTATATCCTCTTGCTTGATTATGTGTATATCTCGCCTCATACTTGGATACTCGAGCTTGTCACCGCATTATTGGGTTTATGTGCACAAATTGAAATATGATTGAGGCTGTTTGTCAGCCCATTTATCTTTACCTCCCTTACATTTGACCATCTGCTTGAAGCCTTCTAAGCCTTAGAAGCTTGTTTCTTTGGTAGCTCCACAAGATTTTCATAGCCCGCTATTTGCCTTTACCCAATCCGGGATTTTGGGTCATGATAGTGTGTTTTGTTGTGTGGATGTGCTTCAAGTATGAGATGATTTCTCTTGATTGTGATTGAAAAAAAAAAGAGAAAAAAGTCTTGGGATAAGAGGAGGATAAAATTCACTCCTGTGCAAAAGTCGAGAAAGAAAAAATACGGTTAGTAACCGATCCTGCTTGTGGAGAATAAAATTCACACAAGGAGGAAGAAGTGCAAAGTGAGATGGTCAAGACACTTAGTAACCGGGTGCATTCATCCCAAATGTTTGTATTCGCGTAAAACGGTGTCGAGACTAGAGAGTGAAGAAAAAAAAATCTTGAAAAAAAAAATAAGAAAAAGAAAGAAAAACAGAATATTTGGTGTGGTTGACAAAAGTGAAGATGAAAAAGTTGTTGCGATGAAGCTTGTTTGATGGATTGGTAGGAATTTGATTCTTTGAAGTTGGTGTTTCTTCTGGTTGTTCTCGCATGATCCTTTTTCCTGGATTTTAGCACCAAATGACCTAAATTTTTCCATACCTAACTGTTTATATCTTAGATCCATCATAACCTTATAAAGTCCTCATGATTTTGTTGTGTGAACAATTCCAAGCGTTGGAGATTTCTGAGATTGTTCAAGCTTTGTGGATGATGAGTTTTGAGGTTGAGATTTGAAGAGCTAGTCAAGCTTGGTTGTTGGTTATGATATGTTAGGACGGCATTCGTTGAATATTTTGAAATAGTCGATGATATTTTGTGATTATTGTTGTGAGCTGAATCTGCCATGTTTTACAATAACGTTTATATCGATTTATGCATACATTTCATTCATTTGGGCTAAGATAGTACAGAATCTGTGTAGTTTTTGTTTATTTTCCAAATTATGGAATCTACACAAGTTTCTGTTTAAATTCGCAGAATTCGAGACATTTTACAGCAATTCTAAGGAAGGTCAGAAAAGCTCGAAAATCCACTACAGAAGTCCAAGGTCAAAGAAGCAGCGGAACCAGTCGAATCAAGCTGAGAGCCCAGGTTACTCGATCTCGAGTGAACCTTACTCGATCTCGGCGAACATGTCCGAGCACAGGCCTTGTCGACTAAAAGCAGTGTCGAGAGCCAGACTAACCCAACTCCGGAACCCAACTCGATCTTGGATACAGCTTGTCGAGATCGACAAAGCCTAGACGCCACACCCGGAGTCGATGAAGCTGTGCCATGCCGACAAGCCGAGGACGAAGACGCCGAGCAGAACCCTACTCGATCTCGAGGAGATCTAGTCGAGATCGAGGACAACCCAACGACAGTCCGAGTCCATGCCAAGGAGGAGCCCTCGACATCACCAGCGATCCATCCTCGACCATACCTCTACTCGATCTCGAGTTGTCCTAGTCGAGGTCAAGAAGCCAAGGAGCCCAGATCCGAGCCTTGTCGAGCACCAGTCATCCGAGGAGCCAAACCACACCAGTCGAGTAGCCCAGTTTCTGGTTACTCGTCGACGTGAGCAGTCTGAGTCAAGTTGGAGTTACTTGGGAACGAAGGAAGTCAAATTTGCCGAGATTCTATCCAATTTGATCTAGTCTATCTATGGAAGAGGAGTGCTACCTACATTGGAAGATATTTTACAACTTTAGATATAGTTTCCTTTAAAAGATTTATTTCCCTTAAGTAATTTATTTATCTTTAAGCTTTTAGGTAGATATAGATAGAAGATTCCATCCTTGATTAGCAAGGAATAGAAGGCTATAAATAAATCCCTAGGGGCTGGTTTTTTATTCATTCAGAAACACAATCAATTCCATTCAAATAAGTAGGAGTAAAGAGAGAGTTTGTAGCAAGCAAGGTGGAAAGGCGAAAGCGGATTTGTCTTGTGGGTTGTAAGCTTTCTTTATTTAAATTCAATGCAAGTTAGTTTCTTTTGTTATTTGATGTCTTTCTTGATGATGAAGAGCGAGTAGTCCACCCACTTCTGGGGCTGGGGTGAGCCCGACGGTGGCCATGTGAGGTGATGCGGTAAAGGTCAGATCTTGTTATGCAATTCGTCTTCTATCCCTATGAGCATGATTCTTTTGCGAGAGTTGAAGGTGATCCTTGTTTGTGTTATTGAAACGAAAGTGATCTTAATGCAACTTGGATTAATTATGTGAAAAGGGTTAGTAACAATTAGGGTTTATGCGAAAGCCTTTGTTTGCCTATTTGTTAGTAACGAAAGTTATTTTGATGGAAAGCATGATCTTTTATGCCTTTATGTGTTACTTTGCATGGTTATCGTTGTGGCGTTGATACCCTGGCTTTGGAAGTTCTTTTATATATTGATTTATTTCCATCGAAATCTGAGAATCTGTGTCCGAATCTGCAATTTGAAGTTTTCTGTGTTTTAGTCGAGATAGAGCAGCAGCTTGTCGATATCGAGTAGGACCTTAGTCAATATCGAGTTGGCTTTAGTCTAGGTCGAGTTGAGTTTCTGCTTCTGTCGTCGATTTTGAAGTTTCTGTTTTTACTGAGTTTTGTCGATGTCGAGTAGGGTGTTGTCGAGATCGAGTACGTCTCTTGCTTTGCTTTTATTTCTGCTTTCGTTTGCTATTTTCTGTCTTTCTTTCTTGTTTTTTTTTTCTGTCTTTTCTGCTTTTCTGTGAGATATACAACTACCTAGGATCCGCTGACACGCTTATTCGTGGATTCGATCCTGACTTTCTCTTACTGCATTGGAAGAGTCATGTAATTATTTGCGTGGGCCTAAATCTGGTTTGATCTATTTCGTTATATTTCATACTCGATTTCTTCCTCACAACAAATTGGCGTCGTTGCCGGGGAGGCTATCATTCGCGCCTTAGGTAGTTAGATCTCACTTTTTCTTTGAGTTAATTTACAAGTGTATGCGCCGTTCTGGTCAACCACCTAAGTTTGACGGCTTAGACGAACCAGAGTGCCTTCTACACATCAGAACTAAACTGCAAAGAGCCATGGCAGCTGCAGAGACACAGGAACAGCTGATCGCAAGGCTTACGAGGGAATTTGCCGCTAAAGATGCTGCTATCGCCACTGAGAAAGCAGCAAGGGAACAAGCAGAGGCTGAGCTTGCCCAATACCCAACCACGACAGAAGACATTATGCACCCAACTCTCGTCGTGCCTGAATCGACGATTCTTATCCCTGAAAACTCTTTTGAAATTCGCACTCAATTTCTTATAGAGCTAAAGAATAATGCTTTTTTTGGTAGATTTAATGAGTGTTCTCTTGAACATATTACAAATTGTTTTGACATGTGTCGTACTCTTGCTGAAGGTACAGCTTTGGAATATGTCAAGATGAAGGCTTTTCGCTGGTCTCTTGTTGGACCTGCACTAAAGTGGTTTGAAGGGCTGAAACCAAGATCTCTAACAACATGGGCCCAAGTAGAGCAAGAATTTCTGAATAAATTCTTCCCACCCGCCAAAACAGCACATCTCAGCAAGAAAATCACCGCTTTCAAACAGAAGCAAGGGGAACCGCTGGCAAAGGCATGGGAGCGCTACAAAGAACTGCTGCAATCTTGCCCTACTCATGGACAACCACCCTACGTAATTCAGGAGATCTTCTTCAACTCTCTTTATCAAGTCACTAAGGACAGAATCAACCATTATACTCGCTATGAGTATCTGACGATGCCACCAATTGACGCTTGGGGTGTGCTGGAGAAGCTCACTAACTATGACAACAAGTATGGGTCTACTGCAAC
This sequence comes from Persicaria tinctoria, assembly GCA_037127255.1. Classification (NCBI taxonomy): domain Eukaryota; kingdom Viridiplantae; phylum Streptophyta; class Magnoliopsida; order Caryophyllales; family Polygonaceae; genus Persicaria; species Persicaria tinctoria. Next base: position 58,168,511 of record JBANSL010000007.1, on the reverse strand, counting down.
CTATGAAGAGAACCCCTACGCCAGGCCAGCACCATCCATGCCCCTCTATGAGCCTCCTAAAGAGATTGATCCTGATTTAAGGGAACAGTACTACAGAGATCAGAACAAGAAGCTCCTTAAGCAAGTAAAGTATCTTTCTGTCAACCACCCTTGCATTGAATGCGGATCGCAACGGTACACCATTCCTGAGTGCCCACACACAAAGCAAGTCAGGATCGCAGAGCACCACGAGGAGGTAGCTTACGCAGAGGGTCCCAATCACTACATAGGGGACCAAATGTTTCAGCAACCACAATGGAACCAAGGCATCCCTAGGAACCCCACGCCCTACAGAGCTCCAGGACATCCGGAAAGGGATCAGAAAAGGGATGATATACAGACAGTCCTAGCGGAAATACGGAGGAATCACTCAGAAACTAAGCAGTCCTTCAACTCCGTCTACACTCAGATGCAAGGTGTCAACTCTAGGCTTGGAGAAATTGATACATGGCGAAAATCAGTTGAGACACAGATTGGTCAGCTAGCAGCAGGAATCCCCAGACAATCAGGTGTGCTCCCTGGGTCTTAAGAACCAAATCCTAAGGGAAAGACTGGACACATCGCTGTTGTAAAACTCACAAGCGGCCATCAACTGCAAGAGCCAGAAGTTGGAAAGCAGTAGAACAAAGGAGACCAGCAAGTCGACCAGCAGCTAGTCGACATCGACCAAACCCTGGTCGATCTCGAGGAGGGCCTCGTCGATCTCGAGGAGAAACTTCAAAAGCCCTCGTCTTCACTGCACAGCAACTCGACATCACCCAATCTGGTCGAGATCGACAAGGGTATACTCGACATCGACGACGGTCAGCCCGAGATCGAGAAAACTGCAGCACCTCCAACGTCTAATCTGGCTCCAAATCAGAGGAAGAAGCTACCTTTCCCCACAAAATCTCCAATGGACCCGGCAGAAAAGAAATTTCAGCGCTTCATCAAGGTGCTTCCGAAACTCAACGTCACCATCCCCTTCACATAAGCTCTCAATGAAATGCCATCCTATGTCAAGTTCCTGAAGGAGATTCTGAGCAAAAAGCGATCAATGGCTGAAATTACAGAGGAATGCAGCCATTTGGACATACTGGAGAAGAGGCCAGATCCAGGTAAGTTTGCTATAACCATTGGATTTGGTCCATACAAAATTAATGCCTTATGTGATCTTAGAGCTAGTGTAAGTATAGTGCCTTTAACAATTTGGTCCAAGATTAAGATAGGTAACCTAGAGCCTGTGGATGCTAGACTTTACATGGCCAACAACACATCGGTCATTCCAACAGGCATGGTGGACAATGTGCCAGTACAAGTAGGTAAATTCTTTGTCCCTGCTGATTTCCAAGTTGTTGATATGCAAGAAGATCCTGCTTGTCCAATTATTCTAGGAAGACCCTTCTTGGCGACGGTGGATGCCAACATAAGCGTAAGGAAAGGAGTGCTCACCTTCAACATCAGCGATGAGGTAATTGAGTATTCCTTTAATAAAACTGAAAGGCATACAGGTCCAATGGAAGAGGTAAAATCTATCTCAGCTGGCTACATCACCTGCGGGGAACCCAAAGTAAGAAATATGACCCCTGAGGAGCTGGAAAAGAGGGACATGGAGGCCTAGGTGGAGGAGATCATGACAATCCTAAAGGAGGACGCAAACAATCCAATCGACACAAACAAAGGTACGTCGTTATGGACTAATTATTTTTCGGATGCCTTGACAGGAACCAAGTATGGGGTCAAGATCGACCAAGACTCCTCGATATTGAGGACCCTAGTCGATCTTGACAAAAAACAAAAGCCTCCACCAGCACCAGCATCATCGAGCAGCAACACAGAAGTTGAGGGCTACTCGAGATCGAGTACGGTACTCGAGATCGACCACCACTCTACTACCTCGGCTTCGCCATCCTCGACGCTGACGACTCTAGAACCTGAACACTCGTCGAGATCGAGTACGATACTCGATGTCGACAACCACCTTGCTGGCCCAGCTCCTGCTTCCTCGACACTGAAGACACCAGAAGGAGAATCCTACTCGAGATCGAGTAGGCCACTCGATGTCGACCAGCCCTCCCCTTCATCGACTTCTGCATCCTCGAGCAGCCCACCACCAGACCTGCAAACTTGTCGAGATCGACTAGCCCTAGTCGAGATCGACCAAACACTGTGGTCCCCGATTCCGTCTCTGCGAAGGTAAGTCAAGGTATGGATCTTTCTTCTCCTATTTCCATTAAAGATTTATCTATACATGGGAGAGGTTTGCCTTAATATGTGCGCTTATGTAGGATATCCAATGATGAGCCCAAGGAGTATGAAGTTGGAGATAAGCTCTATGTCTCTAAATCAAAGGATCATTGGTTCCCCAACAAATTCAAGAAGAAGCGGATGAGGCCTTTCGTGGTGAACAAGATACATTCTGGAGGATTACAGCTGATGGACAAGAATGTATTCTTATTTGAGGCCCAAGCTACATGGTCCCTGCAAATGCCACCTTGAGCTAAATGGAAAGTCGGCCTAGCGACTATAAAATCTAGAGCGTGTACATAGACATTTACTTTTGGACTTGTGAGACTTTGCTTGTTTTTTGTTTTTGAACATTTCTAGTTTTTCTACTGTGGGTATATGTCTTCTACACTTTTCAGGACGATGGATAGAAGCAAGATCATACTCGGCCCAGACGATTCCTTCATTCGATATTAAGAGGCCCTGCACACCTGTCTAGTAAGTTTCTTTCTTTACCCTTGTTTATATAAAGTGAGGACACTGTAATGTTTAAGTATGGGGTGTTCAGGGGGAAAGGCTTACTTTATGCATATTTACTTTATTTGACATTATATGTGCATTATTTCTTTGAATTACTACATGGCTATTTTGGAATGCATTGTTGATTTATGTGCTTATATGCATGATTTCCAAAGTTTGAAAAATGACCCCCATTGAAAATTTTGATTAATGTCATGGAAGCTATATTGAACTCGACGATGCAAAATTGGATTCATTAGAGATATAGCATGAAATTGCCTAGTAAAGGGAAGTCACAATGAAATGCATATTTTCTTGAAAACCATAAAAGGAGGTAAAATTTGAAGTTTCTTTTGACATATTGCATGATAAGATGATGGAGGACTTTATATTTCCATATAATGCTCATTGTTTATAATTCTAGCCATACCTATGCTTATGCATCACAAAAGCCATATTATGCCTTAGTTTATATATTGGTCCACATGTTCTAAAATATTGCAATTCTTTACCTTATCCGGGGATTATGTTGAGAATGATGTTACATTATGGAGATGTTATATGGTGTTTGTGTTGTTATTATTTGGAGTTTGGTGGGAAATTGTTTGAAATATATGGAAAATTTAATGAGTGAAAGAAAATCCAATCACCTCAGAAGATAAAGGCAGATTGACCCTGCTCTCTGAGATAATAGTTTGAAGAGATGGGACACATTGTGAGGAGTCCAAAGCACTAAGTATCCTGGGCCATTCATGACATCCGTGTTTGCGACTCGCGAGAAGGCAGTGTTGAGATCAGAGAGGTAAAAACATTCTTATTGAGAAAAAACATTATGAAAGGTTATGAAACTTATGAGAAAGAAGGTGGTATGAAATTCAATTTGGAAATACTCCATTTCCCCGGATCATAAGCATCACATTGCCAAATATTGCCCACCTTTTAGCCTTTTACAAATCTACTCCTTATTTGAGCCTAAATTAAAGTCCTCTTGATTATTTATGCTTTGTCACCTATGAATGTTTTGCATAACCCTCCTTTTGTGAGTAGATGTTGCTTTTAATTGCACATACATTGATCTGTGACATTAGTACCTTTTCAAGGATGGTAATTGACTGCTGGGTTATATGAGAATGAATCTAAAATGTTGAGAGTTTTTGATTTCTTGAGGACAAGCAAGCTTAAGTATGGGGTGTTTGTTGTGAGCTGAATCTGCCATGTTTTACAGTAACGTTTATATCGATTTCTGCATACATTTCATTCATTTGGGCTAAGATAGTACATAATCTATGTAGTTTATGTTTATTTGCCAAATTATGGAATCTACACCAGTTTCTGTTTAAATTCGCAGAATTCGAGACGTTTTACAGCAATTCTAAGGAAGGTCAGAAAAGCTCGAAAATCCACTACAGAAGTCCAAGGTCAAAGAAGCAGCGGAACCAGTCGAATCAAGCTGAGAGCCCAGGTTACTTGATCTCGAGTGAACCTTACTCGATCTCGACGAACATGTCCGAGCACAGACCTTGTCGACTAAAAGCAGTGTCGAGAGCCAGACTAACCCAACTCCGGAAGCCAACTCGATCTCGAGTACAGCTTATCGAGATCGACAAAGCCTAGACGCCACACCCGGAGTCGATGAAGTTGTGCCATGCCAACAAGCCGAGGACGAAGACGCCGAGCAGAACCCTACTCGATCTCGAGGAGATCTAGTCGAGATCGAGGACAACCCAACGCCAGTCCGAGTCCATGCCGAGGAGGAGCCCTCGACATCACCAGCGAGCCATTCTCGACCACACCTCTACTCGATCTCGAGTTGTCCTAGTCAAGGTCGAGGAGCCAAGGAGCCCAGATCCGAGCCTTGTCGAGCACTAGTCATCCGATGAGCCAAACCACACCAGTCGACGACAATCCTACTCGATGTCGAGTAGCTATGGTCGAGATCGAGTAGCCCAGTTTCTGGTTACGCGTCGACGTGAGCAGTCCGAGTCAAGTTGGAGTTACTTGGGCACGAAGGAAGTCAAATTTGTCGAGATTCTATCCAATTTGATCTGGTTTTTTATTCATTCAGAAACACAATCAATTCCATTCAAGTAAGTGGGAGTAGAGAGAGAGTTTGTAGCAAGCAAGGTGGAAAGGCGAAAGCGGATTTGTCTTGTGGGTTGTAAGCTTTCTTTATTTAAATTCAATGCAAGTTAGTTTCTTTTATTATTTGATGTCTTTCTTGATGATGAAGAACGAGTAGTCCACCCACTTCTGGGGCTGGGGTGAGCCCGACGATGGCCATGTGAGGTGATGCGGTAAAGGTCAGGTCTTGTTATGCAATTCGTCTTCTATCCCTATGAGCATGATTCTTTTGCGAGAGTTGAAGGTGATCCTTGTTTGTGTTATTGAAATGAAAGTGATCTTAATGCAACTTGGATTAATTATGTGAAAAGGGTTAATAATAATTAGGGTTTATGCAAAAGCTTCTGTATGCCTATTTGTTAGAACGAAAGTTATTTTGATGGAAAGCATGATCTTTTATGCCTTTATGTGTTAATTTGCATGGTCGAGATCGAGTAGCCCAGTTTCTGGTTACGCGTCGACGTGAGCAGTCCGAGTCAAGTTAGAGTTACTTGGGCACGAAGGAAGTCAAATTTGCCGAGATTCTATCCAATTTGATCTAGTCTATCTATGGAAGAGGAGTTCTACCTACATTGGAAGATATTTTACAACTTTAGATATAGTTTCCTTTAAAAGATTTATTTCCCATAAGTAATTTATTTATCTTTAAGCTTTTAGGTAGATATAGATAGAAGATTCTATCCTTGATTAGCAAGGAATAGAAGGCTATAAATAAAGCCCTAGGGGCTGGTTTTTTATTCATTCAGAAACACAATCAATTCCATTCAAGTAAGTGGGAGTAGAGAGAGAGTTTGTAGCAAGGAAGGTGGAAAGGCGAAAGCGGATTTGTCTTGTGGGTTGTAAGCTTTCTTTCTTTAAATTCAATGCAAGTTAGTTTCTTTTGTTATTTGATGTCTTTCTTGATGATTAAGAGCGAGTAGTCCACCCACTTCTGGGGCTGGGGTGAGCCCGACGGTGGCCATGTGAGGTGATGTAGTAAAGGTCAGATCTTGTTATGCAATTCGTCTTCTATCCCTATGAGCATGATTCTTTTGCGAGAGTTGAAGGTGATCCTTGTTTGTGTTATTGAAACGAAAGTGATCTTAATGCAACTTGGATTAATTATGTGAAAAGGGTTAGTAACAATTAGGGTTTATGCGAAAGCCTTTGTATGCCTATTTGTTAGTAACGAAAGTTATTTTGATGGAAAGCATGATCTTTTATGCCTTTATGTGTTACTTTGCATGGTTATCGTTGTGGCTTTGATACCCTGGCTTTGGAAGTTCTTTTATATATTGATTTATTTCCATCGAAATCTGAGAATCTGTGTCCGAATCTGCAATTTGAGGTTTTCTGTGTTTTAGTCGAGATAGAGCAGCAGCTTGTCGATATCGAGTAGGACCTTAGTCGATATCGAGTTGGCTTTAGTCTAGGTCGAGTTGAGTTTCTGCTTCTGTCGTCGATTTTTAAGTTTCTGTTTTTACTGATTTTTGTCGATCTTGAGTAGGGTGTTGTCGAGATAGAGTACGTTTGTTGCTTTGCTTTTATTTCTTCTTTCGTTTTCTATTTTCTGTCTATCTTTCTTGTTTCTTTTTTTTTTTGTCTTTTCTGCTTTTCTGTGAGATATACAGCTACCTAGGATCCGCTGACACGCTTCCTCGTGGATTCGATCCTGGCTTTCTCTTACTACATTGGAGGAGTGTTGTAATTATTTGCGTGGGCCTAAATCTGGTTTGATCTATTTCGTTATATTTCATACTCGATTTCCTTCTCACAACAATTATTGGCTTAGTTTTGCTTGGGGACAAGCAAAGTTAAGTATGGGTTATTTTGATAGCATCTATTTAGCAATGATTATAGGGCATGTTTGCATCGGGGTTAGGGCCTTTGAGTTAAGTATTATATATATTTTTGGCCCTTTTTGGTTTAGTTTGGTGGAATCGGTGTCTACCGCTCGTTTGTTGTGATTTCAGGTGCTTTTGAGCGGTTTCGATGCCAATAAGAGAGCTAAGGGAGAATGACGAGCTTCGAGGTTTCTTGATACACTTAGAAGGCGTCAAAGATGAACTAGGAGGGACGGAATCAAGGATGTGGAGCATGGAAATCGAGGCGCACTTGGCAAGAGATGAGGAAGCATGGAAAGGCAGACACTCGAGCAGTTATGGTCTCGAGTGGCCTCCAGTACTTTACAGAACCAAACACTCGGCCGAGTGCCTTTGACACTAGAGATGTGTTATGCCCGAGTGTCGTCCCCTGAACCGTTTTTCTTCCGTTTTTAATTTATTTTTATTGAGGGGGTATTTAAGGGACGCTTTTTAGAGAACAAGGGGACCGAAAAAATCTGACATGGTTGAGTGCTTTGAAGAACTTTGTGAGAACCCTAAGCGGAGATTCGAATCGTTTCAATTCAGAATTGGTACTTTTACTCTTATCTCTTGTTTGTCTTTGATTTCTATGCTTAGTCTAATTGAATTGAATATGAAAATCTCCATGCTAGGCTAATTCTCCTTGTTCTAGGGTTAGGGATAATTCCGACGATGCAGAAATAGACTTGCTCTTCGTATCGCCCGAATGATTTCTCATTTGAATTCTGATTTAATCCTATTGTACTTAATCTAATCGATGTGAATTGATTAGACCTGATTTAGGGTTTGAGATCGAAAGAAGATAACCCTAAGTTGTAATTTAGATGGTGAATTGAGACCGAAAGGTGATCTGATCCATCAGAACTATAGGATTAAACCTAAAGTTTAATTGTGCCAAAGTGAATTAAGCTTTTTGAGGATCAATAGGTTGTCGTAGAAATCTTAGGTTGTATTGATATTGATTGAGACCGAAAGGAGATATTGATATGATTATCACCTAGATTCTAAGAGCTCAAAGGGTCTGAATTGGTTGCATGAGACCGAAAGGAGATTGTTATCCAATTCAGACACATTTGCATTCAGAATGAAAGGAGATTGTTATCCAATTCAGACACATTTGCATTGAGACCGAAAGGAGATTTGCAATTACATTAGATAACCTACCTTCACATAGAATTGGAAATGATTCGGGTGAGACTACATTTTATTCTATTGAGGATACATCGTTCGCAGAATCCCTAGCCTTGGAATGTCTCTCACATATATATTTCTCATCATTCTATTGTTATTTGTCACTTTCAATTACAATTTCTCTTAAATTGTCTGCTACTTTTGGGCTTGGTCAAACTGGTTTAAAGCTAATAATTGACACTCCACCAGTCCTTGTGATACGATACTTGAATACTACAATTGACACCGTATTCTTACAATTGACACCGTATTCTTGTGGGGTTGGTTTTAGCAACATCCGTTATACTTTAATTTCCATTTGCGCATTTTCCTTCAAAATGAATTTCAGCGACTTAGTCTTTAGGACAGGTTAAGGGTACCCAACGACCCTTTGATTGTTTTGGGGTTCGAAATCCCCGTTTTCAAATATTAATCCTTTGAGGTTTGAAATTTTTACCCTTACCTGGATTGCAAGATTCGAAAGAAGGTATCTAACCTTTGAAACGTAACCCGGATATTTATATTCGGGCTGTTACAATGTTGGTATCAGGGGGAGGTTGTGCAATTCATGTATAAAAGGGTCGAGTGTATGTTTTGAAAACCGCTCATACATTTCAAAGGAATTTGGAAAAGTGTTAAAGGGAAAAACTAATTTAATAGGGCTAACTCCATGAACCTAATTTAATAAGCTTGGCCTAAGAAATGAAAGGAAATCAAATAATGGGGATCGAGTGGGTAGAGTGACGCTAGGCCATCCCTATTGGGTATACCTTTGGGAATGGGTAGGCAAAATATAGCTTGTACTTACAGAGGGGCCTGGAAGACTCCAAGAAAATCGCACCGCAGAGGTTGGAGTAGCGGGGTAGGTAGAGACCAAGACGAGATGAAAATCGTTGATCCCCAATCAAATAGTTCACACTCTCACAAATTCGTATAATTGGCAAGAAAGGGGTCGAATCCTCGAGAGATTTAAGATTTCACAATGCAATTTGATCACCAACAAGTAACAAAAGTTGGAAAAGATGCAACTTTTAAATAAAAACAAGTAAAACAAAGTAAAGACGGAATTTTTTGATAAAATCAAGAGTAGAGAAAGGTTCCACCTACGAATACTTTGACATTGGTTGGCTTATCGATCATTGAATCCTTTTCAAGCTATTCACTTTCCTACAAATTCCTCTCGTCTTAGTTATATATATTTAAAGTCCTACGAGTTCAATTAATCCCTTACACCTCGATGTAATCCTAACATGGTTAAGATTTAACAAAAGAGATAGCACAATGTCCCAAGAACTCGAGCACATAAATAACACCAATTAAACACGGTAAATTGATGTTTAAGATATATGTCAAGTTCATACATAATCACGCTTCAAACACGTAATACACAATCTTATACATGCTACTATGGAAATAACACAAATACGAAAGCATTAAATTCTAGCACGAAATCAATATTATCGAGTCGATTGACGAGAGGGTTTCTCGACCAAATAAATTTGTAGTAAAGACCCCCGCTATAGTATAGGGGAGTCAGATTCGTCCACAGGAGAGAAGTTAGTGGTTCTAGGTTTAGTATGTTTTGGGGTTCAGGGATAGCAGGAAAAGGTGATGAGGGTGGCTGTCGACAAAGAATAGAGGGGTCGATGTCGAGGGATGGAGAGAGAATGGTGGTTTGATATCGAGTAGAATATGTGCTGAATAAAAATAATAAAATAAAACAAATAAAGATGCAAACTTCCAAGGTTAGAGGCTTTCGTTATTAACAAATAGGAATGTAGAGGCTTTCGTTATCACCACAACAATAAACATATGTGCAGAGCATAAATCACATAAAGATGCATGCTTTATATCAAATAACTTTTGTTATTAACAAATAGGAATATAGAGGCTTTCGCATAAACCCTAAGTGTTACTACCTTTTTTTAATTAGGATTAGTCGGCGCTCGCAAATAAACCCTAATTACTGTCCAAATTCATAATAAGATCACTTTCGCTTCAATATCATGAATAAGGAATTTCCTCAACTCTCGCAAAGGATTAAGCACTTAGGTAGATGATAATAAAGACATACAAATTCATAAATTCATAAATTAAACACACATATCTATTGTTGGGATCACCCCAACCCTAGAAGAAAGAAATTAGAAACAAACCATAATGAAAGAAATTAACTTTAACATAAAATAAACTAAAACTTACAAAACTTTCCAAACGTTCCTCCTCTCTCTCCTCTCTCGCCTCCTCTCTCCTTGCGCCCGAAGATGACTTTGCTTGAATGAATGAAAATCTGCCCCTAGGGCTTTATTTATAGCCTTCATTCCAAGCTAATCTAGGAAAGAAACTCTATCTATATCTATATCTATCTATCTACTTACTTAAGATAAAAACTTGATAAATAAAGGAAATAAATCTAATAATTAAATAAGGAAAATATCTAATGTGGATAAATCTTCCTTGAACTTGATAGATCTTGATAGAATTTGATCTCAAAAATATCTCCAATGGATTTTGGATAGAAACTTAAAAAGACTCGGATTTACTCGACGTCGGCCACTGGGGATTTCCTCGATATCGAGTAGAATTCCTCGATATCGAGTAGCATTTTCTCCGTCTTCCGCTCAGCAACTCGATTCCGCCTTCTGGACGCAAAGTCGACTTGGGTTTTCCTCGATATCGAGTAATTTCCCCGATATCGAGTAACATGTTCTTCGTCTTCAGTCTCCTTCGTCGACCTCGGCTCCAGGACAGCACCTCGACGTGACTTTTCCTCGACATCGAGTAAATTCCTCGACGTCGACGAACATCTTCAGCTCCCAGCTTCAGTTCTCGATTTCTTGGGTCTTTACTCGATTTGGGTTTGGTCGATATCGACTAAAATTACTCGATATCGAGTAAATCTCTGAGCTTTCTGCTCTATTCTTGAAACGCACTTTCGTGATTCCTCGTTCGTCGGATTGACGCATATGACCATGCGTTGGAAAGCTCTTTTCGAGCGCTACAACTCTCATGAAGACATCACAACTTGATTCAGAATAATGAATACCGAAAAATGGCCTTTTCTCCATCTACACCATCCTTAGCTTCTTCATGACTTTCCCTTAAGCTCCAAAATGCGTTCGATTTCTGCGAAATATAACAAAAACTTGTGTAGACCTCCGTATATTGAAAATAAACATAAACTACACAAATTATGTATTATTCTAACCCAAATGCATGAAATGTATGCAGAAAACGATATAAAAGTAACTATAAAACATGGCAAATTAGGCTCACAACATACACCCCGTACTTAAGCTTGCTTGTCCTCAAGCAATACTTTTAATTGTGATTCAAGGGAAGAAATCAAAACTCTCAACATCTTAGATTCATTCTCATATATCCCTGCAGTCAATTACCATCATCGAAAAGGTACTTGTGCCACAAATCCATGCATGTGCAATAAAAAAGCAACATCTACTCACAAAAGAAGGGTTATGCAAAAACAATCATAAGTGACAAAACATTAATAATCAAGAGGACTTTAATTTAGCTCAATAAGTAGTAGATTGGTAAAAGACTAAAGGTGGACAATTTTTGGCAATGTGGTGCTAATGATCCGGGGAAATGGAGTGCTTTCCAAACTTTCATATCACTTCCCTTTTCCATCACATTCATTACCTTTCCTAATCTCTTATTTCATTTTTCAATATTAATGCTTTTACCTCTCTAACCTTGGCACTGCCTTCTCGCGAGTCGCAAACATGGGTGTCATGAATGGCCCCGGATACTTAGAGCTTTGGACTCCTCACCTGTGTGTCCCATCTAACTGAACTATTATCTCAGTAAGCAGGGTCGATCTACCTTTATCTCCTGAGGTGATCGGATTTTTTTCTCACTCGTTAAATTTTCCATATATTTCAAAGAATTTCCTACCAAACTCCAATAATGATAACAACAACACAAACACCATATAACAACCTCCATAATGTGACATCATTCTCAACATAATCCCCGGATAGGAAATAAGGTAAAGAATGGAAAATATTTAGATCATGTGGAGCAATAATTGAAATAAGGCATAATATGGTTTTTGTGAGGCATAAGCATAGGTGTGGCTAAGGAATATAACAATATGAGCATATATGAGAATATAAAGTCATTCATCCTCTTATCATTCAACATGTCAAAAGCAATATCAAATTTTACCTCCTTTCATGGTTTTCAATCAATTATGCACTTCATTGTGACTTCCCTTTACTAGGCAATTTCATGCTATATCTCTAATGAATCCAATTTTGCATCGTTGAGTTCAATTTAAGCTTCCATAACATTATTCAAAATTTTCAATTTTCAATGGGGGTCATTTTTATAAACTTTGGAAAACATGCATTTAAGCACATAAATCAATAATGAATTCCAAAATAGCCATGTATAAGCAATTCAAGAAATAAACTTTAAATATGCACACATAATGTCGAATAAAATCAATTATGCATAAAGTAAGCCCTTCCCCCACCCCATACTTAAACATTACAGTGTCCTCACTGTATAAAAAAACAAGGGTAAAGAAAGAAACTCACTAAACAAGTGTGCTAATCATCAGAATTGAGTGTTATGCTGTTGCGCCCTATCCGATTTTAGCTTGCTTCTATCCCCATGGACCTGAAAAAAATGTAGAAGAGAAATACCCACAATAGAAAAACTAAAAGTTCAAAACCAAAAAACAAACAAAAGCAACAATGTCCAAAAAAGTCCCAAAAATAAATGTCTATTTACAAGCTCTAGACTTTATAGTCGCTAGGCCGACTTCTTCATTAAGCATTAGCCTGGATCATCTTTGTCCGGAGGTATAGGTGGATCTGGTGGTTCCTCCGGTGGTGGGAAGCCTGAGATGTCATCCGGGGGCATCATGTGAAGAAGCTTAAACCTCCCCGAGTGGACGCTCCATGGCTCCACCCATTCATCTTCCCTGGCTCGAGCTAGCATGTATAAGGGAAGATATAAAGAAAATATACATACCTCATCATCATACCTCTTCCGCTTCATATGTTGATTTGTTTGCGCGTCTCCACCACAGTAAAACGGTGGAGTGGGAAGAGATATTTCCACCTCATCATGTGGAGCTTCATGCCACTTTGCTAGGACCCCATACTTGAATATGAACATCGGTTGCTCAAAATCATCGGAGATAGCCTTCACTTTGTAAGGTAAAAGCGATCTTGGAATACCCTGAGCAACAATGTCCAACTTCTTCTCTTCTAGTGCTTCTTCTTCTTGGGGTCCTTCAAATGGTTTTTCAAAGATAGATTGAAAAGGTGGAATCGAGATCGGGGAAGGACATACTTGGGTTTCTGTAATGTGGTCGACGTCGACTATGGGGTAGTCGACAACGATTGGCGTTGTTGCTCTCATGTACTGTGGGAGTACCCATTGTTCGTTCCAATCTTCTTCTTCCTCATCACTTTTGATATCTTCAATTTCCTCATAAGAAGGAGGCTCTAATCCTTTAGAGCGATAGGAACCCTCAAGTCTTCGGACTAAGTCCTCAAGACAGGCTATTTCCCTTAATCGTGACTCCTCCACTGCGATCCTATTTCTCCGTCTCAAATCTTGAAACCATTCTTCCCATGCAGGATTTCCTTCGACAAAGTCTTTGATAACTCCACTCCCTTGATGAAAATCGGAATAAGTTTCAAAGGCCTTGACAGTTTGTTTGTGTCAAAGGTCTTGAAGCTTTAGAAGTGTTGATGAAACACAAAACCTGTTCTCTATATTATTATGCTCGAATATTATTATATGTTATTATATGCTTCCACTATATTATTATATTTTCACTAACCGTTCAGGAAGCTTTTTAGATTTTATATCCTTCCTTAAGCGTTCAAAGCTGAGAAAGATCAAATCGTGAGCATGGCTTTCGAAGTTTCCAAAGATAGAAGATTGCGCCCAAGCCATGATCATCTCTTAGTCGTTGGTGAAGATCCGTGGCACCGATCTGTTCTCTATAAAGAAAAGGAAGAAAAGAAGACAAACACATTATTCGTTGAACACAAGCTTTCATACACTCAAGCCTTCAAGCGAGATCTGTCTTTTTCGTGTGCTCTCTGCTAGTCCTTAAAGAGTCTGTTATTTCATTTCAAAGCATTTGAGAGTTACACCGTGAGCTTATAGGATATATTTTGTGATAGTGTTATACTCGAGAGTTTGTAACTCAGGAAGTGAACTCTAGGCGATTGATTCACTAAGTGTAAGAGGATTGTACTAGATAGCATAGAGAGGTGGGCTATTCTAGATTGGTCTAGGACTCCAAGGGAACGTGATTTGACTAGATTGCAATTGTATAGGAGAGAGGCTTCTCAGTGAGCTATTAGGATCCTAAGTCTTGTGAATCAATAAAAGTCGGTTGAATCCTAGGGTTGTGGAAGAACCTAGGCGGGGACGTAGGCCAAGTTCGTGCCGAACCTCGTAAACAATTCATCGAGTCCTTTATTTACTGCTTTACCTTATTTCCGTGCTTGGTTCGAATTGTTTAACTTTGTGATTCAGGTTTTCAGAGAAAAGACTAAGTCTAATCTCAAAGGGTTTTGCATGAGCTTCAAAAGTCTTGAGACTATCTGCGAAAAACCGGCATAATCTATTCAACCCCCCTTCTAGAGTACCTTTACATTACTTTGTTTTACCTTATCGAACCTTCAATTTGTATCAGAGCTTTACTCACTGCTTTCGATCTAACAATCTTGTGAGTTTTTTATCATGTCAGGTGAAGCAAGCGGAGGATTTGCACAGGGAAGGTCTACAAGTAGACCACCACTCTTTGTTGGAAACATATTTGTCAGCTGGAGATCATTGATGAAGATGTTCATTATAGATCAAGATCTGGAACTTTGGAACATTATAGAGAATGGTCCGAAAATTCCAGAGAAAGACGGACCAAATGGAACCAATGTCACAAAGGAGTCTGAATACATCCAAGCGGATCTTGAACTTGTCTCCAAAAACTACAGGGCTATTAACTTACTTTATTGTGGTCTTATCACTGATGAGTTTAATCGTATTTCATCTTGTAGGTCAACTAAAGAGATTTGGGACAAGTTGGTCGTCACCTATGAAGGAACCAGCCAAGTAAAGGACACTAAGATCAGTATCTTCCTTCGAAAGTATGAGCTTTTCAAAATGAACTCAGATGAGTCAATCAAGGCCATGTTCACACGATTCACAGAAATCACCAACAACCTTGACTCTCTTGGCAAGAGCTTTACGAACGTTGAGAAAGTGAGGAAGATATTAAGGTGCCTTCCAAAAGAAAAGTGGGGTCCTATAGTAACAGACATAAAGGAAGCCCAAGACCTCACCACTCTGCCCCTTGATGACTTGCTTGGGAAGCTGATCACACATGAGATGATTCTCAATGAAGATGATGGAGAACTTCCAGCAAGCACTAAGAACTTGGCGCTCAAGTCTAAGAAGGATGAGCCCAAAGATGTGTCTGATTCTGAAGATGAGGATGACGATGAGGATGATCCTTTTGCTCTTATCACAAGAGGCCTCTCTCGAATCCTCAAAATTAATGAAGAAACAATTCAACAACAAGGATGGATCAGAGTCTTCTAAATATCGAGGTAAGTTTCAATTCAACAAATATGAGAAGAAGACTAAACCTTTGTCTTATTTTGAATGTGGTGAAACCGATCATCTTGTAAAAGACTGCCCTCAAAAGACGAAGAGCCAGTCCAAGAAGGGTGATATATGGAAAAAGAAAGCCATGGTGGCAACTTGGAGCCATTCTGACTCTGACTCTGACTCCGACGATGAGAAGGCCAATGTCTGTCTTATGGCCTCAAGAGATGTATCCTATGATGAGAAGCTTGAGGTAATTGTAAGAGAACTTATGGTAAGTCCAAAAGAGGTATTATCGGAATTCCTTTCTAATATGATTGCCAATGAAGAGAAACTTATTGCCCAGACTAACACTCTTATTAAGAAAACTTTGGACCAGGAAAGAACTATTGAGGATCTGTCTACGAGGGTCAAAAGTCTTAAAGCTACTTATTCAGGTCTTGACATTAAAGTCAAGACTCTTGACTCAGAGAAATCTTAACTCCAGCAAGATCTCTCGTCTCTAAGAAGTGAACATCATGACTTAAAGAACGAGAAGATCTCCCTGAATAATAAGATTCAAAACCAACAGACAACCCTCATAATTTTTACCAAATCCAAAGGCACTCTTGATAGGATGTTGGGTGAGCAACAAAGTTCTCTAAACAAAAGTGGTATTGGTTACAATCCGAGGTTTTTAAAGAAGCAACACATTACCACTTTTGTAAAGGAAAAAGGAAGCAGAATCTCTCATATATGTCACCACTGTGCTAGAAAGGGACATGTAAAAGAGACATGCCCCTATAGAAGAAAGATCCACATATCATTCGCAATACATTTCCTGTTAATTTGAGAAAAGAACAGATAACACAAGTTTGGGTCCCCAAAGGCACTATCTTACCTAATATGGTTTACCCTAATAATGGATCCAAATTTGCTTATTGGTCTACCCACAAATGATGATGTTTGTTTTGTAGGAGACCACCAAGGTGAAGGAGCAAAAATGGATTATTGATCACTACAAAAAAAAAAAAAATTTGCTTCGGCAAAAAGCCGTGGCAAAAGGCCTTCAAGGGGTGGCAAAAGGCATCTAGCTTCGGCTACGGCAAATGGGGGGGGGGGGGGGGGTGGCGAATTCTGGGGTGGCAAAATTTGGTAGCTTCGGCAAATAGCCGTAGCAAGAAAATTAGCGACGGCTAAGCGACGACTAGCTGCCGTAGCTAAAGTGTGGGGTAAAATTAAAAAAAAAACTGTTTTTTAGCCCGGATTCTTTAGACCCGGGCTAAAAAGTCTAATATTTTTTTAAAAAAAATTAATGACCACAATTTACCTATATAATAAAATTTCATTAGTTATACAAAATTTACATAGAAAATAAAATGTCAAAAAATACATAATTTATATACAATAAATATACATAATATGTTGATAAGTAGCCATATAGCCTATATTGATACCGAAACAATTCCATTTTGACACATGGGAATGGCAAGATCTATAATTTTCTTCTCTATCTTTATCCATGGTTCTTCAAAATGCAAGTCCGAAACTTTGGATGAGGAAGGATAAGTCAACCTGATGGAACCTACCAGAAGCAAGCATCTCACTCTTAATTAATAATAACAAAACTTAAATCACAAATTCAACAACTAAACTAGATAATGGAGAGCATGGAGGATCAACTTTACAGGCCAAATTAAAGTAAAAACAATATATATTGGTCCTGAAATTTTTGAAGCTCATGAAGCACAAATATGGAAACAAAAACTATGACAAGGGAGGAAACAAGCCTTATGGCTCCAGGAGCATACTACCTGACCGAAGTGAACTCCATGTACTGATGAGTCTATACCAAGTTGCTGGTGAAGTGTACCGGCCAGAATCACTGTAATGCCGCCAAGAAATTGATGACCTTACCATAGGCAGACCTCAACAGGGGTATTGTTGCTGCAAGTTATTTGGCAAGTTCGACATTAAAACCAATGTAAAACCAATACCTTCCTATTTAATTAAATAAACCACACATTTTCATAGTTGAGAATCAACTTTTGGACAGTATAAAATCTTCATAAAGGGGTATAATGCAGCCAACTGTAAACTTTTTCTTCTACCATATAAAAGCTTCACTAACAAATAAAACCTAGGAAAGATATCTTTTTTGGCTTTATATAAGTTACTGCATGCTAAAAACAAATAGGAACAACCATTAAACTATTAAAGTAAATCCTTTTCCTGATCAAGGAAAAAAACGTATGCCAAAAATCACTTCAAATCCAGCTAATTCGTACCATAAATAGCAGCGGTGTGCTTCCAGCCACAAGAGACCTAGAACAGCATTTAAGGGGAAAGAAATAGAATGATTCAGTTCCAACAAATGCATTAACAAACTATGCATGGACTAAACATTCAAGGACAACACAAACCTTGTATACTAAGTTCCTTATGAACATAGATTGAGCGCGAGAAGAAAGCTGGTAGCTGAGAAGACCAGGAGCAACAGGAAAAAAACAGAGGGGGACTATTAGGGACATCATCAACACGTATAATTGAAGATCATACTATAACATGCTAATTGATGACAAACACCAAGTTTCAATAGAATTAAACATATTAACATCATAGACTAGGACAACCGATCAAAATTAGAGTAAAGTATATGCAGGAATCAAACAAGCAAGGATATAATAGATTACGAGTTGACAAAAAAAACCCACCTGATAGTGCATCCGAACCCAGAGCTTATTCATTTCTGTAAAACTTTGGAGTACAAACTCCACTGCGTCCATAGGAGTCTCACAATCCCTGTATGAACCTAAAAAGAAACCAGATTAAGGTTCATATAGGCATCTAAGCAACAAAGTTGCAGATCCCCAACGATTAATTATGAAGCAGAAGAAAGGTGGCACAGGAAAATAGTTTAAGACGTGAAACCAATGTTGTGATTGACAATTAAATACACAAGCTTTCTTCAAGTGTCCAAGGAAAAAAATAAGAAAAGAAACTGTCTATTGATCATAGGGCATTAATTTTTCTTTATTCAATGAGGAAGTCAAAGGATGTGCATTTGAAGTGAGTTGGTTGCTAAAAACAAATTCCATAGGTTTCATTATGATACCCTTGATCACTTCATTTTAAGAATGAACATTATACAATTCACATTCATCATATTGCAAGACAATAATTTAACTGATTTGAATAAGCTTCATGAAACAAAAAGGACGATAAAGGTTAGTAAATAAACCCTTTAAAAGAATCTACTGTCGGTCAGAGTAAGTGGTTTAATGATTGTTTCATCAAAAAGAAGAAAAGGAAGAAAGTTTAATGGAGATAAGATACATGTTTTCGATCCAAGGACATAAAAAAAAATACCACGATCAAAGACTTAAACTACATGATCGTGTCTCAGATTCCTGATATATAGCAGTCATGAGAAATAAATCTTCTTCATCTACGTCATTCAAATAGATCCTAGGGTTCCACTTTCTTTTCAATGAGACTCGGATTACTCTGAATCCTCGGCAAAGGGAAATAGGGAAAATCAGTTCATCATGTTTATTACTCTCCACATCTACTCTTACAAGGTACTATGGACATTAAAATATCCCTCTTACCCCATAAGTTTTGTTCAGATTAATTATTGATAGCTGGTTGTCCCCACCATCAACATTGTATTCTGCAAATATATTGTTCCCTTTAGGATGCCATGATAAATCTTCTGGCCATCTCCTTTGCTTTGGAGACAGGCATCCAGTGGCACTCAAGAGAAATGCACCTAATCTGCACAGAGCATGAAAAACATAATGTAATAATCCAAAGATCCATATGACTATTCCCTGGGCAAGTATTCACATGAAAGATAGACAATGTCAACATAACAGGGATGGAATCTCTAGAAAGTGGTTTTTTTATATATATAAATGGAATTAAGCCTTTTTCCAGAAACAAGATTACGTTACTCCATGCAAAGTACTAGAAGAAAAACAGACCCTCCAATATATATAATAACAACATTCTTGATTCTGAATTATGTCTTTTTACACAGATTGAGCATTAGGCTAGGGAAACTTCTTACTGATAAAAACAAGAATTATATACATCCAACAAAACCTACATGATCAACCGACCAAGAATGCAATAGACAATGATTTATAAATTCAAGGCACTAGCTACTCTTCATCTACAAGATTGTGTTGATTTGGTCCCCAATCTTGACAATCTAAAATAGTATAATTTGTGCTATCTTGTATGATTTACTTTCTCAGCATGGATTTTAGACTTGCAAGTGCTTTCTCAGCAGCCTAGAGAACATAAGTAAAATGTATGTTCACGTTTTGTTTACTTGATGTGATGCAAGGGTGCAGAAAAATTGGTCAATACCTTGGCTTTAGCCTCGTCCCTTGTTAATCCATTTACTCTAGGGAAGACTTGCCCGCTTATTTCCACCTGCGATACATAAACAAAAGCAAACAATAAGAACTCTTTGAACACAAAGTTTGATTAACTTGATTTGATGATGTATTGAAAATAGAGAAACCTGAGCACATGCTTTATCTCGCTGCAGCCCGAAGAAAATGCAAAAGAACAACCAAACAGAAATTAAATGACAATTGCTAGAAAATAAAAATAAAAATTAAACGGCTTCTCCAACCTAGACTGAAATTTGGGAAATTAGGGTTTGGAATTGAAATAGACCTACCACCTCGGCTTAAGCGCAGTCTTGTGGACGGAGAGGCAGCGACGAGGGAGGCCTGGCAAATAGAGCGGCGTTGGAGGATCCTCTTAAGAAGCCAGAGTCTTTTAGGATCGGTAGATCTAGAGATCGAGAGAGAATGACATAAGAGAGATAGAGACAGATCTCGAAGTGGAGGGGGAGGGAAGAAGGGAGAAGGGAGACTGAGAGAGCGAACCTGGAAGGATGTCAAACGGAGGGCGCTCAATCTCCTGACGTAGCTCCACACTCTCCATCTGCGAGCTCTCTTTACAGATACAACAAAAGAGGCGATTCCGCTGCTCCGACTTCGCACACTCGACCAGAAAACATTAACTCTGCGATAAATCAATGGAGGCCTGAAGGAGAGCGAAAGACAAGGGAATCGGCGGCCAGCTAGAGAAGAGAGATGAGACCGGGGCAGGAGAAGATAGGGCTTTGTTTTGCAAGTGGTCGGGTTTACTTTAGCGGGTTTTGAAATTAATTAAAATTTCAACTCCGCGCTTTGCGAAAAAATAGACCCATTAACCACGGGAGCTCCTACCGTTGTTATTAAGCGTGGCAAAATCGCCCAATAGCTACGGCAATTCTTACCGAAGCTACCGTCAGTGGCAAAAGGTACCAATTGCTATGGCAAACCCCCTGCCGAAGCTAGATGGCGTGGCGAATTTAATTTTTTTTTGTAGTGGATAGTGGATGTTCGAGGCATATGAGTGGGAAGAGTTCTCTCTTTCATGATCTAAAGAAGTAATCCACAGGAACAATCACTCTTGGTGACAAAGGAAAATGTGACATCATTGGTATTGGTAGTGTTGGAAGTGATTCCAACCATAGTATTAAAAATGTTTATCTTGTTAACGGTTTAAAGTACAATTTACTTAGTGTTTCTCAATTATGTGATAGTGGCAATGATGTTAGATTTAACAAAAAAAGATGTCTAGTATGTAGAGAAGATACAGGTGAAGTTATACTAACTGCATATCGCTACAACAATATATACGTTGTAAATGCTGAACAAGTGGCACAAGGAAGCTTAACCTGCCTAAAGGCTTTGACGGACGATCCAAAGCTCTGGCATAGGAGACTCGGTCATGTGAGTCCACATACGCTACAAAAGCTTATGTCCAAAGGGCTTGTAAGAGGGCTACCTGAGATGGACTTCAAAGGTATTGAGATGTGCAAGGCATGCACACGAGGTAAACAAACACGTAGCTCTTTCAAACCCGAAAAGGTTGTAAGTCCTTCTAGACCTCTTGAACTTTTACATATGGATTTATGCGGTCCTATGCGAGTCAAATCTCCCAATGGTAAAAACTACATGCTTGTCGTTGTTGATGATTTTTCTAGATATACTTGGGTTGCATTTTTAAAAGAAAAATTAGAGGCCTTATTTGAGTTTTCAAAACTTTGTAAGGAGTTGAAAACTTTACGAAACGAGCCCATAATGTCAATTCGAAGTGATCATGGTAGGGAGTTTAATCAACTTCAGTTTGATTTATTTTGTGCTAAATATGGCATCTCCCATAACTTTTATTCTCCTAGGACACCTCAACAAAACGGGGTTGTGGAACGAAAGAACCGCACCTTAGAGGATATGGCGAGGACTATGCTTTTAGAAAATGCATTACCTAAAACCTATTGGGCTAAAGCAGTTAACACAACTAACTATATTTTGAATCGTTGTCTTATTCGTTCCATCTTAAAGAAAACTCCTTATGAACTTTTCAAAGGCCGCAAACCACTTATATCTTATTTTAAACCCTTTGGTTGTACTTGTTTTGTTCATAACAATGGAAAAGATAACCTTGGGAAATTTGATGCGCGTAGTGATGAAGGTATATTTCTTGGCTACTCCACAAGTAGCAAATCTTATAGAATCTTCAATAAAAGGACCCAGTTAGTTGAAGAAAGTATACATGTTATATTTGATGAATGCAATGACGGTTCTTTGAGTGAAAGTGTTGCAGATATATATCTTAACATCCATGTAGAGAACGAGGAAGGTGATGATGCTGCTACCAAGAACACAGAGAAGAGGAACATGCAGGAACATATTCTCAACACTGAAGAATTGGCCCAAGGTGTTGAACATTCGTCCAAAGCCCTTGGTGTCCAATCCAACAGTGTTGACATGTCAGAAACTGCTGTAACTGAACCTAACAGGATTATGGACTCAGATGTACCTCAAATCAATCATGCTGGTGTGACGAATCAAGGAGCTGAGACTAGCAAAAGAAAATTCAAATACTCCTCATCACACTCATTAAAGGATATCATTTCTGACCCTACTTCTAGTGTTCAAACTCATTCTAAACTTGAAGATCTTTGTGCTTTTCACGCGTTTGTCTCTCTTATAGAACCCAAGAAGGTAGATGAGGCCCTTCAAGAGCCAGATTGGATCATTGATATGCAAAGTGAGCTTAACAAATTTGAAAGGAACAAAGTCTGGACCTTGAAGACTAGGCCAAAGCATCAATCAGTCATTGGAACATGATGGGTATTTCGAAACAAGCTAGATGAAAATGGTAAGATTGTGAGGAACAAGGCAAGGCTTGTTGCTCAAGGCTAAAACCAAGAGGAAGGTATTGACTACGAGGAGACCTTTTCTCCCGTAGCCAGGCTTGAAGCCATTCGTATATTATTAGCATTTGCATCTTTCATGGGCATAAAGTTATATCAAAAGGATGTCAAGTGTGCTTTTCTTAATGGTTTCTTAGAGGAAGAAGTATATGTGGCTCAACCCCCAGGTTTTGAAAGTTCGGAATTTCCCAATCATGTCTATAAACTAGACAAAGCGCTCTATGGTTTGAAACAAGCCCCAAGAGCTTGGTATGAGCGCTTGTCAAAATATCTTTTCGAAAATGATTTTAGGAGGGGGTTGATCGACAAGACTCTTTTTATCAAGACCAAAGGAAAGGACATTTTGGTTATTCAAATTTATATTGATGACATATTATTTGGTGCTACTAACACATCTTTGTGCAATGAATTTTCTGACATCATGTGCAGTGAATTTGAGATGAGCTTGATGGGTGAACTCGACTTCTTTTTGGGATTACAAGTTCATCAATCCATGAAAGGGATATTTGTCAACCAAAGCAAGTACACTAAGGATCTCTTGAAGAAATTCAAGATGGATCAATCCAAAGCAGCCAAGACACCCATGAGCTCAACATTATCTGTAGATCAAGACAAGACTGGGAAGAGTGTCAATCAAAAGGAGTATCGAGGGATGATTGGATCCTTACTATATCTTACAGCTAGTAGACCTGACATCATGTTTAGTGTTTGAAGGTGTGCTAGGTTTCAAGCTGATCCTAAGAATCTCACCTCGTGGTTGTGAAGAGAATCTTTCAATATCTCAATGGCACTAAGGATCTTGGACTATGGTACCCAAAGCAAAAGGATTTCACATTAATTGGGTATTCTGATGCAGATTTTGCAGGCTATAGGGTGGATAGGAAGAGCACATCAGGATGTTGCCAATTCTTAGGAGCATCTTTGATCAGTTGGCATTCTAAGAAAAAAACTCAGTTGCCCTATCCACTGCAGAAGCCGAATACATAGCAGCTGGAGCATGCTGCTCCCAAATCCTTTTGATAGCTCAACAAATGCGAGATCTTGGCATCAACCTCAAAGGCATTCCCATTAAGTGTGACAATACAAGTGCCATCTCCATTATAAAGAATCATGTTCGGCATTCAAGGACCAAACATATTGATGTAAGCCATCATTTCATTAGAGACCAAGTTGAAAAAGGTGATGTGTCCATTTCTTTTATTTCAACCGATTATCAATGGGCTGACATTTTTACTAAGCCATTGGCAGAGGACGGGTTCACCTTTACTAGACGTGAGACTAGGATGCTTAACAAGGATGCACTTTCGTAGCGGGAGCTTTCCCTTTACGAAAGATAAATTCTACCCAGTGTCAAGACCTTTGTGATCTATATCAAGGTTTGTGAACTAACTGGTGGAATACTGTTGTAAGGAGGAAATCGAGAATGCAAATTAAGATATAAATAAATCACAGCAAACCAGATTTCGTCCCTTGCAAATAATTACAAGACCTCCTCCTAATGTAGCAGCGGGAAGTCAGGATCGATCCATGAGGTAGCGTGTCAGCGGATCTCAGGCAGCGGAGAAGTCTCATGGAAGTCGACAACAGGGGTCCTAGATCTCGAGTACAGTTACTCGACAAAAGATCGGACAGTCGAACAGTGCAGCAACAAGCACGGGCGTTTTGGTCGATCTCGACAAGGCCCACTCGAGATCGAGTAAAGTCTTCGTCGACGTCGGGTTTTCTTGGTCGAGTTCCTGCACACAGAAGCTACAGTGACCTGGGTCGAAGATCAGTAACTCGAGATCGACCAGACTTGGTCGAGATTGAGTAAGGGCAGAAGGTAAAAACGAAACGAAAGAAAGTAAAAACAAATGCTTTGGGGTTCGAACTAAACTTGATTATATTCATGTGAATCTTTTTATTGCTCTACATATCTTTAGATAGCTAAAAATTCAAAATAATAATGTTTTAACATTAGGTGAATCAACCAAAACTTGATTATATTCATCCATTTAAGTCGATATTACAAAGAGAAACGATGTTATAAATTATTATAGACATCGGTTATAAACCGATGTGGTAAAGTTTGGATTTTTAACACCACCCACTAACACGTCGAATTTTTTTTTTTATTAACATCGGTTTATACCCGATGTCTATGAATAAAATTCTAGTAATGAAGACTTCCAAGATTGGGGTTTGCAACAACGATAACCAAGCATGCATAAGGCAGAAATAAAACAGATACTCATGCAATTTGCATCAAAGGATTAAGCTTTCGGCTTTTCCAACAATTATACAACTCTTTCAAGAAACCCTAATTGTCTCTACTGATTTTATGTTTATAATCCAAGTCGTTAGCATGGACCTCCATTAGATGGGTAATAAACACATAACAAGTAGTAGATGCTCAAAACATGATAAAGGTCGGATCTTTACCTCAGACACGCATGGCTATCGTAGGGCTCACCCCAACCCTAGAAGTGGGTGGACTACTCGCGCTTCATCGCAAACTCAGACATTGATTGAAAGAAAATAACAACTTGCATTAAATCAAAACAGAGCTTACAACCAAAGGAAGCCAATTCCGCTTTCGCTTCACCAACTCTTCTTGGCCACTCACTCTCTCTCTCTCTCTCCTACTGAAATTGAATGAATAGAAATCAGCCCCCTAGGGCTTTATTTATAGGCTTCTAATCCTTGCTATTCAAGGATAGAAAGTCTATCTATATCTAAATCTAATGATCTACTTGCTTTAAGATAAATAAATGGATAAAAGGAATTAAATCAAAAAGGGAAATTATATCTAAAATAGGTAAATCTTCCATGTGTTGATAGGTCTTGATATGCCTTGATAGATGTGGATAGATCTCGGCAAAACTCGGACTCCTTCGACCCCAAGGAAAGCCAAACCGCGTCGGACAGCAAAACTGCGTAACGCATCTTCTAGAAGATTTCCTCGATCTCGAGTAGGTTTACTCGATCTCGAGTAAAATGGTGTCGTCCACTTCAGTGACTGGGCATGTCGGGTAGGTGGTCCTCGATGTTCTCGGAAGTGGCTCACAAATTTCCTCGATCTCGAGCATCTTACTCGATCTCGAGTAAAGGTGATCGATCATGGTTTGGCCTGGTGACGTCGGGCAACTTCTCTTCGACATGGCTCGGGTGCCGGCTTCCAGGTTCCTCGATCTCGAGTAGGTTTACTCGATCTCGACTAGAGTCTAACCCGGCATGTCTTCGTCTTCGGCTTCTCGATCAGCTCCTCCTCGACCAGGCACTCCTTGGACATTTTTGGTCGATCTCGAGTAAAAGTACTCGATATCGAGTAAATCTCTCAGCTTTCTGCTCTGTTCTTAAAACGCACTTTCTCGAGTCCTCGTTCGTCGGATTGACGCATATGACCATGCATTGGAAAGCTCTTTCCGAGGGCTACAACTCTCATGAAGACATTAAAGCTTGATTCAGAACGAGGAATGGTGAAAAAAGGCCTTTTCTCCAGCTGCACCATTCTTAGCTTGTCCATGAGTTTCCTTTAAGCTCCAAAATGCGTCCGATTTCTGCGAAATATAATAAAAACTTGTGTAGACCTCCATATATTGCAAATAAGTGTAAACTACACAGATTCTTTATTATTTTAACCCAAATGCATGCAATGTATGCAGAAATCGATATAAAAGTAAGTGTAAAACATGGCAAATTAGGCTCACAACAAACACCCCATACTTAAGCTTGCTTGTCCTCAAGAAATACTTTTAATTGTCATCTAGGGGAAGAATTCAAACTCTCAACATCTTAGATTCATTATAATATGACCCTGCAATCAATTACCATCCTCGAAAAGGTAATAGTGTCACAAATTCAAGCATGTGCAATAAAAAGCAACATCTACTCACAAAAGGAGGGTTATGCAAAACCATTCATAAGTGACAAAACATTAATAATCAAGAGGACTTTAATTTAAGCTCTATAAGGAGTAGATTGGTAAAAGGCTAAAGGTGGGCAGTTTTTGGCCATGTGGTGCTAACGATCCGGGGAATTGGATTATTTCCAAACTTTCTTAACCACTACCCTTCTTCCTTTGATTCATCACCTTCCATAATGTTTTTTTTCAATAATAATGCTTATACCTCTCTAACCTCAACACTGCCTTCTCGCGAGTCGCAAACATGGGTGTCATGAATGGCCCCGGATACTTAGTGCTTTGGACTCCTCACCTGTGTGTCCCATCTCACTGAACTATTATCTCAGTGAGCAGGGTCGATCTACCTTTATCTCCTGAGGTGATCGGATTTTCTTTCACTCATTAAATTTTCCAAATATTTCGAACATTCCTTCCAAACTCCATATATGATAATAGCAACAACACAAACACCATATAACATCTCCATAATGTAACATCATTCTCAACATAGTCCCAGGATAGGAAATAAGGTAAAGAATGGCAAATATTTAGAACATGTGGAGCTTAATATGAGATAAGGCATATATATGACTTTTGTGATGCATAAGCATAGGTAAGGCTAGGATATAACAATGAGCACATTATATGGAAATATAAAGTCCTCCATCCTCTTATCAAGCAATATGTCTAAAGCAACATCAAATTTTTCCTCCTTTCATGATTTTCAAGAAAATATGCACTTCATTGTGACTTCCCTTTACTAGGCAATTTCATGTTATATCTCTAATGAATCCAATTTTGCATCGTCAAATTCAATATAAAGCTTCCATGACATTAATCAAAATTTTCAATGGGTGTCATTTTTTCAAACTTTGGAAAACATGCATGTAAGCACATAAATCAATAATGAATTCCAAAATAGCCATGTATAAGCAATTCATGAAATAAACCTTAAAAATGCACACATAATGCCAAATAAAACAAAATATGCCTAAAGTAAGCCCTTCCCCCACCCCATACTTAAACATTACAGTGTCCTCACTGTATGAAAACAAGGGTAAAGAAAGAAACTCACTAGACAGGTGTGCAGATCGTCGGGAATCGAGTGCTATGCTCTGGGCCGAGTCTGATTTAGTTTACTTCTATCCCCATGGACCTGAAAAATGTAGAAGAGAAATACCCACAATAGAAAGACTAAAAGTTCAAAACCAAAAACAAACAAAAGCAACAATGTCCAAAAGTCCCAAAAATAAACGTCTATTTACAAGCTCTAGATTTTATAGTCGCTAGGCCGACTTTCTCCATTAAGCATTAGCCTGGCTTGTCTTTGTCCGGAGGTATAGGTGGATCTGGTGGTTCCTCCGGTGGTGGGAAGCGTGGGATGTCATCCGGGGGCATCATGTGAAGAAGCTTAAACCTCCCCGAGTGGATGCTCCATTGCTCCACCAATTGATCTTCTTGGGCCCACACTGGCATCCATAAAGGAATATATAAAGGAAATTTGCATACGTCATCATCATACCTCTTCCGCTCCATTGGTTGATTTGTTTGTGCGTCTCCGCCATAGCAAAACGGTGGAGTGGGAAGAGATATTTCAACCTTATCGTACGAAGCTTCATGGCACTTTGCGAGCACCCCATACTTGAATATGAACACCAGTTGCTCAAAATCGTCGGGGATAGCCTTCACCTTATAAGGCAAAAGTGACTTTGAAATAACATGGGCAACGACGTCCAACTTCTTCTTTTTAGGCTCTTCTTCTTCTTGAGGTTCTTCAAATGGGTTCTCAAAGACAGATAGCAAAGTTGGATTTGAGATAGTGGAAGGACATACCTGGGTATCGACTGTAGATAGGTTGATATCGACTGGAGATGGGTCGACATCGACTAGGTGTTGGTCAGGGTCGACCTTAGGTTCATATCCTCCTTCTAGCAGGATTGAGGCTTCTGGTGGTGATTTTGACGATTCTTTTAGCTTCCTAAATGCGCATACTCACTCCAGCCATGCCTCCTCATCAACGATGTATAGCCATCTCAAATATTCCAATTCTTTTGCATACTGTCTCGCTCTTTCCCTTTCGAAATACTCTAAGATGTCCTGCATATACGTGTAGAAGAAAACTCAAAGAAAACGTGAGATCTAACTACCTAAGGCCCGAATGATAGCTTCCCCGGCAACGGAGCAAATTTGTTGTAAGGAGGAAATCGAGACTGCAAATTAAGATATAAATAAATCACAGTAAACCAGATCCCGTCCCTTGCAAATAATTACAAGACCTCCTCCTAATGTAGCAACGGGAAGTCAGGATCGATCAACGAGGAAGCGTGTCAGCGGATCTCAGGCAGCGGAGAAGTCTCACGGAAGTCGACAACAGGGGTCCAAGATCTCGAGTATAGTTACTCGACAGAAGATCGGACAGTCGAACGGCGCAGCAGCAAGCACAGGCGTTTTGGTCGATCTCGACAAGGCCTACTCGAGATCGAGTAAAGTCTTCGTTGACGTCGGGTTGTCTTGGTCCAGTTCCTGCACACAGAAGCTACAACGACCTGGGTCGAAGATCAGTAACTCGAGATCGACCAGACTTGGTCGAGATCGAGTAAGGGCAGAAAGTAAAAACGAAACGAAAGAAAGTAAAAACAAATGCTTTGGGGTTCGAACTAAACTGTATGAAAAAGACTTCCAAGATTGGGGTTTGCAACAACGATAACCAAGCATGCATAAGGCAGAAATAAAACAGATACTCATGCAATTTGCATCAAAGGATTAAGCTTTCGGCTTTTCCAACAATTATACAACTCTTTCAAGAAACCCTAATTGTCTCTACTGATTTTATGTTTATAATCCAAGTCGTTAGCATGGACCTCCATTAGATGGGTAATAAACACATAACAAGTAGTAGATGCTCAAAACATGATAAAGGTCGGATCTTTACCTCAGACACGCATGGCTATCGTAGGGCTCACCCCAACCCTAGAAGTGGGTGGACTACTCGCGCTTCATCGCAAACTCAGACATTGATTGAAAGAAAATAACAACTTGCATTAAATCAAAACAGAGCTTACAACCAAAGGAAGCCAATTCAGCTTTCGCTTCACCAACTCCTATTGGCCACTCACTCTCTCTCTCTCTCTCTCCTACTTCTCCTACTGAAATTGAATGAATAGAAATCAGCCCCCTAGGGCTTTATTTATAGGTTTCTAATCCTTGCTACTCAAGGATAGAAAGTCTATCTATATCTAAATCTAATTATCTACTTGCTTTAAGATAAATAAATAAATGGATAAAAGGAATTAAATCAAAAAGGGAAATTATATCTAAAATAGGTAAATCTTCCATGTGTTGATAGGTCTTGGTATGCCTTGATAGATGTGGATAGATCTCGGCAAAACTCGGACTCCTTCGGCCCCAAGGAAAGCCAAACCGCGTCGGACAGCAAAACCGCGTAACGCGTCTTCTGGAAGATTTCCTCGATCTCGAGTAAAATGGTGTCGTCGACTTCAGTGACTCGGCATGTCAGGTAGCTGGTCCTCGATGTGCTCGGAAGTGGCTCACAAATTTCCTCGATCTCGAGCATCTTACTCGATCTCGAGTAAAGGTGATCGATCATGGTTTGGCCTGGTGACGTCGAGCAACTTCTCTTCGACATGGCTCGGGTGCCGGCTTCCGGGTTCCTCGATCTCGAGTAGGTTTACTCTATCTCAAGTAGAGTGTAACCCGGCATGTCTTCGTCTTCGGCTTCTCGATCAGCTCCTCCTCGACCAGGCACTCCTTGGACATTTTTGGTCGATCTCGAGTAAAAGTACTCCATATCGAGTAAATCTCTCAGCTTTCTACTCTGTTCTTAAAACGCACTTTCCTGAGTCCTCGTTCGTCGGATTGACGCATATGACAATGCGTTGAAAAGCTCTTTCCGAGGGCTACAACTCTCATGAAGACATCGAAGCTTGATTCAGAACGAAGAATGGTGAAAATGGCCTTTTCTCCAGCTGCACCATTCTTAGCTGCTCCATGAGTTTCCTTTAAGCTCCAAAATGCGTCCGATTTCTGCGAAATATAACAAAAACTTGTGTAGACCTCCATATATTGCAAATAAGTGTAAACTACACAGATTCTGCATTATTCTAACCCAAATGCATGCAATGTATGCAGAAATCGATATAAAAGTAAGTGTAAAACATGACAAATTAGGCTCACAACAAATACAGATATCGGATCATATATTTGGTTAATATCTCTTTAGATATTTGATCAAGTATATTTTTTCATCGGATTTCAAAATTCTCTATGTTACATTTTATTTCCATCCGTTGAGATATTTTATTTTTGGAACAAAATATTTCGGATTATTTCCCTCCTATTTTAATGGGTTGATTTGAATTTTGAATTGAGATCTTTTAAATTTGGAAATGTTATCATTACCTACATTGGAACCCCAAACCCGTCCGATCACTCAAATCTCTTCTCTTTTTAAACCCAAATCCCACTAACTTATCCCATCACTTCAGAAAACCTAAAAACCCCTTCAACTCTCCTTTTTCAACCTCTCAAACCGACCTGAAACCTTAAGCCAATTACCTCCATGACCCCCAAAGCGAAGAAAACCTCCACTCCCAAAAGACTTGGCGCCACCCCCAAGGGACGCCATGCTACTGCTACTTCCCCTACACCTAAACCCACTCCTCAAGCTATCATCTCTATTGTTTTCAAGAGCACCATCGCTGAGAGAACGTCTACAGTAACCAAGAGCTCTAAAAAATGCTCAGAGAAGAAGCCTCTCAGTGCAAAACAGAAAGGCAAAAAGAAGGTCATCGCTGAGGAGGTGGATGAGGAGGAAGAAGAGGAGGATGTCGACCCTATTCTGGAAAGGGATGCCGCCAAGAAAGCTAAAGAAGAAGCCTTAAGGAGGAAAAAGGCCGAGGAGAAGGCCGAGCTTCCAAGGAAATTGGCCAAGGAGGAGGCCGAGAGAATTCGGAAAGAGGCTGAGAGGGAGGTTCCCAATGAGGAGGAACCAAAGGAAGAAGAAGAGGAGGATGATGAGACCGGTGATGACGAGGATGCTGAAGGAGACAACGATGATGGGTCCGCTGAGGACTCGGGGTTTGAGGACGAAAAGGATGAGGAGCACGAACCTGTTACCTCTCCTTCTCCTCCTCCTCTCCCATCTCCAAAGAAGCGGAAAGCTCCAGCAGCCAAGCCTCCCTCTCCCAAGTGCACTAGGAAGGGCACCCTCAGAAGCCTTGAGTCACCTGCCAAGAGGTCTGCTCCAACACAGACTCGAAGGAAGAATGCTGATCCTCCTGCCCTTATTCAGGTAAACAAATCCCTCCCCTCTTCATGGTTTGAAAATGTTGAAATGGCTGGTAAGTGGGTAGATGAGTTTCGAACTCGTAGGATCTGCTGTTCTGATTTTTTAGATATTGCGTTCTTTGAAGCTTTGAATTTACCATACATTGCTCTTCTTAAAAAATCTTCAGCCTGGACCCTTCTCAATCTTGATACCGTCTATTATCCCCAACTCACCCGCCTGTTCTACATAAACCTCAAAGCCAAACACACTGACGATTGTTGGTTCTTGGAATCTGTCGTCAAGGGAGTTAGAATATCTTTCAACTCCTTTGACTTCACTGATTTCCTTGGCCTTCCTAGCCCTTGTCCACCCTCTCAAGAAAACCCCTCTAAAGAAGACTGCATTACCCTTGCCCGTTCCAAATACCTCTTACCCGAAGCATCCACCATCACCTCAAAGCAGCTAACCCATTCATCCCTTACCCTAGAGGCAAAAATTATCTTTAACATCATTGTGCGTTGCCTCTTACCCCGTCTAAACTCCGGCTCTCTCCTGACCGACAATGCCATGGTCCTACTTTACCGAATCCTCAATGGCCTTGATCTTGATCTGGCCAACACCATTTTAGGATCCATGACTCACACTAGAAAAGCCAGGAAATGAACTCCCCTCCCCTTTCCTACCCTTTTGACCCAAATCTTCAAAGCTTCTGGAATAGATTTTAAAAATGAAGAACAACAGCGTCATATGGGTAAGTTCGACTTCAAGAGTCTTAAGAAGATAGGCATCACTCGGTCCCCCCAAGGGACTTTGAGTCTTGTCTCTCCATCAAAGGCTCTTCCCACTACCTCAGCCATTGATGAGCGCA
This sequence comes from Persicaria tinctoria, assembly GCA_037127255.1. NCBI lineage: Eukaryota > Viridiplantae > Streptophyta > Magnoliopsida > Caryophyllales > Polygonaceae > Persicaria > Persicaria tinctoria. Next base: position 58,135,709 of record JBANSL010000007.1, on the reverse strand, counting down.
TGGATAACCTGGAGTTAGGCTTGGAGGAAGTTCGCCTGGAAATCAAGGAGCTGCACAAGGAGTTCATGATGGAGATGAGCGAGATTTCCAAGTTACTGCAAAGTATGAGGTCGTTGCTCACTGATGATGCTCTGGATGATGAAGCCTAGCCTTACCCTACCCCATCCTTGTCCCAAACTTGATACATTGCTGGTTGTGTTTGGAAACTGTTTCAAAACTGTTGGTGACCGTTTTGCCTTACCCTCCTCTCTTTGTTGAAAGACAAAAAGGGGGAGATGTGATCTGTTGTGGTTTAGACTTTAAACTTTTTAACTGCTGTGAAGGTCTTGGAAGACCTTGGTTTTGCTTTTGGTTGGATATTTTCATGTTTTTAACTTATGATCCAACATTTGTCTAACCCATGCAGGTACTTAGTCCGATTTTGCTTTTATTATATTTGTTTGACTAAGTTGCAGGGATGCACAGGTTTTGTCTTTCATCAAGGGGGAGATTGATAAATCCACTCCCTTGATGAAAATCGGAATAAGTTTCAAAGGCCTTGACAGTCTGTTTGTGTCAAAGGTCTTGAAGCTTTAGGAGTGTTGATGAAACACAAAACCTGTTCTCTGTATTATTATGCTCGAATATTATTATATGTTATTATATTCTTCCAATATATTATTATATATTCACTAACCGTTCAGGAAGCTTTTAGATTTTATATCATTCCTTAAGCGTTCAAAGATGAGAAAGATCAAATCGTGATCATGGCTTCCGAAGTTTCCAAAGATAGAAGATTGTGCTCAAGCCATGATCCTCTCTTAGCCATTGGTGAAGATCCATGGCGCCGATCTGTTCTCTATAAAGAAAAGGAAGAAAAGAAGACAAACACATTATTCGTTGAACACAAGCTTTCATACACTCAAGCCTTCAAGCGAGATCTGTCTTCTTCGTGTGCTCTCTGCTACTCCTTAAAGAGTCTGTTATTTCATTTTAAAGCATTTGAGAGTTACACGGTGAGCTTATAGGATATATTTTGTGATAGTGTTATACTCGAGAGTTTGTAACTCAGGAAGTGAACACTAGGCGATTGATTCACTAAGTGTAAGAGGATTGTACTAGATAGCATAGAGAGGTGGGGTTATTCTAGATTGGTCTAGGACTCCAAGGGTAGGTGAGTTGACTAGATTGCAATTGTATTGGAGAGAGGCTTCTTGGTGAGCTATTAGGATCCTAAGTCTTGTGAATCAATAAAAGTCGGTTGAATGCTAGGGTTGTGGAAGAACCCTAGGCGGGGACGTAGGCCAAGTTCGTGCCGAACCTCGTAAATAATTCATCGAGTCGTTTATTTACTGCTTTACTTTATTTCCGCACTTGGTTCGAATTATTTCACTTTGTGATTCAGGTTTTCAGAGAAAAGACTAAGTCTAATCTCAAAGGGTTTTGCACGACCTTCAAAAGTCTTGAGACTATCTGCGAAAAACCGGCATACTGATGTCCGCATTTTTAGTCTTATTTTACATTATGTTTTCATTCCATTCAAATCCTTTTATTAGCTTTTATGTTGGGAAAGTAAGGAAAATGTGTAGTTATGCTTAATATTGCAAGATATGGAGTCTACACAAGCTTTGGTGTGATTTTGTAGGTTTGGGAGCTGATTTGGAAGAGTTTTGACGCACTTTAGAGCTTAAGGAAAAATCATGAAGGCAATGGAGAAGCCAAGCGAAAGCAAAAAGAGGTGCAGCTGGAGAAAAGCCTTATTTTCGCCATCCATCACTTTGATTCAAGATCTGGAGCCTTCATGAGATTTGTAGTCCTTGAAAAGATTTTTCCAACGCATATTCATATGCGTCAATCGGATTAACGAGGACTCGGGAAAGTGCGATTGAAGACAGAGTCGAAAAGCTGGAAAAAATCAGAAGTTACTGCATTCGAACAGATACCTCGGCGCCGACACCCAGACCCTCGGCGCCGATACCCTGCGCACCAGCATAATTTTCTGCGGGCTGTTTTAATTACTTTTTGGGCTTTTTAATTAAGGTTTTCTTTTAAATCTCTTTTAGGATATTTTATTTAGATAGACTTGGGATATTTTTTCCTTCTTTAGATATATTTTATTATTTTCCTAAAATAAAATCTCTTTCCTTGGAGATTAGGTTAGAAATTCTATCTTTAAATAAAGCCAATTAGAGGCTAATTTGGGGGATCTGGGACAACACACACGCCTGATTTTTACAGCAGCAAGGAACGGCGTTTTTTGGGAGTTTTGGTTGAAGGCTTGAACGTTAATTTAAGGTTTGATTTATGCAATTTAAGATTATGAATTCTTCCATTGTTTTTGTGTTTTTCTTTGCAATGAGTGAGTAGTTCCCCCATCTTCTAGGGTTGGGGTGAACCCAACAATGAGCATGTGTTTGAATGAATGAATCTATGTTTATTTGATGTTTTTATCTTATTCTACCCATGTGCTTAACCCTTTGATGAAAGTTTAAGGGAATTCATTGTTGCAATTGAATTGAAAGAGGAGATTGTTAACATTGATAGTAATTAGGGATCTTTGACGAAAATAAAAGAGATCTAATTAATGAAAGGTAGAAACAAATAGGTTTTATGTGATCACCTCTATTATCTATTTGTTGAGTATGCGAAAGCTATCTCTTTATGATAAAAGGATGATTTCTCATATGATTCATTGATTTATACATGTGTTTGTTGTTGTGGTAAGCCCTAATCTTGGAAGTTCTTTCTCATATACTGCATCCGTGTTATTTACTTATTATTTGAGCCGATTTAAGTGAATTTGTCATAAATTAAAGCAGCCACTTTTGCCCTTAATTCCCCTATTTTCGACCATAAAAACAACTAGGATAGAACCGCTGACATACTCCCTTGGATCGACCTTGATTTCCACTATACTATAGAGGGATTCGAGCATAAATTTATTTGATTAGAGTGAGCATAGGCATCGATCTCCCCTCACGCACACGTCAAATTGGCGCCGTTGCCGGGGAGTAATCAATCGCGCCTAGTCTAGTTGTTTTAGGGTTGGGAATAGCCCATCCCCACCTTTCTTTTTAATTTTGTTTTCTTTGTTTTATTTGAAGGTTTATGCGAAGAAGTGACCATCCTCTATACGATCCATTCACCGAGCCTGAACGTGTTCTACACCAACGTCTAAAGGAAAAGCTTAGGCAAAAGATGGAGGATTTGGAGACACTTCGTGCGGAGCTAGAAAGGCTTCGCCAAGAGAATCAAGAGGCTGCGCAGCGGGAAGTCGTTGCTAATCAAGCTCGGCAAAGAGAGACCGAGGCTGCTAGGATAGCAAGGGAGGAGGCCGAAAATCTTAGGGAAGAGTTGGAGAGAATTCCAACCAATGCTCGTCAATACATGCACCCTACGCTGCGGGTGCCGGAGTCGGCGATCGTTCTCCCCAATATCAACTTTGAAATCAAGACTAGCTTCCTCACCATGGTGAAGCGGACTCCTTTCGAAGGGAAACCCAACGAGTGCCCTATGGAGCACATGAAGGAGTTCAAGGAGATGTGTGATACTATAGCCGATGGAGCCAACTTGGAATATGTTCGCTTGAAGGCTTTCCGCTGGTCCTTAGTGGGAAAAGCCCTTCATTGGCTCGAAAGCTTGTCGCCGCGATCCATCAACACATGGAAGGATCTTCATGATCTATTCATGAGCAAGTTCTTTCCACCTATGAAGACGACGGAGCTGCGCATAAAGATCACGACCTTCAAGCAATTGAGGAATGAAACTCTCGCCGAAACTTGGGAGAGGTTTAAGGAGTTGATTCGCCAATGCCCTACTCATGGGCAACCACCTTTTGTTTTGCAAGAGATCTTCTTCAACGGCATCAACTCGGCTACTAAGGATCGGATCAACATCCACACATCCTATAGGTACATTGAGATGCTTCCTCAGGAGGCGTGGGATGCACTTGACAAGCTCACGGACTTTGATACTACTTATGGGACTCCCACGAACATTGATGCGAGGCCTTCCCCATCAATGCCACTTTATCAACCTTCCGATGAGATTGACCCTGATGTGCGACAACAATATATGGAGGATGAGAATAGAAAATTGAAGAAGCAAGTAAGATTTCTCTCCAACAACAAGCCATGCATAGAGTGTGGGTCTACTTCCCACGTTACCAACGCTTGCCCACATGTCGAACAAGTGCAATCCGCTGATTCATATGGAGGAGCAAACTACATGAGAGGTCCTTATAGGAGCCAAGGCAATTACTACCAAAGGAACGATGGGCACTCCAATTGGGGTAATCATCCTCCTCAACATGATCAACGGCCCCCATATAGACCTCCAGGCCATGTGGATCGTGAGCAACCTAGGGATGATATGAGATCTATTTTGGAGGAGCTAAGGAAAGGCCAAGCTGAGGCCAAGGCGGATGCTAGACAGTCCAGTTTGGAGATCAATACGCAGCTACGAGGCATGAATGCAAGGTTTGGGGACATAGATATTTGGAGGAAGAACGTTGAGACCCAATTGGGTCAATTGGCGGCTCAAATTCCAAAGCCAAGTGGCCAACTACCCGGCCAAAATGAAGCCAACCCCAAATCCCAACATATCGCAGCCATTCAAACAAGGAGTGGGAAGGTTCTACCGGAAAGGGAAGCCAAGGGGAAAGGAGAAAAAATCGGCCAACCCAACACAGGCCTCGGTGCCGACACCTCTACCCTCGGCGCCGACACCCTGACAGTGAACAAACCTACTGCATTCAAACAGGCCCTCGACGCCGACACCCCTGACCTCGGCGCCGACACTCTGACAGCAAACCAAGCTACTGCAGAAACTTTTGTGGGCACACAGACCCTCGGCGCCGATACCCCTGACCTCGGCGTCCACACCTCTGGGATATTTTATCCTTCTTTAGATATATTATATTATTTTCCTAAAATAAAATCTCTTTCCTTGGAGATTAGGTTAGAAATTCTATCTTTAAATAAAGCCAATTAGAGGCTATTTTGGGGGATCTGGGACAACACACACGCCTGATTTTTACAGCAGCAAGGAACGACGTTTTTTGGGAGTTTTGGTTGAAGGCTTGAACGTTAATTTAAGGTTTGATTTATGCAATTTAAGATTATGAATTCTTCCATTGTTTTTGTGTTTTTCTTTGCAATGAGTGAGTAGTTCCCCCATCTTCTAGGGTTGGGGTGAACCCAACAATGAGCATGTGTTTGAATAAATGAATCTATGTTTATTTGATGTTTTTATCTTATTCTACCCATGTGCTTAACCCTTTGATGAAAGTTTAAGGGAATTCATTGTTGCAATTGAATTGAAAGAGGAGATTGTTAACATTGGTAGTAATTAGGGATCTTTGATGAAAGTAAAAGAGATCTAATTAATGAAAGGTAGAAACAAATAGGTTTTATGTGATCACCTCTATTATCTATTTGTTGAGTATGCGAAAGCTATCTCTTTATGATAAAAGCATGATTTCTCATATGATTCATTGATTTATACATGTGTTTGTTGTTGTGGTAAGCCCTAATCTTGGAAGTTCTTTCTCATATATTGCATCCGTGTTATTTACTTATTATTTGAGCCGATTTAAGTGAATTTGTCATAAATTACAACAGCCACTTTTGCCCTTAATTCCCCTATTTTCGACCATAAAAACAACTAGGATAGAACCGCTGACATACTCCCTTGGATCGACCTTGAATTCCACTATACAATAGAGGGATTCGAGCATAAATTTATTTTATTAGAGTGAGCATAGGCATCGATCTCCCCTCACGCACACGTCACATACTCTATTCAACCCCCCTTCTAGAGTATCTTTACATTACTTTGTTTTACTTTATCGAACCTTCAGTCTTCCATCTTTGGACCTAAGCTTTGAAATCACAATCAAGAACACAAATTAGTAGCAAAAGCTTGGCACCCAGTTGGTACTGGTGAGGTAGGTGGTGGTATGGTAAGGTAAGAAAAAGGGATGGGCTTTTCTGAACCTTAAACACAGTTAAACAAGGCGCGATTGATATCTCCCCGGCAACGGCGCCAATTTGACGAGAGGGTTTCTCGACCAAATAAATTTGTAGTCAAGACCCCCGCTATAGTATAGGGGAGTCAAGTTCGTCCTCATGAGAGAAGTTAGCGGTTCTAGGTTTAGTGTGTTTTGGGGTTCAGGGATAGCAGGAAAAGGTGATGAGGGTGGTTGTCGACAAAGAATAGAGGAGTCGATATCGAGGGATGGAGAGAGAATGGTGGTTTGATATCGAGTAGAATATGTGCCGAATAAAAATAATAAAATAAAACAAATAAAGATGCAAACTTCCAAGGTTAGGGATCACCACAACAATAAACATATGTGCATATCATAAATCACATAAAGATGCATGTTTTATATCAAATAACTTTCGTTATTAATAAATAGGAATATAGAGGGTTTCGCATAAACCCTAAGTGTTACTACCTTTTCTTAATTAGGATTAGTTGTCTCTTGCAAATAAACCCTAATTACTGTCCAAATTCATAATAAGATCACTTTCGCTTCAATATTATGAATAAGGAATTTCCTCAACTCTCGCAAAGGATTAAGCACTTGGGTAGATGATAATAAAGACATACAAATTCATAAATTCATAAATTAAACATACATATCTATTGTTGGGAAAGAAATTAGAAACAAACCATAATTAAAGAAATTAACTTTAACATAAAATAAAATAAACTAAAACTTACAAAACTTTCCAAACGTTCCTCCTCTCTCTCCTCTCTCGCCTCTTCTCTCCTTGCGCCTGAAGACAGCTTTGCTTGAATGAATGAAAATCATCCCCTAGGGCTTTATTTATAGCCTTCATTCCAAGCTAATAAGGAAAATATCTAATGTGGATAAATCTTCCTTGAACTTGATAGATCTTGATAGAATTTGATCTCGAAAATATCTCCATTGGATTTGGATAGAAACTTAACAAGACTCGGATTTACTCGACGTCGACCACTGGGGATTTCCTCGATATCGAGTAGAATTCCTCGATATCGAGTAGCATTTTCTCCGTCTTCCGCTCATCTACTCGATTCCGGCTTCTGGACGCAAAGTCGACTTGGGTTTTCCTCGATATCGAGTAACATGTTCTTCGTCTTCAGTCTCCTTGGTCTACCTCGGCTCCAGGACAGCACCTCGACGTGACTTTTCCTCGACATTGAGTAAATTCCTCGATGTCGACGAACAACTTCAGCTCCCAGCTTCACTTGTCGATTTCTGGGGTCTTTACTCGATTTGGGTTTGGTCGATATCGACTAAAATTACTCGATATCGAGTAAATCTCTCAGCTTTTCTGCTCTGTTCTTGAAACGCACTTTTCTGAGTCCTCGTTCATCGGATTGATGCATATGACCATTCGTTGGAAAGCTCTTTTCGAGGGCTACAACTCTCATGAAGACATTACAACTTCATTCAGAATGACGAATACCGAAAAATGGCCTTTTCTCCAGCTGCACCATCCTTAGCTTCTTCATGACTTTCCTTTAAGCTCCAAAATGCGTCCAATTTTTGTGAAATATAACAAAAACTTGTGTAGACCTCCATATATTGCAAATAAACATAAACTACACAAATTATATATTATTCTAACCCAAATGCATGAAATGTATGCAGAAAACGATATAAAAGTAACTATAAAACATGGCAAACTAGGCTCACAACACCGATCAAGCAAGATAACATTAATAATATAATCATCAGCACAAGGAAGTTGATGGAATTATAATAGAGGAAATATAACTTCAATTAAAAACTCATAATTCAATAACCAATTCTCGAAAACCTAAGCGAAACACTAGGCAAATTAGCCGATCATGGCTTACCTAAGCTCTATTCTCTTCTATGGTGATTGATCTACTTGAATGAATGACAAAACTAAGCCTGAAACATCCTATTTATAAGCTTAAGGTCTTGCATAAACAAGTTAAAAGATAGACAAATTAGATAGAATATTCCTAAACAAACTAGATAGAAGATAGACTTTCCATATTTAGTTCAACGTCGGATTTTGCAGCAGCGAAAAGAATTCCACTAGCAGCGAGTTGTCTTGATCGATCTACCGTTGGATTTTCGCTAGCACCTCGCTAGCAACGAATGCCCATGCCTTAGAATCGCTGGAGCAAGTCCGGCCATCTGCAACTGCAAGTGTGTGCTTGTCTTCGTCGAGGGCTAAGTCTTTTATCACATATTCTCCATCGTTGATCCCATCAAGAGGTCTTTTATCAAGGTTGTAATGGGGTTTGGTAAAGAATTAAGGCAAAGGAGAATTTATGGTCATGTGGTGCTCAAAATCCGGGAATCAAGATCCTAGACAATCAATCATCAACCATCCACTCTCTCAAAATATCATTTTAAACTCAAGCTCCCACAACAACTTTATAAAAAGACATTCATCTCTGAACCAAAGATTATTTTCTAATTCTCACATTCATAATTATGAAGAAGATAAAAGGCTCAAATTTATGCTTTTATTTTTCTTTCATTTTTCATTTTTCTTTTCATTTTTTTTCTTTCTTTAGAGCCAAAACAATAATGCACAATGTGAGGAATAAAACCAAAATTATATAATCATCCGAAACTTGTAACTCACTCAACAATATTCTCTTTTCCACTCAAACATATCAATCATTCACCAATTTTAATCCTAATCCCCGGATAGGGTAAAGTTTATCATCAGCTAGGATAAGTTTTGTGGAGCTTCAAAGAAAAGGATAAGGCTCAAATTTGGCTACAAGCAAAGGACACAAATGTCGGGTGGATATGGATAATAATATGGCTGAAAAAATCATGCCTCTATCATTTGAAACTCATAAGCAATAGGCATATAAATTCGGCCTCAAATATAGATAACGATGTCAATCTCAAGAGGTAAGTGCATAAGGAGAGCATAAAGTCACACAAGAAAGCAAAAGGCAATAAATATGATGAAAATTCCTATAAGACCAAAATTCCTCACTATAAAAAGTTTTGTTGGATTTCAATAATGCCTATAAGAATCATACTTGCTCAATTAAACTAACAAGTCATGCTGCAATGAAAATCAACAGAAGTATGTGACAAGATTAGCCAATTCAAACATATCATGGGATTTATAGGTTAAGCTCATGAACTCAAATAAAATAAAGGACAATTAAGGCAAGATGGGTATTTGAATAATAAATGAATGCAATGCATGATATTTTTTTGGGTTCTTGAATGTTTTCAATTTTTTTTCTTTTTTTCTAATGCAATATATATGCTAGAAATTAAATATGATATGCATGCGAAAATTTTTAAATATGACCTAACTAATGCAATATGTAAACTAAATCCCTCCCCCACACTTGAATATTTCATTGTCTCTAATGAAATAAAGACAATAAAAATTAAACAATGGAAAGAGGTGAGAGAGAAAGAAAACTTACTAACTCAATGTGGTAGTGGAAATTGGGTGTGCCACCCAAAGGGTGCCCAAGCGTTGAATTGGGACATGATCTCCTCATGTTTCCTTTGTTTTTGATTCATGAGAATGGTATGGTTCTCCTCTATTCTGCGAGCCATGGCATCTTGATGCTTATTGATATGACCGAAAGCACTCTCAAAATAGCCATGGGATGGATATTCATCATAAGACTCTCCGTTGTACCCTCCATGTGATGAACTAGCTCCCCTCGCCATGAGAATCTCTTGGATAGAGCGTCACCACTTGCATCTCCGGCTCATATTCCATCTCCGTGTGTTCTTCATATGGCTCCTCATAAGCCTCATAGTTGGCCGCCGGAGGTGGCCCCAATGGTAGGGCGTCGGGTGGAATATATAAATCGGTGAGGGAAGGACCAGTGGGTAGTGGGCGAGGAAGTACCAAAGTGTAGGCCCTATTGGCTCTGACATACCAAATGAAGCTCCTCCCATCATCATTCCCCCTCACTATGTTAGCCTTTTTTAGAGAAACCAAATCAAGCCTAAAGTTGTTCGCGAGTGGGACATAGTTATTTAAATCAACATACAGCTCCATCGCAATCAATGTAAACAACCCCCCAAAACCAATCTTTACCTCTTTTTTCCGTGAAAGGGTCTTAATAACATCGAAACAAGCATTAAAGAAAAGATCAACCAAATCAGGAGTATCATGCTCTTTTGGAAACAAGCAAGTCATCCACACCCAACTCCCTTTGGAGACCTTGTTTATCTCGGCATGCTCCAAAAAAAGTGTTGCTCAATACCTTGTGGAAAAGCCGAAGAGATGGGTGGACGATGCTAGAGTTGTAGTCATTGCTGGAGGTCATGACCTTTTGTGTGAATTGCAACCATGTTTGGTGAGGGGTGGAGCTGCGTGGCAATTGAGACAAATGGGCGGTGGCATTGCCCGTGATCCCGAATATATCTTTTAATTCATCAAAAGTCATAGATCTATTCTCCCCACCTAATCGAAAAATAAAACCTTCATCACTAGACATTGCAAAGGTTGCAAAAAAACTCCCTAACCAAGTCCAAATAAGTGCGGACACACTTGTCTACTAAACCATCAATGTCTCCAATGCTCATAAAAGCACACACACTCTCCTCAAGTCCCAACATTCGCAATGTGCAGATATCAAAAAATTTCATCCAAATATACCAACGAGTCCCAAGATCGACCCACTTAGTCCTTTGAGCTTTATTCAAATCTCTAGGCCTAACCATGGGCGGAGAAGCCGTAACAACTAAAATAAAAAGATGAAGACTGAGGACTCACAAAGAGGGCGATGTACTGTAATAATTTCACTGGCAAGGAGTGGCACTCGCTAGTAGCGACTCAAGCCATGCCAAGGTGAACCGGGAAGAGTGTTGGGAAGACTCGATGGCAGCGAAAATTTTCACTGTCAGTGACGAGGATCAATTGTTGGGCTCGCTGGTTCTGTAGGTTCGCTGGTGGCGTAAACTTCTGCCGGCAGGGAAAACTTCACTAGTGACGGTTGTGGTGGCGACTACTGTTCCGCGGGATCGAGTTGAAGCTTTCGAAACTCTGGCGTTATTTTCCAAATGTCGGAATTCCAAAATTTCTTCATGAAAGTTTCCAAACTCAACCCAATCTACGCAATGGTGGAAGAAAGAAAGGGAATTGGATGATTTTGTGGTGATGAGGTGGTTGATGGGTGGTCGGAATATAGCTAATGTGGTGTGATTGCATAGATCGGCTCGTCGGGAGTCGGAATCCAGTGCCGGAATTTTGTTTCGGACTGGTGGAGATTGTGGTATGGCTATGGAGGTGTGAAGCTTGAAGGATCTTCAATGGAGTTTTTGAAAGGAGGAAGAAGAAGGTAAAAAGGGGATGATGAAATATGGATAATGGGTAAAAGGTAAATAGGTAAAAAGAGGAAGGCTAATCTCTCTCTCTCTCTCTCTCTCTCTCTCTCTCTCTTTTCGATCCAAGTGGGTCCATTATTTTCTTCGGAGACGTCAAAACTCGCTACCAGCGGGTCGGGTTCGCTGACAGTGAGAAGTGCTGATGTGCCCGACTTCTCCTGGGTTGCGGGCTTGCTGATCTCCCTGGTATGCATTTCAAATTTCTGGGTTAGATTTATACACAATATGTGTAGTTTATACTTATTTGCCAATTATGGAGGCCTACACTAGTTTATGTTTAATTTTGCAGAAATCGAGACACTTCACAAGCAATTCGGAGAAGGAAGAAAACCATCAGAATGCTCGAGGTAGACTACAGAAAGACCAAGGTCGAGTAGCAGCTGAACCAGAACACATCGAGCAGAAGAGAAGGAAAAGCCACTCGATAGGACTACTCGATGTCGAGTACTCTACTCGATATCGAGTACTTTTGGTCAACATTCACTCCTTTGACCGAGATCGAGCACTAGATGAGCACAAGACCACTCGATACAACGAAGACTGGTCGATGTCGAGAAGTTTACTCGATGTCGAGTACATCCTGGCGACCAATCCGAGTCGAGATCGAGTGGAGATTCGGATGAGGAGATCACTTACCTACCAAGGCACGAAGATCTATCAAGATGAAGAGATATTTATCCACTTTAGGAATTCTTATATTTACTTTAGGGAATTTTAATTGTTTTATTTTATTTATTTGTTACAATTATATCTCAGGAAAGAGATAAATAGATTTAGATAGAGATAGACTTGCTCCTTCCTTGGATAGCAAGGAGTGGAGCCTATAAATAAAGCCCTAGGAGTTGCTTTTTCATGAATTCAAGTCAAGTCGTCTTTGGGCGCAAGAAGAGAGAAGAGAGGGAGAGGAGCCGAGTAGGAGAAGAGGATGAGAGATTGGATGGTTTTGTAAGTTTTAGTTTGAATTTAATATTAAAGTTGTTTTCTTTTATTATGTATTGTTTCTAATTTCCTTCTTCTATGGTTGGGGTGATCCCAACATAGATATGTGTGTTATATTTATAAATTTATGAATTTGTATGTCTTTATCATCTTCTATCCTATATGCATAATTCTTCTACGAGATTAGTAGATGATCTTTATTTATAATATTGAAGCGAAAGTGAACTTATTATGAACTCGGATTAATTATGAAATTGGGATAGTAACACTTAGGGTTTATGCGAAAGCCTCTATATTCCTATTTGTAAATGACGAAAGTTATTTGATATAAAGCATGCATCTTTATGTGATTTATAATCTACACATATGTTTATTGCTGTGGTGATCCCTAACCTTGGAAGTTTTCTCTTTTATTATTCTATCTTTGTTATTTTGAAGTTTTTGCGCATCAACACAACATCAAACCAACATGCCCTCTCCATCCGTCGACATCGACCAAGTCTTAGTCGACACCGACAATAACCCCCGCCACTTTTTCCCACTATTCCCAAACCCCGAAACCAAGTAAACCTAGAACCGTTGACTTCTCTCTTGAGGACGAACCTGACTCCACTATCCTATAGCGGGGTGTTGACTACAAATTTATTTGGTCGAGAAACTCTCTTGTCAAATTGGCGCCGTTGCCGGGGAGATATCATCTGCGGCTGGTTTAGTTGTGTTTAGGGTTTAGGAGTAGCCCGCCTCTTTTTCTTGTTACTACCATATACCTATCCTACCACCCACCTCATTGGTACCAACTATTTACCGAGCCCTTTGCTACTAATTTGTGGGTTATGTCTGATTTTTTAAGCTTAGGTACAAGATGCAGGACACCTTCGATTGTTACGAAGGTAAGCAAAAGAATTAGAATATTTGAGATGGATATACATGGATAATGAGGAGGCAGGGCTTGAGGGAGTATAAGCATTGTGGAAGCTACGAGATTCCTAAGAACCATCTCTAGAAGCCTTAATCCTGCTAGAAGGAGGATCCAAACCTGAGGTCGACATCGACCAACACCTAGTCGATGTCGACCCATCTTCAGTGTCGATATCGACCTATCTATAGTCGATACCCAAGTATGTACTTCTTCAATCTCAGTTCCAACTTTGCTATCTATCTTTGAAAAACCAATTGAAGGACTCCAAGAAGTAGGAGAACTACCAAAGAAGGAGCCGAACGTCATTGCCCATGATTTTTCAAGGTCGCTTTTATCCTACAAGGTGAAGGTTATCCCCGACGATTTTGAGCAACCGATGTTCGTGAAAGTATCTCTTCCGACTCCACCATTGTGTTGTGGCAGAGGTATGCAATCAAGTCAACCTATGAAGCGGAAGAGAGACAATGATGAGGTATGTATCTTTTCTTTATGTCTTCCCTTATGCAGGCCAACTAGGGCTCGGGAAGATGAATGGGTGAAGCCATGAAGCGTTCATACGATGCCCCTGGATGACATCTCTCGCTTCCCACCATCGGAGGAACCACCAGATCCACCTATACCTCCGGCAAAGGATGAGCTAGGCTAATGCTTAAAGGGAAGTAGGTCAAGCTAAAGACTTAAAATTTAGCGCTTACGAGAGGCAACCCACTGTTAGTTTATTATTTCCTTTTTCTTAGATAATTTTACTTTATTTTATTTTCCGTACTTCGTGCAAGGTATTTCTTTTATAGATTCGGAGTTCTGGAGGTCTACTCGAGGTCGACTCTTGGCAGCACTTTACAACACCTATTTTCGAGCTTCTGCGCTTAATTTTGTGAGTTTATTCCTTTACCCTTTTTTTTATACAGTGAGGACATTGTAATCGTTAAGTATTGGGTTGGGGAATGAGTTACTTATATTTTATTTCGTTCATGTTTGATAGTTCTTCAATTGCTCAATACATGGTTACTTTGGAATTATTATTCATATCTATATGCTTACATGTTATTTTCCAAAGTTTATTTTTATCACCCCCATTCAAATTTTTTTATTAGTGTCATGGAAGTTTTAATTGAACTGGAAGATGCCAAATTGTATTCATTAGAGATATAGCATGAAATTGCCTAGTAAAGGGAAGTAACAATGAAGTGCATTATTTTTTGAAAACCATGAAAGGAGGTAAAATTTAAAGTTGTTTTTGACATATGCATGATAAGATGATGGAGAACTTTATTTTCCATATATTCTTAATTTATTCCTAGCCTTACCTATGCATATATGCATCACAAGGCATATTATGCCTTATTTCATATTTTTCTCCACATGATCTATAGATTGCCTATTTCTTTACCTTATTACCCATCCGGGGAGTATGTTGAGAAATTGATGTCATATTATGGAGATTATTATATGGTGTTGTGTTGTTATCATTATTTGGAGTTCTGGCAGGAGAATGATATTTTATGGAAAATTTAATAAGAGAAAGAAAATTCGGTCACCTCATGAGATAAAGGTAGATTGAGCCTGCTCGTTGAGATGTTAGTTCGGCGAGATGGGACACCAAGGTGAGGAGTCTGAAGCACTAAGTATCCGGGGTCATTCATGACACCCATGTTTGCGACTCGCGAGAAGGCAGTGTTGAGGTTAGAGACGTAAAATCATCAATAGTGAAAAAAGCAAAGAGAAAATTATGAAAGGATGAGTGATGTGGAATATCATATGAAGGGAGAAAGTGCATCAAAGCAAGAAAGCATGTTTGAAGAATTCTCCCTGGATTTAGCACCACATTGCCCAAAAATAGCCCACCACTTTGCCTTTTACCCTTTCTTCACCATGTGCATAAAACGCCTCTTGATTATTATTGCATTGTCACCCATAAATTATTTTTGCATAACCCTCCTTTTGTGAGTAGATGTTTCTTTTTATCCACATGCATGAATTTGTTCCATTAGTACCTTTTCGAGGATGGTAATTGATTGCAAGGCTATATAAGAATGAATCTAAGATGTTGAGAGTTTAATTCCTTCCCCTGTATGACCATTAAAAGTATTGCTTGAGGATAAACAAGCTTAAGTATGGGGTGTTGATGTGCGCTCAAATAACCATGATTTTTACTTACATCTAGATCGATTTCTGTTTGCATTTCATATTTATGGGTTAGATTTTTACAGAATCTGTGTAGTTTATGCTTATTTGCCAATTATGGAGGTCTACACTAGTTTTTGTTTAATTTCGCATAAATCGAGACACTTCACAAGCAATTCGAAGAAGGAAGAAAACCATTAGAATGCTCGAGGTTGACTACATAAAGACCAAGGTCGAGTAGCAGCTGAACCAGAACACATCGAGCATGAGAGAAGGAAAAGCCACTCGACAGGATTACCCGATGTCGAGTACTCTAATCGATATCGAGTACTTTTGGTCGACATTCATTCCTTTGGGCAAGATCTAGCACTAGATCGACGACCACAAGACCACTCAAGACAACGAAGACTAGTCGATGTCGAGAGTTTACTCGATGTCGAGTACATCATGGCGACCAATTCAAGTCGAGATCGAGTGGAGATTCGGATGAGGAGATTACTTACCTGCCAAGACATGAAGATCTATCAAGATGAAGAGTTATTTATCCACTTTAGTAATTGATGTCCATGTTTTTTGCCATGTTTTGTATTGACTTTTATATCGATTTCTGTATACATTTCATGCATTTGGGTTAGAATAGTACAAAATCTATGTAGTTTATGCTTATTTGTCAAATTATGGAGTCTACACTAGTTTCTGTTTAATCTCGCAGAAATCGGACGCACTTTGGAGCTTAAAGGAAAGTCATGAAGAAGCTAAGAATGGTGCAGCTGGAGGAAAGCCCACTTTTCGCCATTCATCATTCTCAATCAAGTTCTGATGTATTCATAAAAGTTGTAGCCCTCGAAAAGAGCTTTCCAACGCATACTCATATGTGTCAATCCGACAAACGAGGACTCGGGAAAGTGTGTTTAAAGAATAGAGCAGAATGCTGAGAGCTGAAGAGTGGTCAATATTGACCAGGCTGCTCGATATCGACCTAATCTTGGTCGAAAATCCCAGAATCAACACAAATCGACCAGCAGACAAGAAGACAACTCGATATCGACCAGTTTTGGTCGATATCGACCAACAAGTACTCGAGATTTCCACCAGAGCCGGGATCGAGTGAGCTGAAGGGAATCCGAGAAGATAGCTCGATATCGACCATAGTTGGTCGATATCGACCAACTGCCAGTGACGAGTCCAGGTCGATTCCAAGTTCTATTTCGAGTCCGAGCTGAAGATTCCAAGATAAGATTCCTTGCACATGAAGACTTTAGATTTTCTATCTTTTTATCTATCATAATTTTATATATCCTAAGGATTTATCTTGTTTACCTAAATTAGATTTATTTATTTCCAAGTAGAATTTATATCTTTAGGTTTAGATAGAGTTTCCTTACCTTGACTAGCAAGGATTAAGACCTATAAATAAAGCCAATGAGGCTAGTTTTTCATTCATTCAATTCTAGAGAGGAGAATAGATAGCGAGTAGAAGAGAGAGAGAGTGGAGGCCGAGAGTTGTTGTGTCCTGCGAGAGCGGATTCGGCTCCAATAAATAAAGCCAATGAGGCTAGTTGTTGATGTCTTTTGATGTCTTTTCATGTGATCAAAGGAACAAGGTTTCGCCTTGTTCCTTTGATGTGATTGCACGATTATTTCTCTTTATCTTGCCTTATGCATGTTTGGTTATCATTGTTGCAAACCCCGATCTTGGAAGTTTCTTTCACACATAGTTTATTCTGAAATCTACGAAGCTTTGTCTTTTATTTTACGTACTGCGTCCTACTCGATTTTGACCAACACTTGTCGATATCGACTTCTAATTCTCGATCCAAAAAGATCGCTGCTTGTTTGTGTTTGTGTTTCTTCATGTACATGTCGAAATCGAGCAAACTGGTCGATATCGAGCACTTAGGTCGATATCGAGTGACATTGACCGAAATCGACTACCTTCTGTGCAGAAATCCGGAAATCGACTAGAACTGGTCGAAATCCACTAATACAGGTCGATATCGAGCACTTCTCATGAGGTCAAAATTTGACGTGAGAATCCGCTAACTGAGATCTGCTGACCAGCTTCCTCGAGGATCGATCCTGACTTTCTATTGCTACATCGGGAGGGAGTCTTGTAATTATTTGCGTGGGCAGAGTCTGGTTTGATTTATATTTTTATATTTTGAACTCGATTTCCTCCTACAACAATAAATCCCATATTTACTTTAGGCAATTTTAATTTTTTATTTTATTTATTTATTACAATTATATCTTAGGAAAGAGGTGGATAGGTTTAGATAGAGATAGACTTGCCCCTTCTTTGGATAGCAAGGAGTGGAGCCTATAAATAAAGCCACAGGGGCTGATATTTCATGAATTCAAGTCAAGTCTTCTTCGTGCGCAAGGAGAGAGGGAGAGAGAGAGAGAGAGAGAGAGAGAGAGAGAGAGAGAGAGAGAGAGAGAGAGAGAGAGAGAGAGAGAGAGAGAGAGAGAGGAGCCAAGTGGGAGAAGAGGAGGAGAGATTGGAAGGTTTCGTATATTTTAGTTTGAATTTATTATTAAAGTTGTTTTATTTTATTATGTTTTATTTATAATTTACTTCTTCTAGGGTAGGGGTGATCCGAACATAGATATGTGTCTTATATTTATAAATATATGAATTTGTATGTCTTTATTATCTTCTATCCTATATGCATGATTCTTTTACGAGAGTAGTTGATGATCCTTATTTATGATATTGAAGTGAAAGTGATCTTATTATGAAGTTGAATTAATTATGAAATTGGGTTAGTAATACTTAGGGTTTATACGAGAGCCTCTATATTCCTATTTGTTAATGACGAAAGTTATTTGATATAAAGCATGCATGTTTATGTGATTTATAATCTACTCATATGCTTATTGTTGCGGTGAACCCTAACCTTGAAAGTTTTCTCTTTTATTATTCTATCTTTGTTATTTTGAAGTTTTTGCGCAACAACACGACATCAAACCACCCTCTTCATCTGTTGACATCGACCAAGTCTTAGTCGACGCCAACAACAACCCCCGCCACTTTTTCCCGCTATTCCCAAACCCCGAAACTAACTAAACCTAGACCACTGACTTTTCTCCTGAGGACAAACCTGACTCCACTATCCTATAGCTGGGTGTTGATTACAAATTTATTTGGTCAAAAAACCATCTTGTCACGAGGTTAGCTCAAAAAATATTCCGAAAACATCTATCTAATATGAATTGGAGATTTCTATCCTAATTAAATAAGTAAAAAAACTGACACTAATTAACTAATTATGAAATTAAAATTGCAAGATGTAAGGAGACATGCCAATAGGAATTTTGTAGGCCGTGCAATAGGCCCAAAGAGCATCATCTAACTGTTGGCTCCAATCTTATCGGTTTAGGGCAACCGTCTTCTCCATGATTCTCTTGATCTCTCTATTTGACACTTCGGCTCCCCTATTGGTTTGAGGGTGATATGCGGTGGATACCCTATGCGTGACATGATATTTCCTCAAGAGAGCGGCCACCGTCTTGTTGCAAAAGGGGGCACCTGGATCGGTAATTAATGAACATGGAATACCAAATATAGTAAACAAGTCCTTCATGAATCCTGAAACCACTTTAGAATCGTTTTTTTGGTGGCCTTCGCCTCCACCCATTTGGAGACGTAGTCCACCGCAAGCAAGATATAAAGATTCCCAAAGGAACTAGGAAAAGGTCTCATGAAATCAATCTCCCAAACATAAAAAATTTCACAAAACATCATCCTAGTTTGAGGCATCTCATTCCTAGTTGCAATATTCCCTACGTGTTGGCACTGATCACAAGATTTACAAAAAGCATATGCATTACGAAAATCGTAGGCCAATAGAATCCCGAATCAAGTACCTTCTTAGTCATTTTGTTAGGTCAAAAGTGTCCCCCACATGCATAAGAATGAAAAAAAGATAAAGACAACCCTTACCTCGTTATTTGGAAGGCAACGCCTAATAATTTGATCCGCACAATGCTTCCAAAGAAACGGATCATCCCAAACATAGAATCATGCGTTGTGGCAAATCTTGTCCTTCTTGTACTTCAAAAAGTTTGATGGAAACTCCTTCATGATGAGAAAATTGACAATGTCCGCGAACCATGGTCGAGGAACGTCGGCTGCCATCAAAGACAAGGGCGTAATAGAATCTGGATTCGCTGGCAATGAGTCAGGTTCACTGTCAGCGAATGGAGTCAAAATGTGACCTGGTGCCGACGACTTGAGAGGCTTTTTGATGACTGGACTCGCTAGCAGCGGACTGGGTTCGCTGGTAGCCAGGAGGATTCGCTATCAGCGAGTCATCAACATAACTTGAAAGAAAGTGTAGAGTTTCGTCTAGGAATTCTCCAAGTGCTTGTGGCGTTTGCTCAAACTATTCGGGTGCACAATGCGGCTAAGGCGGTCGACCACATATTTTTCCGCGCCCTTCTTGTCTTTGATTTCGATGTCAAACTCGCTCAAGAGCAAGATCCACCGAATAAGCCTTGGTTTAGAATCCTTCCTCCTCATGAGGTACCTAAGAGCTATATGATCGGAGTAGATTATTACCTTTATGCCTAACAAGTATGCGCGAAACTTATCTCAAGCGAACACCATGGCCAAGAGCTCCTTCTCCGTGGTTGTGTAGTTTCTTTGGGCTTCATTTAGCATCATTGAAGCATAATAGATGATGTGTGAGGCTTTGTCAATCCTTTGTCTAAGAACCGCTCCGACGACTGTTGTTGCAGGAGGATGGTCAAGTATGAAATAAATATGAAATATAGTTCAGATTGACTTCCCTGTCTCAGCAAATAAATACAAGACTTCCTCCCGTTGTAGTAAGAGAAAGGTCAGGATCGAATCCACGAGGAAGCACGTCAGCAGTTCTCAGGTAGCTATCAGATTCTCACAGACACAGCAGAAAAGCACAGAAACGAAGACAAAAGCAAGCAAAGCAAATAAAGCAAGGCAGATAACTCGATCTTGACAACAGACTCTTCGAGATCGACAAAGATCTTGTCGACACAGCAAGCAAATCGACAACAGTAAGTAACTCGACCAAAGTACTCGACCGAGCTTTCCTCGATGTCGAGAAGTACTCGATATCGACAAGAAGAACTCGACACAGAACACTGATCGACAACACAGAAATAAGTAACTCGATCTCGTCAAAAGAACTCGATGTCGACAACCTCCTCGAAATCGATAAGTGACAGAAAACGTAAATTGCAAAGCTTTTCGAACACAGAAACAAACTTTAACGGAATGAACTCAATAAACTAAAGACTTCCAAGGCTAGGGTTTCAACACCACAACAGTATCCATGCAAAGTAACACATAAAGGCATAAAAGATCATGCTTTCCATCTAAATAACTTTCGTTATTAACAAATAGGAATATAGAGGCTCTCGCATAAACCCTAATTGTTACTAACCCTTTTCACATAATTAATCCAAGTTGCATTAAGATCACTTTCGCTTCAATAATACCAACAAGGATCACCTTCAACTCTCGCAAAAGAATCATGCTCATAGGGAAAGAAGATGAATCGCATAAAAATCTGACCTTTATCGCATCGCCTCACATGGCCACCGTCGGGCTCACCCCAGCCCCAGAAGTGGGTGAACTACTCGCTCTTCATTGCAATAAAAGACATTGATGTAAAAGAAGAAACTTGCATAAAACTAAATCCAAAGCCTTTACAATCTTGGCAATCAACTTTCGCTGTAAGCCAAAACCTTAAAAACCTTAGAACTCCTAACTGTATCTCTGAATGGAACTAACTACTCCTCTCTGAATTTGAATGATTAAAACTGAGCCCCATGAGCTTTATTTATAGTGATCTATTCCTTGTTAGCCAAGGATAGAATAACTATATCTATATCTAAAATTATATCTAATAACATAAAGATAAAACATGGAATTAAATAAACTAAGATAGACTAGGATTATATCTAATGTGTTGGGTCTTCGATAGATCTTGATAGAATAGGATAGAATTTGTCGAATCTTGGCTTGCAAGCAATCTCCCGCTCGGACTTCTCCTCGAACTCGGCTTCTGGACTCCTCGACAATCTTCTCGACATGTCTCCTCGATATCGACAAAAGTTGTCGATGTCTAGAAGTTTCTTCGTCTGGAGTTCGTGCTCGACGTCTAGAACACATGTCGAGTTGATAACTCCTCGATGTCGACAAATCTTGTCGATATCGATAACTTTCCTCAGCTCCCACCTCTGTTCGTAAAACGCACTTTCCCGATGCCTCGGTTGTCGGATTGACGCATATGACCATGCGTTGGAAAGATCTTTCCGAGGGCTACAACTCTCATGAAGACATCACAGCCTGATTCAGAATGATGAAAGCCGGAAATTGGCCTTCTCTCCAGCTGCACCATTCTTGGCTTCTCCATGACTTTCCTTTAAGCTCCAAAATGCGTCCGATTTCTGTGAAATATAACAAAAACTTGTGTAGACCTCCATATATTGAAAACAAGTGTAAACTACACAGATTCTGTATTATTCTAACCCAAATGTATGCAATGTATGCAGAAATCGATATAAAAGTAAGTGTAAAACATGGCAAATTAGGCTCACAACAACGACGTAGTAGCTAGCATCACACATCAACTCAAATGGGAGGGTCCACACCAGGGCTTGAATGATTGGTGCGATGACAAGGCGACTTCTCAACTTGTGGAAAGTCTCAATACACTTCTCATCAAACTCAAATGAATGTGGTATCCTTCTTGAGGAGTTCACAAAGAGGTGCGGCGATCTTGGAAAAATCCTTGATGAATCGGCGATAAAATCCTATGTGACCAAGAAAAGAGCGAACTTCGCGCACATTAGTAGGGCAAGGCAAAGATTGAATGATGTCAATCTTTGCCTTGTCAACCTCAATTCCCTTTCCGGAGACAATGGGACCTAAAGCAATACCTTGCTCCACTATGAAGTGGCATTTTTCGAATTTCAAAACTAAATTTCACATCTTTTTAAAAGCAATGCCAAATAGTTTAAGCAAGAGTTAAAGTCATCACCATGAACGGTGAAATTATCCATAAAAACTTCAATGAACTTCTCAATGTATTCGGAGAAAATGCTTACCATACACCTTTGGAATGTACCCGGATCATTACATAGTCCAAAAGGCATTCGGCGATATGCAAAAGTGCCAAAAGGA
This sequence comes from Persicaria tinctoria, assembly GCA_037127255.1. Taxonomy (NCBI): domain Eukaryota; kingdom Viridiplantae; phylum Streptophyta; class Magnoliopsida; order Caryophyllales; family Polygonaceae; genus Persicaria; species Persicaria tinctoria. The sequence continues at coordinate 58,113,218 of JBANSL010000007.1, read as the reverse complement.
CATGTGAATATTGTCTTCTCTTGCTCCTCCCGTGCGATGGAAATTTGAAAGTAGCCCGAGTAGCCATCCAAGAAACAATAATAAGCTCTTCCGGCGAGGCGCTCCACCATTTGGTCAATAAAAGGGAGAGGAAAATGGTCCTTGCGAGTCTCCACATTCAATTTGCGATAGTCGATGCAAACTCTCCATCCGATTTGGACTCACGTGGGCACTAGCTCTCCTTGTTTTCCACGACCATACGTGATGCCTCCTTTCTTTGGAACCACCTGCGTTGGACTAACCCATTTACTATCGTAGATAAGATAGATCCTACCGACTTGAAGTAGCTTTTGAACTTCCTTCTTGACCACCTTCATCATTGGTGGATTAAGTCTACTTTGGGGTTGCCTTGATGGTTTGGCACCTTCCTCCAAGAGTATGCGGTTCATACACATAATTGGGCTAATTTCTTTGATGCCTGTAATTGTCCATCCAAGGACCGTCTTGTGTTCTTTAAGCACCGCTACCAACCTCTCCTCTTGCTCAAGGGTAAGCTTATTTGATAGTATGACCGGCAAGGTATCTCCATCACCCAATAAGGCATACTTGAGGTGATCCGGCAATGGTTTAAGCTCTATCACGGGTGCCTGCACAAGAGAAGGTAAAAGCTTCTCACTTAGGAGGGTTAGTGTTAAGGCATCATTCCTTTAGTGAGTGTGTTGGGCCTCTAATGCCCCCAAAACTTCATGTAAGTAAGGTGAAATAGAATATTTAAGCGAAAGCTTATCTAGAGGAGTTTCTAAGGCTGCATTCAATTCATCTTTTCCATTGAGATAAAAAATAACTTCTTTACAAGGCTCAATAGTATCAATAGCAAATAGAGAGTGTTCATCATAAGGATACTTCATTGCACCAAATATGCAATATTCTACCTTTTCTCTATCGAACTCCATAGTAAGTGAACCGAAATAGACATCAATCTTGGTTCAGGCGATCCTTAGAAAGGGTCTACCTAAGAGGATAGGCGTCTCCGCTACTCCACGCTACATGTCCAAAATAAAGAAATTTGCGAGAATGATTAGCTTGTCCACCATAACTAAAACATCCTCTAAAAACCCCCTAGGATAGATTTGAGAACGATTTGCCAATTGGATCACAACTCTTGTTTCTTGCAAAGCACCAAGACCAAGAGATTTATAGAGAGATTATGACATAACATTAATGGATGCTCCTAAATCTAGCAAAGCATGATTAAACTTAGCATCTCCTATTGTGCAACGGAATACCCGGATCGCTATAATTTTCGAGCATATGCTTCTGTAAGATAGCGGAGACATGTTCGCTTACTTGTACCTTTTACTTTCCCTTCAACTTTTGATTCTTCTTGACTGTGCACAATTCCTTCAAAAATTTTGCATAACGAGGAATAGCTTTAACTAGTTTGAGTAGGGGGATGTTTACCTCACACTTAGCGAATGTTTCAAAGAGTTCGGTGTCATTCTCCAAACTCTTTAGATTCCTCAAAGCCTTCGGAAAGGATGCCACCGGCTTATAATCATCAAGGAGAGGTTTGAAATCCACAACAGCTTGTCCAGACTTACCGACGTCAGCTTTCTGGGAAGAATCCGTTTTTAGCGAATCGGGTTTCACTAGTAGCATGTTGTGCTCGCTGACAGCGAGTCAATTTCCGCTACCAATGACTGGGATCGTGTCTGGTTCAACAGTTGCATTCATTTCCAGTGAGTCTTGTTTCGTTGTCAGCGTAATTTGCAAAGAACTTGTCTCTTCCTTGTCTTCTTCATGGCCTGCTTCCATAGTCTCTTCTAGGACTTCTTTTTCACCCCCAGGTGTGGCAAACACTTCCCTGCCACTCCTTAGGGTGATGGAGCTAACGTTCTCCCTGGCTTGGGTTGACCCCCACTTGTGGTGGTAGCTTGCCCGAGTCTCTTGCTTGTAATTCTCCAATTGCTTGAGCCTTTTGGTCCATCATCCTCTCTTGTGCATTCATCTTCTCCGTTTGGGCCTTGAGGGTTTCTAGGATGAGCTTGTATGGATCCTCACCTTGTTGATTAGCTTGAGGAGGCCCCCTTTAACGATTATCATAGGCTTCTCTAAATTGACGTCCTCCTTATTGATAGGGAGGTTGTTGTTGTTGGTTGAACCGGCCACCATGACCTTGTTGTTCGAAGTTAGAATTATAGAGATTATTACAATAGTTGCGGCATGGACCATAGTCTCCCATAGCATTGACCTCCATGGCTTCATCTTGCACTTCGGGAAATAGATCTATGGGATGGGATGGATCTCTACACAACCCACATGATGTGAGTTGTTGTTGATCTCTTTGCAAAGTTAGCTTCTTTAGGGTCTCTCTAATCTCCCTTAAGCTCGTTTTGCATGCTTGATGTGGGAGGTCCAAGTGTAAAACTCCTCTAGCTCCATGAGACCTTCGATATTGTTGAGAAACATTAGCAAGCTTCTCAAATATCTCCATAGCTTCCTCTAGTGTTTTGTTGTGGATGTTCTCTCCACTAGCCCAGTTAATCGTCCCACGATCATGATCAAGTAGCCCCTCATAAAGATATAGAACCAAATCGTCCTCTGAGAAGCCATGATATGGGCAACTAGCTTTTAGCTTCTTGAATCTCTCCACATAATCATAGAGTCTCCGTGGCCGATTGCTCAATGATTGATATCTCCTTCTTCAAAATAATATAGCCAATCATTGGCCGCATCCTTCAAGGTGAATGGGAAGGCCCTTAGCATCATTTGATCCTCTGTGATGCCTTGAGGTCTCAAACGAACGCATATTCCATGAAACTCCACAAAGTGCTTGTTTGGGTCCTCTCCACTCATGCCATGGAACATTGGCAAAAGATGGACCCATGATGACTTGAATTCAACTTTAGTGCCCTTCGGGATTTCGGGGAGCCTAATAGCCAATGGTTTTGTTTGTAAATCTGGCTCCTTTAGCTCCTTCAAAGTGCGCCATGGTGGGACCACGATCGCATTGTCGTTTGGCTTTGGTTGTTGCCTTCCATCTCTTCTTCATTTTCCGGGTTAGATGAGTGCTTTTTTCGCAACCTAGAAGTTATTCTTTCGATTTCTGGATCAAAAGGTAAGAGATTGAAATTAGTAGAGCGGGTGTGGGCCATGCGAGTGGTCCACACAAAAGTTGATAATTAAACTACACAAAGAAATCGAATTAAATCTCCCCGGCAACGGCGCCAAAAACTTGACGGGATAAAAATCGTTGATTCTCAAACAAATAGTTCCCACTCTCACAAATTAGTATAATTGGCAAGACAGGGGTCGAATCCTTGGGAGATTTAAGATTTCACAGTGCAATTTGATCACCAACATGTAACAAAAGTGGGAAAAGATGCAACTTTTAAATAAGAACAAGTAAAATAAAGTAAAGATGGAATTTTGTGATAGAATCGAGAGTAGAGAATGCTTCCACCTACAAATTCTTTGACATTGGTTGGCTTATCGATCATTGAATCTTTTTCAAGCTATAAATTTCCTACATAATTAATCATGCTTTAAACACGGAATCCACAATCTTATGCATGCTACTATGGAAATAACACAAATACGAAAGCATTAAATTCTAGCATGAAATCAATATTATCAAGTTGACCAAGCAAGATAACATTAATAACATAATCATAAGCACAAGGAAGTTGAAGGAACTATAATAGAGGAAAGATAACTTGAATTAAAAACTCACAATTCACTAACCAAGTCTCGAAAACGTAGGCGAAACAATAGAAAAAATAGTCGATCATGGCTTACCTAAGCTCTCTTCTCTTCTATGGTGATTGTTCTACTTGAATCAATTAGAAAAATAACCCTAAAACATTCTATTTATAAGCCTAAGGTCTTCCATAAACAAGTTAAAAGATAAACAAATTAGATAGAATATTCCTAATAAAACTAGATAGAAGATAGACTTTCCATGTTTAGTTCAGCGTCAGATTTCGCTGGTAGTGAAAAAAATTCCGCTGCCACGAGTCCCCACATCCGCTGCAACGAGATCTCCCCGTTGTTGGAGCTAGTTCGGCCATCCGCAACTACGAATGTGTGCTTGTCTTCGCCGAGGGCTAAGTCTTCGTCCAGGTTTAAGCCGCTGGCAGCGAGGATTTCCGCTGGCAGCGAGTTTAGTCGTTGGCTTGCTTCCTCTCTCACTGACTCTCTATTCTCGCTTGTTGAGCATCTGATTCCACTCACTGGCAGCGAGCAACACTCTCTAACAGTGACTTGTGCCCAAAAACTTGTTTTCTCTTTGATCTTTCCTCGTTCTTTCTTCCTTCCTTTCTTTCTCTTCTTAGCTTGATTTCTTGACTTTACTTGGCCATGATTAACAACTTTCCCTTGCTTTCCACCATGTCGGATCTACGAATCTGCACAATTCAACTGAAATAGCGTAGATTCCAAACTTTTCCATGAAAAGAGTTTTGATCTAAATTAACACTTAAACATGCATATTCTACAATGCAAATGCATCTAAACTATCCTATAATTCCCATTAGAAATGTGCATTGGAAGACCGTGAGGTAGTTGCCCCTATGGTTAGTTGCTCCTCGAAGAGCAGCTTTTAGATAACTTGATTGATTTATATATATAACAATTGGGCCTGAGTGCAATTTCTCTCGAAGGGAATCATTATAATCGTAATTGAGTGATTTTTTGCTAAGTGTTAAACGAACTTTTGAATATGTGATGTCCATGTTTTATGCCATATTTTTGTGCTTATTTTCGCTCCTTATTCTAGTATTTCGTATATTCTTTGTTGGGAATATGTTGAATTTGTGTATTTTATGCTTATTTACAAGAAATAGACGTCTATACAAGTTTTGGTTGAATTTTGCAGAATTTGGAGCAATTTCGGAACAAAACCAGGAAGAAGGATTGACTACAGAAATCCACTCGATGTCGACTGCATCTACTAGAAATCCACTCGATGGAGAGCTACTGAAGTTTCACTCGACATGTACCCTTGGGATCTAATGGACTACTCGATGTCGAGTGAACACAACTCCACACTTAGTAGTTGAAGAGAGAGCCACTCGAGTGCACTTACTCGACGTCGACTGGATCTAGTCGACGTCGACTGAAGATTCTGTTGGGCTGGACGCGCTTTGATGAATCCAATTTTGAAGAGAAGTTTACTTGTACACGAAGAGAAAGATCTTCTATCTTACCATTTAGACATCTATCTTTCGGGGTGAATTTCTATTTACCTTAAGGAGTTTCCTAGTTTTATTATTATTTTATCTATTCATGTGTTAGTAGTATTATGACTACTTTTCTCGGCTAGCAAGGATTAGTATCTACAAATAAAGACCTAGGGGGCTGAGTTTTATTCATTCAATCTCAGAGAGAACAATTCTTATAGCATTTAGGTTTTTGAAGCTTCAAGGTTTTGGTGTTCTTGCAATAGTTGGAGCGCTGCAATTGTAAAGACTTCGGGTTTGGTGTTATGCAAAGTTATTTCTTCTTTTCTATCATGTCTTCGGTTACAATGAGCGAGTAGTCGCCCTTCTTCTATGGTCGGGGTGAGTCCGACGATAGCCATGTTGGTAGATTGGTGAGTCGTGAAAGAAAGGTAATTTATCTCGCTCTATCTTGTGCTTCATCTTTGAATGAAAGTTTAAGGAACTCATGTTGCAAAACTTGGGTAGTAATTAGGGTTTCTATTTGAAAGTATATAAACTTTATTTATGAAAAGGAAAGACGCAATTAGGTTTATTTATTGAGAGATTTATATGCCTATTTGCCAAATTTAGTAAAAGTCTTGTCCTTTATCAATAAAGTATTTGCCTTTGCGATTTATTAATTCACTTGCATGGTTGCCGTTGTGGTAAACCCTGGCTTTGAAAGATTTTTATCATATTTTTTAGTCCTTGAAAAACTCAACAACCCTTTGTTATTTCTGACCATCTTTCTTTACCATCCTTATATTCTTCGGTCATCTTTGCCGATGCACTAAGTTATTGTGTTTTGACCCAACATTGACTACATCTCAGTCGACATCGAGTACTTTGGATCGACTGGCAGTCAACATCTGCCGCTGATCACTCGACATCGACTACATCTAGTCAATATTGATTGCCGTTTTTGTTTTGCAGATTTTCACCCGAGATCGACATCCACTCAGCCGACATCGAATGCATTCTAGTCGACGTCAAGTGCCTTCTGGCATATTACATAACGTGGATTTCACACTAGTTAGGGATTCCGCTGACAAGCTTCCTCGTGGATCGAACCTAATTCTTTTACTACTATAGCGGGGGAGTCTTGAATTTATTTGATAGGATAAGATTTTGATTGATTATATTCTTTATATTTTCATATTCGATTCTCCCTTACATCAATATGTAGCAGTATGGTCAATACACGACGCGAGGCAATCGAGCTTGGGGGCACAACGCATAGGGGCCGAGGATGACCTCGCCGAGCTGTGGCAGACGAGGCAAGTGATGGGGCTCAAGTTCCCAGGGGTGCAGAGATTCCGGCCGTTCAGCCAGAGGAGATATTGGGATAGATGGATAGGGCAGCACTGATTGAGATGTTGTGAGGACTTGTCGGAGATCCTCCAATGGACACACCGGAGATTTAGATTCCCATCGGGCAGCCATCTGAGCCAGAGAAAGATCCTCGTCTTATAGCTAGTGGAGCCCGCTACCCTCGATACGCGCCTTGAAAAGCATGTGGACTGGGTACGAGCATTGGGACATTATGACCCGCCTCACTTCCTTGGAGCAGATGGGGACGACATTGAGGTTTGGATAAGGCAAATAGGCAAAAAAAATTACTTTATCGGTGCCCCTACTTCCGAGCTTTTCAGGCTGCCCGCGGGCCTTCATGGGGTGTTTTGAGGATGGAAGACGTCGATACCAGCAGCGGATCCTATCTTCTACTGTATATACTCCCTATCGCCCCGAGGGGAAGACGTCGATACCAGCGGACCCTAGATGGGATGAGCGACCCTGAGGAGCCTTCCCTAGAGGATTTAAAGGAGGTGTACCGAGAGCTCCACCATCACCAGCATTAGCAGCTAGGATCCGAGCGGCTAGTGTTTGAAGCATCACGTTTCATGGGGTGTTTTGAGGATGGAAATTATTTGGTAGATTGCCCGGATAGAGCCATCAGATGCTATGCTTGTGGAGGTATAGGACACAGGGCTGCTTGTTGTCCCTAGGGTTGTATGAACCTACCAGCTAAAACTGCGCCAAGACTTCCAGTGGCTCCCCAGCACCCACTTCTGACTTATCCCTAGGGGAAGGGGAGGAAGGACGCATCAAGCAGAGAAAAATCCTGAGGACGTGGCCGAGGCTTTGGTAGAAGAGGTCGCAGGCCGTCAGGGTCTAGGATTGGTAGAGGATCATCGTTAGTCGGGCTATCTGGGTTAGGATATGAGCGAGGGTAGACTTCAAGAGGTTCAGGTTCTGCATTGCCCTCGCTGCCCCGCGTTTTCCAGGTGAGGGTAGATGATCGGTCTGCTCTGAGTGCTTTAGGTACGATTCTTCTTGTGATGCGTGTTTGAGTATTTTTTTCGATATGGGTGCCACTCACTGCTTCACAGTAGAGTCGTGCGTCTCTAGGCTGATCTTGAGCTACATGAGGGAACCAACATATCTTGTGGGTATGCCGGACGGGGGTAGGACTACGACAAGTCGAGAGATCTTAGGATGCCATGTCCGTATAGGTGAGCGAGAGTGGCATGACGACCTTATCGTGAGGACTCTGCGAACCTATGATTTGATTCTCGGGATGGACTTCATGGATCACTACGGGGCGATGATCAACCTGCGGATGAGGACATTGTCTATTTTATCTGAGGATGGCACCGAGCACTAGGTTTGGTACAATGACCCTAAGAGGAATGGAGCATTGATTAGCACAGTTAGAGTTGCGAAACTTCTGGATCAGGGTTGTACGGGATTTTGGTGTTACACCATAGAGGTGGGTAGAGGCAAAACCTAGCATGGCCGACATACCAGTTGTCTAAGACTTCATTGATGTCTTCCCAAATGAGCTGCCAAGGTTACCCCCACACACAGAGATCGACTTCGCGATCAATTTGGAGCGGGGCACCAGGCCCATTTCCTGAGTACCCTATTGGATGACACCTACAGAGATGGCAGAGCTGAAGGCTCATCTTGAGGAGTTGACTGAGAAGGGCTACATTCGTCCGAACGCGTCTCCATGGGAAGCCCCAGTATTGTTCGTCAAGAAGAAGGATGGTTCATTGAGATTGTGTATTGATTATCGCGAGCTAAACCGGGTGACGGTGAAGAACCGTTATCCACTTCTGATGATCGTTGACTCGATGGATCAGCTCCAGGGTGTCGTTGTGTTCTCGAAGATTGATTTGAGGTCAGGTTATCACCAGCTCAGAGTGAGGCTAGTGGACATTTAGAAGACCGCTTTAAGGACACAGTATGGACATTATGAGTTTGTGGTCAGAGTGAGGCCAGTGGACATTTAGAAGACCGTTTTTAGGACGCGGTATGTACATTATGAGTTCGTGGTCATGCCTTTTGGGCTGACCAACACACCAGCAGCTTTAATGGAGCTTTTGAACAGGGTGTTCCTAGATTACCTGGCCAGATTTGTAGTCGTCTTCATTGATGAATTCGCGGAGCAGGGAGGAGCATGAGGAGCATTTGAGGATCGTTCTAGAGACGATGAGGAAGCATCAACTGTATTACAAGTACAACAAGTGTGATTTATGGATCCCAGAGGTGACCTTCCTAGGTCATGTTATCTCAACAGCAAGAGTCGTCGTGGATTCGGCAAAGATCGACGTCATTGTTGCTTGGGAGGTGCCCAAGAACGTGTGAGACATCCGTTCTTTCCTCAGGTTGGCCAGCTATTATCGACGTATTGTCCAGGACCCCTCGAGGATCTCCATACCGATGACTCAGTTGACTCGGAAGGACATCCCCTTTGTTTGGAGTGACGAGTGTCATGCCAGTTTTGAGCTTCTGAAGGAGACGTTGACGACCACACCAGTATTGGCATTACCTAACGGGACAGAGGACTCTCTGATCTATACTGATGGTTTGCGAGTTGAAGCGTGGAGAGGAGAGGAGACTTAGCCCACTCACGAATTAGAGGTGGTTGGAATGGTTCACGCTCTGAAGATCTGGAGGCATTATCTGTACGGGACTTCTTGCAAGGTAATGACCGATCACAAGAGCTTGAAGTACATTTTCACCTAGAAGGAGCTCAACATGAGGCAGATGCGCTGGTTGGAGCTCTTGAAGGACTACGATTTGGACATCGTCTACCATCTCGGGAAGCCCAACGTAGTGGTAGATGCTTTCAGCAGGAAGACTCATCAAGAGGCGATTGTGGCCCGATTGACAGTACAGAGGAGATTGTAGGTAGAGCTGATGTCATGCGGCATCGAGGTATGGCTTCAGAGGGAGCGCGACTAGTTATCCTTTTTTGAGATTCAGTCGGAGATGACAGAGGAGATTTGCAAAGAGAAGGCAATGTGTGCTGAGGTAGCAGCATTGAGGGAGCGGATGACTCAGGGATGAGCTGATAAGCTTGCAGAGATATCATATGGGTTGCTGACCTTCAAAAGTAGGATCGTGGTGTCATATACATCAGATATGAGGCAAAGGATTATGCAGGAGGCTCACACTACCCCTTATTCTGTCCATCCAGGGACGAATAAGATGGATCAGGATTTGAGGAGGTTCTAGTGGTGGCAAAGGATGCGACCAGGCATTACAGATTTTGTCGCTAGATGTCAGGTCTGCCAGTAGGCTAGGATTGAGCACCAGAGGCCATTTGGGCTTGTCATATCACTTCCAATTCCCGAGTAGAAGTGGACAAACATCTCCATGGACTTCGTCACTGGGCCGAGGAGAGATGTCAAAGGGTTCGATGCTATCTAGGTCGTGGTCGATAGGTTGACCAAGTTAGCCCATTTCATCGCCATCTAGGAGTTATAATCGGTCTCGAAGCTAGCAGATCAGTTCATTAGACAGATTGTGAGGCTCCACGAAGTTCTTGAGAGGATATTTTCTGACCGAGATGGACGATTTACATCGACATTCTAGCAGCAGGTTCATGTTGCTTTGGGGACTCGACTGCAGTTCAGCACAACTTATCACCCCATACGAACGGTCAGAGTGAGTAGACGATTCAGACCTTGGAGGATATCTAGAGATCCTATGTGTTGGAGTGGGGCGACTATTGGGTTAGATTCCTACCGCTAGTGTTGTTGTCCTACAACAACAGTTATCATTCGTCGATTGAGATGGCTCCGTACGAGGCACTGTTTGGGTGGCGCGACAAGTCGCCAGTATGTTGGGATGAGCCCGTCAACATTGCAGATTCGTTACCCGAGATGGTTAGACATTGAGTTCGAGGTTGGATCACATGTTTGGCTCAGAGTGTCGCCGACTAGAGAGATCTGTCACATTGGCATCAAGGGCAAGTTGAGCCCTATGTTCATGAGGCCGTTCGAGATTCTCGAGAGGGTCGGCGAGATAGCTTACCATTTAGCCCTACCCCCATCGTTAGCTAGAGTGCACGATGTATTCCATGTTTTCTAGCTTCGACGTTATGTTCCCGATCAGAGTCACATCACTGACTATTCCGACCTCCAGATAGAGCATGTCCACACCTTCTTAGAGAGTCCTGTTAGGGTGCTTGACCGTCGAGTCAAGAAGTTGAGGACCATATGATGCAAGAGCACCCGCCTTACCCGTCGGACCAGTGACTCGGACTCAAGCCAAACTTATCGCTGACAAACTCGTCAACTTGGTATGCTACATGGGGAGACAAGCCAACACGCTGAGTGTTAGAGACCTAGGGCCAGGCCCTAAGGTCATACTTGTTAGCGGATCGGAAGGCATGCCGTCGATTCCAGGGAGGGTGATGGGGTGTGAATCTGAAGGATTTTAAGGAAACTCTATCTATATCTATTATTTAGTGTTTTAATATTTTAGTTGATATTATATTATTTTAGGAAAATAGATATATCTTTTATTTTAGATAGAATATAGAAGGTTATTTAAAGGAGAACTCTTTGTAATTGAAAGGTATGTTCAATATTATTCGGAAGCTTTTCCTCAAACCCTAAGTCAAGTTCCTCTTGCGTTCTTGCTCGTACGATTGTGATTTCAATTCGTTTGTGCCGATTTGTCTCTCTAGTTAGTTGTCTCACGGAGTAGGTGATCCAAGGAGAAAGTCCACGTCCTCTTCATCCAAGACGGGCTTGAATCAAGTTGTAGAAGGAGGTCTTTTGCTCAGGGACTTGTGTCGACGAGTAGTTTAATCTCTTAGGTATAAGTATTTCAGCCAACTGATTGCCTTTGAACCCCATATCTTTACTTTTGTTGAATCTATCGTATTTTTAACATTAATTTTTGTCAAGAAACTGATGTCTTGGAGTCTTCTATGATCGGTCCGAAATCCACCCGACGTCTAATCTTTTGTTTGTGTCTGTTTTCGGGAGCCTTCGTTGGAATGACCAGACAACCCCGCATCAAGTGGCATCAGAGCTAGGGTCCAACTTTGGCTTGTGTCAACCTTTTCGGCACGTTCTAAACAATTCTTGCTAGGGCTTATGTGCTGTGTTTGTGTCTGCTTTTGGTTGCTCATGTTGAACTGTTTCGCAATTCTGTCAGCGAAACATTAAAAGCTTGTTCTTTTCTTTTGCCCAAAAAAATATTTCTTTTCGGCATTGCAGTAGGAAAAAAAAAGGAGAAATGGTGTTGGAAAAATTAGTTCTGTTATAAAGGCCCGCGATTAAAAGTGCGTTGGAAAAAACAGTCCTGAAATGAATGCTCGCACTAGAAAGCTAAAAGTTCATAAATTGCAACCATCTGCAGATCATAGGCATTGGTACGTAAGCGTTGGTAGGATTGTTTCAGGCTACCACTTTGAGTCTTACCTACCCTAAAGCCCCAACCATTTCTTTGCTTTTGAGTCTTTTTCTAAAAATAAATTTAGGTTTCTAATCTCTGCTTGAAGAACATATTCTCACGAGACAGATTGAGATCACAGACGCCACAAATTGAGTGATGAGCGAAACACTTGCGAGGAGTTTTTCAACTTTGCACTAACTTTAACAGGTTTGCTTGTTTGTTTTCTACTGTGATGTCTAACACTCCGGCAAATGACGAAGAGATACCCCAAGAGGGTCTCGCTGCAACTCTGGTAGCTATAAGTGCTACCATGACCCAGTTCCTATAAACTAATCAACGGATCGAAGCCCACTTGGCGACATGATCGCGGATTCAGTAAAGGGGAGATCGAAGCCCACTTGGCGACAGGACCGCGGATTCAGCAAAGGGGAGGTCGACCGCGGATTAACCCTCAACCCAACGGGGGTAATCTGGACCAAAGGGGAGGTCTACAGCAACAACTCATCATCAACGATGAGTTTGAGGATGCCGGGAGGGAGGACAATTACCAACATAAGCGTGCTAAGGAACCCGAACAAGACGATATCGGTCGGGTAAAGGTAAAGATTCCTTCTTTTACTGGTGCTAGTGATGCTGATGTATATTTAAAATGGGAAGCTAAGATTGAACACATTTGGGACTACCATAACTTTGCTGAGGAGAAAAAGGTTCGGAATTTTCTGGTTTTGCACTAACTTGGTGGAACAATTTAGTAAGAGACAGGAGAAGGACTTTAGAGGCGCCTGTGTCTACTTGGGCACATATGAAGGTTCTTCTGAGAGCCCGGTTTATTCCCTAACACTACATCCAGGATCTGAAAAATCGCCTGAATACTCTCCGTCAAGGTTCCATGGGCGCAGAGGAGGTCTACACTACCATGAAGGAAGCTATGGCTAAGTGTGACATCCCAAAGGGAGAAGAGGACACCATCTCACGATACTTAGGAATTCTCAGTCCTCCCTGGGCTCGCGAGATCGACTGCTATTCCTATGAGAATATGATGCAGTTGCTTCACTTGGCGGTAAAGGTGGAAAGGAAGATGCGATTCCAATCGACATCCGGCCGGACATGCCAAGGCCAAAATTGGCGAAACCCTGGCAAGGAGCAGCAAGCCAGGACGAACCAAGGCTAGAAGACATCTGTCCTGACCGCGACGCGCTCCAGGGGCCCGGCACCACCGATTCCATCGTTACCAGCAACTCCATTGGGTAAACTCGATTCTTCAAAGGGCAGTACTCCTAACCTTGATACTAGAACTTTGGATATTGTTTGTTTTAAATGTCATGGTAGAGGTCATATGGCTAGGGATTGTCATAATCAACGTTTATTGGTTATAAATCACTTAGGTTAATATGAATCTGAATCTTATAACGATGAACCTGAAGCTGAAACTGATAACTTGCCTGAATCTGATCTAGCTGAGTTTGATTATGAACAAGGAGATTGTTTGCTTGTTATGAGAGTTTTACATTCTAAGCCTATTGTTTATGATGATAATCAGCGTGAAACTCTTTTCCATACTCAATTTTGTATTCAGGGCAAGGTTTATCGGGTTATTATTGATGGTGGTAGTTGTTGCAATCTTGCTAGTACTAAAATGGTGTCTAAATTGAAACTGACTACTTTGTGTCACCCTAGACCTTATAAATTGCAATGGATGAACGAAAGTGGTGAAGTTAGGGTTGATAGACAAGTTAATGTGCATGTTTCCTTGGACTTATATGATGATACCATGCTTTATGATGTAGTTCCTATGATGGCTAGCCATATTCTGCTAAGCTGCTCTTGGCAATATGATCACAAGGTTATTCATGATGGGTTTACTAATCGTTACTCCTGATTTTAAGGGAAAGAAAATCATCTTTAGTCCCATGACGCCTTCGCAAATTGCAGATGAGATGGAGAAAGCTATGAAGAAGAGGGAGGCGGAGGCATCAGGAAAACCAATGTCTGGGAAGGCTACAACATCGGCTGCTACTGAAACACTAATGTCAAAAGGCCTTGAGACGATTGCAGTAAGTTTACTGATGTCAAAAACTGAACTGCACTCCGAGGTAATAAGTTCCGATTACACTCTTATGCTTTTGTGTAAAGATCTATGTTTTCTTTCTGATAATGTTAAGGAACAATTACCTCCACGAATTAAGAATTTGTTAGAGGAATTCAAGAATATAACCCCCGATGAGATGGATGTAGGATTACCACCTCTTAGGAGTATTCAACATCAAATTGATGTTATGCCTGGTTCCTCTTTGCCTAACCGCCCTGCCTATAGGACCAATCCTCAAGAAGATAAGGAAATAGAATCCCAAGTTTAGGAGCTGTTAGATAAGGGATATATTAAGGAGAGTTTGAGTCCATGTTCGGTACCTGTGTTATTAGTCCCCAAGAAAGATGGATCTTGGAAAATGTGTGTTGATTGTAGGGCTATTAACAATATCATTGTGAAGTATAGGCACCCCATCCCTAGGCTAGATGATATGCTTGATGAATTATATGGTGCTACTTTATTTTCTAAAATTGATTTGAGAAGTTATTACCATAAAATTCGGATGAGTCAGGGGGGTGAGTGGAAAACAGCTTTTAAGACTAAACGTGGTTTATATGAATGGTTGGTTATGCCTTTTGGTTTGACTAATGCGCCTAGACGAAGCCCGGTTGAGGGAAGTTCTCTCAACTCTTCGTGTTGAGCACTTGTTTATTAATTTGAAGAAATGTGACTTTTGTTCTGATAGTGTCACTTTCCTTGGTTTTGTAGTTAGTTCAAGAGGGCTTCAAGTCGATTAAGAGAAGATTAAGGCCATCCAAGAGTGGCCGACACCTACAAGTGTTGGCGAGGTGAGGAGTTTCCATGGTTTGGCGAAGTTCTATCGGCGGTTCGTCAAGGATTTCAGCACCATCGTTGCGCCATTGACGGAGTTGACCAAGAAGGGTCAACACTTCATTTGGAGAGCGCCCCAAGAGAAGGCCTTTACCACCCTTAAGGCCAAGCTGATGCATGCTCCACTGTTGGTCTTGCCGGATTTCAACCGACCTTTCGAAGTTGAGTGCGATGCAAGAGGGATTGGAATTGGAGGAGTTCTCATGCAAGAAGGTAAGCCTATTGCCTTCTTTTCTAAAAAATTGAAGGGTGCTTGTCTTAATTACTCTACTTATGATAAGGAGTTGTATGATTTGTTTAGAGTTCTTAAGACATGGTCTCACTACCTTTGGCTTAGAGAATTTGTGCTTAGAACTGATCATGAGTCCTTGAGGTACTTTAGGAGTCAAGATAAGTTGGATCGTAGGCATGGTAGGTGGATGGAATTTATAGAAACCTTCCCATATGTGATTCAATATAAGAAGGGAAAGGACAATGTAGTGGCCGATGCTTTATCTAGGCGCCATAGCTTGTTGACTACATTAGATTCTCGGGTTTTAGGCTTTGTATATATTAAGGATCTATATGGAAATGACAGTGATTTTGGGGAGACCTATAGGACTTGTAAATCGAAAGGTTCCTTAGATAAATTCTATTTGTTTGATGGATTTTTATTTTGGGTTGATAAGGTTTTCATTCCTAGATGTTCTTTGAGATTACTTCTTATGGAGGAAAGCCATAGAGGTGGTTTAATGGGACATTTTGGAAGAGATATAACCTATTATACATTACATAGTAATTTCTATTGGCCTCACAAGCTTAAGAATGTCGATTTTTTTTTGAAAAGGTGCTTAGATTGTTTGAGGGCAAAGTCTAAGTTGAAGCCACATGGTTTATATACCCCTTTGCCGGTCCCTAGTGCTCATTGAGAAGATATTAGCATGGACTTTATAGTAGGTTAGCCAAGGACTAAGAAGGGGAGAGATTCAATATTTGTGGTAGTAGATAGATTCTTTAAGATGGCTCATTTTATTACTTGGCAAAAGATCGATGACGCTTCTAATGTTGCTAGTCTTTTCTTTCGGAAAGTCGTTAGGTTGCATGGTTTGCCGAAGACTATTGTGAGTGATAGGGATACTAAGTTTTTAAGCCACTTTTGGAGGACTCTTTGGGCTAAACTCGGAACTAAGTTGCTCTTTTCTACTTCTAGTCACCCCCAAACAGATGGTCAAACAGAGGTTACTAATTGCACCCTAGGCACCATTCTTAGAGCTGTCATTAAGAAGAATTTGGAGTCTTGGGAAGATGCATTGCCACATGTAAAATTTGCATATAATAGGACTATGCATTCCTCAACTGGTTATACTTCTTTTGAATGTATTTATGGTCTTAATTCGCTAACCCCTTTTGATCTTGCTCCATATCCTATGAGAGAAAAAGAAAGCTTTGAAGCAGGTAAACAGATTGAGTTCATTAAAGAGCTTCATGAGAGGACCAAGCAACGCCTCGAGGGACAGGCCACCAGTACGGCAGCTACCAAGAACAAATGGCATAAGAAGGTGACCTTTGAGGTAGGAGACCTCGTATGGGTGCACCTAAGGAAGGACCGCTTCCAAAATCAATGGAAGTCTAAGCTGTCGCCTCGTGGTGATGGACCTTTCACGGTTTTGAAGAAAGTGGGCGAGAATCCTTATCAGCTTGAACATCCCAACAACTATGGAGTCAGCTCGACATTCAATGTCGTTGACTTAAGCCCCTATCCGACGGGAGAAGACGAAGCAGATTCGATGTCGAATCCTTTCCAAGAAGGGGAGGATGATGTAGAAGCACCCGCCTTACCCGTCGGACCAGTGACTCGGAGTCAAGCCAAACATATGGCTGACAAACTCACCAGCTTGGTATGCTACATGAGGAGACGAGCCAACACGCCAAGTGTCGGAGACCTAAGGCCATACTTGTTAGCGGATCGGAAGGCCTGCCGTCGATTCCAGAGAGGGGGACGGGGTCTGAATCTGAAGGATGTTAAGGAAACTCTATCTATATCTATTATTTAGTGTTTTAATATTTTAGTTGATATTCTATTATTTTAGGAAAATACATATATCTTTTATTTTAGATAGAATCTAGAAGGTTATTGCAAGGAGAACTCTTTGTCATTGAAAGGTACGTTCAATATTATTCAGAAGCTTTTGCTCAAACCCTAAGTCAAGTTCCTCGATCTTGCGTTCTTGCTCGTACGATTGCGGTTTCAATCTGTTTGTGCCGATTTGTCTTTCTGGTTATCTGTCTCGCGGAGTAGGTGATCCAAGGAGAAAGTCCACGTCCCCTTGATCCAAGACAGGCTTGAATCAAGTTGTAGAAGGAGGTCTTTTGCTTAGGGACTTGTGCCGACGAGTGGTTTAATCTCTTAGGTATAAGTATTCCGGCCAACTGATTGCCTTTGAACCCCATATAATTACTTTCTTTGAATTTGTCGTATTTTTAACATTAGTTTTTTTTTCCGAAAATTAATGTCTTTGAGTCTTCTATTATCAGTCTGAAATCCAACCGACATCTAATCTTCTGTTTGTGTCTGTTTTCGGGAGGCTTCGTTGGAATGAACAGAAAACCCCACATCACCAATGAGGTTTCTCTTCTTCTGGTTCATTGGGCTAGGAGGAGTCCCGAGAAGGCAACTTTGGAGACTGAGGATAGCCTTCGGACGAGTTATGAGAGTGTCATAGATGAGCTCCTAGCCTCTTATGTCGAGCTGAGTGTTGACCTATCTTTGACGTCGTGAGCTAGTAGTGAGTCTTAATAGTCCTTTAGTTTGGGTTAGTGGTTCCGTCTGTGATTGTTATGCTTATGATTGATTGCTCTGTGCAGATTCCGTGCTGAGTTTATGTGGCTGGAGATGGACTTTCTTGGCATGTGTGCTAGTATGAATGTTGTGATGTTTCACCGATGCTTTATGGTGCTTTCCGTATGATGTTTGTATAAACAAAAGTCACAATTTTCAAACCATACAAGACTTGGATTCCGGATTCAAACTGGTCAGTCTATTAAGGAGGAATATTCAATTTAAAAGAAGGAATGAAAATTAATCATGTAGATTATATCTATAATAAAAACTACACAATAGGGAAACTATTGTATTGAGCAGCATCAAAGGTTCAAGATACATACAACATCAAATGAACTATGCCAGTATATAGAGGCATTGGGTTTGCCTTCTGATGTCTTCTTGAAGACCCACTTGTAGCATTTATCGGACGCAACCTTCCCTTTTAGCATGCTCAGATAAGGTGAATTTCATATTTGCTCGTCATTCCAAGATAAACGACAATGAGACTCAAAAGACGAGCACATATTTTCTTTCTTTCTTTCAAGCCACTTGATAATACCAAGATACTTCTTCAAATAAACACTTCTCCTTCAAAATAATAACACCCTTAATAAACCATACGTTGAATGCTGAAGAAAATTATGGACCAAACACTAGTTTCTTTTCTAAACCATGTAAAGTTGCACAATATATATAGCTTTTGCAAAATTGAACAAATTATGCATCCAAACGCTAGTTTCTTTTCTAAAATCAACTGAATTTCTGTTCTTAACAGGAATCTGCGTCCAGAATTGAACAAATCGTAAGCAGTTGCTTGACAAAATCAACCAAACTTAACATTCATAGCATATTGCATAATTAAAAAGCTTCAGCACCTCCATACATTAGAAACATCCAAATAAAATTTCATGATAGACAAGCACTACAAATAGGAAAAAATTCACCTCAGATGAAGCATAAAAAAATCAGCAAAGAAAGGAAAATTCAGGACTAGGACTGTGAGACGAAGCATACAAAATTCATCCCAAGGGAAAATAAAGTAAAGTACATCTCAAGGGGGGAAATTTTCACAACCGGCTGTATTTCACAAAGCAACTAAATCAAATTTTGAGGGATGAAATCGAATGGGGGCAAAACCCTAGAAAATTGAATTCAAATGAAAACCGAATTAGGAACAAACCTTTCTCTCTGCACAAATTGAAAACCCTAGAATTCAAGTCCAAATCAAGCGGAGTTGATTAACCCTGAACATCAACAAAGAAGAACCCTATAAATCTGACATGAACTTTAAAAGTATATAAACATTCCAAAATATAGGGGAAGAAGAAAGAGGAAAAAGTAAGGGAAAGATCTCACAAACCTCAATTAAATTCAAACAGCCAGATTCGAGCCGATCCTTTGTCTACGATTAATCCTCCTCGGTCTTCGCCTCATATGGCTTGAGCCTCTCTTGATTGGCGATAAACCCTAAATCAGATTCGATGGACCCTTCAATAGGTGAAAGATTATACTCAAACCCCTAAATCAGAAGGAACTTTTATGCTAAAGTTGGATCTAAATCCCCCAAATTGAATCCTCTAAACCCTAATTTTAAAAAAATAGACAACTTCAAATGAATCACATACCTGGGATGGATTTTTTGTGGCACCCTCGTGTCACCATGGGCCACTGGCATCCTTGTCCATTCACACCAGGTTGTAGTGGTGTTGCCTCCTCCATTCACATCCTTGTATCCCTCACGCCACCGCCTCCATTTTCTCTCGCTTAGCGATGCCCTCAATTGCTCCCAAAAGAGAAGAACAGAGCAGAAGTAGACAAATATAGGAAGAAAGTAAGGGACAAAGAAGAAGAAGAAGAAGAAGAAAAGAAGAAGAAGAAGACGGGCCATAAATAGAAAGAAAAAAAATCCCTTAAGCTATTGTTGTTGCAGGATGATGATCAAGTATGAAAATATAAATAAATATAAAAGCAAACTGACTCCCTGTCTCAGCAAATAAATACAAGACTTCCTCCCGTTGTAGTAGAAGGCAATCAGGATCGATCCACGAGGAAGCGTGTCAACGCCCGCCTTTTCAGTTCCAGATCTCCGCAGAATTTCGACTGGAAGAGTCCTCGATTTCGACCAAACAACTCGAAATCAACCAACACTGTCGACCAAAAATGGAAAGCAAACCAAGCAGAAACGAAAACCAAACAAAAGAAATCGACCTCGACAAAACCTTCCTCGACGTCGACCAACTTACTCGACGTCGACCAAAATTGCTCAAAATCGACTAAACACAGAAACTGAAAATCTCACCTTTTCGAATGGAAACGAATGCAAACTCAAAGTTTTGGGAAAATAAATCAATAAACTAAAGACTTCCAAGATCAAGGTTTCAACACCACAACGATAACCATGTAAAATAACACATAAAAGCATAAAAGATCATGCTTTTCATCAAATAACTTTCGTTATTAACAAATAGGAAAATAGAGGCTTTCGCATAAACCCTAATTGTTACTAACCCTTTTTCATATAATTCACCCAATTTGTATTAAGCTCACTTTCGCTACAATAAAACAAATAAGGATCACCTTCAACTGTCGCGAAAGAATTATGCTCGTAGGGATAGAAGATGAATTGCATCAAAAGATTGTACCTTTACCGCATCACCTCACATGGCTACCGTCGGGCTCACCCCGACCCTAGAAGTTGGGTGACTACTCACTCTTCATCATGAATAAAGATATCAGTAATAAAAGGAAATAACTTTGCATTAAATAAACTAAAGAGAGCTTACAACCAATCGAAGCCAAATCCCGCTCTCGCCTTCTCCAACTTCAATCGCCACAAACTCTCTCTCTCTCTCTCTCTCTCTTTCTCTATGTAACTAATTGTATCCCTGAAATTGAATGAATAAAATCCATCCCCTAGGGCTTTATTTATAGGCTTCATTCCCTAGCTATTTTAGGAAAGAAACTCTATCTAAATCTATATCTATCTATCTAATGTGGATAGATCCTTCCATCTTGATAGATCTTCACTTTATCTTGATAGAATTGACGTGCCTTAGCTTACAAGTAAGTCACCAAAATCGGACTTCTTCTCGATCTCGAACTCGGACAACTTCTGGAATCTCCTCGACGTCGACCAACTTCTTCGACATCGAGTAGAATTCTTTTCTCGAGTGCTCCTATGCTCAGCTCATGCTCGATCTCGTCCTCTAGAGCAGTAGTCGAGTAAAATTTGGTCGACTTCGAGTAACTCTGTCGCTTCCAACATTCTGCTCCGTTCTTAAAACGCACTTTCCCGAGTCCTCGTTCGTCAGATTGATGCATATGACCGGGCGTTGGAAAGCTCATTTCGAGGGCTACAACTCTCATGAGGACATCAAAACTTGATTCAGAATGATGAATGGCAGAACGACCTCGGCCACGAGAACCTCCACTACCACCTGTTGGGGGATCGCCAACACCTGGTTGGGTGATGTATATATGTTGGGATCGGTTGGGAGCCTTGTACATTTTCAATTCCAGCAGTATTTGGGGTATAGTTTTCTTTGTTTGAAGATAGAACTTGTGAGTAATATGCCAGATCGTATTCAGACGAAAGTGACATATTACCCAAGCTACAGAAGAAGACATTATCATAAGGATTTTGGGATGGATCCATGATGGTGAAGAAGAAAAGTAGTACTGTATTTGTTATGGTGTTGGTAAATGTATGAATTTATAGCATAGACTACTCATATCAACTTCCACATTTAAAAAAATATTTTTTTAATTATTATTAATTTTATATCTTCCATTATTTATTATTTCAAATTATTCCATAATTATACTTCAATTTTTCGAATTTTATTTTGCATATTTATAATCAAAGAGAAATTTTTTTTTTCAAATATACTCGAACATATTCAAAATGGATGTCTACCTGTAGATAAAAATGAATCTAGTATTGTGGTAAATTTTTTTTACATTTTTCTTTACCGAAATATGGATTTTAATGTGGAAAACTTATTTTTCCTAGCCAAAATCTCGGTCGTCCGTCACATCCCATGTATCATCCATCCAGGCGGCTCTCCTACAGGCGAATTAGGCCACGACACGTGTCCTCTGCAGCAACTGAAGACACGTGAGCTTCTCTTTCCCTCCAGCGACGTAGTTTTGCGCCTAAATCTCCGAAAATTAGTTGTGCTTTCCAGTTGGCATCACATGGGTTGAAAGCTTTTTGGCCTTGTATCGATACTACGGAGGTATCGGCCTAGTATCGGAATACAAACCGTTCCAATTTTATATTAATATACTACCTCCGTTTGGAAATATTAGTCCATTGATTTTTTGACACGTTTTTTAAGGCGTTAACAGCAGGATTCAATTTGATCGATTTGGGGAATGACTATTTCATCGCCAGATTCGCCAACAAAAGGGACTATGAACATGTGCTCGTGGAGGGACCTTGGATGCTTGGGGACAATTACTTGACCATCAGGAAATGGACCCCGAGATTTGATGCACAGACGGATGAAATCACTAAGCTCACAGTTTGGGTGAGGATACCTGGTCTCAACATAGAGTACTTCGACCAGAGATTCCTCCGAATGATAGGCAGGAAGATCGGAACGGTACTCCGGATTGATAACACAACGGCTTCGGCAGAAAGGGGGCAGTTCGCAAGAATGAGTGTAGAAGTTCATCTAATGAAGCCACTGCTGTCGAAGTTCAAATTGGATGGCAAAACATGGCCTATTCAATATGAAGGCATAAGAATGATCTGCTTTACTTGTGGGAAGGTTGGACATAATTCGGCAAACTGTGCAAAAGCAAATGTATCAGAAAGCAATGATGAAACTGACAATCAGTCCAAGCAAAGCCATTCGAGTCTGAAGGAGAAGAAACATGGGGAATGGATGCATGTCTCGAAGCCAACTAGACGTCGGGGGGCGCAGAATGGACCAGAGAAATCGAACCCACAAACGGTGGCAACCGACCGGAAAAACCAGTCCATCCCACCGGAGACGGATTCGGTAGCACAGGGTCCTCGGGCGAATCCCGAAATTACAGGAATCGCGCAATCTTCGCGATTCTCTGTGCTTGATCGACTCGAGGAAGGAAAGGATTCAACGGGGAAACAGATTGTGATCGCGGAGATATCGCAGGACGAGGCCAAAAAAGGAAAGAATATTTTAGGGAGTCAACAGGAGGATCAGTCCGAAAAGATAAAGGATAAGGAAACAAACAACCAGAATCTCCTAAACGATTCTAGCACGAATGTGCCGGCGACTAACCCCAAGAAGAAAATAGAACCGAGGAAGAAACTCAACTTAGGACCATCGAATGCTAATCAAACGACCTCTGAAAGCAACCCCAAGACCTACAAAGCCTATACCAAACGCCAGCCTCTTAAGCCTTTGAACATTCCTCCCCAAACCACACCTACATCCCCAAACACCACAAACAACCCCCGTCCACCCCTCTGTCCCAATAAGGATGAATCAAGGAGTCGAACTGATGCAGGTTCCGTCGAGGCGAAGCTTCCTCCTCTCAAACCGCCGGACGGGGCCAGTGCTAGCGATGGTGCCAAGGATTTCGAACCGAATGATAGTAGACTTCCTCCCAATAGTAACGGAGATAAGCATGCTGCTATGCCGGGTGTATCTGCCCAAATCCATCAATAAAGCTCTTGATAGAGCGGAGTCTCTAGGGCCCCTCCTGGATCAGGAAACTTTTCGTCTTTTTAACCAAAGTTTAGCCATGTTACACGGCCTAAGCATCTTGGTTTGGAACACCTGCGGCGCAGGAAGCAATGAGTTTATGAATGCTCTGCAAGAACTTATTCGGCAACACCGTCCCAAAGTTTTGGCATTGGTTGAACCAAGAATCAGCGGGGCAACCGCTGACAGAGTATGCAACAGAATCGGGTACGATAGTTGGAGAAGAGTAGAGGCAGAAGGTTTTTCGGGAGGAATCTGGTTGATTTGGAAATCGACTGAGGTTGATGTCGACCCCATCGTTCTCAACCAACAGCATATCACGGTGGAAATCAGCCGCAACGGAGAAGAGCCTTGGATTCTGTCCGCTATTTACGCATCCCCGAATCCCACCAATAGAGAACAGTTGTGGCATTCTTTGGCAGATTTCGCTCAAAGGAATAACCGGTCGTGGCTACTGGCGGGTGACTTCAATGCCACTCTCAACGCGCAAGAGAGATCCCAATCATCAGCAGGATCGAATAGAGCTTCTCGGATGTTCAGCACAAGGGTCGACGAACTACAACTAATTGATATGGGCTTCTCGGGCGTGCCTTACACTTGGTGGAGGGGTCGAGACGCCCGTAATAGGATTACGGCTAGACTAGACAGGGGCATGTGTAACGTGGACTGGAGGAGTCGGTTTCCAAATGTTGTTGTAAGACATCTCTCAGCTCCACACTCTGACCATCTACCGATCTTGATCGAGTTAGATGGTTCGATGATGTATGGAGGGGGATGTGAACGCCCGTTTAGGTTTCAGGCGAATTGGATGCTCCATGAAGGGTTTGAGGGCTTCTTGGCCGCACACTGGAGAGGTGAAGGTGAAACCTGCAGCTCCCTGACAGTCTTAGCTGCTGATCTTTCTACTTGGAACAAGGAGGTTTATGGTAATATATTCAAGAGGAAACGTACTCTTTGGGCCCGGTTGGAAGGAGTGCGAAGAAAACTTGCGGTTCGAGTGTCGAACCATTACCTGGAACTGGAGAGAGAATTATGCAGTGAGTTGGAAAAAGTTCTCCAGGAAGAACAGATTTTTTGGTTCCAAAAGTCTCGCTCGGATTTCCTTCTGGATGGCGATCAGAACACGCGATTCTACCACTTATCTACTATGATTCGGAGGAGCTCGAATAGGACTACGACACTCAGAGATACCGAGGGGGGATGGAAAGAGGACGAAGCAGAGGTTAGGACTATGGTGGTCAATTTCTTCGCGGGTCTGTACAAGGCAGAACAACCTATGGAAGTGAACCTTGACATTGCGCAGACGAAAACGTTTCCGAGTCTCTCGAATCAACAGAAACAGGCGTTGGAGGCCCCCTTCACCACCAAGGAGGTTTGTGAAGCACTCAAACTCATGGGTCCCTATAAGGCCCCTGGTCCCGATGGATACCCGGCGGTTTTCTACCAAAGACAGTGGTGTGTGGTGGGCAAACAGGTTGAGAGGACGATCCTCAATTTGTTAAATGAGGGCGAATTTCCTCCTCAAATTGGGGATGCGTTAATGGTTCTGCTGCCGAAAGTACAGCCACCGGAAAGGCCAGCCCAATTCCGTCCGATTTCTTTACTCAATGTTATCTTCAAGCTGGCGACAAAGTTACTGGTGGGCCGTTTGAAATCGGTGCTTCCTGACTTGATATCTCCGGCCCAAGCGAGCTTTATTCTAGGTAGGCAGATCATCGATAATGTCGTTATTGTCCAGGAAGTCCTACACTCAATGACCGAGAGAGGAAGGAATAAGAACTGGATGATCCTCAAGATAGATCTTGAGAAAGCTTATGATCGGATCCGTTGGGATTTCTTGAGGGAGATTCTGATGGAAGCGCAGCTCCCGGCTCATATGGTGGATATTATAATGGGCTGTCAGACGGTAGGGGAGACGGAAATCCTATGGAATGGTAGCAAGGCAGGTCGGTTCATGCCTACTAGAGGAATCCGACAAGGTGACCCACTCTCGCCTTATTTATTCGTCATGTGCATGGAAAGACTTTCCCATCTGATTGACTCGGCTATGGCGGATGGGATATGGAAACCGATCGAGATTGGGGGTGTGAACCTAACCCATCTTTTCTTTGCTGACGACCTAGTTCTCTTTGCCGATGCGTCGATCGAACAAGGGAGGGTCATCAAAAAGTGCCTTCGTCAGTTCTGCTCAGTTTCGGGAGAGAGTTAATTTTGATAAAAGTAGCATACTTTTCTCTCGAGGGGTTTCTCAAGCTGTGAAGAATGAAATTGCTAACGAGCTCTCGATGCCGATCTCGGCAGACTTCGGGAACTACCTGTGAGTTCCTACGGCATGTGGGAGAATGACAAAGGATCGTTGCCAATATCTGCTGGAGAAGGTAGCGACGAGATTGAGAGGATGGCAATCTCGTTCTCTCTCTTTCGCAGGAAGGATTACCTTGGCTCGGTCTGTCCTAACTAGTATGCCGATTTATGTCATGCAGTCGTCCTTTGTTCCAAGACAGATTTGTGATGGTATAGATCGACTTATCCGAGGTTTCATATGGGGTTCGAAACCAGAGCAGAGGAAGATACACTTGCTGTCCTGGGAAACGTTGAAGAAATCTACATCAGAAGGTGGCTTGGGTCTCAGAGATATGAGAGAGTCGAACCAAGCAATTCTTGCCAAACTCTGCTGGAGAGTCCTTCAGCAACCGGAGTCCTTATGGAGTCGTGTGATAAGAGGAAAGTATTGTGAGGGACGACTCGACGTCGACATGTTCAGCAGATCAAGAGGAAACTCAAATCAGTGGCGAGCCATCACCCATGGGGCTGAGCTGCTTTTACCTGGGCTACGTGTGGCCATAGGGAACGGGACTAAGACGTTCTTCTGGCTACATCCTTGGCTGACTGATAAACCTTTAGCTGACATGGCCTTGGGGCCAATTTCGGATGAAGCTTTGGGAGCTACGGTTGCCGAAATGTGGACAGAAGAGGGATGGAAATGGGGTGAGTTCAATCACCTAGTTCCAGCTGAGATATCACTCAGGCTTCAATCAATCAGGGTCTTGAACGACCCCGAAGCATGTGATAGATACTTTTGGGGATACACAAATTCAGGGGAATATAAGACGAGCTCTGCAATTCGAGTACTTCATGGAGAGCAGAGTACTGAGGCCGGGGCAAGATGGCGAAATATCTGGCGAATTCCAGCACAACAAAGAGTGAGGGCTTTTGTTTTTCTCTCAGCTCATGACAGTATCCTTTGTAATGCGAACCGAGTACGCCGACATCTCTCGAATCACCCGGGCTGCCCGCGCTGTGGACAAGAAGAGACATCCCTACATCTTATGAGGGATTGTGACCCAATTAGGCAAGCTTGGAAGAAGATGGCGGGTTCAAGGGACTTGAGCCGATTTTTCTCAATTACTGAGATTAAGAGCTGGGTCTTCGATAATATCAGTAGAGGGGATGATTTGGGCTCCAGTTTCGCGTACATGGTGTGGCATACCTGGAAGAGTCGGAACTCAATTATTTTTGAGGGCAAAGACCTGGTTGGGGGCCTCACAGAAGTAGTTAAGAAGCAAGTGGGGATCTACAAAGAGATCAGCAAACCGGCCAGTTTGCTTCATCAGAACTTGGTGATACGTGAGCCTGATTCCCCGACGGTGTGGTCGCCTCCTCCTCTTGAATGGGTGAAGCTCAACTCAGATGGAGTGTCTAAGGGGAACCCGGGGAAGGCTGGTGGAGGTGGACTGATCCGGGGCTCGGAGGGGGAAGTCCTTCGTGCGTATACTTTCCAGTGCGGGGTGTGTTCGGCGTTAACAGCTGAGCTTTGGGCGGTGTTCTATGGTCTTCAATTGGCCAGTCGGTTGGGGTTCATTCGTGTTCTTGTTGAATCTGATTCTGCCTCGGTGTGTGACTTACTTACGGTTAGATCCGCTAACCCTCATTCCGACTACCACTTGATCGACCAATGTCGACGACTCATAGAAGCTACCAATTGGGAGGTGAAGATCAGCAGAATTCGGCGCCAAGCCAACGCTTCTGCTGATGCACTGGCCAACTGGTCACTTAGTCTTACAGATGCTTTTGTTGAACATTGTACTTTGCCTGATTTCATCTCAGCCTCACTAGAGGTTGTAAATGGGAACTCTTTATTTTGAATAAAGTTTAAAGGGCACTAGCCCGGCTTTCGAACCAAAAAAAAAAAAGTAGTATATATTAGACTATGTAAAATAATTAATAAAAAAATATTATTTTAAATAGTTTTTAACTCCTTAAAAAATATGTCAAAAAGTCAATGGACTTACATTTCCAAACGGAGGTAGTATCTTCTAGTATCTTCAACAGTAAAGGGGGCGATAAAAATGCCCTTAGAACGGATCCTTGATCCGTCCTATGTAATTTCTTTACACTTTTTTTTTATAAGGGACGGATCCTTGATCTGTCTGTATATTTTTTACAGTAAAAAAACATACAACGGACAAATCTAAGATCTGCCCTAATGAGTGGATATAGCACATGTCATGTCATGGGTGCATTTTCCATATAGCCACCCGAACAAATCTATCTATATTATTATTATTATTATTATTATTATTATTATTATTATTATTATTATTATTATTATTATTATTATTATAATAATAATAAGTAATTACATAAAATTGGATGGGAGCCGGCTAACAAGCTGAGCTCCGCAACCCTTCTGAATGCTAAAGGCAATTCTAGTCAAAACATGACACGTATCCCTACTATACCCAGGTAGTCCTCTAGCAACCCCACATATCCGCTTGAGAAGTCCCATGGCCTCATCTCCTAAGTCACCAATAGTAGAAAAGGAAAATGGCAGAAAGTGATAATCCTTGTCTCCACAAACCTTCTCATACTTTTTCCTTTTGTTTTCAGCAGCCACCCTGGCCGCCTTACCCGGGATGAAAACTGAAAGACCAGAATTGCTAAAGATAGAAGTACCCGTGATGTCAACACAAGTGTCTTTGCCCTGGAACCAGTTGTAAAACAAAATATCAGCCGGACGAAGCTCACCCCCCCTTTCATCAGTCATACTCGTAGACGCCTCTCTACACACAGAAATCCCAGCCTTCAAGCACTCATCATATAAAGCATCTCGCACCAAATTATGACGGTGTTTAACACCAATGTCAGCAGCACAAGCAAGGGCGTGATCCCCCCACGAATCCAAAATGCCCTTCTCACAAGCAGGACATTTGGCTCCATCTTGGAACAATTCAATTCCAAGACGATATTTAAGGATAGAACGAAAGGTGGCGGGGTTCATAACCTGACCAAGACCGGGTATAGGAGCAGCCTTCAACCATTGTTGGGCCGTAGGGAGTTTCAGGTTTGCAAACAGAGCTTCTTGCCTCCTAGTAAGAGCAAACTCCACCTTGAGGTGCTTGTCGACATTTTTGTAGTAACAACTAGCCAATTTCTTCATTAGACAGGGGGCTGGTTGTACCGCACAATTGTCCACGACATCCTCACCAATGATATTACTCCACCTAGAAGTAGCTGATCCGAAAGCAGGCCCATCACCGACCACTCCAGAAGCCCTCAAAATGCGATCCTGCAACCCATGCGACTGGAGCCTCGAGGCAAGAAAAGCATAATGTAGCGTGTCCGCAGCGGTGTAAACCCCAAGGCCACCGCAATCGATAGGCATGGTAGAAAGGCGCCACTGTAGAGGGCCAAAGCCTGAACCCCCAAGCGTCACTATATGTTCCAATGACATCCTCAAAAAATCATCAAAAACACCTTGCGCATCTATGAAACATGAAGGCGGGGTACTTCGCATTGCAAAGTAGAGACGAGAGACTCCCAAGCAGGCTCGCAGGAGCAATAACTCACACTGGGGATCTTCCAACCTCCTGATAGCCTCCATTAGGGCATTGGTTTTCAGAACCCTCTTCAATATCACATCGTTACAAAAGGAAGGATCCAAGCTAACAGGCCCGCCAAGTAGTTTAACCCCTCTCAACGGACGGGAAATATGCTCAGGAAAAACCCCAACTTCCCTACCGCGTGTATCCTCATTCGGCCAGAATATTTCCGTCTTATCAATATTAAGGTGAAGTCCCAGGGCTGGGCCATCCTCTCTGATAATGGAAAGGGCTTTACTGACCATCAAAGTGTCCCCAATCAGTGTTCCGTCATCCAGATACCAAGCATTAAGCTTCAGTTCACAACTATCCATAACCTTACGAATCAACGGATGCAACGTAAGTGAGAAAAGAAGAGGCCCAAGAGGGTCACCTTGCTGAACCCCCTGACACGAATAGAGGACCTGATCCCCATAATACAGCCGAGCAGGACGAGCATAGCAGAACTCAACCCAATGGGAGATAAAAGGGCACATATGTCGAACCTCCCTGATCATAGAACTGCGATCAACCAGATTAAAAGCATTCTTGAAATCTACCAAAAGCATAGTCAAACTATTATCACAACCCTGAGATTCCACTAATCTGTTAACCGCATGCAACACTGCTTCTCCACCACCTGAAACTCCAACCCCAAACTGAGCATTCTCAAGATAAGGTCCAAGGATTTTACCAGCCGAAGATGCAGCCACTTTCGACACCAAACGCCGCCAGATGGACCCAACAGCAATGGGACGAATCCCCCCACCCGGCTTAAAGAGAGGCGTGAGTGGGGCACATGCAACAAATTCACTCAAAGAAGCAGGACACCGGCCCCTGAGAAATAAATTAACCACCCTCGTTATAGAGTCGGTAACCTCCTCAGCAATTGCCACAGCTGCACCACTAAGAGCGTCCAACAAGTGTTGAGCACGTAACCCGTCTTTCCCACACGACGTGCCCTTTGGGAAGCTTCTTATTCTGTCTAAAACTAAGCTCCTGGAAACCTGCAAGGGGTTGACGACAATAGGTTCAGGGGGCATGTAGGGTGTCGGGGAGAACGGATGTTTGTCCGCAAGCTCCCTAAGAGTGTCCTCCGTCTGCGGAGCGACACCTGACGACGTTAGAATGCGAATAGCTGCAGAAAAATGCCCATCACCAACCTTTCGCTTGCATTGCTTAATGGTCTGCTCCTCCTGACACCTCTCCTCACTCCTAGAAGGTGCATCGAAATTACCAGACAAAAGATCATAGACAAGACGATGGATGCCCCCAGGTTCTCTCCACACCCGAATAGCCTCGGAAATACTATCAATCTGCAGACACCTCTTTAGTCCCGATCGATTTTCTGCACTAGTTCTAGGCTTGTACCTATGCAAGATACAAAGAGGCATAATAAGAAGACACACCCAAGCCGACACACTAGACGGATCCGAAGTAACCCTATCAAGGGCATCTTTCAGAACTCTAGCAAAACCCAATCTACACTTCCATGGGACATTCTTAACCGTATGAACTTTAGCACTAAACACTCTCCCCAATAATGTGACGTCAAATCCCACATTCAGCGCAAGATCACCATGATCATCCTCTTGAGCTATATCAACCGGCGAACTACCAACATCAATAGCAGGACGGGGCAACCCATGAATGAAAAAGGTAACTGTTCCGTCATCAGACAAAGGAGCTTCAACAACATCACCGTCATGGAAACAATTCTTGGACACGGTGTGGGTGACACAACAATGACCGCAAAACCAAAGACCAAGTTGTCGTAAAACCTCCTCAAACTGCCCATAAATACCAAGATTAGACCCAAGAAGCGCTTTGAAACCAGACACCGCATCACCTCTAAGATGGACATCCCGTAAGTGTCTAATAAAGTAGGTTGGAGTGAGACCCTTACCACTACCATTCTTGCATCCATCACACCCAACGAAGGGACAGTGAACCCTCACCGGTAGAACACCTCCCGCACCTTTCATCCACAATAACAAAGCAACTAAAGACAACAACGATAGGCAGAATCACCAACAATAAAGTATGCACCGAACATCAGCAAACATGTGGTAGGCCTAAACCAACCGCAACAACAGCAAAACACAATTGCAACAGCAACAATCACAAAACCGACACAACACGCAGCGACAATCACAACACCGATCACACCACGCAGCACCACCGGCTGATCTCGACAAGCGTCAGTACAAACCGATCAAAAACAGCAGCCAAAAACCGATGCACGGACCAACCGAACCGAAACAACGAACAGCCCGCACAATTCAGAGAGAAGGGAAGCAAACCTGTCGATGCTCTACCAGGCACCGAGATGAAGGCCGAAGATTGGATGAATGAGAGTACTCCGGGCGCCGGGATGAGCCGGTGAAGACGCCATCACGGAAGGACGACGCAGCCACGCAAGAACCAAGATCGCTGCTGAAGCTTGCGACCCCGCTGAACCCGTTCGCTGAGCACACAGCCCCGACGAAGAAGACCCTATTGCCTCGCCCAGGCCTCTCCTGCTGCCGAGAAAGGGTTCCGGCCTCGGGAGTCCCAACACCGGCCACCCAGAACCGCCGGAATTGCCCGCCCTCACCGACGGCCTCGCCTGTTCGCCTGATTTATAAGGAAATTATTATTATTATTATTATTATTATTATATATAAGGAAAAATTTGGTTAATATCCATATTTGGTGACAATATTAAGAAACTGTCCACTTTTTTTCATAATTAAGGAAATGTCCATATATGACAATTTTACCCCTGTTCTAATTTCTCCCCCAAATTAGGTTTCTTCCTCCATCAGAAAAGACGATCAGCGCGCACTTCATCTCCCTCCTTCTTCAGCGCGCAAACTTCATCTCCCTCCTCAGTTCCTTCAATTTGTCACCGAGGCATCCGATCCAAGGAGATTTTGGTGGATTTGGGCGAGGTTCATCATCAGATTCAAAGTATTTTCAGATTTTGGGACAAATTTCGTTCTCAAATCGAAGCTTATTTGTCACTCAACAATCCGATCGAAGAGGATTTCGATGGATTGTTCATATTAGGGTGAATCCAACCGAAATCGAGTTGTTGGTAGATATTATATCAATAAATCGAAGACAATTTTCATTGTCACCATTCGATTCATCATCCTTCTTCTTAGATTGAGGTAATAATCATCTCTCTCTCTTTTTTCTATTCATGATGATAAACTTCTTTTATTGAATACCTTGAACTCAATTTAGAACTTGGTAAGAGATTGGTGACATATAACATTGTCTTCCTTTGAAAATCTGAGCAATATGTAATTGATGACATATGTAAACATAAACTTGATAATTAGTTGGTGACAAATCCTCTTATGGTTTAGCTTGAACTCAATTTAGAACTTGGTAAGAGATTGGTGACATATAGCATTGTCTTCCTTTGAAAATCTGAGCAATATGTAATTGATGAGATATGTAAACATAAACTTGATAATTAGTTGGTGACAAATCCGCTTATGGTATAGCTTGAGCTCAATTTAGAACTTGGTAAGAGATTGGTGACATATAGCATTGTCTTCCTTTGAAAATCTGAGTCATATGTAATTGATGACATTTGTAAACATAAACTTGATAATTAGTTGGTGACAAATCCGCTTATGGTATAGTTTGAGATTAATTTAGAACTTGGTAAGAGATTGATGACATATAGCATTGCCATCATTTGAAAATCTGAGCAATATGTAATTGATGACATATGTAAACATAAACTTGATAATTAGTTGGTGACAAATCCTCTTATGGTATAGTTTGAGCTCAATTTAGAACTTGGTAAGAGATTGGTGATATGTAGCATTGTCTTCCTTTGAAAATCTGACCAATATGTAATTGATGACATTTGTAAACATAAACTTGATAATTAGTTGGTGACAAATCCTCTTATGGTATAGTTTGAGCTCAATTTAGAACTTGGTAAGAGATTGGTGATATGTAGCATTGTCTTCCTTTGAAAATCTGACCAATATGTAATTGATGACATTTGTAAACATAAACTTGATAATTAGTTGGTGACAAATCCTCTTATGGTTTAGCTTGAACTCAATTTAGAACTTGGTAAGAGATTGGTGACATATAACATTGTCTTCATTTGAAAATCTGAGCAATATGTAATTGATGACATATGTAAACATAAACTTGATAATTAGTTGGTGACAAATCCTCTTATGGTATAGTTTGAGCTCAATTTAGAACTTGGTAAGAGATTGGTGACATATAGCATTGTCTTCATTTGAAAATCTGACCAATATGTAATTAATTGATAACATTTTATAAACATAAACTTGATAATTAGTTGGTGACAATATTGTAGAATATATTGAATACAATTAGTTTTATTTAAAATGCAGAAATGGAGACAAAGTTGCTTACAGTGAAGTGGAAACCATCAGTTGGTAAATACAGAAGAAGCGGAAACCATCAGTTGGTGAATACAGATACCGCAACAGAAAGTGACAGAACTGCTTTAGCAAATACTAGCTTGGAGATATAGAAACAAAGGCAGCATATACACAGTCAGCAAATACCAGCTTGGAGATATAGAAACAAAGGTAACATATACACATAGTCATCAATACTAATCATATTTTTAATATTGTTGAAGTCAATTAGTCTTGGTTTGAACCATATTACAAGTCAATTAGTTGTGTTTTGAACCATATTACAAGTCAATTAGTTGTTTTTTTAACCTTACGATCTGTTATATCAACATGATAGTATCATCAAGATTACACTGTCACCAACTGTTGTCACCAACTATAGAGCATTGTCACCAACCTATTGTCTCCGCACTCTTATATGTAATATATTGTCACCAAATAAAAAAGTGACACCAACCTATTGTCACCAAATATTATCACATCAACGACAGAAAACTATCACCAACATATTGTCACCAATTCCGTTTAAAAAAAAACATATTGTCACCTACATATTTGCACACACCTATTGTCACCAAATACAGAACACTTTCACAACTATATTGTCACCAACTATATATAGAACACTGTCACCAACCTATTGTCACCGCCCTCTTATATGTAATATATTGTCACCAAATAAAAAAAGTGTCACCAACTTATTATCACCAAATACAGAACACTGTCACCACTATATTGTCACCAACTATAGAACACTGTCACCAACCTATTGTCACCGCCCTCTTATATGTAATATATTGTCACCAAATAAAAAAGTGTCACCAACCTATTGTCACCAAATACAGAACACTGTCACCACTCTTTTGTCACCAATTATAGAGCATTGTCGCCAACCTATTGTCATCACCCTCTTTTATGCAATATATTGTCATCAAATAAAAATGTGTCACAAACCTATTGTCACCAAACTAAAATGTTATCACATTTGTCATCTAAAATTAACACATTTTTGGTACAAAACTAAAACCCTAAAACAAAGGGAGCATAGACCCAAGAGAGGCTAAAACTGAGCAGACGAAAATTTGATTTACAATATGGTTTAGGGTTTAGGGTTTAGTCTTTAGGGTTTAGGGCCGAGGCCCTAAACCCTAAATCCTAAACCCTAAAATGTGTGTACAGTACTAATGTTATCAGAGTTGTTATATAATATTAGCGCATTTTTTTTACGAAACTGAAACCCTAAAAGTAGGTGAGCATAGACCCTAGAGGGGCTAAAATTGAGTAGCCGAAAATTTGATTTCCAATACTAATGGCATCACATTTGTCAACTAATAATAACGCGTTTTTGTTGCAAAACTGAAACCCTAGAACAAGGGGAGCATAAATCCAAGAGGGGCTAAACCTAAGCAAACGAAAATTTGATGTACAATATGGTTTAGGGTTTAGGGCCAAATTCTAAACCCTAAACCCTAAAATGTGTATACAGTACTAATGTTATCTAATATTAACACATTTTTTTATGAAACTGAAACCCTAGAACTAGGTGAGCATAGACCCTAGAGGGGCTAAACTTGAGGAGACGAACATTTGATGTACAGTGCTAATGGCATCACATTTATCATCTAATATTAACGTATATTTGTTATAATAATAACCCTAAGTAGATGAAATTTGAAGTAAAGTTTAACTTCCTAATACTTAATTGCCGAACTACATTAACTCGCAAAAATATCAAAACAAAGGAGAACAATTGAGACATTCATACACTTAATATCCAAAATAGCTTCCAAACTATAAGCACCAAGCAAATTTGTACTACTTAATATAAATCCCCAACTGTCAGACTACGTTAACTTCCAAAATAAAGGGGAACAGGTGAGACATTCACCATGATAGTCAGATTGCAATAAGTATCAAAATACGAGCACCATGCAACATTAAACTACTTAATATCCTAAAACAGTGACAAGTAAATCATAGGTGCAGATTGTATTCATAGAGCTCCCATGTCCAACACAATTGTTCTTAAACAAATCCACAACCATCCTCTCCCTATACACATCCATATACTCGTCTGAAATTGCTTCAATACCACCATGAAATGCAAGACCCTATAAACAATTGTCACCAAAACAAACGATTGTCACCAAAACAAACAAGCAATGATAAACACTTGAAATTGAACGACCTATAAAGTAAGAATTGTCACCAAACAAATAATTGTCACCAAAACAAATAAGCAATGATAAACACTTGGAATTGAACAACCAATAAAGTAAGAATTGTCACCAAATAAACAATTGTCACCAAAACAAACAAGCAATGATAAACACTTGAAATTGAACAACCTATAAAGTAAGAATTGTCACCAAACAAACAATTGTCACCAAAACAAACAAGCAATGATAAACACTTGGAATTGAACAACCAATAAAGTAAGAATTGTCACCAAACAAACAATTGTCACCAAAACAAACAAGCAATGATAAACACTTGAAATTGAACAACCTATAAAGTAAGAATTGTCACCAAACAAACAATTGTCACCAAAATAAACAAGCAATGATAAACACTTGAAATTGAACAGCTTATACAGTAAGAACGAATTAGATTTATCAATAAGAACACTAACCTGGATTATCCATTTGAAGTAGATAGAAACACACAAACCCTAAAAAAAACATAAACACATTGTCATCAGATCAATGTATTCACACAAAAATCCGCAACTGGTGTCCCAAATCATAAAATTAACATCTCTAAATGATCAAAGTTAACGAATTGTCACCAGAGATTAAACAAATTGACATATTTTGCAATTTAAGATACTGCATTAACACATGATTGAAACTCATAGGGTGCAGATATGCAATTGACATGACTAATATGTTTTTGACGCGTCAAAATGTGATATCACAACTGACTGGACAAATTGGGAGAACATTAACACAATTACATAGTTTGGCGTTTGTTCAATAGTCAGAAAAGCAGTAAGAGTTTAAAAGAAGGCATGGTCATTTCCTCTCATGGAAGCATAACGGGCCCCAATTCGCCATCAAATTACCAAAAAAAAAAGCAGTAATGTAGAACTCTTTCAATTTTTGCATGAATACCAATTCATCAGATTTTTCACAAATTAAACCATTTTACTTGAACAATCAGCGATTCATACATCAATGAAACCTCAATTGAGTCGGAATCGCACCACGAAAGCAAACATTGAAAACCAAACCAATCTAATCACATGATTCACATCCAATTTCCGACCACTACTTTCTCAAACTGCATCAGATCTGAACCAACAAACACTCTGAAATTCCACAAACAAGAGAAGCCAAATTCAGAACGAAAAAGAGCAGGCAAATGCTAGGCGGAATCACGCCGATACAAAGGGACTTACCTAGAGCTGAAATCCAGTGAATGCGAACAGGAGAGTTCAACGACGCGCGCAGATCCACCTCGATGCAGATCCAAGCGAAAAGGAGGGTCCGACGGCGACGAGTGGGACTGGAAATGGAGAAGGGCAATGGAGATGGAGCGGCGACGAGTGGCACTGGAGCTCCTGGCGACGAGTCAGACGGAAGGGAAGCGGATGGGATTTTAGGGCAACAGATCGACCAAGAAGAAAGACGCCTGATGGAACAAATTAGGAGGGTATTAATGGTAGGGGTAAACTTGGAATTACAATAAAATGATGGACACTTTCTTAATATCCCTTTAAGTATGGACATTTTCTTAATTGGCTTTTCTAAATGGATATTCCACCAAATTTTTCCTATATATAAAGTTGGGTGAAAGTCATTTTAGCATTTTTTGCTCAAATGTGTGTCTACTGTCTACATACATCTAATTAGTAATTAGTTTATATAAAAGGTAACTAAATTAAATACAAATAACCAAATAAAATCCTCAATCTTATTAAATATTCAAGATGTAGAAACCATAATTTTTTTCTCAACAATATATATTTGATGGTCAGTTGAAAATTTATTAATTTTTTCCATTATGCATCATCTCAATCAGATCTTCAAAAAATTTTGTTTCTTGCGAATATTAAAATTAAGTATAATATTATTAGTTTTTTTAATAAATTAAAATATACTATTAAATATTGATTGTTATATTGCAAAATCAAAATGGAAATATAATAGTTTTGAAATTTATTAACAAGGTTTTCAATTGGCAACAAAAATAGCTAAATGAGAGTGAAATGATAAAAATGTATTGATTATGCTTTTAAAAAATTAGATTATTGTTTTTTTTTTGTGGCTTTTGAATATATATAAACTCTTAATTTAGAAGAGTTTAGGATGATGTGTGAAGCTTAGATGAATTTTAGGAGTTTTGACCAATCTTTTTTTTTTTTACCATTTTTCTTTGATTTTCTTTAATTCTAATTTTTTTCTTCTTTTTTTTTCCTTTAATTCTCTTTTTTATTTAATTTTACTAACTATCTATATCTATATCTATATAAACTCTTAATTTAGAAGAGTTTAGGATGATGTGTTAAGCTTAGATGAATTTTAGGAGTTTCGACCAATTTTTTTTTTTTTTGCCATTTTTCTTTGATTTTCTTTAATTCTAATTTTTTTCTTCTTTTTTTTCCTTTAATTCTCTTTTTTATTTAATTTTACTAACTATCTATATAATAAACTCTTAATTTAGAAGAGTTTAGGATGATGTGTCAAGCTTAGATGAATTTTAGGAGTTTCGACCAATTTTTTTTGTTTTTCCATTTTTCTTTGATTTTCTTTAATTCTAATTTTTTTCTTCTTTTTTTTTCCTTTAATTCTCTTTTTTATTTAATTTTACTAACTATTGGGCTTAATTCAAAACATTGATCTTAGCCTAAATTATAATTTTAGTAGTTTTTTTCTCTACAAAAACCATGGGATTAATTCAAAACACAAAATTAATAATAAGAAAATATAAAATTAATATTAGTAATCTACATCTATATCTATATATATCTATATATACTACTTTAATCATTTTCTCAACCCATGAGTTTAATTCAAAATATTTAATTATCCGAACTTTTACAATTATGTTATAATATTAATTTAATATATTAGTAAGATTTTATTTATAAAAAATCGCGCCATGACACGGGGATCATACTAGTATTAGTTATTTTTAATAACAACGTAAAAGAGTTAGTTAGTGTAAATTTCTAAAAATATATATAGCTTTTCATATAAAGGAAAGATATATTTAATTAATAATAAATATAAAAGTAAGTCCACTCGTACATTATGGAAAGGATATAAGTACACAATATTTTCATTAAAAAAATCAAACTTATTTTAATTTATATGACAAAAATGCATATGTTTAATTACATTCCAATAAACATTTGATTGGATATTAGGTACATATGTAACCAAGAGAATAAAATAAGGTACCGATATATTTAAAAGCAATAAAAATAAAATATTTTTAAACTATTTTGGTTCATACTAGAACTATAAAAAAGATAGAAGAAAAATTAATTATGATAAAATTATAAAATTATGTCATCTAATTTAAATCCTAAAAAAAACCACATGTGTGACAAAAGTTTAATTACTTTTAATATTAATTAAAATAAGCAACATGTAAATTAACTACTATTTATAAATAAAATTATATTTAATAGATTAAACATGTTCAATAAACTACATGTCCCGTGCATCGCACGGTCATGGTCCACTAGTACTCTGAATACTTTGGTTTGTATTGGAGCATTTATGTGGTAATTAGTTAGAGTAAAAGTACACCTATTTATTACTCCGTATCATCTCATATCCGCAATAAATACGTTCCCAATTTTATTTTTATGGCGGGACAAAATTCAGCGGTAGAGATGAGGGTGAAGCTCGACCCGAATCTGATCCGAGCCCGCATGCAAATTGCTAATGGCCAATTTGCAATGCGGATCATCTGCTTCAACATTTGTATCACACCATGCTTCATCAATTTTATTAGGCCACCTGTACTCATCTTTAATTATTTTTTTAAATAAAAAAAGTGTTGATAATTATTAATCTGGAGCAGTAATATGGTTAGGTAAAAAAAAAGATGAGAGAGGAAACTAGAGAGAGAATCTCCCTTTTTTAGAACCCCGGTCTCGACTCCACCCTCTGTGGTGTTGAGTACATCCTTCTCCGAAAAACCCCCAAATTGATTGGGAAATCAACGCTCATCCCGTATCAAATCCAGTCTGAAACCCTAGGCCACCCTGTCCGATTTGATGAGGGCCTTATTGCTATCCGATTTCTCGCCTTCGAGTACCTTGTGGTGTTCTGCGATGGCGATTTCATAGAAAATCATTTTCTTTTCACAATTTTGGGGCTATTATGTTGGATTGGCCTGCTGGCTATTATTGTTCAACTGCATCTTGAGGGGAAGCCCCTGAATCTCTCGATGATGGTGAGCGCACGGATCTGGTTGCGTCGCCCTCCGCCGTGGCCTAATCCGTCATGTACGATCCGATTCTTGAAGGCTTGCTGGTGGATTCCACTCGGATCCCGTCTCTGTTGGGTTGAGGAGGTTATGGTTCCTCTCGGCAGGAAGTTGTTGGGAGGGTGGTGTCGGGGGTTCATCTGTGGGGTTCGTCTCTCATCCCTCCTTTTTGCTCCAGTATATGTAAGGGTTTTGGTGAGGCGGTGGCCTCATCTCTTTCTCTTTCATTCGTTCGTTTCTCACTTCCTTTTGATTAATCTTTGCTTGACAAAATTGTATCTTGTTTTTGTGAATTTCATGGCTCCTTATGGAGTTGACGAGTGGAGAAAACACATGGGAGCAGAAGATCCTGCTCCTCAAATGTCAAAACCCAAGCCGGAGGGCTGTAAACTCTCTCAGCCGGAGGGCTCAAAACTCGTTAAGGAAAACACTCCCTCCGATGTAGGTCTGGTGGCCTATCGGAAGTCCAAGTCTGAGGAAAAGTTTAAGAGTGAAGCTATCAACGGGGAAAAACCCTTTGCTATGCAAGGTCGGGTCCAGGAGGAGTTTACTGTACTAAAGCATTCATCTCCGACTGCAGCAATCACCGACGATCTCTTGGAGTCTGAGAAAGTCCGTATGAGCACCAGGTATGCTTGTAAACTTTTAAAGGGGGGGTTTCTGCTCATTCCTGATGCTAATCTTTGGCTTGAGTTGCGAATTGGTGTTGCCATGAATCGAGGATTGGTGTTTATTAGTTCTTGTGTTTGTCTTATGGTCTGTCTCAGTTTAGCGATATCCCGGTTATGGATTTGTCTTGAATATATCTCTTGCTATCTTGGTAATTGGGTGATAACCTTCGAGTTTAAATCAGTGGCTATTCATTATGTGAATGAGTTTCTCAATGGTTTCTATGATTATATAGGCTTGACGGTGCAACTAACCTCAACCAGTCTTTGGTGGTTTTTCTTAGCCTATCTTTATTACTATCGCATGGCCTCCTCTAAGCTTTTCGGGAAGGCTTTTTTACAGCCAGAATGGAGGAAGGGTGGTATGATGAAAGAATCTAACTCTAATTTGACTAGTTTGAATTGGTTAATAAGACCGTTTGAGAGAAAAGTAATTGTTATCAAGAATCTAGGAGTACAAAATTCATTATGTAAAGATTTGCTCAATCATCAAAAAAAACTTATGGGGGCTTGCAAGGCTGTGCTAGCCAGGAGGTGTCTTCAATCTCCATGTATGTCTATCTATGCTTTGACGGGTCGAACTCCGACGTGTGTGTTTATTTCAAATTGTTGTTTGTCGAAATCATGGTGTATGATGTATTATATTGTTCTAGGAGCCCTGTTATATAGGCTATTATGGTCATATGGGTGTCGATCAACAATTGTCTGCAGTAAGTGGGGGTTAATGGTAACCTTTGTTGGTATTTTAGTGGCTCATCAATTCATTTGGGAATGGCTATATTATTATGCCGGTGGGAATGTCTATACTCTGTCGTACAACATCTTTAATAAGAACATCCATGGTACTTGTATTGTGAGTGCTATTATCCTTTACAAAACTAGTCTTGAATCCTCAGTTTGGCCTAGGAATTTCTTTGTATATAAATGGCAATGGGAAGTACATTGTAAGGCTAAGCTTATCTTCAAGATCTCATGTATGCTAGCATATTTCTTCTTAAATGAGGATTTTTTCTCTACTATATATCGCTTGACAATCTGTTGGCTTAACCATGTTTTTAAGTGGACTGCACTGAGTGATCCTGTCCATCCAAGACTTAAGCAATTTGAGTACTTAAATATTAGTCACTTTCTTATTACTATATCAATCAGCACTTGGAGTTCAATCCCCCTAAGAGCTGACTTTTCGTTTCACTTAGTGTGTGGTTTAGAGTCACTTGGCAACCAAAACATGTGCCTTCTAGTTTCTTGGCATAGTCACTTACTAATAGTTGCGTGCAATTATGACAATGATCTAAAATCTTTCCCTTAGTATGGTGAGGCCGTCCTAGGTTACTGGTGTGCATGCTTTAGAACGTCTTGTTTCCGATTTTTGTGTACCAAGTGCCTATATGAAGACGGAATACTGGGTCTTCATATACCGGAAATTGGTTATATATGAAGATCAGATATTGGAACTGTCGTGGTATTGGCAAGAGAACCTTTTGGGCAGGGCTGAATGCAATGCGTATAAATGATCGGATTAAGATACTAGTTGTAGCATAAACAAAAGCAGAAGTGGTGCCGACAGAAATAGTGTGGCGGGGTAGTGGTTTTTCAAATGCAATTTGGTCACCGGGTAATGGCAGAGAGGGTGGTCTTGGTGTTTTATGGAACGAGAACTCTCTGGTAAATGAAACGATCTTTGTTAAAATCCATTTGCCAAGAATCATTGGGTTAGAATACCATAATTTTGATAAAAAATTTAAGGGTATTATTCTCTTTATCTATGGACCCCCTCAAGCTAAAGACAAGGATCAGTTCTGGGAATTGCTGACAAATTTAATTTGTGATCAAAGCCTCCCATGTATAATTATTGGGGATTTTAATGAAATAGCACATAGTAGCGAGAAGTGTGGAGGTGCGCCGTTTCATCCCTCCCGTGGATATAGGTTAAGCCAACTCATGAACGCGTGTGCACTCATGGACATCCCAAGCACTGGAAACCAATTCACATGGAGGAAAAAGGAGGAAGGTGAAGACAACATCTTAGAAAAGCTAGATAGAATTCTTGTCCAAGGCAAGTCTCTTGATACTTTTCCCGAGCTTAGCACTCATAATGGTGCGTTCTCAACATCAGATCACTGTCCGATTACTATTGAATTAAAATCAACAATAGTCACAAAGCCTTCACCATTCAAAATGGAAAACATGTGGCTCCATAGGCCGGATTTCCGAAATATAGTGGTTCAGGCATGGCATGCCCAGTGTCCTGGTTCTGTAATGTATAAAATCATGTTTAAGATAAAACTTGTTAAACAAAAAGCTAAAGAATGGAATAAAAACACGTTTGGAAACATCTTTAGACAATTAGCATCTATAGAAAACGATCTCTTAGAGATCCAAACAAAGGATCAAGGATTGAACGATGCTAGCAAACAAAAAAGGCTAATTCATAAAAAGGATCGACTTCTGTCTTTCCAAAAAGACTACTGGAGTCAGCGTGCGAAATCTAAACATTTAAAACTTGCAGACTCAAACACCGGTTACTTCCATAGGGTGGCATCGGGTAGAAGAAACCGAAAATTTATTAGAAACATTACCTCCGCGGAAGGAACGCCCATTGTAGGTGAAGAGAATGTTAGGACGGAAATAAAAAATGACTTTGTCAAGCGTTTCACTAAAGCATCAACTAATAACAACTATCTGGATGAATATATGCAGTTTATTACTCCCTCTATCACAGAAGTGGAAAATATCAGATTAATTGCTCCAGCAACGAACTGTGAGGTTAGAATGGCAGTTTTCAACTTGGGGTTAAATAAATCCCCTGGCCCGGATGGCATCACAGCTGAATTTTATAAAGAATTCTGGGATATTGTTGGAACTGATGTGACTCGAGCTGTCAAGGCTTTCTTTCACTCTGGGAAAATTTTAAGGCAAATTAACCATACTTTTATCTCACTCCTGCAAAAAAATAATAACCCAACAAAAACGACCGACTATAGACCTATAAGTCTCTGTTCTACCATTTATAAACTTATTTCAAAAATATTAACGGATAGATTAAAATCGGTGATGGGCAAACTGATTCACCCCTTACAAGGGGCATTTGTGTCTGATAGGGCAATTCAGGACAACGTCTTAATTGCCCATGAAATTTTCCATTCATTTAAAAATAGAAAGGGCAACGACGGTTGGCTAGCAATCAAATTGGATATGGAAAAGGCATATGATCGAGTTGATTGGGCATTCACTGAGTTAGTACTCAGAAAATTTGGATTCCATGATAAATTCACTAATCTAATTATGGAATGTGTAACGACTGTTTCTTTCTCGGTATTAGTAAACAATGGCCCTACGGAAGTGTTCTTACCTTCCCGTGGCCTTAGACAAGGTGATCCGTTATCGCCTTTTCTGTTTATTCTTGGAGCCGAGGTGCTCGCAAAGAAATTGACCTCTGAATCCCTCCTGCCTAGTAGTGGAATTGGCTTTCCATTTGGTCGTAATGGGCCTAAAATTCCGTTTTTGGCCTTTGCAGACGATATTATTATCTTTTCAGAAGGGAATATGTCTGCATGTGAAAAAGTTAAGAATATAGTAGATCGTTATTGTCAAATATCAGGACAGAAAGTAAACTATCATAAATCGGCATTCCAGTGTACCTCAGGTATCCCTAGGTCCCGTATCTCGGATATTGAAGATTGTCTTAGCATTTCAAGCCAAATAAAACTTGATAAATATTTAGGATGTCCAATCACTAATGATAGAGTAAACGA
The DNA here is from genome assembly GCA_037127255.1 of Persicaria tinctoria. Lineage (NCBI taxonomy): Eukaryota > Viridiplantae > Streptophyta > Magnoliopsida > Caryophyllales > Polygonaceae > Persicaria > Persicaria tinctoria. The sequence continues at coordinate 58,068,786 of JBANSL010000007.1, read as the reverse complement.
GGCTACATTCCAGGATATAATGTCAAATACTAGAAGCCAACTGTCTAAATGGAGAGCGGATTCTCTGTCACAGCAAGGGAGGACAACATTGATTAACGCGAACTTAGCATCCAAACCCCTATACATAATGCAGAGCTTCATCTTGCCTCCTAAAATGCATCAAAATTTGGATAAAATAAATAGATCGTTCTTTTGGAACAAAGATCCAACCCATAAGCCTCTCATTAGCTGGGATAGAATTTGCAAGCCAAAACATGCGGGGGGGAGTAGGCTTAAGAAAATCGAAACATATGAATGAAGCTCTACAATTAAAATTATTATGGAAAATATTGGCCGAACCAAACAATATCTGGGTAAGAATTATCCAATATAAATACATTAAGACAGATCACATACTAAACCATGAAGCGAAAGGAAGTGCATCTTGGCAATGGACACAACTGAGAAAGCTAATTCCTACATTCAAAAATGGGTTGGTCTGGGTAGTGGGAAATGGCAGAACAATCAAGTTTTGGAAGGATAGATGGGGACCAGTACAGAACATGGCACAACACTGTGTATACCCTCAAAATATTGATATAGAAGAAACAGTGGATTCATATATAGAAAATGGTAAATGGCATGTGGATAGATTAACTAGTGTCCTACCAGTCGAGATTGTAAATAAAATTCTGAATATTCCTCTTCCGATCTCGAGTATTGAGGACAGACTATACTGGGAGCCAGCTAAGAATGGGTGGTTTACAACGTCAAGTGCATATAATTATGTTACAAAATCTTCGACAAACAAAATAGATGATAATTCTTGGATATGGAAGCAAGACGTTCCCCCTAAGGTCAAGAATTTCCTATGGAAAATATGTCAAAATGGCCTTCCAACTGCATCAAGACTATCTAGAAGGGGGGTTGCGGTCCATGCCTCCTGCCCTATTTGTAATCACCACGAGGAAGACGAAGTGCACATATTCTGTGAATGCAAATATAGTTTCTTTTACAAAAATCTAAGCAATAAAGTTAAATTGTTGGTCCAAGACGCTATTATTCAAAACCGTGATATCAAACCAATTATGACAATCCTATCGAATAATCTGACGAAGAAAGAAAAGCAAAGCCTGTCACTAAACTGGTGGACAATCTGGCTAGTCCGAAACCAACTCGTGTTCAGAAATGAAAAAGCGCCTCCAATTGATGAAGTACAATTTAGGGCAGATCATTTTCTGAAAAATTGGAATACAGCCAATTCTCACTGGCTGGAATCAAATGATGGCAAAAACTCATACAAAATACGAAAGCGGATCCTGGATGGAAAGAGCAAAGGAAAGAATAATAAATGGAAAAAACCGCCTCCGGGATGGCACAAATTAAACTTCGACGGGTCTTCGTGCCTGCAGCGTAACAGCACGAGTGGCTTTGTGATCAGAAACAGTGAAGGGCGGTCGGTTTATGCTGATGTCAGAAGGCTCGGACAACAATCTCCTATAGTTGCAGAAGCTACTGCGCTACGTCTAGGCATTATCAAAGCTAGAGAACTAAATCTGGACAAAATTCTTATTGAAGGAGATTCTCTTATAATTATCAATTATCTTAAAAATAGAAAGTGTTGTCCTTGGGAAATTGAGATTCTCATGTCGGATATCACTTCACTACTGAAGGGGTTTAAGGAAGTATTCTACTCTCATATACTTCGCACTGGCAACTGTGTCGCTGATAGGATTGCTTTCCTAGGACGCAGTACCAATAACCCTAACTTACTAAGTGATCAAGGTCTCCTGGACCTCATCCGAAAGGATGCTCTCGGATAGCGCCTGGTGCGCATCCGAATTTTTACCTCATCAAAAAAAAAAAAAAAAAAAAAGTAATATGGTTAGGTTAAAGGGATTAAAATTGTAAGAATGCCGTCATTTATTATGGTAAATAAAAGATTTTTTTATCAACCGGGATCACTGCAGAGTCTTGTTCGATTCTTTGTTTGTTCAATCGATGCGGAGACTTGTTCGATCTTCAAATACATTCGATTGGTGCAAATACAAAAGTCTTGTTCGATCTTCAAATAACGGTCAAATTTGCTTCGTTTGTTCAATCAGGGCAAAAGTTGATGCTTCAGTAAGTTATAATGGTGTACGTTTAAGTTTCAATCAGGGCACGAGTTGATACTTTAGTAAGTTTAAATTTCAGTAAGTCTTACAGATCTGATAGTAATTTGCTAATTGCTAATCTGCTGCTCATCACAAGGAATTGTGTGTTTTGTATATATAATATATATTCATGAAATTTTAGATTGATTCAATCATAACTAATAACGTTCTTAATAATATTAATTTCAGTTGGTATGGATCCTATTGTGAAAGAAACGCAGCATTGTCGCCGTTTAGATTTCGATCAAGACAACACTCTTGCAGATTCTTGCGTAGATAATGAAACAGTGGAATCGTTTCATAGCAAAATATCGAGTGAAAGCATTCCCACAGTTGGTATGGAGTTTGAAAGTGAAGATGTTGCTTATGAGTTCTACAATGCCTATGCATTGGTTGTTTGGCTTTTCCGTTCGAAGAGGCATACGTAATATATATAATAAGACAGTGCTAGATAGAACGTTTGTATGCTCATGTGAAGGTAAACGTGGAAAAGATAAACGAGATGATGCCTACAAATCCCACCGTGCAGAGACAAGATTCGACTGTTTGGCTATGTTGAAAATTAGTTGTCGTCAAGCATCCAAATATCGTGTTGTTAACTTCGTTGCTGAGCATAATCATAATTTGGCATCACCAACTAAAGCTCATTTGTTTAGATCCTATAGAAAAGTATCAATGTCTCAAGCATTATAAGTTGATATTGCTGATAGTTCTGGTATTGCTCCAAAAAATGCCTATGAATTCATGGCTATGCAAGCCGGAGGTCGTGAAAATCTTGGATTTTGTCACGTGGATTACAAAAATTATTTGCGATCTAAGCGCAACGTGGAAATGAGATCATGTGATACGGGTGGTGTTCTAGAGCACTTGCAAAGGATGAAATAAGAAGATCCGGGCTTTTTTTTTAGCTATTCAAGTGGATGAAGATGATATGATAACTAATATATTTTGGGCTGATGCGACAATGATAGCCGACTATGAGGATTTTGGAGATGTGATTTGTTTTGATACTACCTATCGGAAGCATAAGGATGGTCGACCTATTGCCTTATTTGTTGGGGTGAATCATCACATGCAAACTACCATCTTTGGAGTTGCGTTATTATATGATGAGACAATAGGTTCGTTTGTGTGGTTATTTGACACATTTTTTAGAGCTATGGGTGGAAATCTACCGAAGACAATATTAACTGATCAAGATATGGAAATGTCAAGTGCACTGACTTCTCAATGGCCATAGACTCATCATCGACTTTGTATATGGCATATCTTCCAGAATGCAGCAACTCATTTGAGTAGTGTTTTTTCAGAGTACAAAGAATTTGCTAGAGATTTCAGTAATTGTATTTATGAGTATGACCATGAGGAAGACTTCTTGGAGTCAGATGCTTGAAAAGTATAATCTGCAAAATAACACTTGGCTACAAAGGATGTTCAATATCAAAGAAAAGTGGGCTCTAGTTTATGGGCGGGATATGTGTTGTGCATACATGATTACCACACAACGAAGTGAAAGTATGAATCGAGTCATTAAGCAATATATCAGTTATAACCATGACTTGAGAAGGTTTTTTTAAATATTTCGAAAGATTGCTTAATGATCGTCGTTATGGTGAGATTATAGTGGATTTTAAGGTTGACCAAAGTAGAGTGGCGTTGTCTTTTCCTGTTAAGATGTTGAAGCATGTTACTGGTATCTATACACCTACGGTTTTTACATTGTTTCAGGAACAACTTTGTAAAGCTCATGATTGCCATCTTGAGATTATTGGTGAGGCGGGATTGGTTGTGAAATACCTTATCAGACCTTCTGAAAACCATCACACGTACATAGTTTCTTATGACAGGGCAAATGAAACTACATGCTGCACTTGTAAGAAGTTTGAGTTTGCCGGCTTGTTATGTGGGCATATTCTAAAGGTATTTACTTTTCGAGGTATCATGGAAGTTCCTAGCAAGTACATTATGAAGATATGGACAAAAGATGCCAAAAAAGCAACTGCTAGAGCTTTTTGTCATGGTTCAAATGAAGGAGTGGATATGAAAACAGCAGCAGGAAGGCGCTATAAGGACTTGTGTCGTCTTTCTACTCGCTTGTTTACAAGGGCTGCAGAATCTGAAGAAGGATACACTGTTGTGAAAGAAAATCTTCTTAATTTGTTAAGAAACCCGGATATTAACTCAAGCCAGATGTTGAGAGACCTTCATTCAAACTCAACCAAGAGGCATGAAAAATCAGCTAGCTCGGAGAGCTGTCGCCTAGGCACAGAAAAGGATTCTGGTCCTAATATGCCTATAAATTCCAATGCTATTGCAGAGAAAGTAAGGCATAAAACTGAAGCAAAAATCTGGATGTCAATCAAGTAAAAGACCGAACGGTCCACATGAAGCAGCAAGAAGGAAAAAAAATAAGTCTTAGCAGATTAAATTGCCTGATAAGGATCTACAATGTCCTATGAGCAATCAAAAAGAGCAATATAACATCCCTCTCCAGCCTGCTACCCTAGTTAGTACACTCAAACTTATCATATCTCCTTTTACCATGAGATATTATTAGTATAAATATTTCTTGATAGTTTATATTCATTAATGCAGCCTATGCAGGGGGACCGTATTGTTCAATGGGCTGGAAGTGTTTCTCAAGAGTCGTCATATGTTATTCATCCAGGGGAATCAACCCAATATAATTTATCTATTCCTTTGGAATATAGCCAGCTTAATATGAATGCCAACTCACAACATGTTCAAACTAATCTGCGGTTTTAGGATAGCCAAACATCAATTTATCATCAAACCGAGGCAAACACTCACTTTCCATATGACAAAGAGTATTGGGGAAACTAAGGTGAATAAACCTCCAAAAACTAAACTTTTACCTTGTAACATTGTATCCATTTGATGTTTTATGTGCTAATTATGTTTTAACATAAATTCAGGTTGCAGGTTGGCTTGCTAGGTGATGTTGGAGTTTATTAAATTCGCTAGAAGTTGGTGTTTCTTGAAGACTGTTGGACTTTGGTTTTTCTTGTTGAATTTTTTATCAAACTTGTTAAAAGTTAGTGATGATCAAACTTAAATCTATCCAGAGTTTGATAGTTTTTTTTTTTGAGTTACTAGAAGTTGATTTAGTTATTATGTACTCGCAGTTACTTGATCAGTATTGGTTTGTTGAAAATGGTAGAACCATTCAAAGTTATTCCATTTTTTATTTTCAAAAGTTATTTTGCTGAGCAATACTATTGTTTAATTTCAATTACTTTCCCTCAACTGGTGACTTGTGAGCACTTAGTTTGATGTCTTTTAATTTCTAATATATAGTTCATTTGGGATGCAAAGGTGACAGAATGAGAGTTAAACTGCATAAAAATTGGACCTCTGTAAAAACCTTTATTATAATCCTTATAATCCTTGAGTAGAAAGGGTCTTTGTCCTTGTTATTATCCCCTATATTAATTATTTTGTGTGAACATTTTTCCAGTTTCTTTAGTGTTGCTTTTATAGATATCCTTCTCTTGTCATTGAATTTTGTTTGATGTATCTGTTGTAAGTGTAGTTCCTCCGCTTATCCTCGATCTGTTACTTTTGAGATTGTTCTTCCTAGCGATCTTGTTATCTAAAGATCTGTAAGTCATAAATTTTTAGTTTCAAATTACAGTAAAAGAAAATGGCTTGCTGAATTCAGGTTGAATTATATAAAACAGAATTCATCCTGCAAGTCATAAAAAGAAAATGGCTTGTTATCTAAAGATCTGTAAATTCAGGTTGCAGGTTGAATTCTGTTTGATGTATCTGGTGTAAGTCATATTGGTCTGCAGGTTAAATTATATTGGCTTGCTGAACCCAATATAATTTATCTATTCCTTTATAACATTAATGGCTTGAATTCTGTTTGATGTATCTGCTGTAAGTCAAAAAAAATTGCTTACATAAAAGAAATTAAAATGAGAACTGTTTTTAGGAATGGTTCTAGCAAGATGTAGGGAAAGAAGGTTCTCAGCTCTTCAACTCATTACAAATAAGACCCTCTTGATTTTGGTTGATGTTGGTTAATGAAGAGGCTCTGAATGTGTATTCTTGCCATTGGATAAGATGGTTGCACAAACAACAACTCGGACAAAGGGCTTTATTTTGGTTCTAGAATAATATTTGCAAGAAAAGCCTTATCCTGACTCATTACAGCAAAGTGAGCTAATACACATGATAGCTAAAAAATATATCCTAACACATTATACTAAACCATATGCCTATACGGGATTTGAACCCGCATCCTTGTGCGCAAGCACGTCGCTCTACCATTTGAGCTAATAGGCTTAAAATACACATGTCTAATTGGATGCAACAACCAAAACAATCCAAATTTGGTAACATCAGCAGCATTCATTCAACTGAAACAAAGACCAAACAAGCCAGAAGGAACACCAGCAAAATATCGATAAGCTGTCTATAAAGAGTAGATCAAGGAAGTGACAAGTTTGACAAAGAGATTAACATTCATCTGACAGAACAGATAGCAACTAGTGCCCTTGAATATAACCGGTAAGCTTTCATATTAGCTATATGGTTCTTTTCAATTAAAGAATTAAAAATGTCCAGCAAATGTTGGTCAGGGAAGTTCTAGGGTTCGTGCTCTAGCAAATCTTGCCTTCTTCAATTGAAACCCTTACTCCAAAAAAATCACCAATTTTGGCATAAAAGGCAACACTTTCAAACCAATTGCACTTAATTCCACATTAAAACCCACACAATCAAAGATAAAAGATCAAAATCTGCAAAATTAAGCAAGAAAACGCCAAGACCGTGATCAATTCAACAGCCTAAAAACAAATAGAAATGAGTATATCAAATGTTTCACAGTCTACCATTTGAGCTAACTCAAATCCATGAAACTATGCTACATGAAAATTGAAATTAACATCTCAAATCTCCACCGTGAATGACATTACAAGCCACCAGCAAAATCGATTTGATGCCCCAAATATGAAATTTTTAACAACTGTTTCACACTGTCTTTTGAGCTAATTTTGCATCTTGGAAGTACCAGCAAAAACAGACCCAAAGAGGAATTACTTTCAGCAGCCCATCATTCTGCGATTTAGGGTCCTTGCTCAGGATTTGCTTCCTAACTCTTATCCCCAACCAAACACAGTGATAGAGTTCGATAACAGTAAAAAAAATCCCTTAATCAGTAGAGTTGAAGAACATTAATCCCTTAATCAAACTAGAATTGAAGAACCCTAAAAAAACTCAAATTTCAGTCCAATTCAGTAGAGTTGAAGAACCCTAATCCCTTAATCAGTAAAATTCAAACTCAAACCAGAATTGAAGAACCCTAAACAATTGATAAGCAAATCGAAGATTAACCATAAGCACCAAATTCTTGCCAATAAGGAAAATTTTGCGAATTAAAACAAATTAGTCGTACCTAATTGAAGCTTCAATTGATTCGAAATTCGCCTCCAATGTTTCCCTTTCATATTCCCTTCTTTGTCATCTCAAGGGAGAGCCGCCGGAGAACGCCGTCATTCACGAGCGATTTCGCTAGCCCCGCCAGATGACCTAATCGAAGCATCAGGGAAAATTGATTTCGGTTTCACCTTTGTGGTAGATCGAACTTCGAAGCCTCAACGGAGACCATTTGACGAGCGAGGTTTCGCCAGAGAACCCCGCCAGCGCTCCCTCTTCTTTGTTTGCTGAATTTAGGTTAAGTTAATAAAATGCATTAATGAAATTACAGTAAAAATAAATTACATTAAAAAGAAAAAAAAAAGATTGCTAAAATAAAATTTAAAAAGGGCTTTACAGGTGGCCCAATCAAATTTGATGAAGCATGGTGTCATACAAATACTAAAGTAGATGATCCGCATTGGCCAATTTGGGGTTGGGCGATTTGCATAACTAGCCACATAAAAAAAAACTTTGCACAAATAGCCAAGTGGCTAGATTATTTGCATGGGGTAGAAAGTGGCTCTTTTGTGCAAATAAAATTGGTAACCGGGAGAGGAAGTTGCAGGTGAGGGTGAGACCGGCCACTGTAGCTGCTTCATTTTGCTGACAGAAATGAGGAGGGGAGGTGCTGCACATGTCAGGGAATTGGTGTGTAGCTCCTATAAAGTAGGGAAAAAAAGGGGGAGGATTTATGAGGGGAAATGTAAATGATTGTAATTAAGGGTGTCAATCAACCCTTATAAAATCTTGATTGATGGGTGTCATTCCTTAGTAAATGCTCTGAAAAATTAGAGCCAACATAGGAAACGAGTGGCATGGTGAGGGCAAAGCATCACCTTCATATCTGGGAACTATGTCTTACCAAAAGAAGACATTCGTCTTACCAATAGAAGACATTCGTCTTACCAACAGGCCAAATATGTCCTACCATAGTTGGAATTTGGGGAGAATATGGAGGGGAATGTCTAGTGGTTTGGGCGGGATGTCTGTAATTTTGGCGCCAAAAACAAGGTTCTTCATTGGGGGAGGAGGGAATGGCATCTGTCTGACCAATATTGTATCATTATCTTACCAATAGCATATAGTTATCTTACCAATGGGCTTACCATGTCCTACCATACCTAACATTTTCGAGAAATTTGGAGTGGATTGTCAGTAGCTTATTTGGCGGGTTGTCAGTGTCATTTTTGGCGCCAAAACGGGGTTCTTCTTTGGGGGGGAAGGGGGAGCATTTATGAGGGGAAAATGCAATCATTGCATTGATGGGTGTTCCCCAAGCACATATATAAGCTTCAGAGGATGACATCAAACATCCCAACATGACCTGAAAAAACTGAGGCAGAGCAGGAGAGAGTTGGTAAGGACGGGGGAAACCCAACCGTGCATCCGAGGATACGATACAGTTGTCATCCTACCAATAGTACAGTGCTGACCTGCAAACAGTGTTGTACTGTCTTACCATTCCAGGAAAAGTGCAATAAGTTTGTTGGTGGCAGTGGCAGCGATGGGTAAGTCATCTTGTACCTTTCCTTTGTAGGTGTTCCCCTTTATTATATCAGAACTATCCCCCAAGCTGATACTCTTTTCCCCCTCATGTACCCCAGGTGATAGGGTATGCATCAATGTGGTGTTCGGCGGTTGGTGGGCTCCCGTAGGTGGGAGCTTGGTCTTCAAGGGAGAGGCACGTACTGCAGCAATGGTGGTGCCACATAACATTTCCTACGACCAACTGAAGGGGAAGATAGTCTCGAAATTCGACGTTGACATGGTGTTGTACGACATTGAGCTCACGTACCTCCCTCCTTCCATGGGTCGGGCAACTCCGATTCGGGTCCGGGACGACGATGACATTGAAGCCTATAAGTTCTACAACACTAAATACGGCACACGAGCATGGCCAGTAGCACTGCACGTAACCTTACGAATGAAAACGACAAGCCCTTCAACAGCCTCGGGTGAACATCACTCGGAAGACTCGGACGAGCCAGACGAGGTCTCCACTCCCACCCCAGGGGAGTTGCTCCTAACCGGGCCTCCCTGCATGCAGGAAGGCTTGGAAGTTGGTCTGGATGGAGTCGGAGGGCCGGAGGATAAGGTTCGAGGCTTCGTCGATGACAAAGGGATGGTGGACGACCTTAGTAGTGACACTGGAGGGGCATGTCGTTGTGCTGAGTGTCTAGCGGGGGAGGGAGAGTGTTGTAGGCCTGCAAAGGACAGCGTCAGTGGGAATCATGGGGGTATTGCTGGGAGTGGTCAACAATCTTGTAATGGTAGGATGGAGGACAATGTAATGGTCTGCCAGTCTGACGAAGTTGGTAGGATAGACGACAACATAATGGTAAGACAGGAAGAGGAAGTGGAACAGCTTAACAAGGAGGAGGGTGGTGATGTGAGCAGGTCTGATGCCATCCGACGAGGAAAGCAAGTGGTCATCGTCGACAGCGACGACGATGTGGACGTCCTACCCCCCCACGGAATGGAGGACAACATAGACGTAGGAAGCTCCGACGATGACATGATTGTGGGTGGTTTCCCCGTGAAAGTGGAGGGGGGGAGTCCGATCCAGTCATCTGAATCATGGGATGAGGAGGTTGAGGCAGCGCTGAGAGAGATAGAGCGATCGTACCAAGGACACAAACACCCTTTGCCGACATTGGAGCAAGTGGAAGCGGACGTGGATCGGTCCATTCCTCTAGTCGGAGACCCTCGGTCAATGGGGAGGGAGTTACGTGAGGGGGAGATGTTCGATACCAAGGCTGACATTCAGTCCCGGGTGAAGTGGGAAGCTTTGCGTGGGCATCCAATACATCCACAAGATCCTACCAATTGGACATGTTTGTCATACCATATGGCTTAAAATGGTTTACCAACAAACAAACATTATCTTACAAATTGCACATATGATGGACAATGGACCACATACCTTTCCCTTGCCGGTCATTATCTCTGATAACGCCCTCTTGCATTCTGTAGACACTGCAGTCACCTTCTCGTCGAGCTCCCTGAACCTGGACCCCATCTCCACCATCATGCCCTTGAAGAGAGCCTCAACCTTGGCCACAATTCGGGCCTCCAAACCGACGCTCGACGCGTCTGACCCAGACTGGCTGGTTCCCTGACTGGGTCCAGCAGTGGCATCCTCATGTCTCCGCTTATCTCTGCGGGCCCTCATGTGGTCGCCCACAATCTGATCAAAGAAGATGTCTGGGGCGTCTTTCTTGTACGATGAGTGGGGGTACGCTTCTTTTTCCTTGTGGGTGGGGTGCAAGATGGGCTCTGGCTTCGCCAGCAGAACGTGTTCATCAATTGGGTCGTCGGCGGGGGCGTCCAGGTTGAGGAAGGACTTCACATTCTCGTATCGTATGTGGGAGTTTGGCGTTTCCCATCGCAGACACCTGGGGATGATGTTGTCGTCGATGTTGCGGCCAAAATGATTCCCAATCTCAGGGAAGGTCTCGTACACCCACAACTGCCGATACAATATGGTAAGATATTAGAACGCAGTTGGCATGACAAATAAAGCTATTTGGTAAGATCAATTTATCAATTGGTAGGAAATTCATTAACATGTGGTAAGATATAAATATCCTGTTGGTAGGATATTTATACCCCATTGGTAGGATACAGTTTTTCATAATTGGAAAAGGATTAAAACATGTTGTAAAACTTCACTAACCTGGAAGACCATGGGGAACCCATACAACGCGTAGGTCGGCCTGTCTTTAAGGTGACTCTTTGCCGCCACCATGGCCTTCAACGTGCCGTCGAGGCTTTCATGTAGCCTATCGTACACGAGTCTTCCCCAAGGGAACTCCAGAAAACGGTTTGTGTCCTCAAGGAGCAGCTTCACAACCCACCCCCTTATTTGTGTCTTCTTCTCCAACCCAAACAGAACGCCCTCCACTATGACGAGGAGGGCAAGCTTGTACTTTTTCATGAGGGACCCGGCGTCCGACTCTTTCTCGTGGGCCCAAGCACTTTCCACATCCTTCAACGTCACCCTCTCCTTCTTAAAGAACTGGTAAATGCACTCCTTGTGGTCCCCCTCCATGACATCACTGGGGGGTGGTGAGCAGTTAACGCCCGTCATGATCGCGAACTCTTGAAGAGAGAATCGAACGTGATGCCCCTGGAGGGAGTACCACGTCTCATGTGTCTTCCGAGTCTTCAGTTGGTGGAGAAGGCAGTAGTGCACCAACGCCGCAGAGAATTTGTTTCTCGACCCCATCTTCACAACGCCGCCAAACTGGCTCTTGCTCAGGGCTTTGTAATCGTCCCGGTCAATGGTGAGGTCGATTCCTTCCAACAACTCGAAATTTGCATGGGAAAGCGCCCTCCCTGAGAAGTGGTGTTTCTCAGGAACAGCTAGGACAGCCTGCACACATATGTAAGACTCTTAGGTTTTGACATTTTTTCCCAACCTTTACAAAAAAAAAAAACCTATCTCAGTTTCCTTACCCCCTGGCTGCTTGGTCCTGCACGGCCTTTCTTGTTCCCTGACTTCGGCATTTTATATGAGGTTTAATGGGGGGGTACCTGCTACACATTCACCAAACAACAAATCAGAAATGCAGTTCACATATTCTGTCATACATGCCAACAGTTACAAATTATTCTACCACCTTCGTTTTCCTATCCTACCATTTCTGATATCCTCTTCTGCCATAAACCTTACTAGCATTTCACACGTTTGGTTCATTTTACATCTTTCACAACACATCATATAGGCAAGAAGATTAACCAAAACAAAATCACCATTTATTCATCATATGTTTAGGCATTTCATCAAACACTTGGTGGGCACTTACGGTTTCAACAATAAAAAACCAATCAACAAACACTAAAAAACCAATCCACCCCATATTCCTTCACCCCACTCGGCATACCAGATGTTCAATTTTAACCTCCCAATTTCGTTACCCGATCCTACGAAATCTGCTATCCACAAATTCATACACAACCTTCGATATTCTGTCCTACCACATGTGCACATAAACCCTACCGATTACCACAAATCATGTGGATTCCCTACCCATCCGACCCCCTCATTGACCTTTTGTCCCCAATTTCTTACCCAACATGACCTAACCCTTACCCATCCTTTTCCCGACACCCACAAACCCTAATCGCACCCACATCCGCAAAATCGACTCACAATGTCACCCCTAACCCCCTCCTACTTCATTCCTCCTCTACTGCTAGGCATCTACCCCAAAATCGTCTCAAAACCTTCACAATAACCGCATGTAACCGCACCCCCAATACACCAATTTCGCAACTCAAACAAAATCTCCACAGTTGCTTACCTTTCTCTTCGTCTTGAACCTTCTCCTTCCTCACAGGCGATGACTGATGCCCTTCTTCTTCGACGAGTTCGTCCTCCCTCTGTGTATCGCTTCTCCTTTCTCTCTCTGTATCGCTTCTCCTTTCTCTCTCTGATGGCCTTATGTCTCTCTCTGTTTCAAATGAAATTAAACCGTCTCTCTCCCTCCCTCGTTTTAATGTCATAACCCACTACAACCGGTTACAAACAGTGGGAAATAACCGGCAGTTTTTTTTACACAAACTAGCCCGGCCATTTTGACCCATTTCCCCCTGGCTATTTTAGCAAATAGGCCCCTTTTTCAGGCTATTTAGTGCAATTTCCTCTTTGGGGTTTAACGCTTGTATTTTGGACTGATTCTGCGGAAGTTGCTGTAAAGATTTGATTTTTATAATTTTTCTGGGTGAATGGAAATTTGGGGTTTTGATAATGCAGCAAAAAACCCTGAAGCACACAATGAATCATGTGGATGAGGAACGATATCCAGTTTCTTGGATGCGCAACGAATTCCCGCCTTTCAATTCCCATACGCTTATCATCCAAATGTCTCTTTCCTTCATCCATCCCCTATCAATTTCAATCGTCTCTATCTGTGTCATGTTTTACTAAATTTACTTCATTTTTTCAACATACGTCACTCCCACTTATCTCTCTCATCGCTCACTCGCCCGCTATATCCCCCAATTTATACCCGAATTGACTGCTTCTCTATCTGTTTGTTTGCAACCTACAAGGAAAGGTTAGCTCAACTCTCCATTTCTCCCAGTTAATGGCCGTCTCTTGGTTTGCATGTGATTTTGGTTGTTTTATTTTTAGCTTCTTGTATCCATTTGCTGATCTGGGTATCACTTATTTCCATGCGATTTCCATGTACAACTCTTTAATTTTGGTTGCTGTGGCTGTTGGGCTCCTTAATTTTGCTGATATGGGTGTGGTGATATGCAAGATCATGTATCCATGTTGAATAGAATATGATAAGTCCTGCTTAAGTCATTGACCTTACATGTCAAGTTTGGGGAGAGGGTTGTTTCAGGATAAGCAAAGATGGAAGTAACAAACGTCTCGGAGTATGAAGCAATTGCAAAGCAGAAGTTGCCGAAGAATGCCTTTGACTACTATGCATCGGGTGCTGAGGACCAGTGGACTTTGGCTGAGAACAGATATGCTTTCTCAAGGATCTTGTATGGTTTTCTGCGTCCCTGTGGTTATTTGTCAATTTGTAGTTTGAATTCAAACAACTATGTTGTGTTTACGTCTCGTTTGAACTAACATCATTGCAAATCTATTGTTTTTAATTGACTCTAGGTTTCGTCCTCGCATTCTGATTGATGTAAGTCACATAGATTTGACCACTACTGTATTGGGATTCAAGATATCCATGCCTATTATGATTGCCCCGACTGCCTTTCAAAAAATGGCTCATCCTGAAGGTATGGTTGCTCACGGCATTAATCTTCTGCATTTTAATTGCTAGCGTCTCTTTTTGAATCCTAGAATGATGTTGTAGGATTCAAGATATCTTGCTTGCTTATATATTAATAAAGTTGCACATCTGAATTAGTCTCTTTCCAAGAAAGAGTTCGACCCAAGTACTGGGGTTAGTTACCCAGATGAGGAATTTATAGAGTCCTTCATGATTCTTTTGATAAGTTTTGTTTTACTATGTTGATTCCTGCATATGCGAGGCCTAAGAATCCACAAAATAAATTTTCAAATTGACTTTAGTTCCTCTTTTGGTTTCGCTCTATATAAATTTACTATTTTGGTTATCATGTATGGCTTAGATCCTTCTCTAGTTTTGGTCAAATTATTGGCCCTTTCTTGCATATATATTACCCTTCCTTGATATTAATTTGTCGACCCTGAATAATAATAATAATAATAATAATAATAATAATAGGGATTATTTTCATAATCATGGTTGATTTTCTCGTTTAATACACAGTATTTGTTAACTCTACTCTTAATTACTTCTTGCAGGGGAGTATGCTACTGCAAGAGCTGCATCTGCTGCTGGGACAATCATGGTTTGATTTCATACCACCTCCATGTTTCATTTGAATATGTGATCACCAAAACATTTTTTAGTAGGACGAAGCACTTTTTGTTATAGGAAATCCAACCTTTTTCCTATAAAAACTTCTCTATTAGAATTAAGAATAGAGCCTCACCCCTCTATTGGGATAACATTCTGTGATCTTAGTACATCATTCTCCTTATTCCGAATTATAATGTGTTATTTATTTTATCTACCTTATAACGATTATTTTGCAGACATTGTCTTCATGGGCTACATCTAGTGTTGAAGAGGTTGCCTCAACTGGGCCTGGCATTCGCTTTTTCCAGCTCTATGTAAGCAAAGGAAATTTCATATTTCTAAAAGTGAAGGATAACTCATGATCATAAATAGAACGTTGTTTAAAAATTAATGCTATTCTATTTTGTGACCCGTAGGTGTACAAGGATAGGCATGTTGTTGCCCAGCTTGTAAGGAGGGCAGAAAGAGCTGGCTTCAAGGCAATTGCCCTGACTGTTGACACCCCTAGATTGGGGCGTAGAGAAGCTGATATAAAGAATAGGTAAATTTTGGGTAAACATTGGTACATAAGCTTATTTTTCTTTTCATAAGTTTTTTAAATATCCAATTTGTCTACATCTTAAGGTTCACTTTGCCGCCCTATCTGACTCTCAAGAACTTTGAGGGTTTAAACCTGGGGAAAATGGACAAAGTAAGCGCAAAGATGATTGACGTGTCTATTTTCCATTAGATTTACTGTGGGTTTTATCATATCAGTGTGCAACACATTTTTCATTCCTTGATTTGTTCAGGCTGATGATTCGGGACTTGCTTCATATGTTGCTGGTCAAATTGACCGATCTCTGAGCTGGAAGGTTCGTATATGTACAAATGATGCTTTGATGAAAAGTTAGTTGTTTCTTACGTTGGAGTTCTGAAATTTACAATAGTTTTGGAACTTTCATTAAGATGTATAATTTGGGCAATGCCATCTCCATTGAAGTTTGAGATTACTATCCCATATCCCTTCCTCTCACCCCAAAATATGAAAGTTCATGGTTTTGCAACATAGCTGAGAGACGGACAATCTTGAGGATCTCCAAATGCTTTTACGGTTTCGTGAGTTGTGAATCATTCTGTGTTAATCTGTTTACAGGATGTTAAGTGGCTCCAGACCATCACCAGCCTGCCAATTCTCGTGAAGGGTGTACTCACTGCTGAGGATGGTAACGTGACAAGAATTATCATCATATTTGTTCTTTCAATCCAAATCTCCTCCTTTTCTGGTTTGCTCGTCAGCAATCATAATCAGATTTCTGTCATATGATTTATCTGGGGTTGTAGCAAGACTGTCCATTCAAAATGGAGCAGCTGGTATCATCGTATCCAACCATGGTGCTCGCCAACTTGATTATGTCCCTGCTACTATTATGGCTTTGGAAGAGGTATGGCTAATGTCTTCTACCTTTGTTATATTCACTCACGATCTTTTCTAACAAGATAAACCTTGTTCGAGTCTATTTCAGGTTGTGAAAGCAGCACAAGGCCGTGTCCCTGTGTTCTTGGATGGTGGTGTCCGCCGTGGAACTGATGTGTTCAAAGCATTGGCACTGGGAGCTTCAGGCATATTTGTGAGTACAATGCTGCCTATATTTTTATGATAGCAATAACACCGAGTCAAGTTAATGCTAAGAGGATTTATTTCAATTTTTTTTTTTTACTTTGGAATTAAGAGACCTATTTTGGCTAGTGATAGATTTTGCTTGCGATCATATTGGCTTTTCAAGGTGATGAAATAGTATCGAAGTTGCTTCTGATTGAATCTGTAACTTGAAGTCAGAGATAGTGCAATGTGGACATTATATATATATAGTTCATACTCTTGTTTAATCTGTGGACGAATATCTACAAACGCTAATATTGGCGGTCTTAATGTTGATCAGATTGGAAGACCTATTGTGTTCTCCTTGGCTGCTGAAGGAGAGATTGGAGTGAAGAAAGCACTTCAAATGCTACGCGATGAATTTGAGTTGACCATGGCACTGAGTGGCTGCCGCTCACTCAAGGAAATCACTCGCGATCACATTATGACTGATTGGGATGCTCCTCGTGTCCACCCTACTCTGGGCCCTAGGCTATGAAAACAAACAGATGGATCCCAGATCAAAGCAACATAATACACCATCATATGTTCCAAGATTTTCAACTGTCTTCTTGTCCTTGTTCTTATGATGATCTAGCCTCAATCTTCAATTTTGAATTTCTGAGACAATAAAGTGAATTGGTTTGTAATTTCTAATGGCTACTGCTGCCTTCTCTGTGAAATATATACAGTTGCCATATTCTGAGGATTTCCCAGTAATGAAATGTGTGGCTCATTTATGCTTTAACATGATTGGTGCTTTTGTCAGTTTTATGATGACAGGAGCCAATTTCGCAATTGATACGAATCCAAATTCTCGCTCTTTGTTGTCAACTTATTTCCTGATGAATGATGATTCTCTTTATTTTGGTCTGCCTTGAAGGGCAACACGAGAACTTTCCGGGAGATCACCTATCTGCCCATTACGACTCTCGCCGAACCACGCTTAGCTTAAAAGGTTTGATGGGATTTGATGCATTAGTATTGGTATTGTCGTATCCTTCTCTTTTCAGGGATTCTGTGTCTAAAATTAATGGCACAGGTAAGAGCATCTTCCCCCGTAGGCTAGAATAGCCAAGGGAAATAGCCTACTAAAAGAGAATATTCTATAGAATATTCTCTTTTGGCCTATTAAATGTTTTTGGTGTTCCCATCGTAGGCCAAATTTGGGAGGTAAATTTTCTATAAAAACTCATGTAATTTAGAATTTTCATACTCATTTCCGTCACTCGATTCTATCGTTATCCTTTCGATTTGAATCAACAATGAATTCTTCTCAAATATCATCATCATCTCATTCTTCAAATGAAACTATTGAGATTTCTAATTCAATCTTTGATTCATTTGAACAGGATCAAAATGTCTTACATCGTATGTATGCTAATAACAATCTACTCATGGCGGAATATATCAACAATGAAGAAGATGATGTTCAATCATGGCGGAATATGTATGAAGAAGATGATGTTAAATGTGACCATGATTCAATAGTTGGTTGTTTCATTTTATATTTGATTTTTCTTCTTTAGTACTTTAAGCAACTTAATATTTATTTGTTTTATAATTTTGATGAATCTATAATAAAAGAATATTAATGTCATTTTCTAAAAATATTATTTATGCAATAATAATTCAAATATGTCAAATATTATTGTCATATCGAAGAACTCTTGAATATCGTAACAATAATGCAAATTTTATTTTTAATTGGAAATCATAACTATATAATCTATAGATTTATAATTGTATTATTTATAAATTTCCTTCATATTATGGTTTTGATGTGTTTTGAGATTTTTTATTATTATTTTCAAATATAGTAATTTATGCAACTCGATATTTATTTATGATATATGATTTCGATGAAGATGTAATAATATAAAATGAAGGGTTATTTGCACAAATACCACATTTTTGGTGTGGGTTTGCAAAAATACAACATTTTGAGAAAATTTGCAAGAATACCATATGTGGTATTAGTGCAAGTAGGAGCGGCAATTTGTTTAGCCGGTTGCAGGTTGTCCCAAGGGAAGAGAGAGAGAGAGAGAGAAAGAGGGATGGGACATTGGATTGGGTGGGGGAATTTGGCGCCAAAATTGGAGAGAGGATGTGAGGTGATGTGATAGGAAAGGTTTTCCCTCCATTTTTAATGTGCAATAAGAGAGGAGGAGAGACGACATCATTTTCGGTGTTCCTGTGGAAAAGAGAGCTGGAGAAGAAGGCCACCATTGGAGAAGAACCCATCCGCATTAAGGTCCAGTTGGTGAGCACGTGTCGGGTTCTTAATTCGTTCGTGTCAGTCTTCGTCAACTTCCGTGTCACAGAGATTTCTGAGAAACCCTAATTCTAAGTTGCAATGGGTAGGCTTCTCTTCTATTTCTCCTCATGTTTCGTGAAGAGTAGATACCCATTACCAATGGTGCTGATCTGAGTTTTGAATTGCAGGTCAAAACGACAAAGTATGTGTGACTCTCAACTTCAACGGCCGTTGGCTGTTTGATGGTGCGGGGTGGGTGTATTATGGTGAAACAGAGCGGAAGAATGTTATAATTGAAGAGGGCATCGACTTCGCCTCTCTGACTCAACTGCTGAGGAGGAAGGTCGGCCATGATTGTTCATGTGAAGAGTGGCGGTTTTCTTACATGCCAAAGGGGGAAGAAGCGGGTCATCCGATTACGATAGGTGATGACGACGACCTTGAGGCTTATAAGTTTCTGAACTCGATGTCTGGGGAACATCCATGGCCCATGGCGATATTTATTTGTCCAGTGGCGAAAGAGATGCTTCAAGTACCACAACCCGGCATCGGGGAAGAAAGCTTGAGTGGGCCTCGTAACTCTGAAAAGGTGGACGAAGATGTAAGGGTGAAAAACAATGTGAAAACGGGTTTCGGAAGGGGTGACAAAGATAACTGTGAGGGTGACAAAGTTATGGATCCGGAGGTGATCCTTTTGGATGAGGTGATAGGGGAGAGGCAGGGCGACGTTAGTGAAAACGGTTTTGGAACTGGTGACACACGTATTTTTGAAGGTGACAAGGACATGGATGAGGTGATAGGGAAGACACAGGAGGACGCTACTGAGAGCGGGTTTGGAAATGGTGAAAACCTTAACAGTGTAGGTGACAAGGGTAAAGGTCCCGAAATGATCCAGTTGGGTGGGGTGATAGGGAAGAGCCAAGAGCACGCAGGTGACAAAGGGGCTGGAACTGGTGACATGGATATTATTGAGGGTGACATGGATATTATTGAGGGTGACATTGATATTCTAGAGGGTGACAGGTGTGATGGTCTAGATGTTATCCACTTGGGTGACACGGACTCATACCCAGATGACACGAAAAAATGTGAAGGTGACAGGTATAAAGGGGTGGATCTCATAGCCATTAGCAGTGACGAGGAGGACGAGGAGGAGGACTTCGAATCCGGAGTGAAGAGGGAAGAAGATTGTTCATATTATTATGACTGGGAGGAATATGCGGAAGACCAGGGTATGAGGGTGTCGTCGTCGGAGGACGAAGTTGAGGAGGAGGTGATTAGGGAACTAGAAGATCGGGTTCCTGGGTCCAGCACATCCCCACCGTCGATGGAGAACGTAGAAGCTATGTTGGACAAAGCAACGCCTCGGACACAGGATCCACGACGGAAGCTGACAGAAATTTCGGAGGGAGAAATGTTCGCCTCGAAGGTAGAATTGCAAACTCGGCTGAAGTGGACTGCAGTGCAGAAGTGCTTCGAGTTCGTAGTGAAGAGGTCGTGTAAGAAAACCTATTTAGTCGGTTGTTTGGACACCAAGTGCACGTGGATGTTAAGGGCGTCGACTTACCGGCGCACGGCATTGTGGTGCATCCGAGAGTATGTCCAGGAGCATACATGTGACATTAGCATGATGCACAACCATAGCCGACATGCTACGTCGAACATGATTGGACGCAACCTCGTGACCACGTAAGTGTTAATTTAGTTGCGACCAGCTATTCTTGTCACACAACATTATTCCCCGTGTCACATAACGTAATTCACCATGACACCATTATATGCAGGTTCGCCGGGACTCGAAAGGAGCTCGTTCCCGA
Organism: Persicaria tinctoria; assembly: GCA_037127255.1. Classification (NCBI taxonomy): domain Eukaryota; kingdom Viridiplantae; phylum Streptophyta; class Magnoliopsida; order Caryophyllales; family Polygonaceae; genus Persicaria; species Persicaria tinctoria. Next base: position 58,048,150 of record JBANSL010000007.1, on the reverse strand, counting down.
GCAAGTCCAGAAAATGACGAGGTCCGAGTATGGAGTATCGTGTAGCTACTGGAAGGCACGAAGGGCAAGGGTGACAGCGCTGGAGGTGAAGCATGGGACGTACGAAGACAGCTACCGAGATATTATTCCATACTTGCACATGTTGGAGCAGACGAACCCTGGGACATATACTAGGTTAGAGCTGGACGCATCCCAAAGATTCAAGTACGCCTTTATCAGCTTCAGGGTATGGCGCAAGGCGATTCCCTACCTTCGAAAGGTAATACCCCGTGTCGGTACTAAACTATTGCATGTCAGCTAACATACATAACCATGTCACCTAACCAACTGGTCTTGATATCCATGTCCAGGTGATTTCAGTTGATGGTAGTTTCCTGAAAGGGAAGTTCAGGGGCACGCTTCTCTTTGCCACAGCCCAAGATGCAGACCACAGTATATACCCGATCGCATTTGCAATTGTCGATGGGGAGAACCACGGGTCATGGGGCTTCTTCTTCAAGAACATGCTACATGTCGTCGAGGATACACCGGGCTTAATGTTTGTCTCTGATCGGCATGTTAGTATCGAGAAAGGTTTAAGGGACAATTATTTGTTTGCTAAGCAAGGGGCCTGCCAATATCATCTATTTCAGAATGCCAAGGTAAAGTACAGGGGGTTGACAGCCCTGCACACATTGTTCTTAAAGGCGGCGAAGGCGTACACGAGGGGAGAGTTCGAGAAGCACTTTGCTGATTTTTGCGCTGAGGCACCCGGTGCGGGACAATACCTAAGAGAGGCTGGATTCCAGAATTGGGCCCGAGCATACTTCTTGGGGATGCGCTACAACATATTGACGACGAACAACTCCGAGTGTCTGAATTGGGTGTTCAAGGAGCCCCGCGAGCTACCCATCACAACCCTGATTGATGTTGTCATCGAAACAATATCCAAGTGGTTTTACGATCGACGGGAAAAAATCACGAAATCGAAGACGACGGTCAGCGATTACGTTCAAGGTGGGCTGCAAACGAGCTATGCGTTGGCAACATTCATGGATGTCAGAGCCCTCAGCTCACACGAGTACATTGTCCGCAGAGGGTCCGGCACCTGAGTTGTGAACCTGTGTACCCGCACCTGCACATGCAAGCGGTTCGAGATTGACCAGTTTCCGTGCCAGCACGCCATAGCGGCTTCAAGGTTTCGAGGTAGCAATTTCTTCTCTCTTGTGAATGACTTCTACAAAGTCGCCGCCTGGAAGGCGTGTTACGAGAATGTGATATATCCGGTCCCTCCAAAAGAGGAGTGGCGAATCCCCCCAGCCATGTCCAGCGCGGTGTGTCTCCCCCCGGACGTGAAGCGACGCCCTGGTCGCCCTAAGACTTGTCGATACCCATCTAGGGGAGAATTTAGGCGTTCTAAGCGCCGTTGTTCTTAGATGCGTTCCTCCATTGGTGGTCCAACGCCTTACCGCAGCAGCTGGGTAGTCTTTTGCTTTTGCCGTATTGGGTCAGTGGTTGGACCATTATCTGTCTATGTTATTTGTGGATGGGGCAACTTATTTGGTAGTGTAATTATGCTGTTTGTAGTACTTTTGGGGATGGTTTCAGAACAAAAACCATGTCACCCAAATGGTATTCCCGTGTCAGGTTGAAGGGGTTATCATGTCACAGGTTTCAATTTCATGGTAGACATTTCGTCGGGTGAAGCTATAATAATGAATTCAACAATGCGTTGGCACTTATTTGTCAAAATGTTGACAGTACCGATTGGTTGGGGTAGTGGTGTTAGGAATTCACCCTTGTCAACAAATTGAAATCACCTTCATGACAATGTTGAAGGAGGTATTATGTAAGGTGTCACTGGATTGTAAGTTGGGTGACACGGGCGAAATCCTGACAACTTATAACCAAAGTTTCGACAATAATAACTTGGTCGAAATGGTTGCCCGTACCTAAAAAATAAAACAAAACAAAAAGAAATCAAAGCGAAAAAAATAATAAAACATAAATAAATGAAAACAACAAAGACTAAAAGTTGACAAGCGTCCCCGATATCACCCCACAACTCAAAACCGTGTGATATCCTGTTCTCATCGGGACTCTATCTCTAAATTTCCATTTCCATAACTCAAAATCGTTCGAAAGGGGGAGGAAGAAGAGACGTCGGCGACGAGGAACAACGGGTCGACGAAGATACTGCCGTGGAGTGTCAGATAAGAGAACAACGGCGCCAGGAAACTCGTAAGGTACGCCCCCTATCTCTGTTGTCCGTTAACTTCGAATCTTGGGTTCGGGTAGGGGTGTTATGTGAGACAAGCTACTCGTGATCGGCTCGGGTTCGGCTCGTATAAAACTCGACTCGAGCTCGTTCATTTTCTAAACAAGTCGAGTATGAGCACATTTTTAAGCTCGTTCCAAAGCTCGGCTCGTTCGAATTAAACTCGAATAGCTCGAATTTTATGAAATTTCTAAAATTTTCTTAAAGTTATTGTATAATGAGCAAGTAGAATTGCCTAAAGCTCGAAAAAAGCTCGGCTCGAGCTCGCTCATTTCCTAAACGAGCCGAATATGAGCACATTTTTAAGCTCGAGTCAAAATTTAGGCTCGGCTCGATCTCGTTCATATTCTAAATGAACTAAATATGAATAGGTAATACTCGGCTCGTTCGACTCGAATAACAGCCGTAGGTTCGGGGTGGGTGGACGGAACAACCTAATTTGGTGGTTAGCGATTGAACGTTAATGAAGGCGGTATTTTTGATGGTGGAGGTGGTTGCGAAGGAAGGAAAAGGAGCCGGGTTATGGTGATTGGAAAACCCGCGGTTAGGGTTTAGTAAACCCGAAGAGGATGCCTAGGGTTGGGGTCGAAATTGGGAATGGGGTAGATTAGGGGTATGATTGTGAATGGAGACGATTCGGGGTTCCATTAATTTAAAATTAATATTTGGGGAGTTGATGTGGAGTGTATGTCGTCATTGGTAAAGGAACGGTGAGACATTTGTGACATGGGTTTGTTAAGGTAGTGACATTGACTATAAACTTTCTCGACAACTTATGGTTGGTCTGACACTGCAGGAAACAAATGGCTCGTACAAAATATACACATCCACAGAATCAGCGGTTACGCGCACGGGTAACCGAAGGGTCGAGTGTGGCGATGCTTGCCAACATCGCCGAATATGTCGAGGAGACGGACGCCGCTAGGGATCTCGTGTGGAAGACACTGGAGAAGATTATGGATACCTTGGAGAAGATGGATGATAGGGTACTTCAGTCTTTCACATTATCCACTCTCATATTGTTATTAAGTTCAGCGACTACGTTAAATAGACTAATGAAATGGGACTTACAGTATGTGGCAGTGACACCGGATATAAAACTGTTGGAGGAGATGGTGGACTTATTGTAACAAGTTATTGTGTGCAGATAAAAGTGTTAGAGGAGATGGTCCATGATATGCGCGATGGAAAAATGATTGGAAGAGGCAAGGAACAAAGAGTAAGGGCTAGTGATAAGGAGTATGTACATGTTGGAATCCATCTAAGTTGTAGATCGGTTTTGCAGGTTGGTGATGTTGATGTACCAGAGGGGGCTAGTGCTGAAGCTGTGGAGCAGCCCCGACAAGTTGCTAAGGTACGCTCCTTGTGGCTTGTGCCATTCATCCGTTATGTTTTCAATAGTGGCATGGGGATGATAGCTAGGCGACGGGGGTCGGTTTGTTATGTGACATGGGAAATGTTTGTTTGCATTCAGAGGTTGTTCGTTGAGGAGGAATGTGAGAGCAAGGCGTCGAAGATTACGAAACAGCGGGCCTGTAAAGGGAAGGACGCCATCGTTCCAGGTGAAGCCGTAGCCATGGGATTAGTTTCTGCGGCCGACTATGAGGCCCTACAGGGGTGGCTCGCAAGGTAACCCATCGTCTCATTTAAGTCTTCATTATACGGTAGAGAAACCCTGTCATTGATTCCACTCCATTGTACGGTCCAGTGCCGACGGTGATAACCTGTCAACGGCTTCCGGCAAGGACCTGTCGAAGGCGTTTTTTACCATCCTCCAGACGCCCAGCTATTGGATCTACTCAGAGGTATATTGTAATTGTATACGCAATTCGGTTGCTGTTAGACTATGTTGTGGGTTCTCATGGGGGTTCACTTGACGCAGCACTTCGACCAGTCATGCTACCTGCTACGGAAACAAAGCGCGGAGAGGGGTTTCGAAAATGGGCGGCGAGTCATTGTGTTGGACGCCTACTTCTCCACCTTTCTGGAGAGGGAGTGGAAGGAGTACAACTCAGACGTCGGGGGGTATGAGGCGAGTCCCACACTCCTGTCATACTTGGACGGCCGGGCCCCGGCGCCCTTCGGCCGGCCGTGGACAGGCGGGGACCTCGTCCTCCTACCCCTCAACCTGAGGGGAAGGCATTGGGTTGCCGTTGCTCTTCATCTGAATGAGTGGCAGTTGAAGCTGTACGACTGCGATGTGCAGTGCGTGAGAGACTCCCAACTCCCACCCCTGCTGATGCACGTTACCCACCTCCTCCCCATCATCATCGATGCACACGCTGAGTTGAAGGTGAAGTATGCATCGAAGCTGCCAGGCCCGTCTCGCATAATCCGCGACAAGCGCGTTCCGCAAACCAAGCTCAGGTATGATTGGTGCGACCCCTGTTTTTCATTTTACTTGATGATATCTCCGCCTCTGTTTTGACAAAATCTCCGTCATTGCAGTGAGGACTGTGGGCCTTACGCGATCAGATTCATGGAGCTCCTCATGGAGAGCGATCCCCCCTTCGATGGGTTGGACGACACGTTTATTGGGCCGTACAGACAGATGCTAGCGGCTGCCATCTTCAATGGTCGCCTCGGTGGACGCATCATCTGATCGTCCTTTGGGTGTAGGTTTGGAAGTGATTTGTTGTCTTTTGTTCAGAAGAACGTTGGTTTTAGTCTTGTCCTTAGGTTGTTTGGATATAATTACTTTTGGAAACTGGTTAAACTTTAGTGGTATGTGGTAAAGAACATCGCAGTACTGATGTTGATGGAATCTGTAAAAACCCCTGTCACCGTATTTGTATTATCGTGTCAGCTCGACGGGGTTTTCATGTCACTCATTTAAATTTCATTATGGAACTGATGGCCCCTCGTTTGTTGTGAACAACGTTGCTTTCAGTCATCCCCTTTGGTTGTTTGGATTCATTTACTTTTGGAAACGGGTTAAACTCTAGTGGTAAGTGGAAAATAACATCGCAGTACTTATGTGGATGGATTGTGTAAATAACGCCTGTCACCCTCTTTGTATTACCGTGTCAGGTCGAAGGGTTTTTCATGTCAGTCGTTTATTTTTCACTACGGAACTAATTTTTTGTCTTTTGTTATGAATAACGTTGGTTTTAGTCTTGTCCTTTGGTTGGTTGGATACATTTACTTTTGGAAAGTGGTTAAACTGTAGTGGTATGTGGTAAACAACATCGCAGTAATTATGTGGAGGTCATGTGTAAAAATCCCCTGTCACCCTATTTGTATTACCGTGTCAGTTGGAAGGGGTTTTCATGTCACTCGTTTTAATTTCAATATGGAACTGAATTGTTGTCCTTTGTTGTGAACAACGTTTGTTTCAGTCATCTCCTTTTGTTGTTTGGATACTTTTACTCTTCGAAACGGGTCAAACTCTAGTGCTAAGTGGTAAAGAACATCGCAGTACTTTCGTAGAAGGATTATGTCCTAAACCCGTGTCACCCTCTATGTATTACCGCGTCTGGTTGAAGGCGTTATCATGTAACTGGTTGTAAATTTATGTGTATCATTCGGGAGGCCACACTTACTTTCAGGTCAAGTTTAATTCTTGTGAGTGTATGTCGAACAGGGTTTCTTACCAACCTTGTGACCCTATTGAATTGTATATTTGTGCAAGTTGACGTCTAGTTCGAGTTGAAATCTATCACAAAACATATAGTTTCTTCATTCTACCATAAAATATATAGTTTGTATATTCTACCAATAAAGATATTGTCTCTCATATGCTAAATTTTTTATGAGCTCCAATTGATCGTATTTGGATACATTAACAAAAATATCATTACATGTTATAATAACAGAATACATATAGTACCAAAATAATCCAAACTGAATTGACCGAACACCTGTGCAAAAGTTTATTCCACCATATTTCGTGTAATCCACAAAAGCATACCCTCCACTAAACCACACTCAATTCTGCACGTGCAATCCTCACAAGAAAGAGCATCATCTTTATCTTCAACAAGGAGCTGAAAATCTTTCCAAGGGTTAGATCTTCGACAACTCCGAATCGCCGTTCCATTGGTGATATTTTGACATGTGTTCCACTTCCATTTGAAAGAAGGTCTTCGAGCAATTACCAGAATTTCATGAAAGAGATCATGAACTCTCCGGCGACACGATATTATTTTATAACCCAACTTATGTTTGACTTTATTAACTAATGCAAAGCCTTTGGGTTTGAGGTCTTCAGATCCGCAACAATACATAGCTATGCCACAAACATAGGTTGCCACGTCGTGTCCCAACTCCGATGCCTTAAGAAGATGTTGAATGCCTGCTTCGTGATCGCAATATGTGAAGAATGTAACCTGCAATTTTATATGGCGCTATGAGGAACTATGATAATGCATACACCCAAACAATGATCCTGAACGTACGTCTTACCATTCCTTGCTGAAATATTGCCTCCGGGTTTCCCGCGTTGACGCATTGATTTAAAAAACTTCTGGCGTGCCTATCGTTTCTCGATGCGACAACAACCGAAATTCCCCAGTCATCCTGGTACTGAATTGCCATCTTCGCAAGCACGTACTTGTGTTTTCCAACCAAATCAAATGTTTTGCAACTGTATCACATGGAAGGGAATAAATTTTTTTCCAATACCTTAAATTACGAAATGAATAGGGGAGGCAATACCTTAACCGTAATCGGAAGACATCTTCTATAGACTCAATTGCTAATCTACCGACAATATCCAATAGGATGTCGAATGACAGTGTAAGAAGTGAAGCTGCCTCTGCCGTCCTTGCCCTTACGTTCTTTCCTTGATCCATTGCAATAATCATAATTTCGGTTGTAGTTGGTAAAGGCGGATGATGCAACTGAAGGGAATGGGATGATGCAATTAAAGGGAGAATGAGTTGCCTATATATAACAAGTCAATGGAGAACGTAACTGCCACCGGAAGAGGGATAGCCGAGCGGTGTGGAATGTAATTCAGAGTAAGAGACGTGTGCAAGTGCAATGAACAATTGAAACGCAATGGATGTGGATGCGGAAATGGAAGACCAAGCGGAAGAGATATTCTTAACAAATAACTGCCGTGGTTTTTAATCTCATTCTATTAATTTATATTTTTCTATTATTTTATCTATTTCATCAATTAACTGTCGGTTATAATCTTCATATGTGATATTTGTTACCAAAATATTTATACAGGAAATAGCACTAAATAACTATACCGGAATAACCCTATAAAACAGTTACTAACCCTTGTTTTTAATAAGTAACGGATTAAAGTTTAAATTTTCACCCTTTGTTAAAGAAAATAACGGAGACTGGTTAAACTGTAGGGGTGAATGGTAAAGAACATCGCGGTAGTTATGTGCATAGATTCTGTGAAAAACCCATGACACCCTCTTTGTAATACCGTGTCTGGTGGAAGGGGTTTTCATGTCACTCGTTTACATTTCGTTATTGAACTGATTTGTTGTCCTTTGTTGTCAACAACGATGGGTTCACTCATATCCTCTGCTTGTTTGGATACATTTACTTTTCGTGACTGGTTAAACTCTAGGGGTGAGTGGTAAAGAACATCGCGGTAGTTATGTGCATAGATTCTGTGAAAAGCCCATGACACCCTCTTTGTAATACCGTGTCAGGTTGAGGGGGTTTTCATGTCACTCGTTTACATTTCGTTATTGAACTGATTTGTTGTCCTTTGTTGTCAACAACGATGGGTTCACTCATATCCTCTGCTTGTTTGGATACATTTACTTTTCGTGACTGGTTAAACTGTAGGGGTGAGTGGTAAAGAACATCGCGGTAGTTATGTGCATAGATTCTGTGAAAAACCCATGACACCCTCTTTGTAATACCGTGTCAGGTTGAAGGGGTTTTCATGTCACTCGTTTACATTTCGTTATTGAATTGATTTGTTGTCCTTTGTTGTGAACAACGTTGTTTTTAATTTCATTATGGGCCTGACAATTATACCTACAACGAAATAGTCTCAAAATTCAACCAGCAAAGTTATCTAAATTCAACCAAAAATAAATTCAACCCAAAAAATGAAAAGTTTCAGAGTTGATCAAATTTTTTGAAGCTCCCATTGCATAAGATTTAGATAAAGAAACACACAAATCTTCAAAGGTTATAACAAAACATTACAGCTACAATCAAATTGAACCTAACTTCATGGACCAAACTGAGGCAAGTGTTTAACCCACCAGATGTCGTGTAATCCACTGAAGCAAACCGTGGACAAACCCACACTCGATTGTGCACGTGCATTCCTCACAACAAAGAGCATCATCTTCATCTTCAGCAAGAAGCTGATAATTTTTCCAGAAGTTTGATCTTCGACAGCTCTGAATTGCCGTTCCATTGGTGATATTTGTACATGTGTTCGGCTTCCACTTGAAGGCTGGTCTTCGTCTAGTTTTGATAATGGAATAACAAAGATCAGCAACTCTTCAGCGACACGAAACTATTTTATACCCCAACTTCTGTTTGACACTATTAAGTAATGCAAAGCCTTTGGGTTTCAGGTCTTCACATCCGCAACAATACATAGCTATGCCACAAACATAGGTTGCCACGTCGTGTCCCAACTCCGACGCCTGTAGAAGATCCCGAATTGTTGCCTCGTGATCGCAATTTGTGAAGTAGTGAACCTGCATGTTCAAAAGAAGCTATGAGGAACTATGATAATGCATACACCGAACCAATGTTCGACAATCACCATCTTACCATTCCTCGCTGAAAGATTGCCTCCGGGTTTCCCGCGTGGACGCATTGATCGAAGAATCTTATGGCATGAATATCGTTTCTGGAAGCGATAACAAGCGACATTCCCCAGTCATCCTGATAATCAATTGCCATCTTCGCAAGCACACAAGGGTGTTTTCCAACCGCATCAAAAGTTTTGCAACTGCATCACAAATAAGGCAATCAATTTTTTTGCGAATCCAAATTTGAAGTATATAAACATGGGAGGGAATACCTTAACCGTAATCTGAAGATATCCTGCATAGATTCGACTCCTAATCGACGGACAATATCCAGTAGGAGCTCGATTGGTAGTGTTAGAATCGTCGATTCCTCTGATTTTCTTGCTGTAACGTTACTTCCTTGATCCATTGCAACTAGCTTATTTTGGGTTCTGGTTGGTGAGGGAGGAAGATTGAAATGAAGGGAATGGGATAATTTGGGTTCTAGTTGTACACGCAATGAATGTGGCCGGATGAGGAAGTGGAAGAGGCACAGGCGGAGATTTTAAAGGGTCATTATCTCCCGGTAATTTAATGTCAATGTACTATTTTTGTTAAATTTTGTTTTTGTTAATTTGATAATCGGTTACAATAAATATTTAATGTTGAAGACAAGGTTATACTTCATAGCAACGTAGAAAAAATGTACAAAAATACCAACCTTGTTACCATATTCAGATGTATTTTAGTGCTAATTGACCTATATTTATTGTTGAACCCAAGGTTATTAGGATCGGGATTCTAGGATCGAATGACAATAGGGTCCGTCTATCGGATCTTACCATCCCATTAGGGGATCGTATGATCCTCGAAATATAATTACATAATAAATTACTAATTTATATAACAAATGTTTTTTAATCTAAAGTTATTTAATGACGGAAAAATTGTTAGTTACACAATATATTTTGATTTGAAGACATAAAAATCTACATTTACGAGCTTAGACATTGTCATATTGGTTGAAAGGGTTCTTATGTTACTTGACACGGGATCCGATATTTGGTGACCCTCACCAAACCCACACCCCCACAGGGAGCCCCTCTCTATTCATAATTACCACCACTCCATCGGTCATATCACTCCCACTCTTCCCTTGCAAGCCACAAACAATTTCCGGAAGAAGAAGCGACGCCATCATCTTTGGTTCACCAGGGGTGGTCAACCTCATCCAAAATCTTTCAATTCGAAGTAAGTAAAACCCCGATTGACCTTTCTGTTGAAATTTCAGTGTTCGTAATTTAGGGTTTTCGTCGATTCAAAGTTTGTTTTCGAAGCTTTCAAATCCAAGTAAGTACAACCCCGATTGCCATGTGTGCTTTGTGAAGTCAAAATTTCCAGATGTGTTATCTTGCATGTGCTTATTTTTGGTGATATATCATCTCCCTCTCCCATTCATCTTCTTCATATATACGCACTTGTTATGATTAAAAAACAAATAGCAGATTTAGCATCCTTTCTGTGGTAATCTAAATCATAAATATTATTAAGCCTATGAAAGTTGCAACCTTTGTCTTTGTCTGTGAAGGTTGTTAGTAGGATGGCTGCGAAGTCTTTGTAATTGGTGACACGGGATTCAACTTTTGGTTACACGGGATGTGTTAGTTGGTGACACGGGTGATTTCATCCATTTGTAACATAACTTTGTCAGAACTTTAAATCATTCAAATGAGTTTGATTTTCAAGCTTGTATTTACCAATGACAACTATGCTTGCACATACTTCTGTCCTTCTAAACATTATAAGGTCCGGACATTATATTACCTTATATTTAACTTTCTCCTTTACTTGTTGGTGACATATCATTTCCTAACACCATTCATCTTTTCCACATATATGTACTTGTGTCCAATCTAAAACAGGCTTACATATTTGTCATAGGTACGTATGTTCTTTTGTTTGGTTTTATTGTGGCATCTGACGTTTATTTTCCCTTGTACTGGTAGGAAGAATGTGGCCGCACTCAGATAGCGACATTGACACAGACTCCGACACCGATCGGAGCTATCAGAGTGGCGACGACCGCAGGTACTTCTGGCTCCGTTCAGATTACGACTACGGGAGAAGCCGCAGTGACCGTCGTGATGAGGACGGGCATGATGATGAGTCAGAGCCCCACCAGGTTGCTGACGACAACGCCCTATTTGACTTGGCCGCCGAAGAACTCACCGACCTTCGCCAGCGAGTCCAAAACCTGCTCAACCGGGATGCTGAAATACCCCAAATTAATTTTGGGATATTTCTTTAAATAATATTATACTATACTATGTGAATTTGGGAAACCATTAAATTCACATAAGATATATAATATAAATTAGAATAATTATATCATTCTAATTTTATCTTCTAAACATTCTTCCTATTTAATTTATAAAGTTAAATTAAATAATATTTCTTTCCGCTATATATATATTGCTATATAGATATTCATATATATAGTATATAATCAAACCATACTTCATTTCCACAAGAGGAAACCCAATAGAAAAGGCCCATTTCTCGACCCAATTTGTGCATTTAGATGCCCAGAATTATCAGCCCAAAGTATAGTGGTCAAAAGACAAAAAGGCCCATTATTTTTCCCTTTTGGATTGGCCACGGTTTTTTTTTTTTTTTTTTTTTTTTTTTTATTAGGTAAAAATTCGGATGGGGACCCTAACCGAAAGCATCCTGTCGGATGAGGTCAATAAGACCTGTATCTAAGTATAACTCAGATCCCCTGGTAGAGTAGCAAAGGTGTGCAACCTTATCTGCTACCCGGTTACCAATGCGGGGAATATGTGATATGCTCACATTCCTTATTTCTTTAAGAAGGTATTGGATATCTGTCATAACCATTTCTATTTCCCAGGGACATTCAACTCGTAATGTTAGGTAATCCGTGATAATTTTAGAGTCTCCTTCTATTATTAGATTTGCTATGTTTAGTTCTTTCGCCTTTTCTATCCCTAGTCGCAGAGCTAAGGCTTCTGCTATAAGGGGGGATTGTCCACCATTTGCTCTTCCGCCAATGTTGATTGGGTTTCCATGCCAGTCTCTGATGATGTATCCAATAGAGCTGCTTGTGGTTGATTTGAAAGATCCGTCGAAGTTTAACTTATATTTGCCTTCTGGAGGTTTTTTCCATCGACATGTTTTCCTATTGTTCCCATATAGTCCTTTTCTTTTACTTTGTTTCTGTATGTCGTCTTCCTCCATATCATTCCACCTACTAGCTTTCCTCCAATTATCGATATTGGTCGTGATCATTTTCTTTATAGTTTCTATAGAGGGGACGGTTTCATCTCTAAAGATTGTTTGATTTCTTATAAACCAAATGGTCCACCATCTGATTGCTAATTGTTGTTTCTTTTCCATCGGAAGAGTGGAACCTAAAGTTTGTAAAATTTGATTCATATCTCTGTTTCCTGTAATTAGATTGTTGATGTTTTGAGAAATTTGACCCTGGAATTGTTGTTGGAAGTTGTTGATAGGACATTCAATGAATAGGTGAATATCATCTTCGATGAACTGGTTGCACATACTACATGTGGTCGGTACCGCCACTCCTTTTAGGGCCAACCTAGTAGCCGTGGGTAGACCTTTTTGTTTTCTTTTCCAAATGAAGTTCTTTACTTTAGGTGGGACGTCCAGTTTCCAGATCCATGAGAACTCATCCGACGGTCTTTGTGTTGTTGATGCTATTAAGTCAAAGGCACTTGTTGTTGTGAACCATCCCTTTTTGGCGGGCCACCAATACAATCTGTCTGTCAGTGGAGTGATTGGCAGAGTAATTTGCATAATATCCGCTACTATTGGCTTTGGGAGCACTAATTCGAGTTTTTCCTTCCACCATTGTCCTCCTATGATGAAATCACTTACGGAATCATGTTGGTTAGCGTTATATTGAGAGTCTATTTTGTCTTTTAGAGGTGTTGTATCCACCCAGTTATCTTCCCAAAACTTAATGGATTTCCCATCCCCCACCTGCCAGATGAGTCCCCTTTTGAATTTTGGGATCAAATAGCTTAGTTTCGACCATTGCCATGAGGCATTGCCTTTTCTAGAGTAGGTAAGGATGTGGCTTTCTTTCAGATACTTGTGTTGTATGATTTTGACCCAGTTATTTTCCGGTTCGGCTAGAATTTTCCAGAGGAGTTTTAGCTGCAGAGCTTCATTCATATCTTTGGTTTTCCTGATACCCAATCCTCCGTCCTTTTTTGATTTACATATCTTATCCCAACTGATTAAAGGACTATGTTGCACATCTTTGTTCCAAAAAAAGGTTCTGTTGATTTGATCTAGTTGTTTGTGTACCGCTACCGGAAGCATGAAGCTTTGCATTGAGTATAAAGGTTTCGATGACAGATTTGATACTATTAGGGTTGCTCTACCTTGTTGAGAAAGGGCATTTGCTCGCCATTTGCTCAATTGGTCTTTAGATTTGCATATCATTTCGCCAAAGGTCTCCTTGGTGACTCTCCCATTTATAATTGGACAACCTAAATATTTTTCCAGGTTTCGTTCAAGAGGTATGTTTAGAATCCCTTCTAGGTCTCGAGCTCTTGATCTAGGGATACCCGGGGTGGTTTGGAAGGACGATTTATGATAGTTTACTTTTTGCCCTGAGAATTTGCAGTAATCTTCAATGATTTCCTTAACTTTTGTGCATGCAGCGTTAGTTCCTTTTGAGAAAATTATTATGTCATCTGCAAAGGCCAGGAACGGAACACAGGGGCCCGAGAGGCCAAATTTAAATCCGATACTGTTATGATTAGATTCTGCATCCCTTGATAGTTTACGCGCAAGGATTTCTGTCCCGAGCAGGAAGAGAAATGGGGAGAGGGGGTCCCCTTGCCTCAAACCCATTGAAGGTTTGAAGGGATCTGTAGGACCGTTGTTTACTAAGACAGAAAAGGAGACTGTGGTCACACATTCCATAATAATATCCACAAATTTTTGGCTGAATCCGAATTTTTGGAGGGCTGCTTTCGTGAAATGCCAGTCTACTCTGTCGTATGCTTTCTCCATATCAAGTTTTATTGCAGCCCATCCCTTGGTACCTTTTCTCGTGCGAAAGGAGTGGAATACCTCGTGGGCTATTAGAATATTATCTTGGATTGCTCTGTCGGAAACAAAAGCTCCTTGTAATGGGTGTATAAGTTTTCCTATCACCATTTTTAGCCGTTCAGTTATTATCTTTGAGATGATTTTATATAGGGTAGAACATAGGCTAATGGGGCGATAGTGTGTAGTCATGCTAGGGTTATCAATTTTTGGTACGAGGGAGATGAAAGTGTGGTTAATTTGTTTCAGCATTTTGCCAGAGTGAAAAAAGGCTTTTATCGCCCGGATGATATCAGAACCAACGATGTCCCAATATTTTTTGTAGAACTCAGCCGTCATTCCGTCAGGACCAGGGGATTTGTTGTTCCCTATAGAGAAGGCAGCCTTTTTTATTTCACTGTTTGTTGGTTGTTGAACAAGAGATGTGTTTTCCTCTTCTGTAATGGTCGAGGTGATTTCTGAGAGATATTCTTCTAATAAGGGATTCCTATGCATCTGTTCCCGTTTAAATCTTTTCTCAAAGTCTCTTTGAATTTCTCTTTTAATATTTTCATTGCCAATTATGTTTGTTCCTTCTGCAGAGGTAATTGATCTAATTATCTTCCGATTTCTTCTTCCCGTAGCTACTCTATGGAAATAGGATGAGTTGGTATCTGCTAGTTTTAAGTGTTTTGCTTTAGCTCTTTGGTTCCAATATGTCTTATGGAAAAGAAGCAGCTTTTCTCTTTTAGTTAGTAGATTTTGTTCTTTTGTGTATGAATCTGGGTTTTGGTTAGTTTGTTGGATAGATTGTATTTCGATTAGGGCCTCGTCAATGTCTCGTATTTGTCGGAAGATGTTTCCGAATGTTTTTTTATTCCAATTTTTGGCCTTCTGTTTCAGGATTTTTGATTTGTATGTAATGCGGAACATAGTAGAGCCTGCACATGAGGCTCTCCATGTTTGCTTAACAATATTTCGGAAGTGGATTGGCCACGGTGAAAAAGGGATGAAAGATGGAATTTCTTTTTTTCTTTTACCTTTTTATTTTTCCTTTCCAAAGAGTTATCTCCTTCTTCGTTCGGATAGCTCCAAGGAAGCTTACCCTCCATCAGTCCGAGATCTCCTCAAATCCAACTGATCGATCCTCTTCATCCCTATCCTTTTCAATCCCAGCATTATAAATAGAGGGGAGGCCATCATCGATCTTCACATCAGCCGAACCAATCCTTCCTCCTCCTCTCTCAAAGTCACTGTGAGCAGTAGCCGCCCCGAGCCGGTTTCAATTTCCGCAGTCCACCACCGCCAGCAGCCGAGCCGACCTGAGCAGCCGCCCTGCGCCGTCGAGCCACTGCCTTTGCCCCGCAACCCATCGCAGTCCGGCCCGTCTCGGATTTCCGCCACCATTGCCCGCGAGCCATGACTGCCCAGCACCGCCGATTGCCGACGACCGGCCCTGTCGGGAGGAATCGCCACCGAGAAGCTCCGTTGGCCCCGGCGTCCGCTCGTCCTTCTTCCCCTGTACGTGAGCCGAAGAAGACAATTGGGTTTTCAATCTCTTTTGTTCTAATTACAAAAACTTCCATTGTTTTATACAATTTCCGTTTTTGGTCCTTAATTAATTATTTATTAAGTAAAGGGGCCAATATTTCTAAATTGTTCAATCCTTGCCCATTTCAACGATACCAAGAAATCTCGAAGCATTCACGCCGGATCCCGCTCCCTAAGGAATTCATATTGGTATATAATATTTAACTTTATAGAATTAATTCAATTTCAAATTGAGTTAAGTAAAGTTAATTTCATAAAATATCAATATTAATATTCCTTTTTCCTTCGATAGGTGCTAAAATCTCGCCTGAGTGTCATCAGCTGATCATCGAAAATCACGGCAAGTGATTTCGTTCATCGCTCTTTTGCGTGTTTCGTGATTCTTTTGTTGTGCCTTTTAAATTCTTTCGTGTCGAATGCGGCCCTGTGGCCAATTTCCTTGCCAATTTCGATAAATTGCATACCCGTCTGCTTGATGTAATTTATCTTTTTAAGCATAAATTGGCATGAGTATAAATTAATGGGCAATTATTAGTTATAGTGATATGGGTATTAAATGTGTCATTTGTTTTATAACTCGAGATAAATAAAAGTTGCCCATTTTCATCTTCCGAATTGCATGATGTCCTGCTTGTTTCTTTCATGCAAATTAATAGCATGTGATATTAAGATCCTTTGAAATATCCGTGCTTGTACGTCCTGGTTGGTCAATGTCGTTATTATGATCACCTAGTATTAAATATTAAAGTTGTTATAATCTAAAATGTGCATCTCACGTGGTGCGAATTGACTTAAAGTCAGTGCGAGGGCTATCTCGCAGGTTGGGAATAGTGTAAAGCTCAATCTAAAAGGTTCCATGGAATATCTAGACTTCAAATAGTCTCAGGTCGCAGTCCTAGCTGAGTCTGGACCCGTGTTCCTATTAGACTTCAAAGTCTCAGGTCATAGTCCTAGTTGAGTCTGGACCCGTGTCCTTATTAGACTTCAAAGTCTCAGGTCGCAGTCGTAGTTGAGTCTGGACCCGTGTCACTACGTTTTATATTGTGTTATATTTACATATATACATTATTGTGATTATTGAGATTATTAATAGGTGATCAATTCAGTTATATTATACTTCACTCTTACTAGAGGTATAATTCCTTATCTTATCGTGTCATCGATCCTCACGATCATCTGAGTCATGTTTGGAATTTTGCCTTTTTACCAGTTTCCACTTTAAATATTCGTGTCTTTCCCTTAACCTATGACATACCGTTTTATGGTCACTGCATGGTTAAAGTCTGAACATTTTCCCCATCATTTGCAAGTCTTAATTGTACTAACCATCCTATTTATTGGATGACTAGTTTCCTCCGTTTTCACGAAACACCAGGCCATATTCCACAGGTCTAGTGAGAGCAGCGAAGCAGGAGAGAGTTGAAGAGAGGACTATCATCAATGGACTTTCAAACTACAGTTTTATACAATTAAAGTTTCCGTAATGCTACGCTGGTTTTAGTCACTTTGAAGTATATTTACACTTTATGGTTTTTGGTATATTAGCTATGTTGTTGTGATTGAATATTCTAAACTTTGATATTTAATTGACTTCCGCATTATTTTATTCAACTGCTTTAAGTATCATCTTGTTTATGGGAGCATGGTGGCATGTCCCTATAAGCATCAGGTGAATTCAAAGACATTAAAGTCTGCGGATTCACTGGCGCTGTAACGTCCCCTTAGGATTAAAAAGGGGGTGTTACAGAAGGTGGTATCAGAGCTGTAGGTTTTAAAATGTTTTAATTCGAATTTCAAAAATGATTTCTAAAGTGAATTTCAAATGGTTCTATCAAAACTAAGTTTTATTTAAAAACGTAAGCAGTTTTGGAAATGATTTTAAAATGATTGCCCGATAGTCCTGCTCAAGCTCCTGCTCCTGCCATAGACTAAGCTTATAGTCTTTATTCTTGTTCTAAATCTTGCTTTCTGAATTATCTCGTCGATTAATATAGTATCTCCTACCTTCAGATCATAATGCCATCACCTAACTCCGCTACTGTGCCCATAATGCCACCACCTAACTCTCATCGAGTGGAGAATCATATTTCGAACCCACGAATGGAGCAGGTGGATGAGTCAGAGGATCACTCACAGAATGGCGGCCAAAGCCAGCCTAGGGTTTCTCATGACAGTCAGGGGCAGCACGCCTCGGCTGGTAACATGCTGAACGAGGAGTTGATGCAAGCTTTGAAAGGAATGGTAAGAGAAGCTGTGGTTGAGGTAGTGGGAGAGCATAGGCGTCCACCTCCTAACGGGCGTGCAGCAAATGAAGATCGGGTGACACCTAACCCTCCGCCTAACCACCCAACTGGACTGGTGGATACCTACAACAATGTCCTAAAATCGGTCAATGCTAGCAAGGTGGACAGCTATGATGGAACTGGTGAGCCGTTCAAAGTGGTCCAATGGTTCACGCATATTGAGAAAGTTTTCTGAGGTATCCACTGCTCCGACAACACGAAGGTACATGTTGCTGCTTTGTATCTGAAGGGAGCAGCTGGACAGTGGTGGGAAACTGCCTACCACACTTGGGCCAATGATCCTTCTTGGGAGATCTTCAAGAAGCTTGTCACCGACCATTACTTCTCTTCGTCGCTGAGGTTAGAAAAGAAGAGAGAGTTCCTCTACCCAAACACCGAGGGGATGAAATTGGCTCAACTGGTGAACAAGTTTTATGAGCTGCTGCCCTACGCTGAGGAACTGGTACAAACTGAGAAGCACAAGGTTGATTATTTCCATGAATGGATGTACCCGAAGCTGAAGCTGCAGATGTTGGCTTACAAAAATGAGACTCTTAATGCTTATATTGACGCAGCGTACAGAGTTGAGGCTACTCTTGAGGAAAGCAGAAGGACTCAGGAGATGTACGATCGAAGGAGAGATCGTTAGCAGTATTCTGGCTCGAAGAGGCCCGCTCCTTCTGCATCTGGCCGCACCCGGCCAGGTCAGGATACTATCTCTGTGAGAAGTGGCTAGCCAATAGTTTGCCACAACTGTGGTAAGCTAGGCCATAAAAGACCTGCATGTGAGGAGAACGCTCGAGTTTGTAGAGGATGTGGGAGATATGGACATATGGTGAAGTTTTGTAGGAACTCGGGTGATGGTCAAGCTCGATCACAACAAGCTTCAGCAGTTGCACCACGAGCTCCAAACTCAACAAAAAACCCACCCCAACCATGGGGTCATAAGATGCAAGCTGCACCGGAACCTATAATGCAGAATAAGAATAAGGCCCCAATGGAAGGAACGTCTAATCAAGGTCCTAAGCTTTACACTTTAGATGCCATTACCGAGGCTGATGAACTGGAGTAAGCTACACTGGAAAGGAGCAATTGTGCAACGTCAAGCTGTTAAGTAATTTCTTTATGTTAATCTGTTCTAGCATTTCAATAAAGTGAGTCATTGTGCGAGTGTTCCAATGAACTCCATATCTAGGAATCAACTTTTCGGTATTATTATTATAACTAGTCAATTTTGGATTCATCTTTACAACCTTATAGGTTGGAGTCAAAGTGAGAAATTGGGGTGCGAATTGTCAATATTCTAACGTTGAATACCATATAAGCTTCGCACACTTCCCTACTAATAATCCTCTCATGTTATACAGTCAGCTCTAGTATGTTGATACTTCTGATTCCATATCAAGTTGGTCAGCCCGTGTTTTTATAGATATCGAATAAGAGTCGGGAAGTGCTCCCTATAGACTCTAGAAGGGCTCCTCTATTTTGCTTCTGTATAAGCCGGACTAAGACCCGCATGTGAAATTAGTGATTAACGGTCGATATGTCATACGTAAGGTCCTTTATGGGGATAATTAGTAACCCTCTATGCATGTAGGTTCGTCTTTTCTAAATCTCGATAGTATTAAACGATCATGGGTTATATATCCCATCTCTTCTTTCCATGATCGAGCAACCGAACTCTCATTGGTAAAAGTTTGAGAATATTAATTTTAAATATAGATATTCACGATTTATGAAGACAAGGACGCAAGGACGCATGTGCTGAAGAACCGGACAACGTTCATATCGATAAACCAGGAGACGAAGACCCATAACTCAACTCCTATGAATAAGGCTGACTAGTTTTGTCACAATGGTTGCCTTCAAAGCCACCCGGCCGGGCCATTTGGCGACCTGGAAAAGGAAGCCAGATGGGGCTGAGACGAAAGCCAATGACAAGCTAGTTAACCCCGTTTCTTATGTGATGCGAGTTCACTTATTCCGAGCAACGAGTGTGAATATTAAAGGATGTCTTTCAAAATTTTATTTTAGATATTTATAGCTAATGAGATACACTTTTTCATAGGGTTAGAAGTTTCAAACTTTGCCATTGAGGAGTTCGGAAAGCAATGAGTTACTTTAGATGTAATTCTCATCGCTCACGTATTCGATAAGTACATTAAGCGAAACATGCTTAAGTTCTACCCATTCGGGAACTATTGTTAAATACACCTAGCTCTACTTTGATCAATCTATATTCTCTCATCTATTTCGAGGTTACTATCCTCTCGTCAACTCATTTCCCCTTCCTTTTTCTTCTTCTAAGTTTCGGGACGAAACTTATTTTAAGGAGGGAGGTATGAAATACCCCAAATTAATTTTGGGATATTTCTTTAAATAATATTATACTATACTATGTGAATTTGGGAAACCATTAAATTCACATAAGATATATAATATAAATTAGAATAATTATATCATTCTAATTTTATCTTCTAAACATTCTTCCTATTTAATTTATAAAGTTAAATTAAATAATATTTCTTTCCGCTATATATATATTGCTATATAGATATTCATATATATAGTATATAATCAAACCATACTTCATTTCCACAAGAGGAAACCCAATAGAAAAGATCCATTTCTCGACCCAATTTGTGCATTTAGATGCCCAGAATTTTCAGCCCAAAGTATAGTGGTCAAAAGACAAAAAGGCCCATTATTTTTCCCTTTTGGATTGGCCACGGTGAAAAAGGGATGAAAGATGGAATTTCTTTTTTTCTTTTACCTTTTTATTTTTCCTTTCCAAAGAGTTATCTCCTTCTTCGTTCGGATAGCTCCAAGGAAGCTTACCCTCCATCAGTCCGAGATCTCCTCAAATCCAACTGATCGATCCTCTTCATCCCTATCCTTTTCAATCCCAGCATTATAAATAGAGGGGAGGCCATCATCGATCTTCACATCAGCCGAACCAATCCTTCCTCCTCATCTCTCAAAGTCACTGTGAGCAGTAGCCGCCCCGAGCCGGTTTCAATTTCCGCAGTCCACCACCGCCAGCAGCCGAGCCGACCTGAGCAGCCGCCCTGCGCCGTCGAGCCACTGCCTTTGCCCCGCAACCCATCGCAGTCCGGCCCGTCTCGGATTTCCGCCACCATTGCCCGCGAGCCATCACTGCCCAGCACCGCCGATTGCCGACGACCGGCCCTGTCGGGAGGAATCGCCACCGAGAAGCTCCGTTGGCCCCGGCGTCCGCTCGTCCTTCTTCCCCTGTACGTGAGCCGAAGAAGACACTTAATTGGGTTTTCAATCTCTTTTGTTCTAATTACAAAACCTTCCATTGTTTTATACAATTTCCGTTTTTGGCCCTTAATTAATTATTTATTAAGTAAAGTGGCCAATATTTCTAAATTGTTCAATCCTTGCCCATTTCAGCGACACCAAGAAATCTCGAAGCATTCACACCGGATCCCGCTCCCTGAGGAATTCATATTGGTATATAATATTTAACTTTATAGAATTAATTCAATTTCAAATTGAGTTAAGTAAAGTTAATTTCATAAAATATCAATATTAATATTCCTTTTTCCTTCGATAGGTGCTAAAATCTCGCCTGAGTGTCATCAGCTGATCATCGAAAATCAAGGCAAGTGATTTCGTTCATCGCTCTTTTGCGTGTTTCGTGATTCTTTTATTGTGCCTTTTAAATTCTTTCGTGTCGAATGCGGCCCTGTGGCCAATTTCCTTGCCAATTTCGATAAATTGCATACCCGTCTGCTTGATGTAATTTATCTTTTTAATCATAAATTGGCATGAGTATAAATTAATGGGCAATTATTAGTTATAGTGATATGGGTATTAAATGTGTCATTTGTTTTATAACTCGAGATAAATAAAAGTTGCCCATTTTCATCTTCCGAATTGCATGATGTCCTGCTTGTTTCTTTCATGCAAATTAATAGCATGTGATATTAAGATCCTTTGAAATATCCGTGCTTGTACGTCCTGGTTGGTCAATGTCGTTATTATAATCACCTAGTATTAAATATTAAAGTTGTTATAATCTAAAATGTGCATCTCACGTGGTGCGAATTGACTTAAAGTCAGTGCGAGGGCTATCTCGCAGGTTGGGAATAGTGTAAAGCTCAATCTAAAAGGTTCCATGGAATATCTAGACTTCAAATAGTCTCAGGTCGCAGTCCTAGCTGAGTCTGGACCCGTGTTCCTATTAGACTTCAAAGTCTCGGGTCGTAGTCCTAGTTGAGTCTGGACCCGTGTCCTTATTAGACTTCAAAGTCTCAGGTCGCAGTCGTAGTTGAGTCTGGACCCGTGTCACTACGTTTTATATTGTGTTATATTTACATATATACATTATTGTGATTATTGAGATTATTAATAGGTGATCAATTCAGTTATATTATACTTCACTCTTACTCGAGGTATAATTCCTTATCTTATCGTGTCATCGATCCTCACGATCATCTGAGTCATGTTTGGAATTTTGCCTTTTTACCAGTTTCCACTTTAAATATTCGTGTCTTTCCCTTAACCTATGACATACCGTTTTATGGTCACTGCATGGTTAAAGTCTGAACATTTTCCCCATCATTTGCAAGTCTTAATTGTACTAACCATCCTATTTATTAGATGACTAGTTTCCTCCGTTCTCACGAAACACCAGGCCATATTCCACAGGTCTAGTGAGAGCAGCGAAGCAGGAGAGAGTTGAAGAGAGGACTATCATCAATGGACTTTCAAACTACAGTTTTATACAATTAAAGTTTCCGTAATGCTACGCTGGTTTTAGTCACTTTGAAGTATATTTACACTTTATGGTTTTTGGTATATTAGCTATGTTGTTGTGATTGAATATTCTAAACTTTGATATTTAATTGACTTCTGCATTATTTTATTCAACTGCTTTAAGTATCATCTTGTTTATGGGAGCATGGTGGCATGTCCCTATAAGCCTCAGGTGAATTCAAAGACATTAAAGTCTGCGGATTCACTGGCGCTGTAACGTCCCCTTAGGATTAAAAAGGGGGTGTTACAGATGCTGCCCGGGAGGGGGTTTTGGCCGCCCAGCGCACTGAACTAGAAGCCGCCCGCAACCATGTCCAGACAGCCACTCTTCAGTTGCAGGCCACCCAGTCCACCCTGGAGGCCACAAATATTGAGTTGGAGTGAACCCAGAGTTCGCTGCAGGCCACAATTGATGAGAACTTGGTCCTCGCCAACAAGTTGGTGAGGAGCGATGCTTGCAACAGGCACCTGGCGCAGTGTTTGGTCCGGGTGGGCTCCTTCCTATGTGGGAAGTGGGTCGGCCACGCTAGTGACCAGCTCCGCACCAGACAGCTCACACGATGGAACAGGCTGATGGGGTGGCTTCTCGTCTTGATGATGGGAGTTATGGTCCGTCTGGTCACCCGGGCTTAGGAGGTTCGAAGCTAGTTGTCGTGGTTTTTTTGCCAAAACTTGTGCTTTTGTTGTAGTAGTTGCCCAATACTGATGTGATTCCAAACATCTGTGGTTTTTTTTGACTCCGCCAGGACTCCGTATGTGGCGGATGGCCCCCATTTGTTGCAGTTGGGGGCCTATGTATGGGTAGTTACAAACAATGTCTCACCCACGGTCGGTAAGTTTTCGTATTTTGGATTGCCGACTGTGGTTGCACCATTATGAATGGTGCGTGTAGTATCGGATATGGTATGTTTAGGGCAATGTCCCTCGTATATTCTGCATGTCTAGCAGATTTCCACTTGTTGGTGTTTTGCATGTGTATGACATTGACTGATCCATAGGAGACAAAATGTCAAATTATGTGGTTCGTATGATAGGGACTTGTCACCATTCGTATATGAACCTATGAACACAGACACAAGGTTAGAAATTGACACTACTCGCCATTGGTGACACGGACAATCACGTTATGTGACACGGGATTACAAGTGTTGGCACACGGGGTTCGGTCGTTACAACTTGTAATGTGCGTTTCAACCGAGTAAGTTGGTTGCCCCATGACATTCAATCTTCCACGAGAAAAAAAAAATTTGATGTGCTTCCTGTGACACGGCGTTGTGACAATTCGTATATGAACGTAGCACCCCATAAACAAGGTTCGAACATCACCCTACTCGCAAGCCGTGACACGGACATTCACGTTAGGTGACACGGGATTGCAAGGTCGGTGACACTGGATTTTTCCTTTCAACTTCAAATATCACTTTGAACGGACTAACTTCGTTGCTACATGTGATTCAATCATCCAAGAGACCGTGATAATTAATGCGCTTCCTGTGACACGGCGTTGTGACATTTAGTATATGAACCTATCAACACTTAAACAAGGTTAGAAAATCACCCTACTCGCCAGCAGTGACACGGACAATCACGTCAGGTGACACGGGATTGCAAGTTCGGTGACAATGGATTACTCCTTACAACTTAAATTATGACTTAAAACCGACTTACGTCGTTGCTACAACTCATGCAATCATCCACCAGACCTTGGAAATTTATGCGCTTCCTGTCACAAGGCGTTGTCACATTTCGTATATGAACATATGAACTAATCAACAAGGATAGAAAATCACCCTAGTCACCATCAGTGACACGGAAAATCACGTTAGTTGACACGGGAATCAAAGTATGGTGACACGAAATTATTTTGGAACTAATTATAACCAATGTTCCAACCATGCCAACATGGTCAGCAAACGTTTACCAGTGATGATACAAATAATGTATGAGTCCGCAACACATAACCACTCACCAAAGACAAACAATGCGAAATAGTTCAAATACCAACCTAGTGAACTCCCGTCCACAAGTAAATGTGAGAAGCGGCAACCATGTTCATAAATATCCAACAGAGTAAAAACGATGTTCATAACATGCATAAACCATAACATAAAATTTCATAACAATGGCCAATGGTGATCACAAGTGAGATCATAACCCTGTACCATTGAAGATGCGAACAGCGAGCATGTGCCTGTACGCCCCGATGAAAACGTCGTCAAGACCGTCGTAGGTGGGGGCGTCCTTCATGAGGAGTTGCATGAACCTGATCGTGTACGGTCCGCAGTCTCCACTGCAATAGAGGTCAGGCTCGTTGCTCCGAACTCGGGCCGCAGTCTCCAACTTATCCTCCCAGGATTCACTGGTCCCATCTCGTTGCTCCGAACTCGGGCCGGACTTGGCTGAGCTTTCACCGTAATAACTCGGTGCCAACGCAGCCTCAATGTCATCAAAGTAGAGGTCAGGCTCCTCATGCTGGTAGAAGCACCTGCGCATCAAATCATACTCGCCGGCCTTCGGTACTAGTATCGAGTTGTCTTCGACCTTGATTCTATCAGATTTTTCAGGGTCCATGCGGGACTGGATCGTCTCATACATTAGATTGTCGTCATCGGCTGTCCACCTCAGCATGCGAGGCAACACCGTGTTCGAGACCCGCTTGCCGAACACCTCCCCAATCCCCGGCACAGCTTCGTACAGCCAAATCTAATACAACCACACATGTCACTCCAATGAGTCCATCAATTGCGCGTACTAGTTCAAGCATAAGTTCGGTCAAGTAGGTTACCTGGAACGCATACGGAAATCCCATAAGCTCATATCCATATCGATCGTCCTTCTCGTTTGCCTTCGGCTTCAGGTCAGCGACACGTCGTTCTATGACCCCCGACAGGGACTGATGGGTGGCCTCATACACAACCCTGCCCCAGGGGTAATCCAGAAATCGATCAACGTTCTCCACAAGCTTCACAATCTACCCTCGTATGGATTTCCTGGGTTCTTCCCCCAGCAGAACTCCTTGGACGATGAGTACGAGAGCGATCTTAAAACGCTTTCGAGCACTGGGCTCCTTCAATATGGAGTTCTTGAAGGCGTTCTCCAGCTCACCGACCTTCATGTTGTCCGTTCCGAATAAGTCCTTCAGAGCCTTCTTTGTCTTCTTGTCATCCTCCGTCTTTGTGTCTTCCCCCCGAACTCGACCACACCGCAGCCCAGTCACGAGCGCAAACTCCTTGATAGAGAATCGCCGCAGCTTGCCTTGAAGCATGTACCAAGTCTCCCACTTCTTTTCTGTCACAAGCTGCCTTTGTAACACGTAATGCAGTAGCTGCGACGAGAATTGAACCCGGTTTGCCATTTTCACAATACCCCCTAATTGGCTTCGCTGCAGCTTCTCCCAATCGACGGGGTCAACCCAGTCGTCCATGTTGACGAGCAGAGACACTTTGGAACACTGGTTGACCCGGCCTCGAAAATGCTTCTCTTCCGGCACTGCGAGTCGGGGCTCCACCTTCTTAGGTGCCCGGACACCTTTCCTCCTCAAATTCTGGGACCGAACCATGTTCTTCCCGCAATTAACTGCACATGAAAATTATCAATATCGACACAAACTCATCCCCTTCTGAATAAGTCTGTATGCGACTGTTTCACGATAAAAGGCCCATGTCACCTACTGAAGTAACCCTTGTCACCCAACAAAATAGCTCGTGTCATGATTGTCAATTCTCTTGACCCTAGTGTCCTACAGTACCCGTTTCTGACAGGGGTTTTTCTCCACAATGCCAATCTGGGTAAAAGCACTCGCAAGCCTCCGACCCTCTTCTTCAACCTCCCTTGCTCTTGTCTGTCAATTCCCCACTTCCCCACACCCCTTTTATCCCAGATTTGTATTACCCCGTATCCCCATTTCCCCAAATGACAGAAATTCCCCATTTCCCCAAATGACAGGAATTCCCCTAATGACAGTAATTCCAAATCCCCAATTTCAGGTTTTTTTTTCGATCCCAAATTGCATGCCTTACAACGAAACAGTGGAATAATGCAATTGAAGTGGGCAAGATTGGAAATGAAGTGAAGATTCAGCATAGTAGCGATGGGTAGGGACAGATTTAAATAATCAATGAAGTTGTACCTCTATTCCTGTGCCTTCCTCTCCGGTACTGCCTTCTCCGGCGGCTTGGTCCGTTTTCCTGCGACTTCCTCCCTCTCCGGTACGAAACAATGGGATAGTGCAAATTAACTGGGGAAGAATGCAAATTAAGTAAAGATTATGAGTTTTATAGATGGGTGAGGACGGATTTATAAATCCAATTGAGTTGTACCTGTTTTCCTGCGCCTTCCTCTGCTGTACGGGCTTCTCCGACGTCTTCCTCCCTCTCCTGTACGGGTTCTCCCCTTTCCCTTCACTTCACAACCGCCTCCCTTCACTCCTAATATTCGGTCTCTATCTCTCTCTCTCCTTCCCTTGTGTAGGTGGTGGTTTTTAGTCGCCAACTGCAATGAATGCAAGTTACGTACTATTCCTTTGTTTACCTTTTTAATTTCGAGGAACACACCAATTTGTTTTCTTTTAAATTTTTTTTTTGTGGGTCAATCGAACTCTGCAACCAACTGCCACCCTGTAAAAGATTCTTTTTCCTTTGTCGTTTTGTTTTGTTGTCCCAGTATCGGGTCCCTTCTTTCCATGCACGTGTCACCTGACATGTTTCTTCGTGTCACTATTAACTGCATCATATTCCTACGTAAAGTGTAAATGACCCATGTCACCCCCTTTGAATCCTCGTGTCCCCTTACGACCAATACCTTGTCACCAAATTGGATAGATACATGTAGCTACACTGCCAAGTTTAACATGTCCGCATATACAAATTTTTCACAGTCCACAACTACCAGTTTTTGCATAATATCCAAATGTTTTACTTCCACTGTTACGGGAGGGTGTTTAAGATTGGAGCCAGGTGTTGAACTACGAAGTCTAGCATCCGAGTCGACCATGGAATACCCCAACAGCTAGCATCTGGCGGTATGCCTCAATGTATGTGTCGTCCAATCCATCGAAGTTAGGGCCGGTCTCCAGCAGGAGGTGCATGAATCGAATGGTGTACGGGCCACAATCATCGCTGCAAAGAGGAACAATCGGTCAGAACGCGGACACCGATTCCCCATCCAATCAAACGAAATTGAACCATGTCATCCTACTTACCTTAGCTTGTTCTGTGGAAGGCTCTTGTCCCGACGAATGGCAAACGCCATGGGGACCTTATCCGCATACTTGACCTTCAGATCTGGGTGTGCACCCATGACGACAAGGATCAGGCTCGTCACAGGCATTAAAAGGGTATGGAGTTGGCGTTCCGTCACCGTGTGGACGTCGCAGTCATACACCCTTACCTTCCACTCCTTAAGATCGATGGCAAGGGCAACCCAGTGTTGGTTCTTGACGTTGAAGGGGAGGAGGATGAGGTCCGCACCTGACCACGCTCGTTCCAACGGCTTTGGCGACCCCCCATTGAAGTACGCCATCAATGCATCACTAGGCTTGTACGCTTGGGGGGTGCCGGTGTACTCCTTCCATTCCCTAGGTAGATAAATTCCCGCTAAGCACGAATCCACTACGATGACTCCACTGCCCATGTCACCCGTTCTGTCTGCGACCGCTTTGCGCAGAAGGTAGCAGTACTCCTCCATCTCCTGCATGAAGTGAACCGCAATTACAATCCATAATCCTGACACGGGAAATTTTAGAGGTGACAAGTCGTCATACCACAGTTCCCAACCAATCCTGGGGTTTCTTCATACGGTTGAGTAACTCCTTCGTCATATCCACACCGCAGGGTGACGTGCGCACCTCCGCGTCCCCACTGCACGTTAAGTTTCTGTCAGGTATTGTGGACGTCCAACTATATACCTTCGTCGTCCATTCGAGTGAAAGACACAGAACCTACGTACCTTGCCAACCAACTTGTCATGGCGTCGTTGTCCGTCGCTGACACCATTCCTAGCTGAACAGCATCGGCGGGAACAGTTGATGCCTTCTGGGGTCGCGGTTTCTTCGCCGGGGGAGCCAACTCATCTCCAACAGCCTTCCTCGTCTTCTTCGCCGCCTTTGATACATAAACCTGAGCTACCCTGGGCTTCGGCCTCTCCTCAACTTCATTTTTCTTTCCACCTTCCTCTTGACCGGACGCCTTTAAACCAACCTCTCCCACCTGCAAACATATCAAACTTCAACTCAGATTTCCACTTACCCTTGTCACATAACAGATATTCTCATGTCACTTGACCTATACTATCATGTCACATATAAAATCGCCTTTATTTCATAAATAAACCTTACCTCTTTGGTCTTTCCTTCCCCCCCATCCCCTGCCATGACAGATTCAGGTTCATTATCATTGTCCCCGACATCATGACCACCTTGCTTGCTCTCTCCTGATATCTCATCACTTGCCTTCACAGTTTCCACTTGTGTGTGCTTATCCCCGCCACCATCCACTTCACTTCCCTTCTCAACAGCACCTCCTAACTGCAAATGAATTCAATTTTTAATTATGGCTCATTTTTTCCAGTGTCACTTAACATAACAAATCATGTCACCCAGCTAAAATATTCCTGTCACATTATTCCAGTGTCGCTGAAATTAACAAATCTTGTGATGTTTACCAACAACTTACCTTACCACCTGGTCCACCCTCACCGGCTTTACCCGCAATTGAGTCTATCAACTCGTCCAGTTTTTTCTCTTCTCCACCTTCTTCTTTATCGGTTGCTTCTTGCCATGCCGTCCCCTTACACTGAACATCCCGCAACTCAGTCACGGCCACCTCCAATAATTTCAGCTGCAGGTGATCAAATTATTACTTCAAATCACCATACGGTGTGAAAAATCAACACAATTCACCCTTCATACCAATTTCGTTCATTATCTACACTACTTGTCACTTGTCCAATTTCACGTGGCCGGAGTCCATTTACCATAGTTCACAGTTATCCCCAGTCTCCACATAACAAATAATTGGGAAGTTATTGCGTACCTTTTCATCCATCTTCTCCATCCCTGTCCACATTGTCTGAAGCTTGTCCATTACTTGTGCCAAAGTCTTGGCCATGTCCCCCACCCCGCCATCTTTGTCATTGGCTCCTCTTCCCGTACTTGGGGACCTCCCACCAGGGGCTTCGAAATGTCTCAGGAACGGTGCAACTAGGTCGTCGAAAAAGGGGTCGGACTTCTCGTCATCGTACACACACCCATCCATCAGCTCCAGCTCGACCTCCTCTGGTGTGAGTATTGGGTTATCATCAATCTCTACGGCCTCCTCTCCCTCAGCTTCGGTGCGCCTGGCTATATCATTATAAGCGAGGTTATCGTCCTTGAGGGCCCATCTCATGTAACGAGGGAATGCCGTCGTCGACACCTTCGTCGCAAACCGGACCCCCCATTTCGGCATGGATTCCAGCAACCAAATCTGCACCGTATCCCCACTCAAATTAGTACATTTTTAGCATATGATTTACAATTTGATCATGGGTGTGGTCGAGAAGGTTACCTGAAAGGATACCGGATAACCCATCAGGCCATAACCATTGCGCTTCTTTCGATCTTCCGCCTTTAGCTCAGCCTCCCGGCGCTTTACGGCGCCGTTCAGCGACACGTGTGTGGCAGCATAGATTACCCTACCCCATGGGAATGCCAAAAACCTATCAACATTTTCCACCAATCGGACGATCCAGCTCCTCAGCCCCTTCCTCTGGTCCTCTCCTAACAAAACGCCCTCCACAATGTACAGCAGCACTAGCTTGAATCGTCTTCTCGGGCTCCGCAACACCATTAGTGAGTTTTTCAGCTCGGTCTCGAGCTCACCAACCGTCATCTTCTCGTTTCCAAAAAATTGCTTTATAGCTTTCTCGTCCTCCTCCATCTCACTAGCTGCTGGTTGACTGCACCGCAGCCCGGTTACTAAGGCGAACTCCTTGAGGGAGAACCTCCTGAGCTTCCCCTTAATCCGGTACCACGTCTCCCACTCCTTTTCGCTTGTAAGCTATCGCTGGAGTGCATAATGCACAATTTGTGATGAAAATTTCACAGTGTGCCCCAGCCGCACAACCCCACCAAGCTGGGAGTCCAGCAACTTCTGCCAGTCCCTAGGGTCAACATAATCGTCAATGTTGTTCAGCATTGACATTCTTGAGGCCTGGTTGACCCGGGCCCGGAAATGCCTATCTTCGGGGACTAGGTAGTCATGCACTTTGTTCTTCGCGCTCACATTCTTTGTCCTCACCATTTTTCTCCTGCAATTTCCATCACACGAACAAACTCAGCTTCTACCATTTATGTTCGTCTCCCTCTGTCACCTGACAGACTATCCCATGTCACTCAGTGTGAAACCCATGTCACCCATTTTTGAATCGGAAGCCTATTATAACCAATACCTCCTTCAATAGGACACCTATGACATCCACATATCCCAATTTCCACAGCTCGCCAATTCTCGTATTCCGCCTACCACAATACATTTACAAACCCTTCTCTCCAAATTGGAAACCCTTGTCACCCAATTGTCAAACCCCTGTCACCCAATTCGAACCTCATACCACCAATTTCCCCTATCCATAGTTCCCCGACCGTTGCCCTAACCCATTCCGAAAACCACTGTCACCCAATTCGAAACCCTAACCACCGATTTCCCCTTTCCATACACGAAAACCACCCATGCCACCACCACCCACCATTATCCAAACAAGATAACCACTACCCCGACCCACCATTCACGCCGCCATTGCCATAACCCCTTCACCCACTGCTTCCCCGACCACACCCGCACACCCTACCAGCAAAGGGAGAAGAGTAAAAGGGCGTACCTCTTCTGTACGTCGTCGGGTCGTGGCTGCTGTGTCCTTTCCGGCGACGATAGACTTCCCCGCTCTCTCTTCTTTGGTGTATGCTAGAAGAAACCGCTACCGCAACCGCCCTCTCTCTCTTTTTCTTCTGGCGTCTCTGCAACTGTCTCTCTCTCTTCGCTATTGTATCGGTTTGGGACGAGAAGGGAGATGGTGATGGGATTGCATTTACTCCTTCCCGCCTTGCCTCTCACCTACTAGGTAGGTAATCATGACTCTATTTTCTTTTTCAATTTTTTTTTCCACTAATTACAAGCGATTGCCGGTTTGGGGGGGGGGGGGGGGGCACAAACCTGTACATTTATGCAAATTTTTCTACAAAATGGCATTTTTGCCAATTTTTCGAAAACGGTGGTATTTTTGCAAACTTTTCTGAAAATGTGGTATTTAGTGCTATTCCCTGTAAAATGAATATGTTTTTCTAAAGATATTAATTATTTATGCAACTATAATCCAACTATAACTTTTAGTTTTGATAAAAATTATAATTATATAGTTTATATACAATTAATTGTGTGATTTATAAATTTATATTAATAATGAACAATTAAAAATAAATAAAAAAAATGGTGGAATTCCCATTTGGCATTCTAAAATATCAAGCCAAATTTGGCCTTCATTTTAGAAATAGGCTAAAACATTTTTGGCCAAAACCCATTTTGGCCTATGGTGGGAGAAAAAAAAGGCTAAAACCCATTTTTTACCCTATGGTGGGAGATGCTCTAAGGCTTAGAAGTTGGTTAAAAGTGCGCAGGTTGAATAAAGATGCTTACAGCCGTGACTGTTACAGGTATAGAATAATCTTTTCCTACCTGCCTTCCTCTCTATATCAGTTTATGGTTAATTTTGCAGGCTTCACTATAATTGATGTATGATTTCAGTGATATGACGTGAAGCTTTAACATGCCTATTTACTTTTGCTGGCTGATATCATCTGAATCTCATTTTGTTCTTGTTGTTCTTCTTTCTCATGTAAGCTGAACTGCAACCTAGGTTCGTCCAAAATGAAATCACCCTGTTTCATTGTGTTGATGTGTTCTCTTACACTTTGCTCCGCGTCTGTCATATTCTTCAAATGATATCTACAGAAGGCCTATGGAATTAGGCAAAGGGCAATCGTTAGCTGTCAAACCTAAAGACAGTTCAACGAATTGTTAGGCTTAAAAGGCTCGCTGTATTGGCCCTTTTCGTTTCTTGAAAGGGCAAGAAACCCATGTGCTCAATGTCTGATGAATGCAAATATTCAATTGATTAACGAGTAAATTTTGTAGGTAGATATCAACCTCACATTGGCATCACACGTATCTGTGGCTAAAACTTATGTCAGATTTCGGTTGCTGACACAAATGCGCGTCCTCACACTCACACGCCTACCTCTTATTCTCTGCTTTGATGTGGATTGTGTGCTTGATTGTGCCAGCAGTGGTCTTTGATATCATAAACTATTCATAGGTGGCTCGTTGCTGATACCCGCTTCACGCTCTTCAGGATGACAATGCTGTTGCCGGTCAAGCAACAAGTCCCAATATTTTTAAATCCCTGTTTAAGAGGGACTTGTTCACCTTGTCTCCAGAATCTTCTATTCCAATAAGACGCTGACATCACACGACAGCAAAACAAGATACGAAATCCATGACAATGTCAGTACGTTTTGGTCAATCTAATCTTTAAATATATTATATTACTTCGTCTAGTATGATGATATACACAGATTATATGACGGTTGAATAATTAGGCAGGGTTTAGGAGAAGCTTAAGTAGTTTACAGCAATGATATGCCTCTGATAAGGTGCCTGATTACTTTTTCTTTAGTTTAATCTGAGCTTTCCTTAGCTGTAATGTCTGTGTGTGCAAGTCATTCAATTGAAGCCACAAGCTTTTATAGTAATATTTCTAGTCATTGCATCACACACGTTTAAACACTTCAAGGTGCAAACGATTGGCAAGTGGCAGGGGCTTGTTCATTGTGTGGTTATAAGACCTTGGATCCCTTTTTTTCCTTCAAAAATTGTTAGGCAA
Source organism: Persicaria tinctoria (assembly GCA_037127255.1). Classification (NCBI taxonomy): domain Eukaryota; kingdom Viridiplantae; phylum Streptophyta; class Magnoliopsida; order Caryophyllales; family Polygonaceae; genus Persicaria; species Persicaria tinctoria. The sequence continues at coordinate 58,014,605 of JBANSL010000007.1, read as the reverse complement.
AAATCAGAATGTATTTCTAATAGTATAAAAAGAAAACATATCCGACCGTCATTTTTCTTATGAAGAGGATTACAAAAAAAAGGATAAAAAAACATACTAACTAAAGTCATTTTTTGCAACATAATCAACCATTTGACTTCTAGTGATTATCTCCATTTCCCATGGAGTTTTTGTTGAATCGGTGAAATCAGTTTGAAGATCAAATGAATAAGAAGATGAACAAGATGAAAGAGAGCGAGCGAGCTTGAGGATTTTATTGAGAATTTCTAACAATCGGCTATCATTTATAAGAGATTACAGAAGAAAGGTAACTAAATTTATACAAAGTACAAAATATAACCCCTCCCTCAAAGCTGGAGGATGAGGAAGCATGCCCAGCTTGCGCAATGTGCTCGGGCAAACATGTCCTGTCAGAGCTTATGTGACAAGATTTGCGAACTAGTATTGAGTAGGAACATGCGAGATAGTGATGAGACCTTCAGTAATCTTTGATCGAACAAAATGGCAGTCCAAGTCTATGTGTTTCGTACATTCATGAAACCCTAGATTCCTTACAATGTGAATATCAGTCATGTTATCACATTTCAGAGGATATGGTAAGATTTCAAAAAATCCTAATTCATGAAATAACTTGACAGCCAAGCTAATTCTGAAGTAACTACATACTTCTATATTCAGCTTCTAAAAAAGAAGGATAACGATAGATTGCTTCTTTTATTTCCATGATATGGGACATCCTCCAAAAGGGACATAATAACCAGAAACAAATCGCCTTGTGTGATGACATGATGCCCAATCGGAGTCATAAAAAGCTTGAAGCTTGCAATCAGATGAGAAGTTGAAATGCGGACCCAGATCTGACTTGCCTTTGAGATGCCTTAAGGTGTGAACTGGATCTTAAAAATGTTCCACGAATGGATTTTGCATGAATTGACTCAAGTGCTGAAAACTGAAGGAGATGTCAGGGTGTGTGTTAGTGAAAAAATTTAGCCACCAAAGTTGCTGCTGCAGGGATCCACCAAAGTCTTTGAGTAATTCCAGGAAAAAAATTCTTTGAGTCATCAATATGCCTGTGGGAGTTTTGATGAATTCCATCCATAAAAAATAATGTAAAGATCCCAAATCTTTTATCACGAACTTGTCATCCAATACTGTTTTGAGCCTATTGATCTCACCTTCATCATTTCTTGTGAGCAATATGTCATCGACATAACTGCAACAAACACTTGAGAATCTTGTGAGCATGTTCTGAACAAGGAGTAATCATTCTTTGATGATTTATATCCTTGACCATGTAAGAAAGTAGATAACTTGGGATACCATTTCCTTAAAGCTTGCTTCAAACCATACAAAGATTTGTTTAACTTACAAACCAATGTATGATCTTCAAGGTGCAAACCTTTAGGAGATCTCATGAAGACCATCTTCCTTCGTGGATCCACCACTTAAGTAGACTCATTTCTAAGAATAAAACCGGTGAATGCATGAACAAATAATTTGACGGACCCATCAAAACTTAACTTATGAACATCCTTAGAAGGTTTCTTCTAGTGCACATGATGGTTAATCTCCTAGATCTTTTTATTGGCTTGAGTTCACTAATAGATTTTTTGTTATGCTCTGATCTCTTCAAATTGCCTCCAAATCTTCTATTCTAAATGACTAAATGTGTCACCTCCTCCACCTATACCCCAACTAACCAATGGAGATTTTCTACTTCACTTCCTACTTAAAAATAAAATAAAACAACAAAAAAAGAATTAAAAAATTAGAAATATTATGAGAGGGGACAAGTTTGAGGACAAATGATTGGAACCGAAATTAACCGCTTCTTATTTCCATTAGACCATCTTTTCCCAAATTTTCTTCAAAATAGGAAAATAAAATACATATTTTCTAAACTTTTTTTGTCTTCTCAATTTTGAATAATGGAAAATTCATTTGTTTTTGGAGAATGCTATAGATTTAGAGAATCTTCTCAGTTTTTTCTATTGATTTCTCATTTTGGAGAATGTGACGGAAAATTGTTGGAAAAAAAATATTTAAAATTTTTCAGAAACTGTAAAATTTCCGAAAAGAAGAAGAGGTTGGGGTTGTTTTTTAAAAAAACATTGAAGAGATTAGAGATCTTTATATTAATATTAAATTTGTTATCATAAATCATAGAATGGGTAAAAGTAAAAACACAATTTAAAAAGAGATGGTAAAAACACAATCTTGCTGTATCCTCTGCGGTTAGACCTGTATAAATTAATGTCGGTTAGGTCGAGAAGACCAAGGAGTGAACAAAAATCCTTGTAAAATACAGTATAGCAGTTGTAGTCTCTATAAAGTCCAACCCCAATTAAATTATTGGATGTATAATATAGTAATATTTTACTAAAGTGGCCTTGCCACCATACCCTATTTAATTCAACTTCTTCTTTTTTAATATTTATACACGTATATGCTTGTAGTTGTACATGTGTTGATGATGAAATAGTAGGTATTGTATACGTACTTATTGTTACTTTAATTACTGAACAAACCCGAGAAGTTTAGGCTTAGAGTTGCGAACTTTTTAACCTGTAATATATAAAAAAAAAAACTACATACCTAAAGTAGGCCGGGCGGCATTGCTAGTTGCTACCATAACAATGGTATCAAAATTAAAAGGGCTTTTAATAGAGAGTGCATCATGTATCTCGTCATGTTCCATAGATGTCAAACATGATTGGCCTTATTTTGGTTACATAACTTTGATTTATATATATTTACCCATGTTTCTTTTCTATTTGTGTATTATCCCCATTGTAGATGATGCAGTTAGCTGCAATGGGAGGTTGACCCTACCCAATCAAACCTGTCCTGTAAAAGCTCCTGAGATCTAGGCGTTCAGCAAGGTCTTCTAGACACCTGCCTCCACAAGCAACCATTAGATTTATTTCCCCCCCTTTTTAGTGTGCATAGAATTCATTTGTAGTAGTGACTAGTGAGTCTCCATTTCTCCCTTGATATCATTCATTCCTTCGTGCTTTGCACCTGTTTTTTAGGTTTCTTAATCTTCACTTAGAATATTGTTTTAGCCTTTGACATTCCTTCTTTCCAACCCCCTTTTAAGGTGGAATTAGTGCTTTGACATTTGAGTGTTATCACTTATTAACTTTCTTTTTGGAAAGTCCAAGGGCTAGTTGATCAAGTATAGTTTGTTCAAGGGAATTAATGGAAGGAAGCTTTTTTTTTTTTTCCATTTTCCTTTTTTAAAAATTAAAATTATTCATATCAAAGAGTCAAGAGAGCGGTAAGAGATTTACTATTTCTCCGAGTATGTTAAGAGGGTATTTTCAGAAATAGACCTAGGGGTGGATTGGTATATATGCTACAACCCACCTCGTTTTAAAATTCAAATGGTTTATTTGCACAATTGGTAGTTAGGGAGCCTAGAAAGGGTAATGGAGACCTGATTTCGAATCTCGTCGGCATATATAATTTCTCCTTTTTTTTCTTTCTTTCTAACACTTACAAAGTACCACTTATCTCTTTCTTTTTTTTTTGTCTTTCTTCGAGTACCATCTTTCTTTGTTTTTTTTGGTCTTTCTTCTTACTCCTAATTTTTTCCTTTTTTTTGTCTTTCATTTTACTCTTGATTTTTTCTATTACTAATTTAATTTCAATATCGATAAATAATTAGTTTTAATTTTTCACTCAATAGATTTAGTGATAAATAGGAAATTTTAAAAAAATTATATGCAAATCCAACCTATCCAATATTTGAATCCTATTTTCGTGCCTAGCTATTTCTAAATAGTCTAACAATATATAATTACGTACCTAGGAATGAGAGATTTCATTTTTTTTCTTTTAATAACTACACTTTATAGTGGTTGTAAACCTTCCAATCGTTGGAACCATTTCAATTTGTGGGTTGAGTAGTTTTGAGTTTGTGGAGTTTTTAGATAACGTAAATTTTAACATTACAGATGGATATATAGATAGATATAATAAGTGGTTATTACTCTATTAGTTTATCCTCGCACTAATTTATTTATTGTGGATTTGTGGAGTGGAGCCTCCTAGTATGCAATCGATGCGATTTATTGCTCAACTAAGTTCTTCATTATGGAATTTAAATATTTGGTGGAAATACACATTGAATAACTACAAAGCTGACGGATTGGCTTTATGTTTATATATTCTTTCAATCTTTCTATCTTTAATTTGATCACTGATCAATGTATAAGAGAAAAAGGTGTTCCATAAATTTTAGTCTTTGGTACTAAATGCTGTTGTTTTTAGATTATTTTAATATTAAATCCCACACCCCACCCCACCCCTATTTTTTTTATGACAAAATAATGCAAAGTCCACCCTTTTTTATGTATAATTATTGGATTACCCACTATTATATCACCAAGAATGTGTAAGGTAAGGTTGGTCAAGTTATAAATTCTCATCAGATATCGATAGCCCCATTCACTCAACTTATTATCTATATATGTTGAATTGGAGTTGGAAAAAAATGAAATATCGACGTTTAGTATATGTTTCGAGGTAATGCACATGTTGTGACGAAAGACGGGATATTCAAACAAATAATATTAACACACACAATTTATCATGGTTTACTAAATTAACTACATCCACATTGAAATACGTTCTGGCTATATACACCGCAAATCATGCACGTCCTTAAGGACGTGCAATATTAGACACAAGACTTGCACGTCCTTAAGGACGTGCAATATTAACCTTGTGATTTGCGGTGTATATAGCAACACCCTTGAAATATTCCATTAAGGAGTTTTATGAAACCAGACGAGAATTACAAGATGTGTCCCCAAATTGACTGATAAATGGTAAACCTATGAATCTTGAAATATAGAATACCATTACTAAACCACCACTAGCTCTTTTGGACCCTCTGTTGGTCGGGGCTCTACGGTTCTTGCTCCCGAACCCCTGGCAGTGACCGATCACTCAGTTAGGACTCAACTTAATTATGTTGAATTGAGTTGAATACTTCTTAGAGTTATAGTCTAAAATAAATCTAATTCTACTAGAATAAATATATCAATAAGGCACAAATAGATACATCTAATTCTATTTAAATTATGTCTATATATCAAATCTAAATCAATTAGATCCAATACATCCTAACAGCACATATGCATGGACCACATGGTATAGGAGTGGATCGAAAAATCTGAAAATGATTCTAATTTCTCCGTTAAGAATGTACATTATATGCTTTTGTAGAGACTAGTTTAAAAAAACAAATATATGTCTACATGGTGAAAAAAAGACGTAGGATGTCAAAAATGCCATCATTAAAAACACTGGAATCATGTTGGGTCAATAGTTTTATGAATATAATCCATATTTAAGTTAAAATTCATGTACATTTTATAGGCTCACAAAAAATAATGATCATGTACATTTTATATGTAAAATTTATTAATTCTGGTAGAAACAAACGAACCCTTTGTTTCTTGGATGGTTTTCCCTGCCCTTCCCTCCCAAGTCAATCCCACCATTCCCCCAAAGACAATATATGTCATGGACGGTGGAAAAATCCCGATCATATCGAAGGGCCTGTTGGTGTAATTTATGCTGTGCAGATTCATCTTCATTGTTCAAGTGTTGGTGATGACAAGGAGAGAAACAAAGAAATAATTGTGTTTTGACTGTTTGTCCTTCACATGGCCCCTGAGAGGATGTTGTTTGTTGATTGTCATAGGTGAGAGGAAACATTAAGTAGCCAGTGTGGGTCGCAGTCACATTCATTTGCTTCTGGTAAGTAGCAAATGGTTGCTGCGCGCTCCATTCATTGCTTTCAAAACTACCCTCTACGTACATTATTTTACCGATTCCGATCGATTTGCCTATTTTGAAAAACACACTTGAATATTAATTGTGATTTGGATTGATTTTTAGAAAGGCATTGGATTGTATTGTATTGTATTCATGATATATAATCATGGAAATTTTAGATATATAGTTTGAAATGATGTATATTCTTGGGCGGTCTCAGAAGTCAGAATCCCACCACAACCGCCCCATATCCCTGATTGAGATTTCCTTGTGCTACTGAGGTATGACAGCATTTACTCCGGTGGTTCAGGTTTGGCGCAAAAACACATCTCTAATTTAGTGGTTTCTTGGTCCCCTTTGTTGTACATGTACATATATGGAATATGCAGTTATATGCTGCGGTTTAGACAAATTTGTTACGTTGTGTTTCTTGTAAATCTATCTGAATATAGACACCCAGAGTGAGTAGTAACACCCAACTAGCGCGTCATATGAGCCAAAATCACATGTTTGTTTAGGCAGCAAAATTTCATGAAACCCCCATATTCTGATGCTGTCAAAACATATGGAAATCGGATCGCTGATTAGAAATCATCATGTGTGGCTGTCTCTGACGGCTTATCGTCTAGGCAACCCACAAGGCCTCCATGTATGGGAATGTGGTAGCAGTCAATGAATGGTAGGGATTGGGTGTCCATCATAATTCATAACCCACATGCTGCCACAACATAGCCATTCAGTTTCAGAAGATAAATTTCTGGATAGAAAGTGTCTACACACTTGAGATCTCCTCCAATACTCTTTTTTTTTTTTTTTTTAGTTTCAATTGATTGATATTCATGGTCATGGATACAGAATACAGTAGTAGTCCCTTCCCTTGATATTTCACGTTCTTCATATTTTTATGCTTTATTTGTTTCTTGATGATGACTGATGAGCCCGGTGGCCATTCTAGGAATTTGTTATGGGGGCCAAGTTTTTTTCCCAGTTTGAAGTTTGAAGCTACATTTTATACTACATTCCTTACAAAAATATATAAATTATTTTAGACATTTGGATACAAATTAAAAAAAATTATAAATTTATTACATTTATATCCTCATTAATTATCCATAATCCTCGTCAATAAATAAAATTTGAGAAAAAAAAAAGTCAAAAAATAATAATTCTCATATCTAAATTTCTAGAAAACTTTTAAAAACTTATATTTTCAAACAAAAATATATGTCTAAATAGACATATTTTTTAACAGATGGAGTATATCCTCACATGCCTTGAATACCCACCCCTACCAACTAAACTAAACTATAAATATATCTTTTAGATTAATTACTCTTTTTTAATATTTTAGTCTTCAAATTAGTCAAAATTACAAACAAAAAACACATTAACTTAAAATTTTGTGTTATATAATTTGCTATAAATTTTTTTGTTATACTGTATAATTTTACCCTTTTTACTATTAATAATTTGCTATAATTGGAATTCCTGATACATTGACTTAAAATTTGGTGTTATTAAGGAACCCATATATATAATACACAGACGTTGAACTCAATATTGCTTCCAGTTTAGTTTAATAGGATCCGCCGGATTCCTTGCCGAAAGACAGTTTAAGCGACTTTTTTTTTTTTTTGTGCTGCAAGCACTTGGCTCATATGAAACAATACTAAAATGACAAATCAGACAGAGTTAGTCTGATGTGTGAATCCTCATAGAGCACTAATTTTTTTTTTTGGGTTTGTGTTGCTTTTTGCTTGTTGTTGCTGGATACTGTCACTGCATTAAAACTGCAGTATTATCTTATGCAACAAATACATATTATCAACAAAACCATTGAGCACCTCCATTAAACAACTATACACAAAAAAAGGAAAAATCACCAACATCCGTGGAGAAATGTTTGTTTAATGGTGGGTTGATTGATTATCTACTAATACTATGTCAGCTATTATGGTAATCCATTATCCAGAAGCTTTTACATTATTCATCTTATTAGTATCAAATCAACCAATGTGAAGGAACCTAGATGGGAATTTTTTTAATCTTTTTCAGGTGCTCACTTTTGCCCAATTAACTACAAGGTTAACTTTACTAGCTGCAACTGCATAGTGAATTCTTTGACTTAATTAACAACATTTTTTCTTTTTTACCCATCACATTCCATTTACAATGTTTCTAAGTCAACCCTTTTTACTTATGCTTTCTGGAGATTGCGGTTGACCTGTTACTTATCACTCAGCTAGGAATCATTTCATTCCTGAAAATAGGAGGATATTTGTGTGCTTTGCTCAACACCCATATTAAGTGTTGCCAGATTTTTCTAAGCTGAAAATTGCCCACTTTTTTCTTTTTAAAAGATAAGGTTAATTTTATTTTTATCAGGAAAAACGAAAAAAGCTTGAATATCATAAATCATTTACAAATCACTTTCGATCAATAGTGATAATCAAACACAACTAAATACCCATATTATTGTTACAAAAATAGACAGATGAAGAACAGAACTTGACAGGTATGAAGGGAGACAAGAACATAAGTTGATGATGGTTACATTGTTTCTTTGTAATTATATGTATAAATGTATAATTGTTAAATATATTTATATATACTGCCAATGCACAAAATATTTTTTATATATATATAATCAACAGAAACCAGCTGAGCCTTCCTCTCTCTACCTATCTAAATTTATCCCCCAAAAACAAACTAAAATTAATATTTTTTGAAAGGGGGGAAAAATGTTTCAATAGGGCTCCCTCCCAAAATACCCAAATTTAAAAAATAAAAATAAAATAAAATTAGGCAGTAAGTAAGATAGTCTCCGGGGACGCATCTGTGAACTGTCCCTCAGGCAGACCAATTTTCAGAGTCTGTGTTTTATACTTGTCTCTGTAAATCCTCTGCAGCAATGAAGGTGCCATGGAATCCGTAAGGGACCCTCGAAGGCAGCTTAATTGAAGCTTCCAATTCCAAATTCATGGCGTTTACGATCTGCAATTCCGAGTTCTTCGTCTCCTCATCATGAACGAATGCTAGAATGTAGCCCTCGTCTTCGGATTCGGAATTGGGATCGCTCGGTAGGAAGAACGGCTCCCCTCCGAATTTCTCCTCCCCGTACATGTACTTTTTCAGCTCCCCTGTTCCCAAATCGACCTTGGCGAACCCGGAAACCTTCGGCCATGGCTCGGCAATGGCTAAATATGCATACTTGGTCTTCCTCCCTAGCTTGTGCCTGTTGACCATCCCGGCCTCCAGGTTCATCTGATCGTCTTCTTTTGGGGAAATCGGTCGTCTGGTGGATTCCCCTGTTTTCCGATTCAGCCTGATTTCTGATAATACCGATTGGAGGTTGTCGTCGCATTCGTTGAAAACAGAGTCCGCCGGAGTCATACACGATCCGATCACGACGATCTCGTCAGTCTCCGGCTCCTCCCACGCGTTCCAGAGGTGGAAGCAGAAGCAATCAGGAACGTCCACCCAGTTGATCCCCTTGCCGTCTTTCGCGTACTTGTCCAAGACCCCGAATCTCGAGACTTTATCTTTCCTGTACACGACGGGGGAGCCTCCCCTGATCATCTCCTGCAGCTTGAACACGATCTGGCTGTCGGGGACGACGATGAAGTTCTCGGTGATTGCGAAATCGTGCATCATTGTCGGCTCCTTCAGGGGGATTTCGACGTCCGGGGACTTCTCCCCTGTTTTGGAGAAACGGAAGTACTTCAAGTACGGCTTCTTGACGACGTCGTAGCTCAGGGCGAACATCTCGCCGGAGACCGGGTCCACCTTCGGGTGAGCGATCATGGTGGATTTCAGCTGCTTCTTGAAATCGAACCTTCCGGCCGTTTCTAGGTCCCCGGAAGGGGTGACTCTGACGTGGTAAGGGAGGTCGTCCTCCGACATAGCGAGGAGCCGGCCGTTGAAGTAAACGACTCCGGCGTTGGCGACTCCGAGGCCTCCGCTGGGGTCGAGTAGGCGGAACAGCCCCCGGGAAAAGAAGAGGAGAAGCCGGCCGATGCCGGAGTGGCCGTGCAGCTCGCCAATCGCCTTCGGGAAGATAGGCCGGCCGAGCTCGCGCTCTTGCCGAAGCCTGTTAGTCTCGGTAAATCGGCAAGAGTAGGAAGCCGAGCCGTCGGGGGCAAAGCTAACGGCGTGGATCATCCCGTCGCCGTCAAAAAAGTGGTGACCGGAGACCGGCGGGTGGAGCGGGTTAGCCCCGTTGCGAACGTAAACGCCGCGGACGCAATCGGGGATAGTCCCAACAACCGGGAGGTCGTGGGTGACGGGGCGCTCGGGCACCGGAGCGAAGTTGCCTGAAATCTGGACGTCCGGATCGGTAGTCTTGGGGAGGGGGCGGGCCCGTTCGCGGGCGACAAGAGCCGCCTCTGCCAAGTCCAAGGCGGCGGCGGCGGCCTTTTGAAACGGGTTCCAAGCGGTTGGGGTAGGCGTAGCTATTGATTTACGGAGACCCTTTTGGGGGAGTGGGAGAGTGGTGATTTGAAGGGAGCAATGGACAGGATTAGGCTTCCGGTGGTGGCGGAGGTTGGGGAGGGCGGCGGAGGTGGTGGGGGAGGCAGCCATGGCTATATTGGGGGAGTGGGAGTGGGAGTGGGAGTGGGAGTGGGAGTGTGAGGTGTTTTTTCTAGGGGTGGGCACAAATCCCGCAAATCCCGATCCCGTCCCGGTCCCGTCCCGATCCCGTCCCGATCCCGGTGGGATTTAGGACAAAATAGCGAATCCCGTCCCGATCCCGTCCCGCAAAAATTATGCGGGACGAAACGCGGGACGATCCCGGTGGGATCCCGCAAATCCCGTCCCGTCCCGCATATAATAATAATAATATTAATAATAATAATATTATTATAATAATAATATTATTATAATATTATAGAATAATAATATTATAATAATAATATTATTATAGTATTATAGAATAATAATAATATATTATTAGTATTATTATTTTGAGCAAATACTGTATTATTTATAACTATAATAATAATTTTCAATTTTCAATTTATAATATTATTATTATTATTATTATATAATATTATAATATAATATAATAATAATATTAATTTATAATAAAATTATTATTATTATTATTATTATATCATATTATATTTTTTTCTTGTAAAGTATAATTATTTTATAATAATAACAATAAAAATAAGTAATATTATTTTATTTTATTTTTAATTATAACGTGGGATTATTATTATTTTTTTATTATTAATATTATTTTATTATTATTATTATTATTATTATTATTATTATTATTATTATTATTATTATTATTATAAAAACAGATTACAAGAAATTAGTGGGCAACCGAGATACTATCTGGACACCCACTCCTTTAGCGATAACAAAGCCAAGTCTAGTAAAAATATAACGTGCAGCACGAGCCCCAGCATCCTGAGGTACCGAGAATTTCTGAATCCGCTTCAGCAATGCAACCGCATCTGTATCCAACTCCCCCAATGAAGAGAATGAGAAGGGTAGGAAACCATAACCAGCCGCCGTACACAAATCTCGATACTTGACACACTTACATCGAGCAGCATCAACAACAGCACGACCAGGCATAAAGTCAGAAATTCCAGACTGAGTCAATGGAGAGGATCCCATCAGATCGACACACACATCCCGCCCATTTAGAGTTACAAGAGGCAAATAGCTAATTAAATACGGTATTCTTCCTAACTATCAATCGATAATTAGACAATATTGGTAAATCTCGTCTCAATTCCTTTCCGTCCTGATCTAGTAAGATAATGTAGCCAAATATGTTGAACATTATAATTAATTATACAATCATTGTATGAATTAATAATAGTATTATAATAATAATAATAATATTATTATTGAATAATATAGTTGAGAATAATACCGTATTCAACATATTATACTAAATAATGAATTATGAAAGCATTTTTTCACTTTGCGAATTTATATAATATTTTATTATTTTTATATGCGGGACAAGGCCCGTCCCGTCCCGATCCCGTCCCGTCCAGACACCATCCCGTCCCGATCCCGTCCCGAAAAAAAAATGTCAATCCCGTCCCGATCCCGTCCCGAAAAAATTTCGCGGGACGAGTCCCGTCCCGGCCCAATCCCGTCCCGTCCCGTCCCGTGCCCACCCCTAGTTTTTTCCATGGGATGAGACTCCAGTTGATTTTGTATATATAGGGGTGGGGAGGGAGTGGGGTCCACCTAACAGGTGTAAGGCAAGGCCACGTGTTTGTTTATCACAAATTCACACAAGATATTCAGAGTTTCTTGAATTTGTTTTCTTTTTGTTTTTTGGGAGTTGGGGGCGAAATTTTAACGGCAACTTTTTGTTTTCCTAGAATTTCGACACGAAAGCAATGCTTGCCTCCTTTCCCCCCTACGCGGTGAGCCAACCTCCTCTACTCCACTTTTTGTTGTTTTTTTTTTTTTTTTAAAAGGCAATAGTTTGAGTGAGCTCATGCCTAACAACATCCTTTCAGACATGGGAAATATAACTTATTTTGTCAGATATTACGACTCTGCTAACAAATATGGAAAGTGTTTCTTTCTTCCATATACCCCGATTAGGTAATAGAGTGGCTGATAAGGTTGCACACCTTTGCCACTCTGCCTGGGGTACTAATATTCAGAATGATCCTGGTCTTCTTGACCTCATCCGAAAGGATGCCTTCGGGTAGAGTCTTTCTCCCCCGAATTTTTTCCTAATCAAAAAAAAAAAAAAAAATCCTTTCAGACGAGAACACGGAGTTCTGGATGAGTCGATAATCTAACCGCATTCACCGAATACTGGAGATAACCCACCTTATCAGCAATCAGGTTGACTTCTCGGAAAATGTGCTCACATGAGATTAAAGCAAAATCCTGAAACAACATAAGAATGTTATAAATGACAATCTCCACATCCCAGTGACACTTCCAAGCCCCTCTGACATAGTTAATAATGGAAAAATTATCATCTTTAATGTCAATGTGATGCAGACAAAGGGATTTTGCAGCTAGGAGAGCATCACAAAGGCCGAGAGCTTCAGCCACGAGCGGAAATATAGACCCATAAAGCGTCGCATCGCAAGCCCCCATCACCCCAGCCTGATCCCGAATGACGAACCCAGCCGAAGCTTCACCATCCTTCCTCCACCCCTCACAACATTAATTTATTATGGGCCTTTTGCCTAAATAAAAACTTTTTTAAAACTTTACAAAAATATCATGATTCTGAGAGAATTGCAAAAGTGGAATTGGGGTCTACTTTTGTAAAAAAAAAAATAAAAATAAAGTTGATCTCTTGGGTCAGTTGTAGGTTGGAGATGAGGAGGGAAGTAGATTTGGTGAAATTTGAGTTTGGAGCCAAAACAAGGTGAGGGGATGGTGATGTGATGATTTGATACTATATACCAATTGCATGGTGATGTGATGGTCTGCATCACTCTCACTTTCGATGGTTGTTGGGTTTTCAAGGGAGGCGGATGAGGTGTTTGCGGGTCGGAACGCGCACAAGAATGTAGTGATACAAGATAGCGTAAACTTCACATCTCTAAAAAAAAACCTGATATGATCAAGGTCGCCGACGGTGTTTTATGTGAAGAGGTGGGGTTATCTTACGTTTCTTATTCTGTAAATCATATATGTCAGCAATATGAATTGTGCATGACCTGTTTGTATGACCGTTTCACCCGAAGGATTTACTGTGTCACTTGTTTGATTTCGAAGTTTCACATTTCTGAGTGTGTTTGCCAATTTGTTAAGGAAAATCACCCATGTCACCTATTTGTATGGCTCTGTCACCTGAAAGAATTACCGTGTCACGGTTCAGATTTTCAAATTCAATTAGTTTTTTAAATTAACCATGTCACTTTTTTGTATGGCCGTGTCACTTGAAAGACTTAACGTGTCTACATTTACACCGAAAAATTTGAAAACCAAGTACATTCATAAACAAAGTTTTGATCATAAAAGACTAACATTTACTAACCAACCAATGTCATAAAATTTTACACCTACTGACCGACGGAGATCATAAAGAGAAATCTCAAGTGCATAAGATGTTCATAACGACTAACATCTATTGACCAACCAATGTCATAAAATACTACAACTCCTGACCAACGGAGATCCTAACATCCTACAAGTTTTGAGAAACAAAGTTCACAAAATACAGCCCCAACAAAGTTCATAACAGCCCAGTGCAAGGAAAAGTGAGCCCTGCCCATGAAAGCTCCATCGTTGTCGAACACGGATATAAGTCACATTTGAGTAGCGTCCGCGTTGACGACAATCGTCCTTCCCTTTTGACCCCGTGATTTCTTCGTAGGGGAGGCGTGTGTTCTCCATCACCTCCTGGAGCCTTCCTAGTCTTCTTACCTTGCACGCCCTCTACTTTTGCAACCTCGGAGATCTGGCAAACGTTTAGAAAGGTTAAACTCTCATTCCTAGATTTTGATATCCCGTGTCACACAACTAAATGATCCCTGTCACCCAACTACAATAACCCTATCACATCAATTAATCGCAAACAGATTCATATAATCAACATTACTAGATTTTTTTATCCTGTGTCACACTGTCACCAAAATAAATAAACCATGTCACCAAACTACATTAACCTTGTCACAACAATTAATAGTAAACAGATTAATAATCGACATTCCCAGAATTTTTTATCCGGTGTCACTTAACCATAAATACCATGTTACCTAACAGAAAACTTACCACCTCTACATCCTTGTCCGCATCATTCCCAACTTGCTCCCATCCTTGACAACCCCTCTCAAGTAACAACGCCCAAAAGGTGTCCACAACGACAACCCGACGTCCAACCTCGTTGCCTCTCTTCGTGATCTGTTTACACTGAAGATAACATGACTATCCCATATGTTGCAGCAAGGGGGTTACACTAGTAAGACAACCTCTTAACGACCTCTATTTAAAATTCAAAATCAAATCAAAATCCACTACAAATGCACTAACTATGTCGGAAATGAAAAATCTCAAGTAATAGCAAAGACTGGTTTCAATTCATAGCAGACAGAGGACCTTACCTTCATTGCTTCTCCTTATGGGAGCTTCTCCCCGCCTTGAGTTACTCTCATTAACCACCTTAGGTCCTCAGCATTACCGACCTGTCAAAAAAATCAGTCGTCAAACTGGAAACCAGATTCCCCGTGCCACCCAAACATAAACATCATGTCACCTAAATTTAAACACTATGTCACCCAAAATGAAACTGGAATTCAGATTCCCCTTACTTTTTACACCCGCTTTCTTTTTTTCCCCCCAACATTTCATTTGATTTGACCTGCATTAAATGTAGCATACTTTTTTTCCTTTTTATTTATTTTTCTAGCATTTAATGCTTCACTTTTTTTTCTTTTCCCTTTTTTTTGTGGGCAGGTTTACATTAAATATCGCTATTTTTTCTTTTCTTTTCCCTTTTTTTTTGCCCCCTTTACCCCCTAAAACCGATTTTGTTGACATGCACGTTTGTGCAATTTTTGGACAAACCAGGTCCCTTTTGCAATATTTTAAGGGCTATGGCTAATTCCACAAAGTTCTTTTTGGGCTATTTACCTCCATTAACCTTAACAAAATAATGAAAATTATATTTATATTTCTAAAATTTATTTTTTTATTTATAAAATTTTATTTTAAAAAAGCATATTTTAAAATTTTAAAACCAATATTTTACAAAATATAATATTAAAAGTTTTAAGACATGAATTTTCAAAATAAAATTTTATAAATATATAATAATAGATATTAGGAATATAAAAATATATATTTTTTAATATTTTAAAATTAAATAAATATTATATTAAATTGGTGAACTAGGGAGGGTTTTTTTAACTAAATAATTAGGAATATAAATTTATTTAATTATAAAATTAAATAAAAATTAAATATATTTGACTCCTCTACCTTACCTATTCTATTCTTGGATTTTTTAAATCTTTAAATCTATATTTAGCAACTGAATTATGTCTTATTGTAATATAGAAAGAATTCAGCAACCTCATGTGGGACAGTGATTAGTCAAAATATTCACAAAATAAAAAATATTTATCAAAATATTTAGGGTTTAAAAGTATTTACCAAAATATTTACTAGGGTCCCACTTGTCTTTTATATATAACTAGTACAGTCCCCGCGCCATGGCGCGTGCGCGAGGAAAAAAAATATAACATATCTATTATAAGGATGAACAAAAATAACAAAGATAAAAATACAAATGGTGAAATACATTAATGAATATAAAACTAAATATATGAATGGATGTTGTCGTTACGGTAGACTTCGTCCATAGGATTCCTGGGGAAAAAAAATAGTTTGGTTATATGAAGGGATGAAAATGTATATAAAAAGAAATAATGTAAGGCTAATCTTACAAAATGACGAAAATTAGGATTATAGGGTGGGTGACACCAAGCCCTCCAAACTCTAAGTGAATGTACTCCGCCTGTGTAAACAAATTAATAAACACAAAAAGACCAATATTATGATTAGCATATTGAAATAAAAGTTATAAAGGCAAAAAAAAATAAAAGACAAACAGTAAATAGAATGTACCTGTTAGGCTAAAGTATGTAAGATTTCTTTGTACACGACGTTAACAGTGTTGAGCGAGTTACCATTCTTATCACAGGATAGAATTTTCAAGCCAGATTTGGATGTAACCCTTGAGACAGCAACATACAACTGGCCATGGCTGAAGACTGGCATCCTCAAGTACAGCCCAACGTGAGAAAGAGATTGGCCTTGACTTCTGAACATATGATGTTATTGACTGCTTCTACTTGGAAAAGTGATATACGAAAGATTCGAATATATTTTGCTGCATAAAGAGTCATCAGGAAAAGGAAAACAACAGTTAACATGAAAGTAATTCAGTTTTGAAAATTGAAATTAGAGCTGCTTAACAGCAACAATGTAAGAAATGGAATGGGCAAACCCACAATCAAAAGTGCAAGAACATATTGCTACCCACATAAACAAATGAAGACTCCAGAATTACAAAACGACACTAAAGCTCAAATCAAACAGAAAATTCAAATAGGTGAAGGTACAAAGCAGCACCAATACATTAAGAAACAAAAATAGCTGCAGTTTCTCCTATTATATTTACTGAGGAGGGAGAATACAGTATTGAGTTACCAGTTATTAATTGATTCAGCAAAAGCAGCTAAAAGACAGAGCAACTTGCTCGAACCCTTCAGCAATCAAACGCATTAGGTTATGAGCCACCTTAACATTCACCAAATCACCAGCATGCTCGAACACCTTATTCATGGTCCAAAAAGCGGAGGCGTCAGTTGCAAATGCAGTAAAATTTGCAGAATGGAAGAATCCAAAATAACTAACATACATTAATAAACCAATGATTACTTGGAGCAAACTCCTCAGCAAGCTCAACACAGCGTGATGCTTTCTCAGTCTTGTAATGATATCTTATTGTGCATTTATTTAAAATGGCGACATACCTTATTGTTCATTTATGCAGATGGTTCTCAATGGGAAAAGTTCGAACCAAGGAAGACAAACACATATTGGAGCTGCATAGGCTGGCAGCTATAGCCTTGCAGACAACTTCCAAGACTAAAGCTTCTAGCAAGCTCCCGCTCCGGGAAGCTACCTTGAAATGTATGAAACTCTCTTCATAACCTCAGAAATGTCAAATAATCTGAATGAAAAAATAAAGGATTTCGGTAAATAAGATAATAAGAATGAAATAATGAAACGTCTAAATGAAACCCATTCTGAACGGATGATGTTATTGACTGCTTCTACTTGGAAAAGTGATATACGAAAGATTCGAATATATTTTGCTGCATAAAGAGTCATCAGGAAAAGGAAAACAGCAGTTAACATGAAAGTAATTCAGTTTTGAAAATTGAAATTAGAGCTGATTAACAACAACAATGTAAGAAATGGAATGGGCAAACCCACAATCAAAAGTGCAAGAACATATTGCTACCCACAGAAACAAATGAAGACTCCAGAATTACAAAACGACACTAAAGCTAAAATCAAACAGGAAATTCAAATAGGTGAAGGTACAAAGCAGCACCAATACATTAAGAAACAAAATCCATCTTGTAAGAATCAATAAGTCAATAAGTATAACTATATAAACCATGTGCATCAAAATATCAAGCTAAGCTAAAGCCATATGTTATTTATAATAGTGTGTTCAACCAATGTAAGCACAAATTTGAAGGACAAATTTTAGGGTTTGTAGGTCAAGAAGATTCAAGAATCAATAAATTGCAATCCCGTAAAAAAAATCGAGTTAAGTAACCGTTCGATTTTGCAACAACTAAAATCACAAAATCCACCAACAAAGTACACCGGACGAAATTCAATCAACATTTCGGCAAAACGATTTGATCCAGACCTAATCGGAAAGAGATCTAAATAAAAGATCACAAAATAACAGATCCAGATTGACAATCAGATGGATAGAGGGAGCGAGAGAGAGAGAGAGAGAGAGAGAGAGAGAGAGAGAGAGAGAGAGAAATGGACCTGGGGGAAGGCGGCGCTCTGCGACCAGACGCTGCCATCGTGACCGAGTATGGCAGGGGAGGTGAGACGGTTTCCGCCTTCGATTTCGCACATCAGGTGATCGTCGACGTACGTTTGCCACGACATTTTCCGATTCTCTTTCCCGACTGCTCTCTTTCTCTGGCTCGCTCTCTCTGATCCCTTCTGCGTGTGAGCGTGTCCGTATGGATTTTCAAAGAAAGGCTTTCTTCTACCTGATGAAGCAATTGAGCATCGATAGGAGAATCGAGGGAGACGACAGTGGGCGGGGAGGAAGACGACGTTGGGAGGGGAGGAAGGCGACGGAAGCGGCGAGGGTGGGCGCGGGCGAATGTTCGGAGGAAGCCATAACCTAGGCCAATTTGGGGAAGGGGAGGAAGGCGACGGAAGCGGCGAGGGTGGGTGCGGGCGAATGCTCGGAGGAAGCTAGAACCCTAGGCCAATTTGGGGAAAAAAAATAAAAATACGGAAAGGAGGGTTGGGGAAAACAAAAAAAGTAGAATAAAATATAAAATAGATTTGTTAAATTAGCTAAATTTAAGGAGAGAAAGACACATCGGCTAACTCTTCTCTTTTAAAGTTATATATAGATTTTTCATAAAAAGAAAAAATTACAAATAATAACCGTATCTTTTGGTAATTTACATTAATATCCTTAAATGCTACCAACTTAGTTTTATATTCTACATTTAAATACTATAATCAGAACCTTGATCATGTAATTTGGTATCAGAGGCTAGTTAATTAAAAGTTAATCAGTATTTTTCTATAAGTCAATGTAGAGGTATCTACTAATTGTCATCATAAGACTTATCATCATGTTCTACATCTAGATAGTGATGATAAGCATTTTGGAGCAATTTTAAATGCTATTTCAGATTTCAGACCAATTTTTCGATCTAAAATTAGAAATTGGAAAATTAGAATAACTATATATATACATACATATACATACATACATACATACACATGCATGCATGCATGCGTCTAAAATTAGAAATTAGAACACACACACGTCTTGTGTTAACATCTCTTATGGTGTTAAATGTCAACATATCAGGGTCTTTGATTGAATGAAATGGGTGGATGAGATTATTTGCCAATTTTGAATTTTTTCTTGAATTAAAAATTAATGGGACCTACCTCTTTCCTTCTCCACTGGTTGAATTACGCGCGTGTGTTGTACCCTTTTTTTTGTGGCGTAACGTTTTTGGGTGGAGTAACGTTGGCGGTGCACTGTTTGGACTATTCGATAAGGTGATATTAAATATTCGCTAACTTATAGTTATTATTCGTGTGTAAAGAGGAGTTATCGTTTAGATATTAACAAAATGGTTGCTCAATTTTGCAACTATTCGCTGGGTTGATAGTAATTATTTACTAGATTGATAGTAATTATTCGCTAGATAGATAGTAATTATTCGCTAGATTAGGTTGATAGTAATTATTCAATAAGATGATATTAATTATTCGCTAACATATAGTTATTATTCATCTGTAAAGAGGAGTTATCATTTAGATCATAGCAAAATAATTGCTCAATTTTGCAACTATTCGCTAACTTGATAGTCATTATTCACTAAGTTGATAGTAAATATTCGCTAGGTTGAAAGAGAATTGATAATAGAAAAAGGGTCAATTTTGCAACTATTCGATAGGTTGATATTAATTATTCGCTAAGTTGAAAGAGTATGTAAATGTAAATCTCTTTATTATCAACTAATACTAGCTTTGAACTTGCCGAATAGTCGATAAATAATCAACTAAATCAACCAAGATTGACCAAAAAATCAAGTACGATTGAACAATAAAAAATCAACTAAATAACGATTCAAGAAGCCACCAATTCAAAACAATTCACGAAGCCACCATTCACCACTCAACATTCACGAAGATACCATTCACGAAGAAAGACCGTCACCAAAATCAACAACCAAAGCCACCATTCACGAAAAAAAACCTAACCAACAAATCAATTAAAGGAAGACCGTCACCTCCATTCACGAAGATGGTGGCTAGCACCGTCGACGGCGGATTCTTCGAGGTGCGTTGGCGAAGTCATCCGAGAAGGTGAAATCAGAGATGATATCGCAGGGTGGTGCTCGGAGATGTGATTGGAGTACCGGAGGTAGATGTCCTCTGCCACCAAGAGCAGCGCCACCATCAATTTCCCCCGTCATCTGTGTGCCCAGATCTGGCTGTTACCTACACCGAGCACGCTAGGAGGAAGGTCGTCACTGCCATGGTTTTCTTTGTGAACGGCGGATCTGTTCTCCGTTCCCATCGAAGAATCCGCCGTCACCAGTGCTAGCCACCATCTTTTTTAATGGAGGTAGTTCGGCTCCGGTTCCGCATCTCGAATCCGGCGAGCTCGCTGTAGATGTAACGGCCCGGGATTATGATTCCCGGGTTACGTTTCGAGGGATGAAACCCCTCGTTAGGATCTTGCGCCCCGAGTACAGGTTGAAGGTTTGAAATTCTATCCTAACATTTTAAAGTGGGATTTCATACCCAAAATTCGAAGGGATGGTTGGAATCCCCGGGGAAGTCCCATGTACCTGTCATAGGTCTAAGCGTGGAAAACCAAAGGTCACACAAATAGCGGAAGTAAAGCATAATACAAAGGGGTGCCACGGCAGAGCCGGGTCAAAATATGATCAACCATTCAAATTCGAGCCGTAATTAAATTGGTGAAGTTGGAATCTCAACTCTCTCTTTCCGCCATGTTAGACCCAATGGTCATGGACTCAAATCAGCATCAACAGTAGTAAGCATAACGGATACCTAAAAAATTTGATATGGGACGGGATCAGATCGATGCCCACTTTAGCTCTGCATCCCAACCCTAAACACACATATACGCTATACCTAATAAAGATGCTTCTAGATGCATGGCGGAATATTAACACACTAACATACTCCTAAGATCAAGTGCATAATAATAATAAGGCCTTAGCACAGAATATCAAGTGGTATGTCCCTCTCCTACCTCCACCCCCTTCCGATAGGGCGGAGACTGGCCAGCTCGTGAATGCATTCCATCATAATCGGGCGGCACGCATGCCTAACCCGCTCCACAATAAAGCCCACATGCATCTCATAATATAAGGAAGTTCATGACTCGATTGACTCAGGACGGGACCCGATGAGACTAGGTCGTCCTATAACCCTAGCAATGACTCTAGTTACTTCACAGATAACGGTCGTTCTGTTTACATACACATAAAGAAATAGAATGCTCAACGATCGATGCAACCTAGCATGGTACTACATGGCATGCTGATCATGAATGCAAGCACCTAGTATATCATGCACCTAAAGCAGGGAATAGCTCTATTCAATCTGAGTAAGCTCCGAAGAGACTTACCTGGCAGTGCAGAACAGCAAGGCAAGCATTTCGATAGATTAAAGATCACCTAGATACATATCAAAACACATATGAGTCTACGTCTAATCGTTCAAGCACGCAAGCATACATCATTCAACGAGAATAACAAACATATCGGAATCGTCGTTTCTTCAAGTTCAATCATTCATCACATTTTCACATTCCCCAATACCATATCGTTCTTATCATTCCATTCATCCACATTCATATACTCATAACCATATATTCGCATATCACATAGCTCAAGTGCATCATATTCATCATATCTCAACGCATAAGTTAACGATAAATAATGTTAACATTTCATCATGCTATTAGTCGACCAATCATGCCATTAGTCCGCACAAATCATGATATTAGACGATCATCACACCAATCATGCTAGTTAGTCATTGAGTACATAATTCCCGAGTTAGTCCCGAAACCCGTTTTGAAAACCGAGTTGACTAGTTAGAAATTCCGTCATTGGGAGATGTTCATCAAATTCCTTTTTCTAAAATCCAAGTCTCATAATATTATTTCTGTTTTAATCACCATAGTATTATACCTTTAAATCTTAATAATAATATTTTTTATCCTAAATCTCAATTAATATTATATAATATTTTAAATACCATTTTATAAGCACTTTCATAAAATATTTCCAAATCCCTTAAAATTCCCAACCATTTTTATTTAATAAAAAATCCAGCTCCTTTTTAAATTACTAAACCGACCCCTTTATTAAACACTTTCATAAAACATTTTCAAATTCCTAAAAGATCCCAACCATTCTGTTTAATAAGGAAATCAACCCTTTTTAATTTATCGATCTCGCCCTTATTTTTAGAAAGATTATAAAACAACCCCCTTTATTTTGTAAAAATGCCAAACCGAGCCCCTTATTTTAAGTCTTCCAAAACCGAGCACCATCTTGCAAAATAGACCCAAATTCATTTTTTAGAAAATTAGGCCCAACATTTAGCTCCTAAAAAATTAGGCCCACAACCCTTTATGTTGTTTGAATGAAAAAGGCCCAACAACCCACTCATTACCCCATCAAAATGAAATCCGAAATTAGAAGAGGATGTGGGCCCATCGGCTGACAAGGCGTGTGACATGGCAGTGGGGTCGGATAGAGGAAATGGGGGAGAGAAGGAACACTGTTCCTCTTTCTCCTTCCATTTCACCTACAGATCTCCAAGACGGGAGAGGGGAGGATCGTCGGCGTCCATTCCGAGCTCCAACCACCCAACCGACATCCAAGGATTCAAATAGACAAGGAAAGGGGAGAGAAAGGGAGTGCTCACCGAGGGCGTCGACTCGCCGGAAAACGCCGTCGGGGCTCGATTGGACTCGTCGGAGACTGAATCAGGCGAAATTGGCCTAGGAAGGGAGCAAGGGGGGTTAAAGGTGCAACCTTGCTCAGTTAGGGGGCGAAAGAAAGTGAAATCGAGCCTTACCACGCTTAAACCCAAAACCCGAGAAAGGGGTGTCGATGGGCTCAATGGCGGCTCTCCGGCGCTTTGGGTGGCTCCTGGTGTGTCCGGGTCCCCGCTGTGGTGCTCAACGTGCTCGGGTGTCGGAGGGAGGAGCTGGACGTGCCCGGATGCCTCGGCAGGTGCCCAGAAATGGAGGCGCGGGTGGAAGCTGCAGACGCTGAGGTGCTCGGGCAGTGTTTCTGGCGGGGCTGATTGCCGGAACGGAGGTGACGGGAAGGAGGGCGGAGGGCTTGAGCTCGCTTCGAAAACAGGGGAGAGGAGCTCTGCTGCTCGGCGAAACAAGGAGGTGGAGCTGGTGATGGTGGTCGGCAATGGTGAAGCAGGGAGGCAAGGGTGTTGTGTTTGGTTTTGAATTGAAAAGAGAAATGGGGATATTGGCAGTCTATCTGATTTTTGAAGAGTAGGTAAGGTTGCAGCTATCCTCTGTTGTTGCAATTGGTTGGCCTTTGGTCAAAGTTACATGGTTTGTTTGTTTGCCAAAACAATTGAAATCAAGAAGGGAAGGGAAAAGCATAGATAAGATTTTACCCAAATGAGGAGGAGATGGGTTGGATAAGAAAATTGGTCAAACATGGGATCAATTGTAGAGATTTGGGTAAGAATTGGTGATATGAGACGGAAAGAATTTTCGAATCCTGAGGAGGAAGACGGATTCAATCGTTAAAGCTAGAAATTGGGCCGGAATTCGCTTTAAGAATTTCAATTTTGATTTAGTAAATTAAAGACGAGTTTCCCTTGAAATTATCCGAATTAAATCCAATTTAAATTCATTTCATTATTTTTTAATTTTTTTTTCCGAAAATTAGGGTTTAAAAATCCGAGCCTTTACAGTAGATTAGATTTGGGAATTGGGATGGTGTTACACGCGTCTTTATAGAGTATGGGGGTGTGTTTTTTCTATTTTTATTTTTAGTTAATAAAAATTAAGAATTAATCTCATCCATTCGATTACACTAAATCAGCGGTTAAGATTTGTTAGCATTTAACATCGTAAGTCTTGTTAACATTTAAACCATATTTTATATATATATATATATATATATATATATATATATATATATATATATATATATATAGGGTGAGGTTAAAGTGAAAAAGGGGCTTAAAATGAAAAATTTGCTTAAAGTGAAAATGGGGATACGCGCGGGTTTTTTTAAAAAAGAAATAGGAACGAACCGGAGTGGACCGGCCAAAAAAAAACAAAACACCTTCCTCCTCCTCCTCCTCTCCCCTCGTCCCTAGCACCGTAGTGGCACGCGTCTTCTTAGACCTCTAGGCTCGATCTCTCTTGCCGGCCGTCTTCTCATCCGCGTAGCCGAACTGGAATCCGGCTCCACCTTCTCCCGCCCGGATGTCTTCTCCCGCACGCTGGGACTGTATAACGGATGAATAACCGAGGGACTGAAGAACATCGGTGAAGAGATTCTTCCTCCCTTTCGCCTTCGATTTGTCCTTCTCGGAGGTTCAATTGAGTCGGCGAACTCTTCCGTGGTCGTTCATCCAACTCGGTAAGGTTGAAATTTTGTTCAATTAATCAAAATCCCCCAATTCATAAGTTTTAGTGCCTCAATTACAATGTATCACCTCAATTTAGTACAAAATTGAGTGTTAGGGTTTTTTTTTTGGTGTTCTAGTTGCCCCTAATTCGTACACAAATCCATAGTTTAAGAAGCATAGAAGCAAATTGGATAATCACCATATTCAAGGTTTGTATATGGTGAATTTCTCATTCTTAATTTCTTCATCTAATATTCTTCATTGTTTCATGCTTGTGTGAATTCAATGCATTCTTAAGACTTTTACTTGTTACTGAAAGAAATCTGAAATTGCCATTTGGAATTTTGGGGCTGACGGACTGAATTTGCGAGATTGGGGCTGAATTTTTTCCATTTAGCATTGGATATGACAGTTCAGTTCCAAATGAAAGATTATGCTCTTTGGAAATGCATTTGTGCATATAACTGTATATAATGTGTTGTGATTGAATGCTATGAATCATTCAAGCACATCTTAGACATTTTAGTTGTTGGAGAAACTGAAAAGAGGTCCGTTTGTTTTTGTGCTTATTGAAGCTTCAATTGTTAGCATTAGTTCCTTTGAGCCTAGATATTAAAAGGAGATTTTCTCTTAAGATGTTGATGTTGGTCTAACATCTTTGTTGGACTAGTATTATATAGACTGCTTAGTAGTTACGGGAGATTAGTTGATGATTTCTCTGAAAGAGACTGCTTAGTATTCTCTGGTGAAGCTTATGGAATTGGCTGGAGACGTGATCCAGGTGCTAGCAAGTGAAGCCACCAGGTCTGCGATGGGGATTTTCTAATGTAACTGACAGTGACTTAAGTACTAGAAGGGTAGCATAAATAAGAGGGTCTCAACCATGCTTTAGGCATCCAGAGAATTTACTTGCTTGTTTTGTGAGAGGCGTATCTGCCTTTGTCCAGGGCTGTGATTGAAGTTTTTTAATGCAAGAGGCTTACCTCTGCTGTTTGATCTCAATTCCAGTGAACTGTTGTTGTTAGGCTAAAACCATTTTTTAGTCTAACATATTTAAGTCCAGTGAATCCTACTACATGCTGGCCTATATTGCTCTGGGCTTCCACCTGACTGCATTTTATGTTTCCGTTGCTCAGGAGATGCAGCGAGCAGGTTATAAAGGCTCATTTTCTGGTGTCCTAGTTTTTCAGGTTTGGTTGATTGTAGTTTTCTCTCTAATTTTGACACTCGATACCATTCATGAAGGAGGTTTTTTATGTTAATACTGTCTGAAGCTATTTCTTACTTTCTATTAGCTGAAGCTTTGGTGTTTTAATGGATACGTGATCTCATAAGAGAATAAAGAACAAGTGTTTCCAGTGTTAAGGTAAACTAGTGAACAATGATAGCAAATTAAGCATCATATAAACTTGCCTGATTTTTCACTGCTGAGTGTCATAACTTGATTACATTGTCTGGTTAGGGCAGCAGATCTGCGATATTTGAGTATGCTTTTTCTAATATTTGAACCTTATATTTGGCTTCAGTCTGAGAGCTTGGTTGTGAAGGGCCAGAATAAGACATATCGTCCAGTTTTTTCAAAAAGGTAGGACTGAAACTTAATTTGAAAATTTCTTGCATTGCTACAAAATAGGTACTTTTTCCTCTTGTCGCACCTTTCTCACTTGTATGTATATATGTATTAAAGGAGGACCTTGAGGATATATTAAGGAAAGCCTATGTTGTACCAGGGAAATTGTCTCCTATGCCCAAACAAGTAGATATTCAGGTATTTTATTCTCTATATCCCGTCCATGTAAAATTAATCAGTTACTCCATCCTCCATCCTGATTAAGTTTATTTTTTTAGGTTGGAGCTTTTGAAGAGATGATGAGTGTGATGAAGGTAAAACTTTATCTTGATTTCAGTATTTTGTTGATCCTTGTGGCTCAATATACAAAACTTGTGTTGATTTCTCATAGTTTTGTTCATAATTTTTGCTCAATATTGAAAGAATTGCATCTCTCAATATCTCTTCACCGTGAATGGGTGCTTCTGCTTTCATTCATAAAACAATCTGTCAACTTTGAATACTTGCTCATTCATAAAACAATCTGAATTCTAAGTTGATTTTGGCCTGTCAAAGCTTCTGCTTTCATTGTTTCCTGAATGAATGTATTGGTTCTGATTTAAATGTGTCTGAAAAGTGCCATTTCATTTTGAAAAAGAGCAATTTCAGTTTGAAAAAGTGCAATTTCAGCTGAAATTCAAGGCCTGAAATTCTATTGCCATATGTGACTAAAGCACTGATGTTGTAATTTGAAAATGCTCATGTCTATGCTAATTTTAGAACTTAAATGTGCAATTTTAGTTTGAAAAAGTGAAAATATAAAACTGAAGAGTGCAATTTTAAAACTCAAGCCTATTAAAAGCCTATTAGCTCAATGGAAGAGCAATTGCTTATGTGCAAAGATGTGGGTCCGATTCCCGCATAGGCTGAACTGCATAATTTTCATAGTTAGCATAATTTTGTAATAAGAGTCTTGTAATAAGATATATTAGTGCAAAGTTAGAAATAAACAACCACAATCTTGAGAAGGATTTAAAAAAGATTAATTAAGCTGGTGCATCTTCAAAAAAAAAAAAATCAGCTCGTATGTTTTTTTGAAAGAGTTGTTGCACTTTGTATTATTACATGCACTTCATCATTTTATTCTTGCAGTTTATAATCTTAATTGTGCATTTCAGAATCTTATTCATGCACTTCATCATTTTATTCTCGCACTTTATCATTTTATTTATGCATTTTATAATCTTAATTATGCACTTCACAATCTTATTCATGCACTTCATATTATTATTCTTACACTTGATCATTTTAATTGTGCACTTCATCATCTTATTTTTGCACTATATCATTTTATTTATGCACTTCATTATCTTAATTTTGCACTTCATAACCTTATTCATTTACTTTATCATTTCATTCTTACACTTTATAATCTTAATTGTGCACTTCATAATCTTATTAATGCACTTCATGATTTTATTCTTCCATTTTATCATTTTATTTATGTAATTTATAATCTTAATTTTGCACTTTATAATCTAATTTTGAAATAAATTCTTAGTTTGAGAAAGGTGATGAGATTGGGAGTTTTTTTGGCGTACATTACTTTTGCATAATTGTATTTTACATTTGCACAATTGTATTTTACATTTGCACAATTGTATTCTAAATTTGCACAATTGTATCTTACTTTTTCACAATTGATTGAGATAAGATCTGCCATATTCATTCACTCTTTTTTTTAATTAATTGTTGTATGCACACTTTTATTCTAAATCTGCACAATTGCATCATACTTTTGCACACTTGTATTCTAAATATACACAATTGTATTCTAAATTTGCACAATTGTATCTTATTTTTCCACAATTGATTGAGATAAGATCTACCAAATTCCTTCCCTCTTTTTTAGTAATTGGTGTAATACATCGATTTTAAAATCCTACCTTGTGCATTATTCATGCACTTCATGATTTTATTTATGCACTTTACAATCTTAATTGTGCACTTCATAATCTTATTCATACACTTTTTTTTTTCACTTTATCATTTTATTTATGCACTTTATAATCTTATTCTTGCATTTTATAATTTTATTTATGCACTTTATAATCTTAATTTTGCACTTCATAAACTTATTCATGCACCTTATATTATTATTCATACACTTCATTTTGTTCTTGCATTTTATCATTTTATTTATGCATTTTATAATATTAACTGTGCACTTCATAATCTTATGCATTTAATTACAACACATCACCATTTTTTTATTTACATAACCTTCAAATTTTGGGTTGGAAAGTTAAAATTAGTTGGAAAAGTGATCATATAAATTCAAAAAGTTATTTTGATCCACAAGCAAAAGCAACAGTACAAATGTTCACCAGTTGAGCAAAAGCACCAGTACAAATGTGACCTATCTGATATGTGTTCTATGTAGCAGTACAAATGTGCAGCACTTCAACAAAAGCAACAGTACAATGTAATCCATCAGCTATGTGATCTATGTAGCAGTACAAATGTAATCCATCAGCAAAAGCAACAGTTGAGTAGTTGCATTGCAGAAGAAGCATCTCTCACAATTGAGAGGTGCCTAGGGATGCATCCGAAGCAAGACTTGTGGAGGCAAGGCATCAGCTCAGCGTCTTCCTACGACATATAGCAGATGTAACTGGTGGTATCCTCGGAATCTGCTTCTTATCTGGCTGCAGAACTCTCTTGTTCTTGTGATGCCAAATGTTCACCTGGACATTTAGGCATTAACACAAACATAAGACGAACTAGGAAAAAAGAGAACATGTTTCATTCGGATATTTAAGTGATGAAAAGAAAAAAAAAGCATTGGTAAAAGTTTTACTTACCTGAAGCACAGGAGCAGATATTTCATTTTCCAGGTACCTAGGTTGCAGTTCAGCTTACATGTTACATGAGAAAGAAGAACAACATGAATCAATGTATGATGTTCCATCAAAGTATCAGAATGAGATTCACAGATGATATCAGCAAGCAAAAATAAAATAGGCGTGTAAATGCTTCACCTCGTATCACTGAATCATACATCAACTGCAGTGAAGCCTGCAAAACTAACCATAAACTGACATAGAGAGGAACGCAGGTAGGACAGGAATATTCTATACCCACAATCGTCACAGCTGTAAGCATCTTTATTCAACCTGCACAATTTAACCAACTTCTCAGCCTTACCGATAAAAATCACAGTGTTGAAACATAAGTGCTTAAAAATCAGATTTCAGTGCTCATAAAAATCAAATGATAGTGTTGAAAAAATTAGATTACAGTGCTAAAACTTAGATGTCTAAAATTCAAAGTACAATGCTGAACTTAAGTGCTTAAAAAATCAGATTTTAGTGCTCATAAACATAAAATGTTAGTGGGAAAAAAAATCAGAGTATGCAAACTACCGAAATTATGAACTTTAGCCTATGAGGGATTCGAACCCACATTTTTGTGCACAAGTACATCGCTCTACCATTGAGCTAATAGGCATTCATGACACCCAAGCTATAAAATAACAAAGGATGTACCAAACATCCATAACACCATAAAAACAAAAGTATGTACACAGCTCGGAACAACCCCTAGAGCACTGAACGACCATAACCATCTCTCCTAAAACAACACTTTCACTCCCAAAACAGCATATAACACAACTGGCTACAGGATAACCCTTAAAACATCACATTCACTCCAAAAAATAGTTCCCAAATAGGTCCACATTCTCCCCCAAAACTGAAATTAATTTGCTGAAAAAAATAAGCTCCAATCCATAGTCATCCACTGTCCGGAAGAGTTCACCTTCTACTATTGCATGATTTGCATCAAAAGGGTGTACAACTTGCCAGAGATAAGAATTGGATGGAGTGCAAGGGCAATCAACAGATATTTTCCCCAGTAAAATTACAAGATGCTCAGAAATGCATCCCTTATACCACATGATCCAAGAAAATCTCCAGAAAATTTGGAAGCACATAAACACTTTCAATTCGAAATAAAAAATCGAAGAAATATACCACATGATATGCGATCCTATTCCGATCCTTCAAACACACACCTATGACACAAATGTGCAATATTTCATCCAACTAGTCACTGCAGTGCTTAATTCCGATATGAATTGTAACATCAAAGATGGACAGACAAAATCCGAGTGTGAATAGACCCACAAATATGGCTAATTGGAGTGCGATACAAAATAAATCACAAAATTAAATCCAAATATGATTAGGAATAGAGAACTCGCACAATTAAACGCAACCATATTCTGATCAATCACATGAATGATCCAACCTTTTCAAAAACGTTTCGGAGCAGAAAATCGGGGAAAATTAAAAACCCTAGCAATTGCAGGAGAAAGGGAAGGGGAAAATGACCGAATCTGAACGAAGTAGAGAGAAATACCAGGACGAGGGAAGATTGATGAGCAGCATCACAGCCAGCCGGATGAAAATCGTCCATCGGAGAAAGAGGAAGGAAAGGAGAAACGCTGGTTGGGAAGCGGAAGAAGATGAAGGTCTCTAGACCTGTTTTTTTCCGAATGGGCGGCCCATTTTTAATTTTTATTTTGGTTAAATCAGCCCGTGTGCCCGATTTTCACTTTAAACAAAATTTTCATTTTAAACCCCATTTTCATTTGAACCTTTACCTATATATATATATATAGAGTTGGAATGGAACGCGGGAATGGAACGCGGGTTGTTTACTTTATTTTCACTTTAACCAAAATTTTCATCTTAAGCCCCTTTTTCACTTTAACCTCACCCTATATATATATATAGGGTGAGGTTAAAGTGAAAAAGGGGCTTAAGATGAAAATTTTGGTTAAAGTGAAAATAAAGTAAACAACACGCGTTCCATTCCCGCGTTCCATTCCAACTCTAGATCGAAGGAGGCGCGCTCTCGGACTCCCGCACCCACACCCACCTCGAGCCACCTCCGGCCACCAGGGACCAGCCGCCCTCGAGCCCACCGTTGTGCGCACCCCCGAGCCCCAGACGTGGCCCTGTTCGAGCCGCCCCGACGAGCCCAGACGTGGCCGGCCTGTTCGACGCTCCCACCAGCGTGCAGCTTCGCTGTCGGCCTGCCACGCCGCCCACGAGCCACCTCCGGCCACCAGCCACCACCTGCTCGAACCCCCTCCCTCAGCCGCACCCCCCGAGACCGGAACCCACATGGTTCGAGCCCAGCCGAGCTCACACCGAGCCCATCTACCCCATAAGTGTTGTTCGACATTTTTGGCTCGGAATACCTTCGAAATCCCGATTTTGCTCCTTCTTTCAACTCGAATTTGGTATGATTTCTAACCCTAAACTTTTTTATTACAATTATTTATATTGTTTGAATGATTTAGGTTGAGATTGAAAACCTAGGGTTTGATTTAGGAGCGGAATTTGGGGCTTTTTGCCAAAAGCCAAATTGATTGAAATTGATGATATGGTTGTATTGTTGGGTTGATTTTGATCTAATTTCATGTTCATATCATTGTCAAATTGTTTATAGATCATTAGCTAATTGGATTTTAGAATTTTATAGTGCGATAAGCTTTAGAATTTGGGGCTTTTTTCCAAAAGCCAAATTGATTGAAATTGATGATATGGTTGTGTTGTTGGGTTGATTTGGAGCTAATTTCATGTTCATATCATTGTCAAATTGTTTATAGATTATTAGCTAATTGGATTTTAGAATTTTATAGTGCGATATGCTTTAGAATTTGGGGCTTTTTTCCAAAAGCCAAATTGATTGAAATTGATGATATGGTTGTGTTTTTGGGTTGATTTGGAGCTAATTTCATGTTAATAGCATTGTCAAGTTGGTTGTGAATCATGAGCTAATTGGATTTTAGAATTTTGTTGCGATATGCTTTAGGTCGATTAGGTTCTTCTATTTTAGCATGAAAATCATAATTTAGCCTATTAGCTCAATTGGTAGAGCAATGTGCATTTGCACAAAGATGTGGGATTCTATTAGCTCAATTGGTAGAGCAATGTGCATTTGCACAAAGATGTGGGTTCAAATCCCACATAGGTTACATAATAGATAAGAGTGCAACAATCGCAAATTGTTAATCATGCACATTATAATCTTAGTTATGCACAATTGTATACTACTTTTGCACAATCCTATCTTAGTTTTGCACAATCCTATCTTAGTTTTGCACAATTGTATTATTAGATATGCACAACATAATGTTACATTTGCAAAACATAGTGTTATATTTGCACAACTTAAAGTTATATTTTGCACAATATAATGTTATATTCGCACAACATAATATTATATGTGCACAACGTAACATTATATTATTAGATATGCACAACATAATGTTATATTTGCAAAACATAATGTTATATTTGCACAACTTAAAGTTATATTTGCACATAATAATGTTATATTCGCACAAGATAATATTATATGTGCACAACGTAACATTATATTATTAGATATGCACAATATAATGTTACATTTGCAAAACATAGTGTTATATTTGCACAACTTAAAGTTATATTTGCACAATATAATGTTATATATGCATTATATCGTCTTATTTGTGCACATTATCATTTTATTATTGCACTTTATAATCTTATTCATGAACGGGAACACAAAAAAAAGCAACCATAAATAGTTTATGCGGGATTTTGAACTCGAACCTTTGTGCATGAGCACATCACTATACCATTTTTTGAGCTAATAGGCTTTTAATGACACATGTTGCATTAAAGTACAAAACTGTCATAAAATAACGGTCCATAGAGAAATTTTTTGGTAGAACACATTATGAAAATGCACATTTATTAATAATAACATTTATTGTATTATTTGTTCACTTTATATTTTGTAATATCATCTTTTTCCCTTTTTAAAATAAAGATAAAAACTGTGATGTAACATTCTTGTTGTATTTTTTTAATATTATAGTTGCACCTAACAATATTATTTCAAATAAAAATTATGGGCTAAAATCTGTAATTTTCATAATTGAAATAAGGGCAATATTCGTATGAATTTAAAGTTTGAGGGAGGCGTGTGAAATTTACCCCATAATTAGGGTCATTTAACTATTTTCCCATTTACTCATAAAATTAGGCCCATTTACACCAAAATTAGGCCCATTTATTCATTACTTATTTAATTAGGCCCATTTACCTTTAAATTAGGTCCAATTACATTCAAATTAGACTATTTTCACTTTAAGAGGGATTTTCATCTTAAGCCCCATTTTCATTTGAACCTTTACATATATATATATATATATATATATATATAGGGTTTACTTAACGTGTAAAATTTGCTTATCGCGTAAAATTAGCTAATGGGCCTAATTTAATTACTAATGGGCCTAATTTAATTATTAATGGGCCTAATTTCATGAGTAGGATGTCTGCCCCCCTGCCCCATGCGTGTGCCCCCCCTTGCCCCCCTTCTCGGGCCAGTTTTTTTTTTTTGCCCAGAATTTTTTTTTTCGTGATAGCACTTTCTGCTGTGCAAGTATAACTTGCTTTTGTGCACATATAACATCTTATTGTGCAAATATAAGTTTATTTTGTGCAGACAAATAATTCACTATGGGGTAAATAGGTAAATGTGCCTATTTCAATTATAAAATTTTTTAATTGAAATATGTTTAATTTATGGGTAAATTGGTAAATATGTCTAATTTTTATGGGTAAATTGGGTTCACCTCTCGGATAATTTAGGTTGATAGATGTAAGTTTGAAATCGATTTTTTTACGTATAAGCTTTCAAAATTAAAGTGCATAAATAAGATTAAAATGTGCATAATTAAGGTTAAAAAGTGCATAACTTAGATTATAATGTGCATGATTAACAATTTGCGATTGTTGCGCTCTTGTCTATTATGTAACCTATGTGGGATTTGAACCCACATCTTTTGTGCAAACGCACATTGCTCTACCAATTGAGCTAATAGGCTAAATTATGATTTTTATGCTAAAATACAAGAACCTAATCGACCTAAAGCATATTGCAATAAAATTATAAAATTCAATTAGCTCATGATTCACAAACAATTTGACAATGATATAAACATGAAATTAGCTCCAAATCAACCCAACAACACAACCATATCATCAATTTCAGTCAATTTTGCTTTTGGCAAAAAGCCCCAAATTCTAAAACATATCGCAATCTAAAATTCTAAAATTCAATTAGCTCATGATCCATAAACAATTTTACAATGATATGAACATGAAATTAGCTCAAAATCAACCCCACAACACAACCATATCATCAATTTCAATCAATTTGGCTTTTGGTAAAAAGCCCCAAATTCTAAAACATATCGCAATCTAAAATTCTAAAATTCAATTAGCTCATGATCCATAAACAATTTGACAATGATATAAAGATGAAATTAGCTCAAAATCAACCCAACAACACAACCATATCATCAATTTCAATCAATTTGGCTTTTGGCAAAAAGCCCCAATTTCCGCTCCTAAATCAAACCCTAGGTTTTCAATCTCAACCTAAATCATTCAAACAATCTAAATAGATGTAATAAACAAGTTTAGGGTTAGAAATCATACCAAATTCGAGTTGAAACAAGGAGCAAATTCGGGATTTCGAAGGTATTCCGAGCCAAAAGCACCGATTAGCGCTGTTGGGAGAGATGGGCTCGGCTGGGCTCGAACCATGGGGGTTCCGGGCTCGGGGGGTGCGCCTGAGGGAGGGGGTCTGAGCCGGTGGGGGCTGGTGGCCGGAGGTGGCTCGTGGGTGGCGTGGGAGGCCGACGAGCGAAGGTACGACGCGAGCCTTCGACTGGGCAGTGTGGGCGCGTCTGGGCTCGAACCAAGCCAAGTCAGGGCTCGGGGGGTGCGCCCAGGGGTTGGCTCGAGCACGGCTAGGCGGTGGTGGCCGGAGGTGGCTCGACGTGGGGCTGGAGGTGGCTCGACAGGGTGGGTGCGGGGCAGCGGGAGGCCGAGAGAGAACCACTGTTGAGCGCGCGTGTTGTAATTCATTAAAAAAATAAATTTTACACGTTAAGCGGATTTTACACGTTAAGGAGTTTTTACATTTTAATGCTTCCCTATATATATATAATAACTTTCTAATGCATTCACTTCTTACAACACATTTGTGAGACCAATTTTTAGCCATAGGATTAAATTAGAATGAATGGATAAGATTAATTGTTAACTAATAAATTTTATTTTAAAATATATTTGTTCATAATTTAAAGATTTAAATAAAAAAAATTCTCTCTCCAAATCAAAATATTTTCTCTCTCCAAATCTCTCAATTCCATCATTTTTGCTCCGTGACTTTTCTCCCCAAATTAAAATTACGTGACTAATTTTGTATATTCATATGAATACATGAATATAATTGCACGTTAATTATGACGTTATTTTCACAAGGAATATGGAAAGAATATTCGTTATGAATGAATATATGAATATGGAAAGAACATGAATATGGATGAATATTATTCAATAACGCTTCTATGAATTAATATTCGCTATGAATATGAAAAGAAAGTAGTATATTCAAATATTTATCAAATTATAATTGCCCGTTAAAGAATATTCGTTGTGAATGAAAATAGGAATATGTAAACAACACGAATTTGAATGAATATTATTCAATAACGCTTCTATGTATTATTATTCGTTATGAATATGAAAAAAAAAATAGTTTAAATATTAATTAGGAATATGGAAATAAAATATGATATTCAAATATTCTTTATGAATATGTAAAGATTGCAATTTAACGTGAATCGGTCGAACCTTGATCTCTAAATAACAATATTCAAAATGAACATGGGAGTTTTGACGCTTTTTAGTCTTGAGAAACTTGAATTGTGATAAATTATGAGAACAATTAGTGATTTGGAGAGAGAAAAACAATTTTTTTTTCCTTCCATTTTTATAGGGTGCATATTCATTTTCAAAGATATGGTTGATTTGATTTACATTTAAATCTAACCATCCAATCTTAATCATCTAACGGTTTATAAAGGGTCTCACGAATGTATTGTAAAAGGTGTGTGCATGTGAAAGTCCCATATATATATATATATATATATATATATATATATATATATATATATATATATATATATATATATATATATATATATATATATATATATATATATATATACACATTCAAATGTAAAAAGTCCTTATCGTGTAAAATATGCTTAACGTGTAAAATTTTTAAATTAGTACACGGTACTCCCAAAATTAGCAATTTGCCTACTCCCATGGCAACGCGCTCAGTTCCTTCGCCTCCTCCCATGGCAACGCCGGCTCGAGGAGCAATTCCTCCTCCCTCTCGTGTGCTACCCGGAAACAGACCTTCGGCGATCGGATAAAGACCTCTCTCCGCCGATTCCGATGCGTCGTCTTCCTCCGCTTGTGCTCCGCCTCCGCCACGTCGTCTGGCCGCGCCTCCTCTCCTCTCCTCTCTCTCTCTCTCTCTCTCTCTCTCTCTCTCTCTCTCTCTCTCTCTCTCTCTCTCTCTCTCTCTCTCTCTCTCTCGCCGCCTCGAGGCCGAATCCAAGCGATTCCAATCAGGAATCCGATTTCGATGCCAACCATACCTCCAAATTTGTTTGGTCGTGTGATTGGGTTGTGCAGGTACCCTTGATTTCTTATTGAATTAGATTAGTTGAGAGTTTTTTTAGTTGGATTTGGAATTATTGTTCTTAACTGAGGAGAAGGTAACACAAACTGGAATATTCACATATTACTTGCTCATCCACAAGATTCATGAAGTTGCACAAGTGTCTTACAAATAATATCTGAATTGTTTCCATTAATTGATTTTGCAATTGTTCCAAGTAAAAATCTGAATTATTATTATTTTTCTGCCATTGCTTGTTGTAGCAATATGAATTTTTGATTCAAAATGCTCGTAGACTGAATGTAAATGGAGCTGCTACATTCATCTTATGAATTTAAAGTTTAGTTTGATTTAATTCTCAACTGATTTCTGTTTTGTTCCGTTCTATTGCACTAAAGGTGTTTGGTGAAATGCCTCTTTGTCCAATTGCACCAAGACTTTAGTGATTGAAACAAATTTTAGTTTGATAAGTGTGAGTTGATTTCCGCGGTTACAAAGGCGTTTGTGTGGAAGGTGGAGATAATGCTGCTTGTTTTCGTAAAGGTGTGAAGGAATTCGAGGCGAGATGGATTGGATGGGCTGGGGTAAATGTTCCTGATGTGGTTGGACAGGTAGCACTTACCAAGGCTCTAGAACAAAAGGTCTAGCTCTCTTGGAACCTTAGTTTGGTGACTTTAAATTTAGCATTTTAATTATGTCCTCTTTCTTTATATCTCCACAAGCCTATGCATCAATAAAGCTCATCTTTTTCAACCCAGTTTATTGAATCTTTTGTTCCTTTGCAGAGATGCATACCAG
The DNA here is from genome assembly GCA_037127255.1 of Persicaria tinctoria. Lineage (NCBI taxonomy): Eukaryota > Viridiplantae > Streptophyta > Magnoliopsida > Caryophyllales > Polygonaceae > Persicaria > Persicaria tinctoria. Next base: position 57,976,939 of record JBANSL010000007.1, on the reverse strand, counting down.
TATTCCTCGACGAGGATATTGTACATCAATATTATAACGGATATTGCAACAATATACTTTGGCCTCTTTTTCACTATCTTGGACTTCCCCAAGAAGACCGTCTTGCCACCACAAGAAGTTTCCTGTCTCAGTTTGCTGCATATAAGAAGGCAAACCAAATGTTTGCTGATGTGGTGAACAAACATTATGTAGAAGTGATGTTGTTTGGTGTCATGATTACCATCTAATGTTCCCCCCAAAGTGCCTTAAGAAGCACAGAAGTGACATGAAAGTTGGGTGGTTTCTCCATACACCATTTCCTTCCTTTGAAATTCACAGAACGTTGCCTTCTCGATCGGAACTACTACAAGCGGTTCTAGCTGCTGATTTGGTTAGGTAAGTTGTTTACTGTTTTTTTTTCTGGTGTTTTTATTTATCAAGTGGTAGTTCAAGACTTTAATCTATCTGATTTTTGTGCATCACAACTCACAAATTGTAGTAAAGGTGTTATGTGTCAATGTGAATCAATTATTCTTAAGTCAATATAATTGGGTGAAGTCATTCTTTCTAGAGTTCCTATCAAGAAGTAGAACATTATACCCTGCTTGGGTATGCTCCTAATATAGATTATATTCATTACTTCATCTGGGTATGTAGATGGCTTTTGTTCCTTATTTCAGTTCATGATATTGACTTGAGTTTAGAACTTGCATTTAAAGTGGAATCACATTCAAGTGCAATGTGTTATGATTTTGATGTTGTGTTCTTCGTTTTTATTCTTAGCAAGCGTATTTTAAGTGCGCGTATTAGTGTCATTAAAAGCCTATTAGCTCAAAATGAGAGAGCAATGTGCCTACGCACAATGTTGTGGGTTCAAACCCCGTATAGGCTATTTATGTGGTACCTCTTATTATGTTTCTCTTCGTGAATAGTATAAGGTGCAAAAATAAAATTATAATGTGCAGTTGTGCAACTGTGAAGTGCATTTGTGCAACTGTGAAGTGCATTTGTGCAACTGTGAAGTGCATTTGTGCAACTGTGAAGTGCATTTGTGCAACTGTGAAGTGCATTTGTGCAACTGTGAAGTGCATTTGTGCAACTGTGAAGTGCATTTGTGCAACTGTGAAATGCATTTGTGCAACTATGAAGTGCATTTGTTCAAAATGGTGTTTTGGTTGTCTATATCGAGCAAGTTCTACTCGATATCGAGTAAACTCGTCGATGTCGATGAAGGCTTTGTCGAGTACCTGCACAGGAGAAGCTACGACGATCTGGGATCGGGAATCAGTAGTCAATATCGACTAGACTTAGTCGATATCGAGGAGGACATAAAAGTAAAAACAAGCAATATCGGTTAGTAATTTGATGAATTAAAAAGAACTTCCAAGATTAGGGTTTGCAACAACGATTACCATGAAAGCGGAATAAAAATCATAAAAGGTGGTGACTTTATCGATAAAGGAAAAGGGTTTCACCTAATCCGACAAGTAGGAATATAAATCTCGCGACAAATAATCCTAATTGTATCTATTCCTTTTCATAATTAGCATTTATAATCTTTCGAGTAGAAATCCTAATTACTACCCAAGTTTCACAACATGAGTTCTTCAATTTCTCAATCAAAGATGAAGCACATAGGGAATAGATTAAGATAACGATAAAATACCTCCTTTTGCAATTGCTAATCCACCGACATGGCTCTCGTTGGGCTCACCTCAACCCCAGAAGTAGGTAGACTACTCGCGCCTCATCGCAGAATGCCAAAACCCTAAAACCTTTGAACTCCTAAAACCTCTATGTGTAATTGTATCTCTGAAATTGAATGAATAAAAACTCAGCCCCTAAGGCCTTATTTATAGGCTTCTAATCCTTGCTATTCAAGGATAGAAATATCTATCTATATCTAAATATCTATATCTAAAAGCTTAAGGATAAGTAAATGGAATAACATAAATAAATCCAAAAAGGAAATTATATCTAAAAGACTAAAATATCTTCATGTGGATAAATCTTCTCTTCATTACTTGGATAGACTCGGCCTGCTCAAACCGCGTAACGCGGCTCGGGATCTTTCAACTAGATATCGAGTAAACTCCTTGATATCGAGGAAAATGGACGTCGACTTCAGCTTGGCTCGGCATGTCGGGTAGCTGGTCTTCAACATGCTCGGAAGTGCGCTTCTGGTGTGGTCGATATCGAGTAAATAACTCGATATAGAGTAGGGTGGTTCCATCGACTTGGCTGGCTTGGCTTGGTCGAGCAATTCTCTTCGACATGCTCGGACATGTGACTTCGTCTTTGTCGATATCGAGGAGTTTCCTCGATATCGAGGACTGGTGTTGCTCAATGTCCGGGTGTCTGGTCAAGTCGAGTAACTTCCCGCGGCTCTTCGATCAGGTTTCTTCGTCGACTCCGGGCTGGTCTTCAAGGCTTTGTCGATATCGAGTAACTAACTCGATATCGAGGATTGTGCTGGTGTCCGGCAGCTTTGTTCCTTGGCTTCTCGACATGGTGCTCCTCGATCAGGGTGTGTCCGGATATGGTTTGTCGATATTGACAAAATTAAGTCGATATCGAGGACTCTTCAGGCTCCGTCTTTGCTTCTTGGTTTTCTCCCAAAATGGCTCCATATTCTGCAATATTAAACAGAAACTTATGTAGATCTCCATTTCTGGCAAATAAGCATATACTACATAAATTCGACATATTCCCTACCTGAAATATGCGAAGTGTATAGAATATGGAACTAAACTGTGCATTTCAAAATGGCTATTTCAGAGACATCAAATCACCCCATACTTAGACTTGCTTGTCCTCAAGCAATAACCAAACAATAACCAATACTTACAACACATCCTTCAAGTCTTCGCCTTTGTCAAAAGCAACATCTCAGGTAGTAGCAATGTAAGACAAGTGAATTTAACGTCATCACACATATATGAGCGATGCATGGGCATAGGCAACATAAATCCAACCTCACTAGGGTAAAGTGTTTACTCTTAACTCTCAATGTGTTTAGGCTATGAAGATCAACTCTCAACTCAATTCCATATACAATCTCATAAACATTGCAATTTAAATATAAATCCACTTCGCAACCAATTATGTAAATGCAACAAGAATTATCAGGAGGACTTCACTCAATAGAATTTTTCAAAGAAGATTCCATTCGGCGGGGTTGTAATGGGGCTTGGTAAGAAATAAAAGGGTATTGAATTATTTTGGCCATGTGGTGCATAATAGAATTCGGGATTCAAGACTCCTAAATTTCCGCCACAACTCAAACAAACCATATCTCTCAATCCTATGCATCAACCAAACTCTCCAACTTATCTCAATGAAGTTTGTAACCTTTCAAATTTAATTAACCTCTCCAAAGTATAAATCTTGCAAAAATCAAAGAAATAAGATAAATTTGGCTCATGCACTTTATTCATACTCGCAAACTTTTCTTCTTTTGTTTTTCTCTTTTTCTTTTGTTTTTCGATTTTTTTTTTGAAACGAAAATAACATAAGGCTAGTGCATTTATAAGGTGAGCCAAAGATCCTTTTACATAATATGCATAGCAAGATAAAAATATAAAACCAACCCATATCTCAGTAAATTCAAAAATCATTCTTACTTGAAATGAAACACAAGCTCATTTCTTCCACAAACCATTATTTCAACCAACTCTAAGTCTTAATTCCCAAATGGGGGTCAGACTCAATTTGGCTAAGGATAATTTTGTGGAGTTTATAAAAAGTCTCAGGCTAATGTTCTGGCTTCAAGCAAGGATAATACAGGGTAGGTAAAGAGAGGATAAAATTGGCTTAAAAGGTGCCTCCATCATTTAATTCTTATTCACATAAACATATAAATGCATTGGCTTTGAATAACTATCACAACACTTAGAGATGCATAGGAAGAGTAAATACACTCAAGAAAGCAGAGAGATTTTTAATGTTCTCCCTATAAGGCAAAAATTCTCACTAGGACAATTTTTGTTGGATCATATGTGCTCAATTTCATCACAAGTTCACAATCCACATAAAAACAATTTCGGGGACTTAGGCTAAACCTTCCAAACATGCCATAGGATTTACATAATCAAGTCAGTCATTATTTATCATCATAGGACATCTAAGTTAGGGTATATAAACTAAGACAATGCAAAAATCTAAACATGCATTTTTTTTCTTTTTTTTTCGACATTTTTTTTATATATTTTTTTTATGTAACTAAAAAAAACAAGACTTAAAGTATGACAAAAAGACTAAAATGCATAAAACTTAAACATGAATGCATAACATAATAATAAAATTTCACCATGTAAAACCAAAAGCAAGACTAAAATAAGATTTCTGTATCCCTACCCTATACTTAAAATCGACAGTGTCCTCACTGTCAAACAAATATAACCAAAAGGGAGGGAAACAGACTTACAGAGCTGCCGGCCATCGAGTCTCACGGGCTGTAGTGATTCATCTTCCAGCAAGTTGTCCCAACCATAGTGCCGCAAAATAGACCATATAAAATAACCCCATACTTAGGTCATAACTATCCAATTAGAAGGAATAAGTAAGCCTGAGGAAGTTTATATTATCAATTCATGTAATAACCCATATAATGAAACAATAAATGTAACATATCTATGAATTTAAATGAAGGCAAAATTTCAGGAAATTTCCAAATATATCATGTAATATATCCCAAATTTTCATGAATTTCCTTTGATAATATAAATGGACTAAGTATGGCATCATTTAAAAAATCAACCCACCATATATAGTAATTTCCATATATAACCCACCTTTAATAATAAATAGCAATTTTCCCAACAAATTTCAAACCCTAAACATTCAACACACAACTCAAATTGCAATCTCTTCCTAGGTTCTGAAAAATGCAATATTCTGAAAATTAAAGAGAAGAGAGAGAAATCATATCAGAAGAGTTGTAAAAGATGGGAGGAAATCTGTAAATTAGAGAAATTAAAGGGTAGGTTTTTGAAATTTCAAGAAAGCACAGCCGCTGGGAAGCGGTTTTGCGCAGGGAACCAGATCTGGGCTCGGTGGTTGTGGGAAGCGGCTCGGCTGGTGAAAATCCGGGCGTGGTGGTAGCGGGTCTAGCCAGGGAGTGCCCGGGGATGGCGAGTCTTGCTCGGATCGGGGTTTAGTGGCCCGATGTTGAAGGGAGGTGGCCGGAATCAATGGAAGTGGGCCGGATCTGGGTAATGATGGTGCGAGACAGCAACGTGGGAGGGGAAATTGGGTTCGGCGAAACTTCCGTATGGCATTGTAACAGGAATTGCATATTCTAATATATGGCATTTCATTTTCTATTTGAATATCATTTGGGCCATATAGGGCTTTTGTTAGTGGATTACAGCCCATTTGTGTTTGCCTTTGTTATCCTGTTGCACCACCTCCTACCATTAGAACACCTAGCTATATATGTAATCGATTTTGCTCTTGGAAGAAATCAATCAAATACAGAAACCTATTTCCAATCTCTCAAATCTCTCTTTGAATCACAATTTCGTCAGATCACCTTCGAATCGGCTTCTCCTGTTACTAAGCTGGTTTCTAGGTCCTGATAAGCTCTTCTTCGGACTCTCACCCAGTCCCTAGTCGAGAAATCTATCCCTTGCACTCCTATTTTCCCGTTCTCCGATCGTTATCTGCTTCAATGGAGCTGATCGTCGAAAAACCCGTCTCAAGCATGAAGAAAGTAGGTTCGGGCTGGTGGAGGCCGGAAACATGCATTGGTGGCCGAATCTTGGGAAAGGAGGTGTTCGACGGGGCCTCTAGGTAGAGGTGGGAGACAATCGCTCGGGAGGTGGAATTGGGCTTGATGGTGTTGCTGGTGCGGCTTTGGCGGTGCTCTGACCGGGGCTGTGGTGGCTTGGTGATATAGCGAGAGCTTCAAGAAGGAGGAGCAAGAGGAAGAAGATGAAGCTGGTGGCGCGAGAGCTCGGTGATGGAGGTTCAAACATAAAGAAAGAAAGCAAAAGAAACAGAACTGTAAGTAAAATTTTTTTTATTTATTTAATTTTACTTTCTATTTATTTTAGAGATAGAAAACTTACCTGGAACCTCGTACTTACCTAATGAGCATACCCGACTTAGAAGAACTTGACTGATAGTAGACCACCTTGAATGCCTGAATATAACCATGAGAAGAGATTATGCACGAATTTCAAGAAAATAAAACAAAAAAGAATAGAATTAAAGGAAAAAGAAAAGCGGGTTGCCTCCCGTAAGCGCTAAGGTTTAAGTCGTTAGCTAGACCCACTTCCTTGTTTTAGGCTTTGACATTCTTATCGTGCCATCTCTTGGTGCGCTCCTTGTAGATTTCAACATTCTCACAGGCTTTCAGTCTTAGTTCCTCTAACTCCTGTAAATCAATAAAGCGCTTCTTACCTGCCTCGTCAAGATCGATGTTGAGCTCCTTGAGGGCCCACAATGCCTTATGCTCCAGTTCGACAGGTAAATGGCAAGACTTGCCATAAACCAAGTTGTAAGGAGTTGTCCTATAAGCTCATAGGGCATCATCAAGCTTAGATGACCAATCCTTCCTAGAGCGAGAGACTGTCTTTTCCAAGATGGCCTTGATTTGACGATTAGAGACTTCTACTTGACCACTAGTTTGGGGATGATAAGGTGTTGCCACCCTGTTCGTCACCCCATACTTAGCCAAAAGAGCCTCAAACCCTCTCTCGATGAAATGTGAGCCACCATCTGAGATAAGAACTCTAGGAACTCCAAAGCGAGGAAATATGTTAGTTTTAACAAACTTTGAAACTACCTTCGCGTCGTTGGTCCTAGTTGCAACAACCTCAACCCATTTAGAGACATAGTCGACCGCCACATGGATGTATTTGTAAGGTCTTGAAGCAGGGAATGGTCTCATAAAGTCAATTCCCCACACATCAAATAGCTCAACCTCCAAAATCCCTGTGAGTGGTGTCTCATTCTTCCAAGTAATGTTGCCCGATCTTTGGCACTCATCACATGAAGTGACATAAGCCTGCACATCCCTGAAAAGATTAGGCTAGTAAAAACCACATTAAAGTACCTTAGATGCAGTTTTGAAGCCTTTTGCATGTCCGCCTGTAGGGAGAGTATGGCAATGGCGAATGACACTTTTCACCTCCTCCTCCGGAATACAACGTCTGAAGATATGGTCCTTCCCTTGTTTGAACAAGTAAGGATCATCCCAATAGTATTGCTTGACATCGTGGAGGAATTTCTTCTTTGCCTGTGAGGATAGTCCTGACGGAATCTCATTTCCTACAAGGTAGTTAGCGAAATCCGCATACCAGGGTACCTTTGATCCTTATAGCATATATATCATGAATAGGACTAGTAGGAGGTGTAAAGAAGAAATCCTCACCGGAATCTATTCGAAGAACCTCACCTGAAATCTCACCTGGGGCTAGTCGATATCGAGAAAGAGTACTCGATATCGAGGAGTCTACAGTGTTGCCTGGTGATGTGCGTGGCCTCTGATGATCAACCTTACTCGATATCGATGAGTTTTCCTCGATATCGAGTACAGCTGTACTGTCTGCTTGTGCTGTGCTCGGCTCCTGGTGGTCCGTCACGTTGGTCTTTGTAGATATCGACCAAGGTGTGCTCGATATCGAGTACCCTTGCAGCTCAAAACCATGCAAAGAAGAATACTCACCTGATAACTTACCTGTTTTGGTCGATATCGAAGAGGATCGGTGATCGGTGTGGCGTCGATTAGTGTGACGTCCTGGGCTTCTTCTAGCATGTCTTTGGGGAGCCTGGATAGGTGATCAGTGACTGAATTCTCTATGCCCTTCTTGTCCCTTAGCTCAACATCAAATTTTTGAAGTAAGAGCACTCATCGTAACAACCTTGGCTTTGCATCGTTCTCTGTTGTGGTGTACTTAGCCTGAACCACATCCAGAGTCTTGCTTGCATAGTAGGTGGCATGTAGTTTCTTGTCCTTCCGTTGTCCTAGAACTGCTCCCACAACATAATCGCTGGCATCACACCTGATTTCAAATGGTAGTGACCGATCCGACGATTGAATGATTGGAGCGGAGATAAGAGCTTCTTTTAACCTGTTGAAGGCTTCAAGACATTCGCTAGAAAACACAAACTTAACATCTTTCATAAGAAGGTTAGTTAATGGGTTGGTAATTTTAGAAAAATCTTGAATAAACCTTCTATAAAAACCAGCATGACCAAGAAAACTCCTTATCTCTTTAATGGATGATGGTGGGGGCAATTTCTCCACTAGCTCTATTTTGGCCCTGTCCACCTCAATTCCTTTATTAGACACCTTGTGGCCTAGCACAATTCCTTCCTTTACCATAAAGTGGCATTTTTCCCAGTTAAGAACCAAATTTGTCTCTTCACAATACTTGAGTACCCTGCGTAGCTTAGAGAGACAAATATCGAAAGTTGTACCATAAACTGAGAAATCATCCATGAATACCTCCACTATGTCCTCAATCATGTCGGAGAAAATGGCCATCATGCACCTTTGAAAAGTAGAAGGGGCATTGCAATGGCCGAAGGGCATCCTCCTACATGCGAAAGTTCCATAGGGGCAAGTGAATGTGGTGTTTTCTTGATCATCAGGATGAATAGAATCCTGCCGAAAGCCAGAATATCCATCTAGGTAGCAAAAGTAATCATGTTCAGCTAACCTTTCGAGTACCTGATCAATGAAGGGGAGTGGAAAATGATCCTTCCTGGTGGCGGTGTTGAGCTTTCTGTAATCTATGCACATCCTCCAACTGGTAATGATTCTTTTAGGAACAAGCTCTCCCTTCTCATTCTCCTTTACGGTCATTCCACCCTTCTTAGGAACAACATGAACAGGGCTCACCCACTTGCTGTCGGAGATTGGGTAAATGATTCCTGCATTCAGCATGCGATGGATCTCCTTATTGACAATCTTCTTCATGTTGGGGTTAAGCTTCCTTTGATGCCCAATTGTTGCCCTGTGATCATCTTCTAAAAGAATTCTATACATACAAGTAATGGGTGAAATACCTTTGATGTCCTCTAGAGAATAGCCTATGGCTTTCCTATGAGTGCGGAGGATGTCTACTTGCTTGTCTACTTTCTGTGTGTTTAATAAAGCATTGATAATTACAGGATAAGTAGAGTTAGGACCAATAAATTCATACCTAAGGGTGTCAGGTAAGGGCTTCAGCACCGGAGAAGGGCTATGTGGAATCAAGATGGGCTCTACTTCTTCCGTCTTCATGATCTCTCCTAGGTAATCCGTCTCAATCCTCATGGAAGAAGCATCCAAATCAGCTACAAGAGTTGGCGTTGACCAAGCATACATCGATGGCAACGCTGAATTGGACATAGGACTGTACTGCTGCAAGAAGCTACTCGACATCGAGTTAGAAAGATCAGAATCAACCACAAAATCAGAACTTACCTTGAAGGTAGATTTGGTCGATCTCGGGTTATGTTCCTCGATATCGAGGAAAACTGGTGAGTTGGATTCTTCGGCTTCTGGTGTGCCTGTAGGGAGGAAGGTAGTCGATATCAAGGATGACTGCTTGATATCGAGTAGTCTCAGAGGACTTACCGTGTCTGGAGGGCTGGTGCTGGTCGATATCGAGCAAGGTTCCTCGATATCGAGGAGTTCAGTGGATGTCGACATGATCTGCTCAACGTCGGGTGAGTCGTTCAGCTCTGCCGATAATGCGTCGTCGAAGATCTCCTCCTCGCTTGATTCTATTGCAGCCAGTTTGTTGTGAGCTGAATCTGCCATGTTTTACAGTAACTTTTATGTCGATTTCTGTATACATTGCATTCATTTGGGCTAAGATAGTACAGAATCTATGTAGTTTATGCTTATTTGCCAAATTATGGAATCTACACCAGTTTCTGTTGAATTCGCAGAAATCGAGGCGTTTACAGCAATTCTACAGAAGGTCGAAAAAGCTCGGAAAATAGCTACAGAAGTCCAAGGTCAAAGCATGCGGAACCACTCGAATCAGGCCAAGAACCCAGGCTACTCGATCTCGAGTAAGCCCTAGTCGACATAGACAAGCCTGGCCGACCAGCCTTGGTCGACGAAGCCTGATCGAGAGAGCCAGACCACCCAACTCCGGGACTCTACTCGATCTCGACGAAGCCCTGGTCGAGATCGACAAAGCCCAAAGTCATGCCCGGAGTCGACGAGGAGAGCTGCCCGAGAAGCCGAGGACAAAGCCGAGGACGACCAGGAGCACTCACTGCCAGCGACTCGACTCGCTGCAGTGGACCGTTCGCTGCCGCGGAAGAGGCAACTCGCTGCCAGCGGATGAAGCAACTCGCGGGAGCGGAAAGGAAGGGGCACCACCCAACTCGACCTCGAGGAGCCTTTGTCGAGGTCGACGAGCGTCTGAGTCCTTGTCCGAGCCTTGCCGAGCAGACCAACCCGAGGAAGTCCAGCCGACGAAGACCCTACTCGAGGTCGACGAGACCTAGTCGAGGTCGAGTAGACCCAGCTTCCAGAAACTTCTCGACGTGGCCTGTCCGAGTAGACTTGGGATTCCTTAGGCGCGAAGACGGAAGATTCTATCCAAATCCATCGAAGATCTATCCAAATACATCAAGTTCTATCCAAGGAGACAAGATCTATCAACATCATGAAGACCTACCTAAATTAGATTTATCTTTTCCCTTTTAGATTTATTTCCTTAAAACATTCATTTATCTTTTATGCTTTTAGATATAATTTTAGATAGATGATTATTTCCTTGATTAGCAAGGTTTAGTCACTATAAATAAGGCCCTAGGGGGCTCAGTTTTATTCCGATTCCAGTTCAGAGATTGTTGTTGCAGGAGGATGGTCAAGTATAGAATAGAATATGGTCTAGAACGACTCCCCTGTCTCAGCAAATAATTACAAGACTTCCTCCCGTTGTAGTAAGAGAAAAGTGAGGATCGAATCCACGAGGAAGCACGTCAGCAGTTCTCAGGTAGCTATCAGATTCTCACAACAGCAGCAGAAAAGACAGAAACACCAGCAGAAGCAGAAATAAAACAGAAACAAATAATCCCGGCAAGGGCAACTAAAACAAAAGCAAAGAACAAAGCAAGAAATAAAGGCAAAGCAAAGCGAAGACGAAAGCAAAGGCAGAAAGTAACTCGAGGACTCAGAAGCTGGTCGAAGTCGACAAGCTGTCCTCTAGGTCGACAAGACAGTACTGGAAACAGAAAGTAAAGAACAAAAGCAAACGATTCGACAAAGACAGCCCTACTCGACCTCGACAAGAGGTACTCGATATCGACTAGGAACTGTAAACACAGAAACTTCATAAATCGACAACAGAAGCAAAGACTCAACTCGACCTAGACTAACTCTCCTCGACCTCGACAAAGGTGTACTCGAGATCGACAAAGGCTGGTCTGTGTCGACAAGAAACAGTGAAAAGACAGAAACTTTAAAACTTGCAGAATTTCGAACCAAAACTCAGAATTTTTATGAAATAAATCAATATATTAAAAGACCTCCAAGGCTAGGGTTTCAACACCACAACGGTAACCATGCAAAACAACACATAAAGGCATAAAAGATCATGCTTTCCATCAAATAACTTTCGTTATTAACAAATAGGCATATAGAGGCTTTCGCATAAACCCTAATTGTTACTAACCCTTTTTCACATAATTAATCCAAGTTGCATTAAGATCACTTTCGCTTCAATAACACAAACAAGGATCACCTTCAACTCTCGCAAAAGAATCATGCTCATAGGGATAGAAGATGAATTGCACAAAAGATCTGACCTTTATCGCATCGCCTCACATGGCCACCGTCGGGCTCACCCGAGCCCCAGAAGTGGGTGGACTACTCACGCCTCATCGCAATCGCAGACATTGATTGATGAAAAGAACTAAATTGCATAAACTAAATTCAAAGCCTTTTACAATCTTGGCAATCAACTTTCGCTGTAAGCCAAAACCTTAAAAACCTTAGAACTCCTAACTGTATCTCTGAATGGAACTACTTACTTCTCTCTCAAAATTGTATGAATAAAACTGAGCCCCCTAGGCCCTTATTTATAGTGACTAAACCTTGCTAATCAAGGAAATAATCATCTATCTCTATCTAAATCTATATCTAAAATTATATCTAAAAGCCTTAAAGATAAATAAATTGTTTAATGGAATTAAATCCATAAGGGAAAAGATAAAACTAAATATGGAAATATGTCTTCATGTTGATAGATCTTGCTCCTTGATGATAGAACTTGATAGATCGGATAAAATCTTCGGCCAAGTCGACTCCTTCGCGCCCAAGGAATCCAAATCCTAGTCGAACAGCTCACGTCGAGAAGATTCTGGAACTGGCTCTAGTCGACTTCGAGGAAGCTTCGTCGACCTCGACAAGGGTGGCTCGTCGAGTGGACTTCCTCGGGTTGGTGTGCTCGATGTGGCTCGGACTGGGCTCCTGGTGCTTGTCGACCTCGAGTAACCCTTGTCGATGTTGAGTAGACTGGCTCGCCGACTAGGGTTTCTCGAGCGTCTTTCCTCGATGGGCTTCGGATCTGGACTCAGGCTCGTCGATCTCGAGTTGGTCTCGTCGACTTCGACAAGCCCTAGTCGACTTCGAGTACGGTGGCTCGCCGACTAGGGTTTCTCGAGCAGCTCTCCTCGAGGGACTCCGGATCTGGTGCTGTGGCTTCGTCGACCTCGAGTAACGGTCCTCGAGATCGAGTTGGCTTCGGAGCTCGGGGAGCTTGGTTCTCGATCATGGCTTTGTCGACTAGGCTGTGCCCGGACATGCTCGTCTAGGTCGAGTAGGCTTACTCGAGATCGAGTAGCCTCGACTCTCAGACTTGTTCGCTGCTTTGACCTTGGACTTCTGTAGTGGTTTTCCGAGCATTTCCGACCTTCTGTAGAATTGCTGTAAATACCTCGATTTCTGCGATTTAAACAGAAACTGGTGTAGATTCCATAATTTTGGCAAATAAACATAAACTACACAGATTCTGTACTATCTTAACCCAAATGCATGAAATGTATACAGAAATCGATATAAAAGTTACTGTAAAACATGGCAGATTCCGCTCACAACAGAGATCACAATTCAATTCTAGTAGAGTAGTTTAGGAGTTCTAAGGTTTTTAGGGTTTTGGCTTTCTGCGAAAGTTGATTGCCAGGATTGTAAAGGCTTTTGAATATAGTTAATGCAAGTTTCTTTTCATCAATCAATGTCTGTTATTGCGATGAGGCGTGAGTAGTCCACCCACTTCTAGGGCTGGGGTGAGCCCGACGGTGGCCATGTGAGGCAATGCGATAAAGGTCAGATCTTTTTGTGCGATTCATCTTCTATCCCTATGAGCATGATTCTTTTGCGAGAATTGAAGGTGAGCCTTGTTTGTGTTATTGAAGCGAAAGTGATCTTAATGCAACTTGGATTAATTATGTGAAAAAGGGTTAGTAACAATTAGGGTTTATGCGAAAGCCTCTATATGCCTATTTGTTAATGACGAAAGTTATTTGATGGAAAGCATGATCTTTTATGCCTTTATGTGTTGTTTTGCATGGTTATCGTTGTGGTGTTGAAACCCTGGCCTTGGAAGTCTTTTAATATATTGAAGTTTATTTCAGTCGAAAATCTGCGTTTGTCTTTAATTCTTCAATTTACAGTTTTCTGCATTGTTACTCGACATAGAGGAGATCTTGTCGATCTCGAGTAGGAGTTAGTCTGTGTCGAGTTGGTTTTCGTCTGTTTTCGATTTCTGAAGTTTCTGTTGATCACTGTCTGGTCGAGATCGGGTACCTCTTGTCGAGGTCGAGAAGAGTTTTTCATCGAGTTGCTTTGTTTTCGTTTTCTGAGTTACTTCTGTCGAACACCTTTGTCGATCTCGAGTTGCTGTTGTCGAGATCGACGAGACTGTTGCCTTTGCTTTTTGTTTCTGCTTTGCTTCTTTTCTTGCTTTGTTCTTTGCTTTTATTTTGTTTGCCCTTGCCGGGGTTATTTGTTTCTTTCTTTCTGTTTCTGCGATTCTGTCTTTCTGCTGCTGCTGTGAGAATTTACAGCTACCTGAGAATTGCTGACGTGCTTCCTCGTGGATTCGATCCTGACTTTTCTCTTACTACAACGGGAGGAAGTCTTGTATTTATTTGCTGAGACAGGGAAGTCAGTCTGATCTATACTTTATATTTATTTCATACTTGACCATCCTCCTGCAACAACACAGTTCCTCCTCTGCTAGTATAGATTCTGCCTTACCTTCTTCTTGTATCAAGAGTTGTCCTGCAGGCTCATTGCAAGAGATAAAATTGAATTTTGAATATATATAGCTTTAATTTGCATTACCTCTTCTGTGTCTGGATTGAAGAAGTATTCAATAATCTCTTCTCCAATGGTGAAAGTAAGAATTCCCCTCTTTACCCCAATGTTGGCGTCAGTTGTTGCTAGGAAAGGTCGCCCTAGGATGATGGGGTAAGCTGGATCCTCTGCCATTTCTACTACAAGAAAATCTGTAGGGACAAAGAATCTACCAACTTTAACAGGAACATTATCAACAATACCTGTAGGGATTACCACGGTGTTGTTGGTCATGTAGAGCTTGGCATCAATTGGTTCCAGGGCACCTATCTTCACCTTCGACCAGATGGATAGGGGCATGATGCTGACACTTGCTCCTAGGTCATAGAGTGCTTTAAATCTATGACGACCAAGTCCAACAGTGATAGCAAACTTACCTGGGTCAGGTCGCTTCTCAGGGAAATCCATCTTCTTGCATTCCTTGGCAATCTCAGTCATCGATCGCTTGTTGCTAAGAATATTGTTGTGAGTTGAATCTGCCATGTTTTACAGTAACTTTTATATCGATTTCTGCATACATTGCATTCATTTGGGCTAAGATAGTACAGAATCTATGTAGTTTATTTTTATTTGCCAAATTATGGAATCTACACCAGTTTCTGTTTAATTCGCAGAATTCGAGGCGTTTTACAGCAATTCTACAGAAGATCAGAAAAGCTCAGAAAACGGCTACAGAAGTCCACGGTCAAGAAAGCAGCGGAACCAGTCGAATCAATCTGAGAGTCAAGGTTACTCGATCTCGAGTTGACTCAACTCGATCTCAACGAGCTTGTCCGAGCAGCCTTGGTTGACAGTGCCTGATCGAGAAAGCCAGGCCAACCCGACTTCCGGACCCAACTCGATCTCGACAAGACCCTAGTCGAGATCGACGAAGCCCAGTGCCACACCCGGAGTCGACGAGGAGAGAAGCCGAGGACGAGAAGCCGAGCACACCTCTGCTCGATCTCGACAAAGCCCTAGTCGAGATCGACGAGCCACCCAGTGCCAGTCCGAGTCGATGCCGAGGAGAAGATGCTTGACCAGGGAAGACCACCACTCTACTTGATCTCGACAAACCCTAGTCTAGATCGACGAGCCAGAGCCCAAATCCGAGCTTGTCGAGCACACCTACCCGGGGAGACCTAGTCGGCAAGACTTTCCTAATCGAGGTCGACGAAGGCTACCCGAGATGGACAAGCGTTAGGAGCCAAGACCGAGCCACATCGAGCACCAGTTAGCGAAGACGACGAGTCCTACTCGAGGTCGACGAAGCTCTTGTCGATGTCGAGTAGACTGGATTCCAGAAATGCGTCGACGAAGTGCTGTCCGAGTAGAGTTGGGATTCCTTGGGGCTGAACGAGGAAAATTCTATCCAAATAAATCAAGTCTATCTATGGAAGAGGAGTTCTACCTACATTGGAAGATATTTTACCCACTTTAGATTTATCTTTTCCTTGTTGATTTATTTCCTTAAAACATTTTATTTATCTTTTAGCAAGTTAGATATAGAGATAGATGATTATTTCCTTGATTAGCGAGGTTTGATCACTATAAATAAGGCCCATGGGGCTCAGTTTTATTCATTCCAATTCACACACAATTCAATTCCAGTAGAGAAGTTTAGGAGTTCTAAGGTTTTTAGGGTTTTGGCTTTCTGCGAAAGTTGATTGCCGGGATTGTAAAGGCTTTTGAATTTAGTTTTAATGCAAGTTAGTTCTTTTCATTCAATGTCTGCGATTGCGATGAGGCGTGAGTAGTCCACCCACTTCTGGGGCTGGGGTGAGCCCAACGGTGGCCATGTGAGGCGATGCGATAAAGGTCAGATCTTTTTGTGCAATTCATCTTCTATCCCTATGAGCATGATTCTTTTGCGAGAGTTGAAGGTGATCCTTGTTTGTGTTATTGAAGCAAAAGTGATCTTAATGCAACTTGGATTAATTATGTGAAAAGGGTTAGTAACAATTAGGGTTTATGGGAAAGCTTCTATATGCCTATTTGTTAATGATGAAAGTTATTTGATGGAAAGCATGATCTTTTGTGCCTTTATGTGTTACTTTGCATGGTTATCGTTGTGGTGTTGATACCCTGGCTTTGGAAGTCTTTTAGCATATTGAATTTATTTCGTCAAAGATCTGAGTTTTTGGTTTCGAAAATTTGCAATTTAAATTTCTGAGTTTTCTGCATTCTTGTCGACATAGAGTAGAGTTAGTCGATCTCGAGTTGGTTGTACTCGATCTCGAGTACGCTTGGTCTAGGTCGAGTAAAGTTTCTGTCTTTTGTCGATTTCTGAAGTTTCTGTCTTTACTTGCCCTTGTCGATCTCGAGTTGACTTGGTCGAGATCGAGTTGCCCTTGCCGGGTTTGCCTGTCTGCTGTGATTTCTGAGTTTCTGTTGTCGACTGCTGTGGTCGATCTCGAGTAACTGTTGGTCAAGATCGACGAGCCTTTGTCTTTGCTTTATTTCTTGTTTTGCTTTGCTTTTGTTTTCTGCTTTTATTTCTATTTCTTTCCTTGCTTCTGTGTTTCTGTCTTTCTGATGCCTTGTCTGTGAGATCTATTGCTAACTGAGAACTGCTGACGTGCTTCCTCGTGGATTCGATCCTGACTATTCTCTTACTACAACGGGAGGAAGTCTTGTATTTATTTGCTGAGACAGGGAAGTTAGTCTGATCTTTATTTTATATTTCTTTCATACTTGACCATCCTCCTGCAACAACAAATTGGCGCCGTTGCCGGGGAGGCTATCCATCGTGCCTTAGGTAGTCAGTTCTCACTGTTTCTTTGAGTTACTTTTCAGGTGTATGCACCGTTCTGGTCAAACACCCGAGTTTAAAGCCTTAGACGAACCGGAACGCCTATTTCACATCCAAGCTAAACTACAAAGAGCCATGGCAGCTGCGGAGACACAGGAACAGCTGATCGCTAGGCTTATAAGGGAATTAGCCGCTAAGGATGCTGCTATCGCCGCTGAGAAGGCAGCAAGGGAACAAGCACAAGCTGAGCTTGCCCAATATCCAACCACGGCAGAGGACTACATGCACCCAACTCTCGTCGTGCCTGAATCGGCGATTCTTATCTCTGATAACTCTTTTGAAATTCGCACTCAATTTCTTATAGAGCTTAAAATTAATGCCTTCTATGGTAGATTTAATGAGTGTCCTCTTGAACATATTACAAACTTTTCTGACATGTGCCGTACTCTTGCTGAAGGTACAACCCTGGAATATGTCAAGATGAAATTATTCCGCTGGTCTCTCGCTGGGCCTGCACTGAAATGGCTGGAAGGGCTGAAAGCAAGATCACTCACAACCTGGGCCCAAGTAGAGCAAGAGTTTCTGAACAAATTCTTCCCACCTGCCAAAACAGCACATCTCCGCCAGAGAATCACCGCCTTCAAACAGAAGCAAGGGGAACCGCTGGCAAAGGCATGAGAGCGCAACAAGGAACTTCTGCGATCTTGCCCTACTCATGGACAACCACCCTACGTCATTCAGGAGATCTTCTTCAACTCTCTTGATCAAGTCACTAAGGACAGAATCAACCATTATACTCGCTATGAGTATCTGACAATGCCGCCAAGTGACGCATGGGGTGTGCTAGAGAAACACACCAACTACGACAACAAGTATGAGTCTACTGCAACTTATGAAGAGAACCCATACGCCAGGCCAGCACCATCCATGCCCCTATATGAGCTACCTAAGGAGATTGATGTTGATGTTAGGGAGCCGTACTACAGAGACCAGAATAAGAAGCTCATCAAGCAAGTAAAGTATCTCTCTGTCAACCAGCCTTGCATTGAATGCGGATCGCAAAGGCACACCACTCCTGAGTGCCCACACACAGAGCAAGTGAAGCTGGCAGAGCACCATGAGGATGCAGCTTATGCAGGGGGACCCAGTCGCTACATGGGGGACCAAAGGTTTCAGCAACCACAATGGAACCAAGGTGTCCCTAGGAATCCCCCACCCTACAGAGCTCTAGGACATCCGGAAAGGGACCAGAAAAGGATGATATACAGACAGTCCTGGAGGAAATACGGAGGAACCACTCAGAAACTAGGCAATCTTTCAACTCCGTCTATACTCAGATGCAAGGTGTCAACTCTAGGCTTGGGGAAATTGATATATGGCGAAAATCAGTTGATACACAGATTGGTCAGCTAGCAGCAGGAATCCCCAGACAGTCAGGCTCGCTCCCTGGATCTTCAGAACCAAACCCTAAGGGAAAGACTGGACATATCGCTGCTATAAAACTCAGAAGCGGCCATCAATTGCAAGAGCCAGAGGTCGGAAAGCAGCAGAACAACGAGGAACATCAACTCGATGTCGACAAACCTGTAGTCGATCTCGACGAAGGCCTCGTCGATCTCGAGGAGAACCTGCAAAAATCTTCGTCTGCACCGCACAACAACTCGACTACGCCCAACCTGGTCGATGTCGACAAGACTCTAGTCGATGTCGAGGAGCCCTTAGTCGACATAGAGCAGCCTGCAGCACCTCCGACGTCTGTTCTGGCTCCGACTCAGAAAAAGAAGTTTCCTTTCCCCACAAAATCTCTAAAGGACCCGGCAGAAAAGAAATTTCAGCGCTTCATCAAGATGCTTCAGAAACTCAACGTCACCATCCCCTTCACAGAAGCTCTCAATGAAATGCCATCTTATGTCAAGTTCCTGAAGGAGATTCTGAGCAAAAAGCGATCTATGGCGGAAATCACAGAAGAGTGCAGCCACTTGGACATATTGGAGAAGAGGCCGGATCCAGGTAAGTTTGCTATAACTATTGGATTTGGTCCATAAAAAATTAATGCCCTATGTGATCTTGGAGCTAGTGTGAGTATAATGCCTTTAACGATTTGGTCCAAGATTAAGATAGGTGCCCTGGAGCATGTGGATGCTAGACTTTACATGGCCAACAACACGGTGGTCATTCCAACAGGCATGTTGGATAACGTCCCAGTACAAGTAGGTAAATTCTTTGTCCCTGCTGATTTTCTAGTTGTTGATATGCAAGAAGATCCTGCTTGTCCAATTATTCTAGGGAGACCCTTCTTGGCGACGGTGGATGCCAACATAAGCGTAAGGAAAGGAGTGCTCAACTTCAACATTAGCGATGAGGTAATTGAGTATTCCTTTAATAAAACTGAAAGGCATACAGGTCCAATGGAAGAGGTCAAATCTATCTCAGCTGGCTACATCACCTGCGGGGAACCCAAGGTCAGAAATATGACCCTTGAGGAGATAGAAAAGAGGGACATGGAGGCCCAGGTGGAGGAGATCATGGCAATCCTCAAGGAGAACACAGAAAATCCAATCGACACGGACCAAGGTAAGTCGTTGTGGATTAATTATTTTTCGGATGCCTTGACAGGAGCTAAGTATGGGGTCAATATCGACCGGACCCTAGTCGATCTCGACCAAACCAAGGAACCTCCACCCGCACCAGCATCGTCGAGCAGCAACACTGAAGGGCCAGGCTCGTCGAGATCGAGTAGCCTTGTCGAGATCGACAAGACTTGCCCTACATCGACTTCTGCTTCCTCGAGCGCACCACCACCAGAACCAGCGCCCTCGTCGAGATCGACTATGCTAGTCGAGATCGACCAAGATCCTCGGGCACCTGCTTCCTCGACGCTGAAGTCAACGCCACCAGAGCCAGAGCCCTACTCGACATCGAGTAGCCTTGTCGAGATCGACCACCACCCGACTCCACCAGAGCCTTCTTCCTCGACACTAGAGCCACCAAGAGCGGAGCCCTACTCGAGGTCGACCAACCTTGTCGAGATCGACAAGCCATCTTCTTCGTCGACTTCTGCACCCTCGAGCAGACCACCACCAAAACCTGCAGACTCGTCGAGATCGACTAGCCCTAGTCGAGATCGACCAAACACAATTGTCCCCGATTCCCTCTCTGCGAAGGTAAGCCAAGGTATGGATCTTTCTTCTCCTATTTCCATTAAATATCTATCTATACATGGGAGAGGTTTACCTTGGTATGTGCGTTTATGTAGGATATCCAATGATGAGCCTAAGGAGTATGAAGTTGGAGACAAGCTCTATGTCTCTAAATCAAAGGATCATTGATTCCCCAACAAATTCAATAAGAAGAGGATGAGACCTTTCGTGGTGAAGAAGATCCATTCTGGAGGATTACAGCTGATGGACAAGAATGGAGTCCTATTTGAGGCCCAAGCTACATGGGCCCTGCAAATGCGACCTTGAGCTAAATGGAAAAGTCGGCCTAGCGACTATAAAATCTAGAGCATGTACATAGACTTTTTAGGACTTTTGAGACTTTGTTGCTTTTTGTTTTTTGGTTTTGAACACCTTTTTGTTTGCTATTGTGGGTATATGTCTTCTACACTTTTCAGGTCCATGGATAGAAGCAAGTAACAATCAAACTCGACCCAAGAGGTGCTTCCATTCGAAATCTAGAGACCCTGCACACCTGTCCTGTGAGTTTCTTTCTTTACCCTTGTTTTTATACAGTGAGGACACTGTAATGTTTAAGTATCGGGTGGGGGAAGGGCTTACATTATGCATATTTGATTATATTTGACATTATTGGTGCATTATTTCTTTGAATTGCTACATGGCTATTTTGGAATGCATTATTGATTTATGTGCTTACATGCATGATTTCCAAAATTTAGAAAAATGACCCTCATTGAAAATTTTTATTAGTGTCATGGAAGCTTAAATTAAACTCGACGATGCAAAAAAATTGGATTCATTAGAGATATAGCATGAAATTGCATAGTAAAGGGAAGTCACAATGAAGTGCATATTTTCTTGAAAACCATGAAAGGAGGTAAAAATTGAAATTGCTTTTGACATGTTGCGTCATAAGATGATGGAGGACTTTATATTTCCATATAATGCTCATTGTTTATAATCCTAGCCTTACCTATGCTTATGCATCACAAAAACCATATTATGCCTTATTTCATATATTGCTCCACATGATCTAAATATTACCATTCTTTACCTTATCCGGGGATTATGTTGAGAATGATATTACATTATGGAGATGTTATATGGTGTTTGTGTTGTTTTTATCATATTTGGAGTTTGGAAGGAAATTGTATGAAATATATGGAAAATTTAATAAGTGAAAGAAAATCCAATCACCTCAGGAGATAAAGGTAGATTGGCCCTGCTCTCTGAGATAATAGTTTGGAGAGATGGGACACATTGTGAGGAGTCCAAGGCACTAAGTATCCGGGGCCATTCATGACACCCATGTTTGCGACTCGCGAGAAGGCAGTGCTGAGGTTAGAGAGGTAAAAGCATTATGAAAGGTGATGAATCAAATGGAGAAGGAATGTGGAAATTCAGTTTGGAAATACTCCATTTCCCCGGATCATTAGCACCACATTGCCAAAAATTGCCCACCTTTAGCCTTTTACCAAATCTACTCCTTATTGAGCTTAAATTAAAGTCCTCTTGATTATTGTTGCTTTGTCACGTATGAATTGTTTTTGCATAACCCTCCTTTTGTGAGTATATGTTGCTTTTAATTGCACATGCATGAATCTGTGACATAAGTACCTTTTCGAGGATTGTAATTGATTGAAGGGACATATAAGAATGAATCTGATATGTTGAGAGTTTGATTTCTTCCCCTGAATGACAATTAAAAGTATTGCTTGAGGACAAGCAAGCTTAAGTATGGGGTATTTGTTGTGAGCTGAATCTGCCATGTTTTATAGTAACTTTTATATCGATTTCTGCATACATTGCATTCATTTGGGCTAAGATAGTACAAAACCTATGTAGTTTATGTTTATTTGCCAAATTATGGAATCTACACCAGTTTCTGTTTAATTCGCAGAATTCGAGGCGTTTTACAGCAATTCTACAGAAGATCAGAAAAGCTCGGAAAACGGCTACAGAAGTCCACGGTCAAGAAAGCAGCGGAACCAGTCGAATCAATCTGAGAGTCAAGGTTACTCGATCTCGAGTTGACTCAACTCGATCTCAACGAGCTTGTCCGAGCAGCCTTGGTTGACAGTGCCTGATCGAGAAAGCCAGGCCAACCCGACTTCCGGACCCAACTCGATCTCGACAAGACCCTAGTCGAGATCGACGAAGCCCAGTGCCACACCCAGAGTCGACGAGGAGAGAAGCCGAGGACGAGAAGCCGAGCACACCTCTGCTCGATCTCGACAAAGCCCTAGTCGAGATCGACGAGCCACCCAGTGCGAGTCCGAGTCGATGCCGAGGAGAAGATGCTTGACTAGGGAAGACCACCACTCTACTTGATCTCGACAAACCCTAGTCTAGATCGACGAGCTAGAGCCCAAATCCGAGCTTGTCGAGCACACCTACCCGGGGAGACTTAGTCGGCAAGACTTTCCTAATCGAGGTCGACGAAGGCTACCCGAGATGGACAAGCGTTAGGAGCCAAGACCGAGCCACATCGAGCACCAGTTAGCCAAGACGACGAGTCCTACTCGAGGTCGACGAAGCTCTTGTCGATGTCGAGTAGACTGGATTACAGAAATGCGTCGACGAAGTGCTGTCCGAGTGGAGTTGGGATTCCTTGGGGCTGAAGGAGGAAGATTCTATCCAAATAAATCAAGTCTATCTATGGAAGAGGAGTTCTACCTACATTGGAAGATATTTTACCCACTTTAGATTTATCTTTTCCTTGTTGATTTATTTCCTTAAAACATTTTATTTATCTTTTAGCAAGTTAGATATAGAGATAGATGATTATTTCCTTGATTAGCGAGGTTTGATCACTATAAATAAGGCCCATGGGGCTCAGTTTTATTCATTCCAATTCACACACAATTCAATTCCAGTAGAGAAGTTTAGGAGTTCTAAGGTTTTTAGGGTTTTGGCTTTCTGCGAAAGTTGATTGCCGGGATTGTAAAGGCTTTTGAATTTAGTTTTAATGCAAGTTAGTTCTTTTCATTCAATGTCTGCGATTGCGATGAGGCGTGAGTAGTGCACCCACTTCTGGGGCTGGGGTGAGCCCAACGGTGGCCATGTGAGGCGATGCGATAAAGGTCAGATCTTTTTGCGAGAGTTGAAGGTGATCCTTGTTTGTGTTATTGAAGCAAAAGTGATCTTAATGCAACTTGGGTTAATTATGTGAAAAGGGTTAGTAACAATTAGGGTTTATGGGAAAGCCTCTATATGCCTATTTGTTAATGACGAAAGTTATTTGATGGAAAGCATGATCTTTTGTGCCTTTATGTGTTACTTTGCATGGTTATCGTTGTGGTGTTGATACCCTGGCTTTGGAAGTCTTTTAGCATATTGAATTTATTTCGTCAAAGATCTGAGTTTTTGGTTTCGAAAATTTGCAATTTAAATTTCTGAGTTTTCTGCATTCTTGTCGACATAGAGTAGAGTTAGTCGATATCGAGTTGGCTGTACTCGATCTCGAGTAAGCTTGGTCTAGGTCGAGTAAAGTTTCTATCTTTTGTCGATTTATGAAGTTTCTGTCTTTACTTGCCCTTGTCGATCTCGAGTTGACTTGGTCGAGATCGAGTTGCCCTTGCCGGGTTTGCATGTCTGCTGTGATTTTTGAGTTTCTGTTGTCGACTACTGTGATGGATCTCGAGTAACTGTTGGTCAAGATCGATGAGCCTTTGTCTTTGCTTTATTTCCTGTTTTGCTTTGTTGCTTTGCTTTTGTTTTCTGCTTTTATTTATGTTTCTTTCCTTGCTTCTGTGTTTCTGTCTTTCTGCTGCTTTGTCTGTGAGATCTGTTGCTACCTGAGAACTACTGACGTGCTTCCTCGTGGATTCGATCCTGACTATTCTCTTACTACAACGGGAGGAAGTCTTGTATTTATTTGCTGAGACAGGGAAGTCAGTCTGATCTTTATTTTATATTTCTTTTATACTTGACCATCCTCCTGCAACAACAAATATCATTGAGGAACTTGACGTAGGCAGGCATCTCGTGAAGTGCTTCTGTAAAAGGAATAGTAACATTCAGACTCTGAAGCAAATTTACAAAACGCTAAAACTTACCGTCAGTTGGATCTCTTTGGTTCTTGGAAGGGAATGGGAGCGTCTTCTTAGTTTTCCGAGCCAGAATAGCTTCCGGAGGTGATGAGGACTCCTAGACGTTGGTCTGCTTCTCCTCGATATCGAGTACATGATCCTCGATATCGACCAAAGTGGTCGGCTTTTAGTTGTTGGGTGGTGCAGACGCGTTCAAGCTCTTCTTCTCTTCTGTGTCGAGGAGAACTTTGTCGATATTGACCAAGCTTTGGTCGACATCGAGTTGCTGTTGTTCGGTGTCGAGGACAGTTTTGCCCTTTCCTTCTCCGTTCTCTGGCTCGTGTAATTTGTGACCGCTCCGTAGTTTTACAGCAACGACATGTCCGTGCCGCCCCTTGGGATTTGGTTCTGTATGCCGTGGGAGCTGCCCGGATGGTTGTGGAATCTGCGCCACGAATTGACCCATCTGAGTCTCGATGTTTCTCATCCAGATGTCTACCTCTCCAAACTTTGCATTAATATTCTGGAGCTGATTATTGATGGCGCTTGTAGACTGCTGTTGTTGTGCTTGATTTTTCCTCATCTCGTCGAGGATAAGTTGCAGATCATCTTTCCTTTGATCCCTTTCTGGATTCCCTGTAGCTCTGTATGGCTGGGGGTTCCTAGGAGGACCTTGGTTCTGTTGTGGTTGATAGAACCTTTGGTCCCCCATATAGCGATTGGGACCCCTGCGTAAGCTGCCTCTTCATGAATTTCTGCCATCCCGACTTGCTATGTGTATGGGCACTCAGTAGTGGTGTGCCGTTGTGAACCACATTCGATGCAAGGTTGATTGACAGAGAGATATTTGACTTGTTTGAGGAGCTTACGATTTTGATCTTTGTAGTATTGCTCCTTGACATCAGGGTTTGTTTCCTTAGACGGTTCATAGAGAGGCATGGATGGGGCTGGCCTAGCATAGGTATTCTCTTCATAATTAGTAGGAGCCTCATACTTTTTGTCATAATTGGTGAGCTTGTCGAGTACACCCCATGCGTCAATCGGTGGCATCGTCAGGTACTCATATCGAGTGTACTGATTGATCCAGTCCTTGGTGACTTGGTCAAGAGAGTTGAAGAAGATCTCCTGAATGACGTAGGGTGATTGTCCATGAGTAGGGCAAGATCGAAGTAGCTCTTTGTATCGTTCCCATGCTTTTGCTAGCGGCTCCCCGGGCTTCTGTTTGAAAGCTGTAATCTTTTGGCAGAGGAGTGCTGGAGTGCTGTCTTGGCAGGAGGGAAGAATTTGTTGAGAAACTCTTGCTCTACTTGGGCCCATGTTGTGAGGGATCTTGGTTTCAGTCCTTCTAGCCACTTTAATGTAGGTCCGGCGAGAGACCAATGAAAGGCCTTCATCTTGACATATTCCAGAGTTGTACCTTCAGCAAGAGTTTGGCACATGTAAGAAAAATTGGTAATATGTTCAAGAGGGCATTCATTAAATCTTCCATGAAAAACATTATTTTTAGGTTCTATAAGGAAGTGAGTGCGAATTTCAAAAGTATTGTCAGGGATTAGAATAGCCGATTCAGGCACGACGAGAGTCGGGTGCATATAATCCTCTGCAGTGGTTGGGTATTAGGCAAGCTCAGCTTCTGCTTGCCTCGCACGCTCAGCTTCCTGTTCCCTTCTTGCTCTCTCAGCGGCGATAGTAGTATCCTTTGCGGCTAGTTCCCTTGTAAGCCTCTCAATCAGCTGTTCTTGTGTTTCTGCGGCCGCCATGACTCTTTTCAGTTTAGCTTGAATGTGTATAACACGCTCTGGTTCGTCTAAGGCGTCAAACTCAGGTGTTTGACCAGAACGGCGCATATACCTGTAAAGTGACTCAAAGTAGAAGTGAGATTTAACTACCTAAGGCGCGAATGATAGCTTCCCCGGTAACGACGCCAATTTGTTGTAGGAGGAAATCAAGAATGCAAACAATAAGTAAATAAAGTAAAGCGAACCGATCGAATCCCAGCAAATGATGTTCAAGACTCCCTCCAATGTAGTAAGAGAAAGTCAGGTTCGAATCCACGAGGAAGCGGGTCAGCGGATCCTATGCAGCGGTGGAATCTCAAGGACAGAAGTCGACCACACGTTGTCGATCTCGACTAGGGTTAGTCGACAGAAGACCGGACAAGTCGAACAGCGCAGCAGCAGTCACAGGTGGTTGTCGATATCGAGCAAGTTCTACTCGATATCTAGTAAACTCGTCGATGTCGATGAAGGCTTTGTCGAGTACCTGCACAGGAGAAGCTACGACGATTTGGGATCGGGAATCAGTAGTCGATATCGACTAGACTTAGTCGATATCGAGGAGGACAGAAAAGTAAAAACAAGCAATTTCGGTTGGTAACTTGATGAATTAAAAAGAACTTCAAAGATTAGGGTTTGCGACAACGATTACCATGAAAGCGGAATAAAAATCATAAAAGCGGTGACTTTATCGATAAAGAAAAAGGCTTTCACCTAATCCGACAAGTAGGAATATAAATCTCGCGACAAATAATCCTAATTGTATCTATTCCTTTTCATAATTAGCATTTATAATCTTTCGAGTAGAAATCCTAATTACTACCCAAGTTTCACAATATGAGTTCTTCAATTTCTCAATCAAAGATGAAGCACATAGGGAATAGATTAAGATAACGACAAAATACCTCCTTTTGCAATCGCTAATCCAGAAGTAGGTGGACTACTCACGCCTCATCGCAATCGCAGACATTGATTTGAAAGAAATTACTTGCAATAAACTATATTCAAAGTCTTTACAATCCCGGCACTCAACTTTCGCAGAATACCAGAACCTTAAAACCTTTGAACTCCAAAAACCTCTATGTGTAATTGTATCTCCGAAATTGAATGAATAAAAACTCAGCCCCTAAGGCCTTATTTATAGGCTTCTAATCCTTGCTATTCAAGTATAGAAATCTCTATCTATATCTAAAAGCTTAAGGATAAATAAATGGAATAACATAAATAAATCCAAAAAGGAAATTTTATCTAAAAAACTAAAATATCTTCATGTGGATAAATCTTCTCTTCATTGGATGGATCTTGATAGACATGGATAGACTCGGACATCTTCGGCCTCAAGGAATCCAAAACCGTGTCGGACTGCTCAAACCGCGTAACGCGGTTCGGGATCTTTCAACTCGATATCAAGTAAACACCTCGACATCGAGGAAAATGGACGTCGACTTCAGCTTGGCTCAGCATGTCGGGTAGCTGGTCTTCGACATGCTCGGACATGTGACTTCGTCTTTGTCGATATCGAGGAGTTTCCTCGATATCGAGGACTGGTGTTGCTCAGTGTCCGGGTGTCTGGTCAAGTCGAGTAACTTCCCACGGCTCCTCGATCAGGTTTCTTCGTCGACTCCGGGCTGGTCTTCAAGGCTTTGTTGATATCGAGTAACTAACTCGATATCGAGGATTGTGCTGGAGTCGGGTAGCTTTGTTCCTTGGCTTCTCGACATGGTGCTCCTCGATCAGGGTGTGTCCGGACATGGTTTGTCGATATCGACGAAATTAAGTCGATATCGAGGACTCTTCAGGCTCCGTCCTTGCTTCTTGGTTTTCTCCCGAAATGGCTCCATATTCTGCAATATTAAACAGAAACTTATGTAGATCTCCATTTCTGGCAAATAAGCATATACTACATAAATTTGACATATTCCCAACCCGAAATATGCAAAGTGTATAGAATATGGAACTAAACTGTGCATTTCAACATGGCTATTTTAGAGACATCACGGGTCAATTCCACCCATGGATTTATCTTTCAAAGCCACCTAAGCTACTGTCTTGGCGAAGATTGTAACATAGGGTGAGGGCCTGCTGTGACAAGTAAGGGAGTAGTTCTATGACCTTGTCTACTGTGTGTACTTATTGATTATCATTGAAGTTAGGATGGAGCTTCTATTGCTCAATGATCCAATTGAATGACTGTATCCACCTTGTGCAATACTTATAGGTTATTATCAGACTTGTATCCTTCTTTTTGAGCTTCTAATGGTAGCTTTTATTTTTCCTGAATCATAATCTGCCTGCCAAACCTATATTAGGGTGATTAGCATCTCTAAATCTGCAGTTATAGATCAGGGTGGTTCTCTAGATTGATCCAAATCAGTATAACAGTTTGAAGCATCTAAAAGTGTCTGAGCAGTTCAGCTAGATGAAGGTTGTACTAACACTCTAACAACTACCTAATCGCTCATCGATTCGTCTAACTGCACTCTTAATTTCAGTTTGAAATTGAACTCATGAGATCACAATGAACAATGCTTTCCTTTGGATTTCATTCAGTCTAAATCCATATGCATTTCCAGAAATCAATCGTATGTTTTTTTTTCATGTGATTTCACATAAATTGTATTATCTACACATTTGGGGGGAAAACGCCATAAATGGACTAATCATATCAAACAACATCCAACATGCTGTTATACATGCCAGTTCTTTGTTTTTTTATAGAACTGAAGCTGAGGAATGTTTTTAGTTTTCGTCGAACAAAATGCTTTTCTCTGAAAATAAGAGAGAAAAACAGACAAGAATAACTATAATCATCTATTCTCTTTTCTCCTTTCATTTCCCTATGAATTCTCTTATGCATTGATGTTTCTCTAATCACCTATTCATCTGTGACCTCAACAGCAATGGCTATCGCCTATCGGTTTTGCTGCAAAGTCAAGGAAACGACTATACCCTTTCCCTGTGTAGAACCGAAAACAACTGAAACTCCTCCTTAAGGTATCTGTCAATCTCTTGTAGGATATCAACTATTCTTTCGCTTACAAAGCAGAAATTGAACCTCAGAGCTACACTAGACGAAATCAATCAGGGGAAACAAAAATACGGAGAAGATTCTGAAGCAAAACTAGGTCCGACCACCAAATATGTACAAGCTCAAATAATGTTAATAATCTATATCCAAGAAGAGTTATTATAATATGTACAAGCTCAAGGAATCAAAATCAACGATCTTTCAGTTCACATTTTAAGTAATTTTAAGGAATTTCTTTCGTTTTTGAAACTTCAGACTTGTTCTATTTCAAGAACTAATTTCCCCCATTTTCTTTTTTATCCAGATCTAAAACAACCACCAAATAACTATCAGTTATAATCCATTAATCGTTGTTTATAACACCAAACATCTCATAAAACATAGGGAAAAAGGAGAATAGAGAACAAACCTGACCCTCAAAAGTTGACCAGCGAACTCCATCAAGAGCTAGATTAGGTGGGGAAGAACCTAGCGAACTCCATCAAGCCAGAGTTACCACTAACTTGCATTATGGTTCCAACTGCGCCTGCAGCAAGGGAGCCCTCGGTAGCACTGATTTTGTTTCCTAGTACAACCACTGCACTTTCTGGATCATCCGCGACGTCACATAAGACATTGATATGAACTAGATTGGTTTTCCATATAAAAATCTCCAATTGGTATATTCAAGAAAGAAAAAAGCATATTAATAAGCTTATAATTTCAAACTGCAAAGGTACATAAATCAATAGTGCTTACAACATTTCTTTTTAATTCCTTCCTTGTTAGTATCTAGGAAACCATTGTTCAAGTGCTTGAATATACTCTAGGCAATCCAGTTCCAACAAAAAGTCTAAAACCCTAAGCTGCTCAAAATTGACTCAATAAGCAGTTTGTTGGAGATCAAAAGACCAAAATCAGCAGGTATTAGAACAATCAAATGCAGATAATATCAATGAAGAAAAACACGATGCAAACCACACACATTGCGTGCCCCTGATGAAAGACCATTAATCATGTCTATAGTCAAAATATTTGGTATTCACACACATCTTGCCTTCATCACAGGCAAAACTATCATGTTTCACAAAACCTTAATCTAACCAAGTTGTCTTTGTTGACTGATCATCAAATATGCAGGACAGTATAATATCACACAGTAACCTGCATCTATGCAGTTCAACTGTCTTCAATCTCCTCTTCCTTAATCGCCCTATAAAACCCGACAAGTTTCTTGGATCAAACAAGCATCTTCCTAGATCACCATAAGCCAGGGAGCGAGGAAGATAGTTAAACAATCATGACTATTGCAGAAATTGTCTTCCAGCAATTAAATCATTCATACCTCTAAGTTGGCGCTGATAATCCACAAGAAATTCAACTTCAGCACTCCTTTCCTGCACAATTCAAAACATGACAAATTAAACCACACATTAGAAAGCCAGAGTTCAAGAAATATACTAGCACAGTTATCTGCAGACACTTACTTGCTTCTCCTTCCTTTTAGAAACTTTTGACTTCCCATCAGCTCCACTCTTATCTTCCTTCTTCTTCTTCTTACTCCTTTCCTTCTTTTCTCCATCACAACCACTGCTCTTCACTCTGTTTCTATTCCCCTTCTTATCACCGTCAGCAGGTTTCGGGTTCTGGTTATCTAAATCTAGGCTCATATCAAACCCGTCGCTTGAATCACCATTTTCATGGTCGAAATCCAAAGCTCTTTTCGCTCCCAATGAGATAGTCTCTCCTCACGAGCCTCCACCACAAATCGAGGATGAAGAGTAGCCTCCATCTAGACCTTCGGATCGGCCGCAGCCACCTCTGTCGCCGACAACATCAACCAATTTCAGAAACAGCAAATCGAAACCCTAATTGTTGAAAGCTGAGCTCGGCGATTCCGCATCTACCTTGGGAGAGCTCACGAGAAATTCAACACATAGAAGAATGATTGGAAGGATGAAAAGGGGCCTCACCTTGTTGAATTGATCGATTGTTCGCCTCAATTCTGCATTCGTCACCGTCTTCCTCTCCTCCGACGCCAACCAGAGATGAATAAAGGAGAAAGGAAGCGCGCCTGATGGAAGCGAAGGAAGAGTCCGGTTCGTTTCTCATTTTTCCCCTTTTTTCCGGTTCAGTCCGGTTCTCTTTCTTTTCCCCTAATCCGCGCATCCTTTTACAAAATTTTACACGTTAAGCAAATTTTACATGTTAAGGATGTTTTACATTTTAAAGCATCCCTATATATATATATATATATATATATATATATATATATATATATATATATATATATATATATATTGATATTAGTAGTAAGACTTTTAAGACGTAAAAGAAAATTGGTGAAGTACATCACTCGACCAATCTAAAAACCATCAATGAATTAACCATCAGATAAGTCTAAAATCGGGTGGTGAAATTAAAAAAGGATACCCTTTTAAATATAGTTATCGATTTAAAAAATCCATAAAGAAGTTTACTACTAAGTTAGATAAAAATATAAAGAAAAAAAAGGATTATTGTTGAAGAAGACCAGGATGAAAATGAAGTCCTTAAAATGAATCAACATCCATTTCGACAAATAAGGAGGTTCAGAACTAAGTTGGACAACCCTGAATGGAAGTTGAAGTTACAGAAACTCAAAACCTTTGAAACCAACTTCATGAACCAAGAAATTATGAGCGATGATGAGTCTGAAAATAACTGAAATGAAGAAGTTGTATATTAAATTAGTCTAAAATATATGAAAACCTGGTGCGGGACGAACGTCGTTGGCAACCCTTTGCCAAATAGTAATAATGTCCTAACTCAAAGCTTAAACCAATAGATTAGTAAATCAATGAATTGATAAACCAACAAACTAGTATAACGATGAAGTCCGGAGTCGAACCCACAGAGAGAACGATTGCTATGCAATGTTTCTAACAATGATTCTTATGACAAAAGCAATGATTTGTAGCAAATTGATGACAAAGTAAAGTAAAGAGAACTATGATTGCAAAGTATTGATAATGAGATAGAGGAAATATTTCACCTGTAATTCTCAACACAAATATAATCAATAAGAACAAAATGATAAATATACTCATAAATAACTAATAGAAATCAAATCCTCACAATTCATTTAACCATGTATTGGAATCACATGCGAAACTATGAGTTTAGCAACTCATAGGCCAAAAACCTCTCTTCTCTCTAATTGTGTCCATTTTTAACCCTAATGCCAGCACAAGGCTTATTGTGTAAGAATAAAATTTAAATAGAATGTGCAAACCCTACGAAATATAATAAGTAAAAGATCTCTTTGGACTTAAAATGAATCGCTGAACACGGAGGAACGGTGGGCGCCGGTCCCAATAGTGGCCTATTCTCTTCTTTCCTTCAGCGTTGTGCTTCCTTGCTCCTTTGTAGCTCCTTCCTTAGTCTCCATATGCTCCAAAACATGTCTTTTATGATCTTCCAAGATCCCATCCAAGGTCGAAATGTAAAACTGCAGAATATACACTAAAAACGGCTAGATTCCGAACTCGAATACTTCACAAGCAATATATGAAACTAGACTAAAACACATGCAAAACTCCTATCTAAATGCAAGAAGAAACACCTATAATACCTATATGAAATATGCATTATCAAAACCCTTCCTATATCTAAAGTCCAACAAAGGTTAGATGAAATCCTATCTAAATGCAATTAGAAACACCTATAATGCCTAAGGAAACTAATCTAGAAGAATGTTACTTAGCTAGAAGACACTATAGAAGCTATGAACATGGATCAACCAACAACTATAGGCCCAGGATAAAGCCAAAAGAATTGCTGGAGAAAAAAGAAAGATTTGGAGTAAGAATTATGCCAAACCATAGGCCAAACCAAAGGGAAACTAATCTCGAGCCCATAAATGAAACCGATTATAAATTGAATTTGGATGGGATGAGAGATAGAAGTGAAATCATAGAATTCTAGAAGAAAAGCATAATCAGTGTATTAAACATGAATGTAGGATGGGATTCATCATAATTTCTTAGTTATATAGAACACGGTTTCTATGGATGCATTGCAGACTGGTATAGTGCAATTGGAGATGGAGTAAAACAAGAACTTAGGAATATAAGAGAACCAGTGAATATGTTCACATTAATATGTGAATTAATTGAAGAAGAATTTGTTGGAGAAAAAGAAGACTAAGTAAAAGAATCCCTAAAATGGCAAAGAATATTAAAGAGGATGATTTGCATAGATATACCAAAAAAATGTGATATTTGCAAAAATAACCATGACATTGATAAATTGCAAATAGTGGGCCCAATGTCATTTTTGCAAATAAAAAGCCTACTTGCTCAGCCGGTTGCAGGTCCGACAAGAATAGGAAAGAGATCAGAGAGAGAGAAAGAGAGCAACGCAACGAAGAAGGTGGCTCTCGAGAGAGGAGGAGGCGGAAAAGGTTATCGACGAAGGCGAATCAGTTCGGCGGGAGGAAGTTCTAACCTGCTAAAGATGGAGGAGGAATCCGGCGCGGAGAAACTGAATCCGGCGAAACAAATTTGAACACGAGTAAGTAAATTCGTTCTTGAATCTATGAAACCCTAACTAAATCCGAACAAAATGTTTTGCAATGTGTGATTTTTGAATGGGGGATTTCGATTTGAAACCCTAACACATTGAGAAATTTGGGTCGGAATTTCAGTGTCAAACAGTAACTCCATTGAAGAGAGGGGCGAAAGATATATGCTGGGGAGAATGGGTTTTCAATTTTAGGGTGTTCAATTTATGGAATGTCGAGTTGGGGTCCTTGGGGAGAATGGGTCGAATGGGGTTCAAATTATTTGAATGTACAAACCCTAACCTTATGGTTTGTGGACGGTTTGAGGATGAAATTGAAGATCGAAATATGGTAGAAAGGAATTGAAAACCCCAAGTAATATTTGAAATCTATATTTCGGAAACTTGAAAAGGGTATGCGGATTCGTTCGTCTGGCTTGGTGAAACGATTGGATGGCTAGATTTAGTAACCTGCGTCTCGCTCTTCGAATTGGGGAAGTTCGACAGATGTTGAGTTTCTAATGAAGTTGAATATGATAAAGGGGAATTTGAATGGTATAAGGAATGTGTGCTTATGAGTTTGAAAAATGGGAACTTGGAGAGAAGTTGGAGATTGGGGTTGTTTGTAAATAGTTGCATATAAATATAATGCTCACAATTGGTGATAGTTGTACATCTTTGTAAGTTTTTGCTATGTGTTGAAGTATGTTGTGATTGAAACGGGTCAGAGATACACTACACGAATCCGATATCAGTTGAGAGTATTGTAAGTTTGTGATATGTGTATTACATAAGTTTATGATGGTTGAGACTATTGTGTAGTTGTGTCATTTATTGCATTCTTGATTCATTTCAGTTGAGCATTTATTGCATTCTTGATTCGTTTCAGTTGAGCATTTAAGCATATGAGCATCTGTTTCAGTTGAGCATATGAGCACGTGTATTTGTGTAGTTGTAGTTGTGTTGGTGATGTTAATCGTTTCATGTGATATATGTGCAGCCGACACTAGCTCTCCATTCGGAAAAGTATTTTCGATGGAGGTCAAACCACTTCTCGAAGATGGGCCTCCTTAATGGAATGGACGAGACCCTATCTCCGGCGGATTGGAAAATCTTATAGGAATCCATGCTAGGGGGCATTGTAATGATCGGGAATAATGTGTCGTATTGCTGCATCCTAATCCACTACTTCCTTAAGCAACATCTCAAGACATTTAGTACTTCGATATTGTCGTTTGTGTTTAACGAATATTATGTCTGTATGGATGGTTTTATGGATGGTTGTTCTGAATATTGCGTTTTGACTGCTTTAGTTTGTGTTTAACGTTGTCTATCCTGTTGTTGGGAAGTTTTTGAGATTGACAAGATCCGGCAGGGGTTAGTCCTATATTGGCTGAGACGTCGTTTTTAATGGCAAGAAAAAAATATTTACTGGCTAGTAAGCATAAATCGCAAACATTCGTGTTTTTAATGGCAAGAAAAAAATATATGATGACCTTACCATTCCACACTTGCTTATGTCATCCCCGTACATAATATCCTCCTCCGACAAGCTTTCCAAGTGGAAGGAAACCACCCTCCTCCTAGGGTCACCCCGTACATAGTATCCCCGTCATCACTACTAACACATTTGATGACCAGCGTTTAAACGTTTCCACCTTTTGGACTTAAGTTGTTATGGACTCATTTCGTTTGGTTTTAATGTTCGATATCCTTCTGCTGGGAAGTTTCTGAGATAGATAAGATCTGTCAGTGGTTATTCTTTTATTGGCTTAGACATCGATTTTATTGGCAAGGAAAAATTATCTACTGGATAGTAAGCAAAAATCACAAACATCCGTCTTTTGCATCGTCGTCAAACTATTGTGATTTTGTGCTTTGTATTACGTAATATTGTGCTTTGGACATTACTGTGGTTTTGTGATTTGTATTTCATAATGTTGTGAATGAAGCTGTAAAAGTAGTTCAACACAAACAAAAAATATAACCAATTGGACTGTTTGTTGTGAATGAAACTGCTAGTTATGTCACCCTTACATAACCCTAAAGTTTTAAGAAAATGTGTAACCAATTTGACGAGTACCCTAACTTCAAAATAGAATATATAAGTCCAACACAAACATCAATAGTAAAGTTCCAGACCAAATAAACAAATATCACTACGTCTTCAACGAGGCACACAACCCATCCTTTGACATATATTCTTGTTGATATCCCTTGGCAGGAGGATTCCCTCTATAATGAGGAGGAGAGCAAACTTCAGTAGGGGACGTTATTCCTGATCATCAGAATGCATCCAAGCCTGCTTTCCTTCAACATCTTCCAGTCCACAACAGTTAGGCCTTCGTCCATGCGATCTAGGGGGCCATCTTGGAGAAGTGGTTGGACCTCCCTCTGAAGTACTTCGCCGGGGGGAGAGCTAATGTCGACCGCACGTATATCACACGAAACGATTAACATCACCAACACAAATACAGGGAAATTATTCGACTTGCAAATATACAAGTATTTACCTTTTTCCTCGGCGGCTTAACAATGTTTTTTTCCTTTTACAGTACGCATCGCTGCAGGGGGATTTAATCTGTGATCCAAGTGTACAAGTTAGTGCCAGTATAGGAAAAATCCTTGCCAGTATAGTCATAATTCTTGCCAGTAAAAATATATATCCGTCATTATAGAAAACATTAAACAGATCAAACAACCACAAAAATGACACAACTACACATGCTCATATGCTCAACTAAAAGAGATGCTATTCAGACAGATGCTCATATGGTCAAATGCTCAACTGAAAACGAATCAAGAATGCAACAAATGGCACAACTACACAATAGTCTCAACTGTCACAAACTTATGCAATACACATATTAGAGACTTATGCATGAGATACATTCAAATCCTTAAAATTCCTTCACCCCATGTTTAAAAAAAACGATCTAGATAAGGTTTGACACAAATTTTCTGCACATCAGATTTTTGATTGAATCCAACACTAAAAGATGAGGGTTTACCAATTTGGGTTTACACCAACTTTCTCACCATCAACCTCCCTTCGCCTCCACTTATCTTTCCTTCGCCGGATTCCTCCTCTCTCGATGCCTCTTCTTTCTTCCTTTGTCCCTAATTTCCAAACTCATACACACCCATTTCGTATACCATTCACCTTCCCCTTTACCACATCCAACATCATTCGAAACCCATCTCTCCCCTACTTCCCCAATTCAAAGCCGACACAGAAATTACTAAACCTAGCCATTCAGCCGTTTCCCCAATCCAGATGAACGATTCCGCTCGCCATTGACAAGCTAGTTGGACCCATCATTCGAAACCCATCTCTCCCCTACTTTTCCAATTGGGGGTTTTCATTTCGTTTCTACCCTATTTGAACCTTCAATTTTATCCCCAACTAAGGATCAATGGCGAATCCCCACCCATATCCCCAAACCGTCCACCACTATAAGGTTAGGGTTTGTACATTCAAATATTTTGAACCCCATTCTCCCCAAAGATCCCAACTCGAAATTCCATAAATTGAAACCCCAAAATGACATTAAATGAGGTAGAATAGAGATAGAGAATGAGATCTAACCTCTCTTCAATGGCGGTTTGTCCCATAAGTTGTCTCCCCTCTCTTCAATGGCGGTTCGTCCCTGAGGGTTTCTCTCCTCTCTCTCAGTTCCGACTTCCCTTGTCGCAATCGGGTGCATCTTCTGTGGCGCTCTTTCTCCTCCCTTGAACCTATATCAATGGCGGTCGGGTTCTCCGTCTCCCTCTCTGACGAACAGGAGCGTTCCAATTAACCCGTAATAGGAGGTAAACCTAACCGGTTATTTTTGCAAAATATTGGGCCTTTTTGTCATTTTTGCAATCTGGGCAAGGGGGGAGCTATTTTTGCAAACGGCCCAACAAAGTGGTATATTGGCTGCCATTTACTGTATTAAAGAACCTCGAAATCTGTAACTGACAAAACCCCAAATGAAAAGGCCCCATTTATGGTGGGACCCAGGGATTGTCCGTTGGAGGCTTCTTGCGTCGTTTACGGGCTTACCTGACCCGTGATGATGATATCTGCGCGGCCCAACATGTGCCATATGGACGCGTATGATCGAAGCCTTCCACGCCTTCTCCTTTATAGGGATCTCCCAAGATTTTTGGGGTAGGATTTATTTACCTGGCCGTGAATGGTCGTCCTGGTAAAGGTTCGATGCGGCTGATGGGCTCCGTACCCTGATTTGTGACTTCCAGGACTCGACTGTTCTTTGACTAATCAGTGATCCCTGAGCCTACCTAACACAGATGTCCCCGAAGAGATTGGTTGATCGGAAAGCTCAGGCAGGAGGTGGTTATACTTTTCTTTCCCGGCGGAGCAACGTGAAAATGATGACTCGTCTTTCTAAGCTCAGGACTTCGTGATCTGGTGTGTCAGCTCTATTTTGATTTCTCTATCTCTCTCTCTCTCTCTCTCTCTCTCTCTCTCTCTCTCTCTCTCTCTCTCTCTTCTGTCGATTTCTTCCCCGGGCCAAAAAAGTCCCTATTCTTGTTTCTGCTTGGCCCTTTTATAGTGGTTGGCGACGTGTTTCAAGTTTTGACATTTGTCACCTTTGTGAAGACACGTGTTCTCTTTGTGGGTTGTGGGCATGTAGTACACGTGTTCCTCCTTTGTCTGCCTGCGGATGGTACTGAGATGTCATTTATTAGCGGCGTCGTTCTTTAGGGGGGTGGTAAGTTGCTTCCAAAGGCTTCTTTGGCCGCAGACGATATCGAGCCGCTTTTGGTCATTATTATTTCCTTTTTTCTTTTAAACATTTTCAACTGGTTTCATCAATAACATGAAATATGTTGATAGTTATATAATAAAATTCGAGAAGTATTATTACAAGATAGAAGAAAATGGTACTAATTTACAAATAATCTTTGATAAACTTCCAGCACCAATCAACGAACAGATAAGTGAGGAATATCAAGAGTTAATAAAAGCCGGAAATAAAGATAGCACCGAGTGTCGTAATTGCACTTAACATTTTTTTCTGTTTTTTAAAATAAGGAAATGGGTCGAGAAAAAAATGTCAAGAGGTAAGCAGTACTTAAAGAATGAAAAAACACTTTTTAACTTGTTGTGAGACACTAACATAATGAGGATGTAACAACAACGATTATCAAGACTGGGGAAACTATAAGAAGAAAAGTTTCAAAAAACAAACAGGTGAAAAATATTATAAGAAGTATTATAAAAAACAATTCTCGAAAAATAGAAGGTCTTTTTTAGGAAAGCCTCGTACTGTCATGAGAAAAAAAAATGCAAATGTTGAGCATGCAAAGAATCTGGCCATTATGCTAATGAATGTAAAAACAAGAAGAAGAATAGGTTAGTAGAAGCCCTAGGTAGTTTAGATTACATTGAACTATTAGAAGAAAAAGTAGTAGATCTAGCCCTAAGAAATAACAAAGGGATAGTAGAGATAATAGAAGAAAAGTTTGAAGTAAAATGAAGCCTAAAAGTGAGTGAATAGAAACCGAAGAAATTAATGAAATGATGGAAGGAGAAGCTTCTAGTGAGTTCTCTGATCAATATGAAATGACTACCTTAGCTTAATATCCTCTTGTTTTTGGATCTAAATCTTTGTAAAGGTCTTCTTTTAAGCTAGATCTATCTCTCGATTCTCTCCTAGGCCCTGTCATAGCAAGGGATTGTCGGTTCAAAGCCAAATGACCCCCTTTATGCAAGATTTTCGAAGAGACTCAAAGAGGCTAGGTAATCCCACTTCCGCTCTCCACTCTAGTCCTTGTTTGATGTCTTTTGTGTGTTTATTCGGTCGTTGTTTGTGTTCTTTGACTTTTATTTTGAGTTAGAAACGTTTTAAAATAAGTTTGAACGAAAACGGATTTGAAACAAGCAAAAACGAGCAAAAATGGACAAGATCTGTTTCGAATCTCGCCAGGGCGAGAAAGAACACAACGTCTGGAGGTAGAGGATGACCTTTCACGGCCACGACCGTGGGTTTTGCAATCATGAGATCCTTGTGTCGCGGCCAGGGAAGACCATCCTCTCGCGGGGAGAAATTGGGAGCATCTCGTGGCCGCGACCGGCCCTCTCGCGCGAGATGTCCCCAGTGACTTGACCGAGTCTCTCCTTGCCTCCTTTGGGTTCCTTGTAGGTTTTTGACCCGATTCCTTTCGAATATGTTTTTAGACGACGGATGATTTGAGAAGCGGGATCTTGAGGATATTATTTTAATATTAAATATTTATGGGATTTTGACGGAGTTCGAACTATCGGGTTTTATGCTTGGAAAACGTATTGAAGGATTTCATTTCATTGTCGGGATTCTTTGACTTGGTTTTATGATCGATATTGGTTTTGGAAATGAGGTTTGTGAAATAAGTATTGATGGAAATGAGTTGATCGGATGACCTTGTTTGATGTTTTATCATATCGAAAGACTTTGGAATGGTTTTACTCTCGCTTGGTTTTAGGAATGTTTTGGGGACTCGATTTCTTTGTATATGAGTGGTAGTATGGTAGCTTATCGAATTTATGTAATTATAGGTGATTGTTGCTTGTTGGACTCCGCTTGCGTTATCTTTTGATGTTCGACATTTCTAGGTAAGTTTCCTACGAGAGCTTACTCAATAACCCGGACCTCGTGCCAGATGTGTCATATAGTGTGTATGTGTTGCATATGATAAAATCATGCCATGTAGTATCATGCTAAGATTGCACTTGTGAATGAGCATTTGGTTAATTGGTGTGTTTGGGAATAGAACGGTCGTTATTTATGTGTCCTAGAGTCTTTTCTATAGTCATAGGGCAGCATCATCGGGTTTGCCCTGAGTCAGTAGAGTCGATATGACCATGATATGATAGCACAGCACCACCGGGCATGAGATGAGATGATGATGTTGTGTTATGATGTTGAGATATGATGATGAGCATGCTATGATGATTATGTGCACATGTATGATAGAATGGGTACCGTACTAGCCAGGTCCGCTCATGAAAAAGGGGTAGAATAGAAGAGGGATATGCCACTTGCCCTTGTCTGGGTCCCTTTACAGTCTTTCTGCATTATCTTATATCCTAATAAAAGCATGCCTTATGTGTTTAAATTTTGTACTGCGCTAGATCATCCTTTATTTTAAGTATATGCATATTATATGTCCTCAGTGTGGTCTTTAGGGCCCGCATGCATCTCTAGGCCTGAGTTCGTGGATAGATTTAGGGACCCACTCTTTTGCTTGCTCTATGCTTTTATGGTGAGGGATCCTCCTAGGCCAAAGAAAAGAAATGGACTGACCCGCTAATTTAGCTAAAGTATTATTTTATTATGTTTTATGGTTTCGATTTTGACCTGGCTCCGTTGTGGCAAGTTGTACTTTACTTTCGCTTTCCGTCCCAATTTCCTTAAAAGAATTTTTATAACTTAGACCTTAGGACAAGTTAAGGGTACCCAACGACCCTACGATTATTTTGGGGTTCGAAATCCACGCTTTAATTACTAATGCTTAAAGAGGTTTGAAACCTCGATCCGTACCTAGATTGCAAGATCCGAATGAAGGTATCCGACCTTCAAAACTTAACCCGGGTATTTATATCCGGGCCGTTACAATATACAACCATCCGGAGGAACACTATTAGTTGGTCATCTATGAACCTGGCAGGTGGGGTGCATATGCTAATGCGACCTTTCATTATGAAAGGCAACATGAGCAAGGTGAGGATGACGATGTTGGCACTAGAAGCCACCCTATTCTGACTGGGCTGGCCCTAGCAGAGCTTCACCCTAGTCTCCTTCTAGCCATGAAGACCTCTAAAGAGAGATGCAGATTCTGCGAATAGGGCAAAGGACATGTATCAAGGGCACACCCACATGACACATCATGTAGAGTATTTCTGAGATCCAAACAGGCATGACTAGCCTATTTGTCAAACAGCAGCAACATGAGTGTCGAGAGGCACATTTGTAGGCTCATGAGACTTCATTTGTGGATTGAGTAACTACCTTTTTCCCACATCAGCCACACAACCCACCACCGTCACCGCCTCCTTATTCGTCGAGTTTTTCATGACATCATCTACTTTTGAATCTTAATTGACAGTAGAGACACTTTTTATTTTTAAGTATGGGGCGGGGATTTAAAGAACTTGTTGCACTTGAGTTTATTTTATTTGGATTATGTTTATGTTATGCACCCATGTTTAAGTTTTATGCATTTGAGTCTTTAGCATTAGTTTTTATTTGTTTTAGTCTTAGTCTTTAGTTTTATATAAAATATGAAAAATCCGAAAAAATAGAAAAATGTCAAAAAAAAAATTAAAAAATGCATGTTTAGTTTAGGATATAGTTAGTTAGTTTTATACCCTAACTTAGATGTCCTATGATGAGAATTAATAACTGACTTGATCATGTAAATCCTATGGCATGA
This sequence comes from Persicaria tinctoria, assembly GCA_037127255.1. Lineage (NCBI taxonomy): Eukaryota > Viridiplantae > Streptophyta > Magnoliopsida > Caryophyllales > Polygonaceae > Persicaria > Persicaria tinctoria. The sequence continues at coordinate 57,934,957 of JBANSL010000007.1, read as the reverse complement.
TTGGAAGGTTTAGCCTAAGTCTTTAAAATAGTTTTTATCTGGATTGTGAACTTGTGATAAAATTGAACACATATGATCCTAAGCTAAAGGTTGAAATCCAACAAATTTGTCCTAGTGAGAATTTTGGCCTTACAAGGAGAACATCAAAAATCCCTCTGCTTTCTTGAGTGTATTTACTCGTCCTATATGTATCTCTAAATGTTGTGATAGTTATTCAAATCCAATATATTTTTAGGTTTATGTGAATGAGAATTAAATGATGGAGGCAACTTTGAAGCCCTTTTTTTATCCTCTCTTTACCTACCCTACATTATCTCTGTTTGAAGTCAAAACATTAGCATGTGCCTTTATATCATAAGCTCTACAAAATTATCCCTAGCCGAATTGAGCTTGACCCCCATTCGAGAATTAAGACTTAGAGTTGGTTAGATAGATGATTTAGTGGAAGGAAAGAGTTTATGTTTGGATTCAAGTGAGAAGGTTTTTTTACCATATTACATTATGGGTCGGGTTTTGTTTTTTTATACTTTTATCTTGCTTTATACATCATGTAAAAAGATTTTTGGCTCACTTTATAAATGCACTAAGTGTTGTTAGTATTTATTTATTGTTTTCATTCAGTAAAAAAAATAGAAAAAAAGGAGAAAGAAGTATGTATTAGTGAATAAAGTGCATGAGCCAAATATTTCTTATTTCTTACTTTTTGCGAGGTTTATTTTATTTGCTGGGATACTTTGTGTTTGAAAAAGCACCACATGGTCAAATAATTTCATTCCTTTATTTCTTACCAAGCCTCATTACAATGGAGTATTATTTGATGTCTTCCATTGAGAAAAAGTCTTCCCAATGATTCTTGTTTGCATTTACATAATTGGTTGCCAAGTGTGGATTATTTTAAATTGCAATATTTATGAGTTTGTATATGGAACTGAGTTAAGAGTTGATCTTCATAGCCTAAATACATTGAGAGTTGGGTGTAAACACATTATCCCAGTGAGGTTGGATTTATATTGCCTATGCCTATGGATCGCTCATATATGTGTGATGACATTAAAGTCACTTGATTTGGTTTGCTACTACTTTATGATGTTTCTTTTGACAAGGGCGAAGACTGGATGGATGTGTTATAGGTATTGGTTATTGCTTGGGGACAAGCAAGTCTATGTATGGTGTATTTTGATATGCATGTTTGTAGTCATGTTTTTCTATGTATTTTTGTGTCAATTAGAGTATTTTTCTTAGTCTTTATGTGGGGTTTAGTGTCGCTTGAGTAGGTTTTCATATTTCTTGAGATATGGAGGTCTACACAAGCTTTTTTTTTTTTTTTTGTGATTTATAGTTATTTGACGCTGTTTCGAAGCAATTCTAGAGCATGAAAAAAAGTGGAATTAGAAGAAGGTACGAAAAAGAATGGAAGCAAACAGAGCTATAACAAAGGAGATACGACCAAATTAGTACCCATACTGAGCCAAAGAAGGAGCCCAAACCAAAGCCAAAGAAGCCCAAACCGAGGGGAACCGAGCAGATGCAACAACGAGCATATCGAGGGTCATACCGACCCTAACTGGGTCGGTACCGACCTGAGTGCGGAAGAGCGAGATCCGAGATCGAGATTCCAGAAGCCATACCGAGCCTACCGAGGGTTGGTACTGAGGGGCCTGTGGCTCGGTATAGGCCATCTGCGCACATATTTCATTCAAGTTTATCTAAGTTTAGATAGAATTTAGATCGAGTTGATATAATTCTTATTTTCTAAAATAGCGTTTAGGTATTCAATATAAATAAGACCCTCGGGGGCCAGCAGATTTAATTATCCTCAATCATCCAAACACACGTTTAGTTCTCAGCAACGATTCTTAGGGTTTTCTTAGGCGATTTGAAAGCTTTTCAAGGCGTGTTCTTAGGCGAAATTTGGGAACGAGTTGTGGGGTTGTCAAGACGCTATTGTGGAGTTATTTTCCAGGTTTTATTGCAATTTAAAATTTTGTTTTTCTTTCCAAATTCATGTCTTTTGCAATGTCTACCATGTTTATGCGTGCGTAATCGCATTTTCTAGGGTTTGGGTGAGCCCAATGATAGTCACGTGTTTGGGAGAAGGTGGAAAGGATGGGAGGGATGGGGAATTTTTTTTTGGGAAACGCACCCGCGTGTTTGGGGCGGGATGGAAGGGATAGTTGGGGTGGGCGTGGAGGGGATGTAGGGGATGCATGGTTGCGCCCCCATTTTTCCCACCTTGGATTCAAGGGATAACGGGGAAGGATTTTTCCACCCCCAAATCCCGTCCTTGCCTTTCTTTCATCACCTCTCCGCCTCCCGCCGCCCATCGTCGAAAATGACTCATCGAAGATTGTGAAGGATAGCTGAAAATTATAGGGGCATGGTCGACGGTTCTTAACCCTACTATATCGTAGCGGGGTTTCGATCTATAAATTTATTTGTTAATAGGGAAATTTATAGAAAACCACTCTTTAAATATGAGTATTTTAACTTAACCACCTCTTAAATTCAAAATTATAAAAAACCACCCTTTAAATAGTCTTTCTTTACAACTCACCACCTATTCATCTATTTTCGTTAATGTATTATTAAATATATTATATTTTAATATTTTTAAAGTCAAATTTTATTGTAAATATATTCAAAATTTGAATTTAAGCACTTGATAATATTTTTCAATTTTTTTTATCAAGGATAATTATTGGACAAAAATATTTAAACTATAGAAAAATAAAAACATTTTAAAATATTTAAAATATAAATAAATAAGAGTAATTTACATGATATTTTGAAATTTTGTAAAGATTTTCAAACATAAATGAAGATAATAATTATAGGCTATATTTATTATTATTATTATTTTAAAATAAATAAAATAATCATTAAAATATAATCGAGTTCATAAATTTAAATTTTGAATATATATAATCAAATTTGAGTTTTAAAATATTAAAATATAATATATTTAATGATAAATTAACGAAAATAGATGAACGGTTGGTAAGTTGTAAACAAATACCATTAAAAGGTGATTTTCTGTAATTTTGAATTTAAGGGGTGATTAAGTGAAAACGCTCATATTTAAAGGGTGGTTTTCTATAAATTTTCCTTGTTAATAATGATCCATAGGGTAAATAGCAGAAATCCACCCTTTAAATACACTATATTGCAATAAACCACCCCTTACCTTCGTAATTGTGGCAAACCACACATTAAATGGACTTCGTTAGCAATTGGCCACCCGTCCGGCCGTCCCCCCTTTTCCATCCAACTTCTGTTAAATAAACATAATTACTGTTATATCCTTAATAATTTACTTTTATTATTACATGCCATCCAAAAATAATAAAAAACCAAAATTGGGAAGAAAAAAGAAATTAGGTCAAAATTCCAAATTGAGAATTAAAAACCATTTCAATGGAAAAGCATTTTAGTTGAGCAGTTTTTCGATTCCATATTGTCTGCACATAATCATCAAGCTCGACATTCTTTCATGATTGAAATTATTAGGCATAGTTACACGTTAAATTTCACATACCCAATCTATAGTAAAAATTGAAATGTAAAGCTTAAATCTATAAAATAGAAACCAATTTCCAGATGAAAGGGAGGTAGATTGGAGATTCATAAATCAAATTGCAGAGATTTAAAAACTCAAAACTGGTGCCATCTTCTTTGACCTCCTAATACCAGCAAAACCCTAACATGCGTTGTCTTGTTTGGACTCAATCTCTCAACCAATTCAAAAACTCTAACCGTGTCATTTTCTTTCTCTTCTGAATCTCAAATGTTTGTTCCCTGTTGGATATCTACTCATCAATTTGCCATAAAAGTCGAGCTTCGTTCTTTATCTCTCGCCCCACCTTCGATGTCCACTTCTCAATTCGCCATTAATTTCAAGCTTCGCTCTCCCACATTCAAAGATCTCGAACTCTGTACAGATAAGACGACCTTTGTCCCTCTTCTTCTCAAATCACCTCACAGAATTTGATCCTTCCAATCTCCTTCAAGTTCTCGTCTCAAATTTCCTTCATCTTTTTCCCCCAATTCTGGTTATTTGATTGGTTTCAGTGGTATGTAATATAAGTAAAATATTATGGGTATAACGGTAATTACACTCATTTAACAGAAGTTGGATGGAAAAGGGGGAACGGGTGGCCAATTGCTAACGGAGTCCATTTAATGGGTGGTTTGCCACAATTACAAATGTAAGGGGTGGTTTATTGCAATGTAGTGAATTTAAGGGGTGGTTTTCTGCTATTTACCCTGATCCATTTGCATTTTCAATCACCCAAAGTGAACCTCGTGTTGCCAACATCATTTCACTCATAAATTGGTACGGAGTACCATGCTTTTTTGGTCGAAATAACTCGATACATGTATGAATGAATACTGTAGTGTGTGTGATTTGTAGGCATAGGGAACTGTACATGTAAGGCTAGTCATCGACCATCCTCTTTCCCGAGGGGTTTTTGCTGGTATACGACACGTAGCTTGTTCCTTGATTTTCCTATGCAAATTGCAAAGCACATCGCGTAATGTTATTGTTTGCATTCATTCCACCAAATTGACACGTAACATAGTGGATGGTACGGAGTATGAAAAACACCACATGTTTAGACCTAATTAATTACTCAGTATTAATTATACGGAGTATTTACGTTTGCCTATAATTGGGTACATGTAACGTTCATTAACTTGAACCACATCAAAACACATACATGCGTCGCATTCGTCTTAGACCCCATCTGCCAGGACGGTTGAAGCATTAAGTCAACAGTATGTCATCTCTGTATATAATAAATGAGGCTTATAAATGAGGCTTTTTTGCCAACAAATACATTAGTAATTTTTGTTATAAATGTGAAAGGTCAAATTGAAGAATTGGTTAATTTATTATTTTTGAATTAAATGAGAAATATTGAGTATATCTATATCTATCTATATATATAACTTATAAAAGAGGGGTTTTTTTGCCAATAAATGCATAAGTAATTTTTGTTATAAACGTGAAAGATTAAATTGAAGAATTTGTGAATTTATTTTTTTGAATTAAATGAGAAATATTGAATAAGTAAAATAAAATTTATTAAAGATCTGCAATATAAACCTTTTGTAAGTTGGGACAAGATATGCAAAAAAAAAAGAAAAGGATTGGGCTTAAGAAAATCCTTAGTGATGAACGAGGCCCTTCAAATGAAGTTGTTATGGAAAACCCTTGTTTAACCTAACAATATATGGGTACAAATCATTAGACATAAATACTTACAAAGAAAATGATATATTAAACTAGAGGTATTGTAAGATTGATCAAAACGCTCTGATTGTATTAATTGTATTCTCAAGTGTATCTAATTAACGAGCGGGTACATCGCCTTTTATAGGCAAGAGTGGCCTAATATGATCAAAGATAATAGAAGGCCGTAAGGGCCGTAATACAAAGAGCCGCAACAGGTACAGTAGGTGTACAGTAGTAGGAGGTGGATAATTCATAAATATCACAACACTCCCCCTTGAATATTCACCTCTAAAGTCGGGAGTAAATAATGTTGTCGCCTCAATAAAACCTCGCTAAGGAAAACCCAGAAGGGAAGAAGCCAAAGCTTAGGAAAAAGAGTACGGCTTGCTTTGTACGCTTCTGGGATACTGTACTACCTCATTAAAAACCTTGTCAGGAAAAACCTTGTGGGATAAAAACCTGAGTTAAGGGAAAAAGAGTGCAGTGCGTACTATTTTCTCCCCCTCAATTTAATGTGCCTCTTGGAGTCGACACATCCCGATTTTGTACACAAGTTCTTTAAACCTGTTTGGGGGTAGTGACTTTATGAATAGGTCAGCAGGATTATCACTTGATCGGATTTGTTGTGTATTTACTGTGCCTTCTTTCTCTAGATCATGAGTTGAGAAGAGCTTCGGTGAAATGTGCTTAGTCCGATCGCCTTTGATGTATCCTTCCTTCACTTGAGTGATGCATGCAGAATTGTCTTCATAAATAATGGTTGGGCTTCCAGCGATTGATCTTAGTCTGCATTCTCCTTGTATATACTTAACTATGGATCTCAGCCAAACACACTCTCTTCCAGCTTCATATAGAGTAATTAATTCAGCGTGATTTGAGGATGTAGCGGTAAGAGTCTGCTTTGTTGACTTCCATGAGATCGCCGTATCTCCATAGGTGAATACATAACCATTTTGAGATCTAGCTTTGTGAGGATCTTAAAGATATCCTGCATCTGTATACCCAACAAGAGTGGCATTTGCATGATTACGATAATACAAACCAAGATCATGTGTACCTCGCAGATATCGGAATACATGCTTGATTCCGTTCCAATGTCTTCTTGTTGGAGTTGAGTTGTATCTTGATAATAAGCTTATAGCGAAAGCTATATCTGGTCTAGTATTATTTGCCAAGTACATCAATGCACCAATTGCACTTAAGTAAGGAACTTCTGGGCCAAGAATTTCTTCATCTTCTTCTCTAGGTCGAAAGTGATCATCCTGTATACCAAGAGAACGAACTACCATAGGTGATGTTAATGGGTGTGCCTTGTCCATGTAAAATCTCTTTAAGATTTTCTTGGTATAAGTACTTTGATGAACAAATATTCCATCTTTTAAATGCTCAATTTGTAAACCAATACAAAACTTGGTTCTACCGAGGTCTTTCATTTCAAATTCTTTCATCAAATATTTTGCAGTGCTTTCCAACTCATTTGACGTACCTATAATATTCAAATCATCAACATACACTACAATAATCGCAAAACCACTTTTGGAATGCTTTATAAAGACACATGGACAGATAGCATTATTGTGGTATCCTTCTTTAATAAGATATTCACTTAATCGATTACACCACATTCTTCCAGATTGCTTAAGACCATATAACGATCTTTGCAACTTTATAGAGAACATTTCTCTATTCTCTGTATTCTGCATCTGAGGCATTTTTAGTCCTTCTGGGACTTTCATGTATATGTCACTATCAAGTGATCCATATAAATATGCAGTTACGACATCCATTAGTCGCATATGTAGTCCTTCTGAGATAGTTAGGCTAATTAAAAATCTCAGTGTAGTTGCATCAACTACCGGGGAATATGTTTGCTCATAATCTATCCTGGGAATTTGAGAAAAACCTTGGGCTACAAGCCTTGCTTTGTACCTCACAATTTCATTTTTCTCATTTCGCTTTCTTAGGAATACCCATTTATAGCCTACTGGCTTTACACCTCTTGGTGTAAGCTTAACAGGACAAAAAACTTCACGTTTTCCTAATGACTTTAACTCGGTCTGGATTGCCTCTTTCCATTTTGGCCAGTCATTTCTGTGACGACATTCGTCGACACTTTGTGGCTCAATGTCATTGTCATCAACGATTATTTTTGTGGCAACGGAGTATGCAAACACCTCATCAAGGATAATATCTTTTCTATTCCATTGTATTCTGGTAGAAACATAATTCACAGAAATTTCATAATTATTAATGTTTCTATCTTCATCCAGAATACTTTTGTCATCTAATGCGCCCTCCGTATTTTCCGAGGTGTCTCTATCACATTCCTCTTGTATTTTGGCATTTTCTCCCCCTGAATTTATCAGTAGGAAATTTTTTATAATGTCCTCTTGACGTCTACTTTTTCTTGGTTTCAAATCTTTGGATCCAAGAGGCCTGCCACGTTTTCGTTGTATTGTGGACTCATTTACAGGTTGCTGCCCAAATGTCTGTCTCTCAGGAATTTCAATCCTTTCAGGGGCATTTATAGCAGGCACATGTGACTTTGTCACTTTCTTTGTGTCTGTAAACGAATCCGGCAATCGATTCGCTATACTCTGTAAATGTATAATTTTATCCACTTCTTGTTCACACACTTTAGTACGTACGTGGATCCATATGAGATAATAATGAAGCATTCCACGTAATTTCTTTGCTCTTTTCTCCACCTAAAGTTGGGAATAGATTTTTATCAAAATGACAATCAGCAAACCTTGCTGTAAAGAAATCTCCCGTTGTTGGTTCAAGGTACTTAAGTATCGATGTAGAATCAAAACCAACATAAATTCCCAATCTCCTTTGTGGACCCATTTTTGTACGTTGTGGTGGAGCAATGGGTACATAAACTGCACATCCAAAAATTCTCAAATGAGATATATTTGGCTCTTTACCAATCACAAGTTGTAATGGGGATTGTTTGTGATAAGCGGTTGGTCTTATCCTAACCAACGCCGCTGCATGTAAAATAGCATGTCCCCAGACAGATGATGGCAGTTTAGACTTCATTAATAATGGTCTAGCGATTATTTGTAATCGCTTTATCAAAGATTCAGCAAGACCATTTTGTATGTGAACATGAGCCACTGAATGCTCAATTTCAATCCCAATTGACATGCAATAGTCACTAAATGTTTGGGATGTAAATTCTCCTACATTATCAAGTCTTATTTTCTTGATTGTATAATCCGAAAACTGAGCTCGTAACCGGATAATTTGTGCAAGGAGTTTAGCAAAAGCTGTATTTCTTGTCGATAAAAGACTTACATGTGACCATCTTGTTGATGCATCTATTAGCACCATAAAATATCGAAATGGTCCACACGGTGGAACTATTGGTCCACATATATCTCCTTGTATTCTTTCTAAGAACATTGGAGACTCATTCTCAAGTTTACTCTTGGAAGGCCTGATTATTAATTTACCAAGTGAACAACTAGTACAATTGAAATCATTCGATCTGAGAATTTTCACATTCTTCAGTGAAGGTCCATTTGAACTTTCAACAATTCTATGCACCATCACATTTCCCGGATGACCCAAACGGTCATGCCATAATGTGAACATCCTTTTATCATCCAACTTTTCAGATGTTACATTTACTTCTATCGGACTTATATATGTATAATATAGTCCAGAAGAATAAGCTAGCAGCTTTTCTAGGATGTTCTTCTTGCCATTTCTATATCCAGTGATACATAGATATTCTTTTCCACCTTGATTCATGGTTTCCATATGAAACCCATTCAGACGCATATCTCTGAAACTCAACAAGTTTCTACGAGATTTACTTGAATATAATGTGTCATTTATAATCAGTTTTGTCCCTTCAGGGAGCAAAATACAAGCTCTTCCAAAACCTTCTATCATCTTTGCCACACCGGATATTGTTCTGACATTTGCCTCAATTAATGTCAATTTTGTGAAGTATTCTCTACTTCTCAAGATGGTGTGGGTAGTGGCACTATCTACCAAACATTGATCTTTGCCACTGGGTTTAACTTCACTTATATTCATATCTTCAATATAAAAAGAGATATAATTAAAACTTTAATACATTTTTATTCATTAATAATATATAACAAGTACATTAAAAGTAATGCAGAAAGTAAACACACTGCGATATGTTACAGGAAATAAACACATTGCGATATGTTACAAAAGTAAATTGCATGGAGATAAAAATATTAATATTTAATAGTTCATAGTATCACTAAGTCCAAAATCTCCATCTCCGTCAGGAGTATTTGCGAAGAAACCAGAGATGTCCAGATCGGGCTCAGGTGGAGTATTATTGACAAAATTACTCTCCAACTTCATTCCTTTGTTCTTGGATGTCTGATACACCTCAACCAAATGTTTAGCTGTGCGACATACCTTCGCCCAGTGGCCTGTCATGCCACATCTGTAACATGGAGATTTGGATTTCTGAGTAGATCCCGATGGATCTTTTCGGACCATCAGCTTATCATTCCCCTTTGAAGAGGATGCTTCGGGAGCTTTGTGCCACTGATTAGTAGCAAAGCTTCTACCTCGACCACGACCACTTCCACGACCTCGACCTCTACCGCGATTATTCCCATCTACACGGTTATTCGTATTCCAGCCACCATCTCCCTGAGATGTAAATTGACCTGGGAACATTCCATGTGCTGCATTCGTCTCAGTATATGGAGCAGCACCAGTAGGCCTTAGGTTGTGGTTCTTCATCAGAAGTTCATTATTTTTCTCAGCCACAAGTAATACTGATATCAAATCAGAATACTTTGTAAAACCCCTCTCTTTATATTGTTGTTGCAACAGCACATTTGATGCGTGCATTGCAGAGAAGGTTTTATCGAGCATATTTTCTTCAGAGATTTTCTGCCCACATAAACGTAACTGGGACGTGATCCTGAATAAGGCAGAATTAAAATCACTGACATACTTAAAATCCTGGAACCTCAGATTGCTCCAATCATATGTGGTGTTTAGGAGTAAAACTTTCTCCTGATGCCCATATCTCTGACTTAAGTTCTCCCATAACTCTTTAGGATCTTCCACCAGCAAGTATTCAGACTTAAGGCTTTCATTCACATGATGGCACAAAAATATAATCGCCTTTGCCTTATCTTGCGGAGAAGTATCATTATTTTCAGAGATAGTTTCCAGTAGGCCATGAGCTTGGAGGTGAGACAGTGAATCAACCCTCCATTCAAGATATCTCTGGCCCGATAAGTCGAGAATATCAAATTCCCGCTTTGGAAGATTTGCCATTGAATTAACTACAAATAAAATCATATGAATTAATATTGACATAATTAATTATCATATAAATTTAATTTATAGGTTAAGATGACATATATTATATCTCATTACTATATATGTAAATGCTTTAAACAAATATAATAATATTATATATACATACATACATGGATTATATATATTATATACATGCATGTGTTCATATGGTAATGGTATATATATATATAGCATATAGCATATGTTGCGTGTAGAATTGATAGAACAGGCCGGCTATCTAGTATGTAGGAAAGTGAAGTACGTGATGTGATTATGATAGGTGATGTAAAATGGGAAGTGAACATTCTACCGATTGACAACACACTAGTCCTTTAAAATTTTAAACCGTGTATCATCACTTGCAATATATATGTTCAAGCTTTCTTCAAAGCACTCTCATTTTCTTATAGTATATACCAACCTCCAAATAAAAAACTCTCTTTTGGAAAAAACGACCAAGACATCAAAATTTTTAGTAGAAAAATTTTCCCATCATCAAGTATGAGGTATTTGAAGATCATCAAAGAAGTGAAGAACAAGGGTATATTAAGCATGGATTTCCAAGTTCAAGAGAAAATTATGGGTGGAAAAACATCTTCAAAATTTTACATCTTCCACCTTTGTCTACCCTATCCTCATATTTCCCTTCTCACTTTTTTTTTAAATCACCACCACTCCTTCCATTTTTACTAACATCCCATCTCTCTACAAACCTTTTCTTCTTTAAATTACTATCACTCCTTTTACTTTTACAATTATCTCATCTTCATCATCATCCACCTCATCTCTTCCGACCTCCTACAAACCACAATGAACTCCTCCTACAAACCACATCATCCACCTCGATCTTGAGAGACTTATTAGCATGACAATAATCTATGCGGTTATATTCATTCTGTTATTTTGGTGGAGGTTTGTTGGGATCTAAGAAGAAATCAAATCCGGTGATTTTGGTGAAGATCCGACGGAGAGGTAAGAAGAAATCGGTTTTATAGTTTAAAACTTGTATTAGTTTTCAAGTTTAGACCGATTTGGTTGTAAATCCGTTTGGATCTAATAAAATACCGGGTTTATGTCTCATATCTTGTATGGATATTTTCCTTCTTGCTTGCTACTATTTCGTAGAACATAACCGAACCATATAAATGGTGATTTGTATTCTACGAGTTGAAAACTTTGATTTTCAGAAGAAGATTCAAAGCTTTACGAGTTTCTGTTGTAGAAGATCCCTTAATTAAGGGCAACTAGAGAGCATACTTCTCATAATCGGTTTCTTTACGAAAATAATTAAGCAAATCGGTAGATTTTGAATTTCTACCTTGTATTTGTTGCCTTACTCAGTTGGATCTGAAGAACACTCGTGCTTGATAACGTATTGTAAGATTGATCAAAACGCTCTGATTGTATTAATTGTATTCTCAAGTGTATCTAATTAACGAGCGGGTACATCGCCTTTTATAGGCAAGAGTGGCCTAATATGATGAAAGATTTATTATAAGGAAAATAACTAAGCAAATCGGTAGAAGACCGTAAGGGTCGTAATACAAAGAGCTGCAACAGTTCTTTTGTTAACTCTGTTTAAAATGGGTGGGAAATGGCCTTAAAATAGGAACATGAAGAAGAAAGTCTAGCGGAAGGAGTAAGAGTAAAAAAGAATCACAAAGTAAGTAGGAAAAATGTGAGATGGGGAAAACCGGCCCCATAAAACTAAATTTTGATGGGGCAGCTGGCGGAATAGGGGAAGCCGATGCAGGATTTATTATAAGGAATTCAGAAGGGGATGTCATCAATATAGGATACAAGGATGTAGAGGGTAAAAATCCCCTTATAGCAGAAACAATTGCTCTTAGAGAAGGAGTATTGTATGCAAGAGCAAAAAATTACTATAAATTAGTAGTTGAAGGGGATTCACTAACTATCAAAATTAAATAATCTCAAAACAAATGGTACTTGCCTATGGGAAATTGAATTGCTTATGGGAGATATCAAAGGACTACTTCGGTTTTTTCAAGATATCTCCTTTTCCTTTGTGCCCCGTGAGGGTAATAGGGCGGCTGACAAGGTTGCACACCTTGATCGCCTTGTTAACGGGTCGGGGCATGAAATACACCCAGATCTTCTTGATCTCATCCGTCGGAATGCTCTCGGTTAGGTTTTCCAATCGAATTCTTACTTAATCAAAAACAAAATGAGTATATTACCTTCAATTTTAGTTAAATACGAGTATGAAATATTTTTACCAAAGTTACTTATTTTTGTATAAAAAAACAAGTTGAAGAAAATTTATTAAAATTTACAATGGAGAACTATGAGTATATTATAGTCAAAATTTATCCCCTCCTTCATTATTTTGTTTTTCTATTACTAATGGAATATGTTTTGGTTAATTGCTAATATATAGTAATATATCCTAATATGAAACAAAAGAAACTATACATTTGATAATCTTTTAATTCAATTCGTCCATTTGTACAGCGAATGAAAATGGCTAGAATATAAGCTTAGAGGAAGGGGGAAGGAAATGCTTAGAATATACTAATGGATACACTTATTTTGACTAAAATTAGATGATCGAAATGTGGGAAAATGTAACAAATTTTGTATGAAAAATAATAAGAGGGTATTTTTTTTGACAAGATTTATAAAGGTAATTATTGTATTTCTTAACCCAAAAACAAACATAAGGCACGTTGTTAAATGAAAATATTTTTATAAACTATAATTGAAATAAAATAACAAACTAAAATTGGTTCCGTGCATAGCACGGGACAACAATCTAGTTTCATCTATTTTTGTGTACACTTACTAAAATTGTTCATGTAACAATTATTAGGGTTGCTCAGAATGTGGTCCGGATCGAAACCGAACCGAAAAAGTCGGTTTCGGGTCGGCCTGATATTTTTCGGTTCGATCTTCGGTCCTGCAAATTCCTAAATTTGGTTTCAGACCAAAAACCGTAACCGAACCGAAAAATTCGGTTTTCGCACGAAAAAAACGATTTTTTTAATTACCCTTATATCCTTAATCTGCCTTAGTAACACTACAGGCCTACAGTGTCTCCCTTCTTCTTTCTATTCTGCTTTTCCTCCCTCCCGAGTGTGTCCCGTTGTCGCCAGATCTCATTGCTTCACCTAACACACGCGTCTCTTCTCCTCGCTGAACACAGGCGCCTCTCCTCCTCACTGGTCGTAGCCCGTCGCCGCCAGATCTCACAATGGCAGTAGCCAGCAGCGAATTTGTTTCAAAAAATTTGCCTTTTCCTTGATTCCTCTTTGGCAACGCTTCAATGGCAGCTCAATTTCCGATTAATCCTAGATTCCCTCACTGAAGTTGAAGGTCATCAAATCTGATCGAACAATGTCTCATTCTACGCTTTCTCGGTGGCAAAGACAAAGCACATCGGCTTTTGAAACTCAAATGTCTATCCCTTGATCTCCTTCTGATTTTTAGGGTTGTAGTTGTAAAATTAGATTTTGGCTTGTAGTTATGGCTGAATTAGTGACGGAAACCAGGGGCGGAGTCAGAAAAAATCTAGGGGGGGCTCAACTATATTTTCGAGTTTTTTTTTAAAGATATATATAAGATACAATCTTTGTTGTAAAAATATAGTAGAAAACACATTAAATTTATGAGTTAAATTGTTATTTTAAGTGTAAAAACCTAAAAGAATGAAAAAAAATCAATAAATGAAGCTATAGGGAATTGAACTCTAGACCTCATTGCTCATGTTCCCACCCTCATACCAACTAAGCTAAGCACTCTTATTGATCTTTTATTCTTTTTAATTGTTTTTACCCCTTAAATTATTAAAAATTACAAAAAAAACACATATTTTTAATTTTTTTTTTAGGTTTTCCTCCGGCTCGGGGGGGGGGGGGCTCGAGCCACCGCATGCCCCCCCTCCCTCTGCCCCTGACGGAAACGGATAATTACGGGTGTTAGGGTTGCATGTTTTTTGTTTTTCCGAGCAGACAAACACTACAGGGCAGTTTGGTTTTTTCGGGCCAAAAACTGAAAAAACTGTAACTAAAGGTTCGATGCTCGGGTCGGGCTTTGGTCCCCTCCTCCCAAAAAATCGGGTCGTTGGTTTCGGCCCGACCTGTTCTGGTCGGTTCAGTTTGGGTCGGGCCCGGCCCATTGCGCCAACCTAACAATTATTAAGATATTAAGTATAATTTTTTTTAAAGAATGAAAAAGTTGGCTAATAATTAGAATTATAAATGCATTTTTATTTGTTTTCTAAAAAAATGTGCAAATTTTTAAAATTATATATATACGCCTTCCATTAATTAAAACTTGTTATTTTAGAAAGTAAATCTTACTCAGAAAAACATGTCACTTTAGGTATTTTGTCATCTACTTTACAAAATTGCCTTTGCAATGATTTGTTAATTGTTAGTTGTATTTTTTGAGAAAGTAAAAAAAGTAGAGTAATAATTAGGGTTATAAGTGTATTTTTACTTGTTTTCTTAATAAGTGTGTAGATTTCTAAAATGACAAGTTTTGATTAACGGAGAGAGTATATTTTAATCAATGGATGAAGCATTTGATACTTTATATAATATTGGTTCAATGACAAATAATAATGATACTAATAGTAATTATATAAAAAAATATAATATTATATTATCAATTAATTTTGTTGTTGTTGTTGTTTTTTTTTTTTTTTTTTTGACGCTGGATAAAGATTAGGTTGGGTCGGCCGCAGCAGAGGCCCTTCCTAGCGCATCCTTCCGGACGAGAACATGCAGTTCTGGATCATCCTCACAGCTGACGTCGGCAGGGGATGCATGGGCACTACGAGCGAGATAGTCGGCCACAGCATTAGATTCCCTGAAAATATGACGAATAGCAACATAAGTAAAGGACGAGATATCTGACAAAATATCCGCTTGTAGCATCTCGATTGTCCAAGGGCATTTCCAATCCCTCAGTAGAGCCTTTATAACCAGTAAGTTGTCCCCTTCGATCAGAAGTTTTGAAATCTTTAACGACTTAGCACACAGAATACCCATTTTGAGGCCAAGGTTTTCGGCATAAACCACTGAGATGTTTGTACAAATGGACCGGCCAAGAGCGACAACGTCACCGGCCGAGTCACGGATGACGTATCTGTATGATGCTGAACCACCTGGGATAACCGAACCATCAAAATTAAGCTTATAGCAATTTATGGGTGGTTTATCCCACTTCCCAGAACGATGGTGAGACCCGTTTGGAATAACACCAGCCCTATGGGCCGAGTGGTTTATACTACCAGCAACACGATGAGCAGAGGGAATCGTACAAGTAGGATCGTCCTCCAGAACCTTAGATTGTTTCCAACAATGGGTACTAGTACTGTGGAACAGTAGGATTTCGTTAAGAGTTACCTTGTTCGTATGGTTGAAAACGATTTGGTTTCTAAAGAACCACAATGCCCACCACGCTGAGGCAAGATCAGCAAACATAGTGTTTCCGATTGCTTGTTTGATGTCATTCAGTGGAAGCACCGAGCCCATACCTATGTTTACAGCTATATGCCTTGGAAGACGAATTCGTAAAGCTTGAAGAAGTTCCTTAGCCATGGGGCAGTGAAGAAAAAGGTGGTGTACCGATTCGTTAGTGTTACCACAGTAAGCACAGCCTGAAGGCACAGCCACATGCGACTTTTGCAGTCGTAGTTTAGTCGGAAGACCATCGCGAGAGATTTTCCATAGAAAGTGTCGAACTTTAGGGGGCACGTCGAGATTCCAAATCCAACCGCAATCGAAATCTGTCATCCCAACATGTTCTGATAGAAAAGAGTTAGCAGAACCGGTTGAAAACCATCCATTCTTGCTAGGTCCCCAATACAGACGATCCGTGATCGGATTGTTAGGCAAAATTATCCCCATGATATGGTCAATGTCTTCCCTTGTTAAAATATTTGTTAAGGAGGCGTTTAGTAAAGGCCTATTCCACTGACGTTCATTGTTGATGAAGTGAGCAACCCTAACCCCTTTGAGTGATTCAGGAATCGGATTGATAAGTTTGGAATCCAACGGTTTTAGGAAGGCCCAGTTATGGCTCCAAAAGTCAATTGTTTCGCCATTTCCGACATTCCACTGAAGAGCAGTTAGAAACTGAGGTTTGATAGACATAAGCCGAGACCACTGCCAAGAGGATTGACTCTTTTTACTGTAACTGAACAGATCGTGCCCTTTAAGATATTTTTGTGATACTACACGGACCCAGATGTTGTCTGGTTCAGATATGATTTTCCAAAGCAGTTTCATCTGAAGCGCAATGTTCATAGATTCTGCTTTATGGATTCCCAACCCACCTTTCATCGTGTCTGAGCAAATTTTGTCCCAACTGATAAGAGGATGCGCTTTGGAGGTTTTATTCCAAAAGAATTGTCTATATACTTTGTCTAGCTCATGAAGAATATGTGAAGGAAGTAAAAAAGCTTGCATAAGGAAAATCGGTTTGGCACTGAGATTCGCTTTGATAAGTACCCGACGCCCTTCAGCAGAAAGGTTCGAAGCTTTCCATTTGGTTAATTGACTTTTTGTCTTAAGTACCACGTCAGCGAATGTGTCCCTATTGGTCTTACCATTTACTACTGGGCAGCCTAAATATTTGTCGAAATTATTTGCCTGTGGAATGCCAAGCACAGCAGTTGTAGCCGTAATGGCTGTTGGAGTCGTGTTGGGCGAGGCTTGGAAGCTTGACTTGTGAAGATTGACCTTTTGTTCTGAAATGAGACAGTATCTGTTTAAAATGGAAAGCACAGTAGTGCAGGCTGAATGTGATGCTTTACAGAAGATAAGGATATCATCTGCAAAAGCAAGGAATGGAATTTTGATACCCGACCGACCGAAAGTGATACCCAAATCCTTGTTGGCCAACCCTTGATGGTGCAAAGTGCGTGCTAACACCTCAGAAGCTAAAATGAATAGAAAAGGGGATAGGGGGTCTCCTTGTCTTAAACCTCTAGTCGGTTCAATTACAGTGGTCGGTTCGTCATTGACGAGGACCGAGTAGGAAACTGTTGAAACACATTCCTTTATTTGGCCGATAAAGAGGTCGTCAAACCCAAATTTTGATAGTACTTGGAACAGAAAAGGCCATTCGATCCGGTCGTATGCCTTCTCCATATCTAACTTGAGAGCAACCATACCCGTTTTGCCTTTCTTTAGCCGAAACGAGTGCAAAGCTTCGTGAGCAATGAGAATATTATCCTGGATCGATCTCCCTTTAGTAAAGGCTCCCTGTAGAGGGTGTATTAGCTTGTCAAATATTTTGGTTAATCTTGTAGAAATAACCTTTGCTATGATTTTATAAATTGTAGAACATAGACTGATGGGTCTGTAGTGGTTAACCGTAGTCGGATCATCAGATTTTGGTAGTAGAGTAATGAACGTATGGTTAATCTGACGCAGTAGCCTGCCACTGGTGAAGAAAGCCTTGACTGCTTTAATTACAGAAGGGCCGACCGTAGGCCAGAACTTTTGGTAGAAACCAGCTGGAAATCCATCCGGCCCAGGTGCCTTGTCCGGGCTCATTGAAAAGACTGCTGCTTTTATTTCGTTGTTGGTGACAGGAGCTATGAGCATTGCATTATCTGCTAGTGATACCAAGGACGGGATGACCGCTAAGTAATTTTTTTGTTGTTGTTGTTCACATAAATGAATTATCTTCTTCGTGCAATGACAGATCCGGAATTTATTTTAGAAGGGGGCTAAAAAAAATTCACGTATGAAATGTTTTTTTTGTTTAAATATATTAGAAAAACTTTCAATTTGTGATTTAAATAGCCACTTTTATTGAAAAAATTTAAAGAAAACAAAAAATAAAAAATGAGAATTATTTTTACATCTATATATAGAAAAAAAAGTTTTTGTTAAAAAATATTGGAGAGTATCTTAAATTTGTTATTTAATTAGACGTTTCAAGTAGAAGAAATGAGGAAAACTAAAAATTTAAAAAAAAATGAGGCTAATGAGATTTGAACTCATGACCTCAAACTAATAAATATTTTTCCTTACTTTTTTTTATTAGGAAAAAAATTCGAGGTCAGACAAGCCTGAACCTCGAGGGCCGACAAGTCGGCAGACGGGTAACCGTCTAAACAAAACATAAAAATACAAAGAGGTGCAAAGTACACGCCAGAACTCTACAAAGGTGAAACAAAACACAACTAGACGAAAGACGAAGCCAAGCACAACTCTAAAGCAGCACCGTATGCTAGCAGTACATCATGAGTCACATGTGGGCAGTGAAGATGAGCTTCCAAGGAACCATTCTTCCAGAGAAAGGAGACGCCTCGATACACACTGCCCCGAGCCTAGTCTATCCCGACTCCGACTGCCAGAACCCCATCAAACGGAGAAGAAAGTCCCGTCAAGCCAAACGTAGAGTCACCCAACGCCAGAATCGAACTCACCAAAAACTCAAATGGGGAAACGCAGACCCCACTAGGAGTTATTTATTTCAATGATTTATTATAATTCACTAATTATAAATTTATTTAATTTATCCCAATTTTTCTATGGGTCAGCTTACCTTGGGCCCAAAGGAAAGGCCATGGACATTAGATCCGGGCCCAAGAAACCAATCTATCTATCTATTAATATTACTAATTCTGCTAGCATTTTGCTGACGTGTCACACCCAGAATTAAAGTTGATTTTTTTTTATTCAATTGATATTTTCTTATTGATCAATATTATTGTTGAAATTTTAAAATATCTATTTCCTATTTTAAATATATTTATTTCCTATTTTAAATATATTTGTTTAGCCTTTTTTTCGATTTCACCCTTTTTTTGGTAGTTTGCCTTTGGATTGAGGAAGGAATTCTGGATTAAAGTTTATTAATATAGTTTGATAATTTGGTTCCTGAAAAAATAATAAAATGAATATATATTACATGTGTGTCGATATCATTTCTTATATATTATTTTATTTCTTTTGTATAATTACCCACTCTTTTCAGTTTTTTAATTATATGATAGCTTAAATTTTCTTTTTTTAGTTTGTCCTAATGATAATAATTATATATGTATTTCGAATGATATTAGATGGTGTGTTTGAGTTTTATTATTACTTTACCTTTTGAAATTATATTTTAAAATTTCTATTGTATCTCTTTGCAACTAATTTATAAATTAAAAAAAATATGCATATTTTGCTGTAAAAAAATATATATTAATATAGTATTAAATAGATATGTACAATGATTTTCAAATTGAAATGGATCAAAATCTCGTGACTTCAAGGCACGGGCACTACACTAGTGTAACCCTAAATAAAAATGAAACTAGTAAATAACCGACCAATCACACACGGCAAAGGAGATTGCTGCCTCACCGGCGACCACCAAGGGAGGGCCGGGATTTACATCCGCACGACACCCGGGCCAGGGCATTGGCGCAGGCGGAGAGAAAGAGCCGCCGTAGAGGAGTGACGATGTGAGGGGGTGACGGTGTGACAGAGGATCACTGAAGCGTAGGAGGAGGAGACTTCTCCGGAGAACATGAAACCCATATAAGCCGCGAGGAGCACGAATCAGAGGGCCGAGGAGGGAAAACAGAGAAGCGATGCCGCCGATGACCGCAAGAGGGGTCAATAGCAGAGCAGAAGCAGCTCCGAGCAACCCAGCGGCGGGGGGAGGAAGCAAGAGGGAGACGATCGAAACTGCCAAGAGGAGACCATAAGGATACAACCCCAAAAAAGAAGGTTTTCCGAATTAAAGAGTAAACACAGAGAGCAAACCAACAAAGAAAGATTTACTGACAAACCCCTAGAAATCAATTTCAAAACTCACGTAGAGGAGGTACGAAAGGAGATTCGAGATTTAGAGAGTAGCAATGGAAACAATCACTCAATCGACAGAGACAGAGATGAAAGAAGCCCAGCGAAACAAGAGCCTCAATTAGCACCGTCAACTCCCACCGACGAGGAGCACCTCAGTCGAGAAGAAGATCCGACCTCCGAAGAGGGGTTAATGGCCTCCGAAGAGGGTCTGATTGCCTCCAAAGAGGGGCTAATTGACTCCGAAGCGGGGTGAGGAACTTCGAAGAGGAGTTTTCGAACCCACCGGCTGAAGGAAATCGGGCAAGGCGATGGCTCTCTCTCTAGAGGTTAGAGAGAGGGGAGAGCGTTTCTTTATGTGATAAATAATATATGGTAAATCTTTTTCCTTCCCATCGAAGTTATGTTGTCCTTATAATTCATTTCTTCTTTTTCGCTCTTTTATATAAAAATTTACTAAAAATACCAAAAAAAGGCTCGATGTATTTTTTACGTTTTTTAATTTCCGGGTGAAGGGCTTCAGCTGTAAAGGCTCGGATTTTACGATCTTAATTTTCGGATAAAGGAAATTAAAAATAAAATTTAATTGTATTTAATTCGGATTTTAAAAATCTAATTAATCAATAAAACATGTTTCAAAAATTTATTTCCGAGTAATTTTAAATTGGGATTTTTTTGGACCACACGTGACTTGTTTTTTTCCCCTCCTTCCACCCAATTTCAATCAATGGATCACCCTTCCTCTCACCCTTCCTCTCTAGTAGACAGTAGCTTTCTCAAGCAACCCATTTTCCATTTTGGCAAAGCCACCCTCTCCCATCTCCTTCCTCTTACCTTTCTTGTTTCATGTTTTTGGAAAAATGTCAAGCTTCACTCCCTCCTCTGTCCCAATACAGCTAGCATAGCTAATCCCCTCCTTTGTTTGACTATTTCAGAAGCACCATTTCCATTTTTTTGCAGAGAGGCCAAACAGCTCTTGTCCTTGCTTTGCACCCCACGCTATTACAGGCCCTCCCTCCTACTGCAAGGTTCAGAAACCCATCTCTTCTCCTTTCCTTGTAATCTGAATGTATCACTCCTCCAACACACATAAAACTCCCTTTCCACCTCCTCTTTGATTTTCCAATAGTCCTTACTCACACCCACACAAACACTCCCTACCTCCTTTCACCGTCACCACCAGCAACCACCACTACGCCACCCCTCCACCAACACCGTCACCACTACCACGAGCCGCTCCCGTCTCTTCTTCCCCTTCATTTCCCCGGCAGCAGCACGAACACCCCCCTTCGCTAGTTCGCTCCCCTGTTCCGCATCCAAGGCCGAGTCCGAGCCGCTCCCACCTTCCGCCACTCTCGTCCGAGCAACAACAACTTCCTCTTTCCTCCTCTGGCGAGCAAAAGCAGTGAGCAGCCCACCGCCGAGCCCTATGTCCCTTGTCGTCCGTCGAAACCTCCGGTAAGACCTCGATCTCCGTTTTTCGACTCAAAAACCAAGGAAGGGTTCCACCTTTAACCCTCAATCCTTCGTCTAGGCGGAGATCTCTCCGATTCCGTCCCCGGCGAGCCCCAATCGATCCTCGACGGCGTTTGCCGGCGAGTCGACGCCCTCGGTGAGCCCTCTCCCTTCTCCTTCTTCCCTTCCTTGATGTCGTGTGTGTATCGGTGTCGTTGGTGTTGTGGCCGGAGTCGGGAATCGCCGCCGGCGAGCCTCCCCGCTCCTCCTCTTCTTCTTCCATCGGGCGTCGGGTCTCCCTCCGTTCTCTTGTTCTTTCAATTAGCAAGGAAGAAGATTAAGTTGTGGGTCCCCTCACCATGCCACATATCTTGACACATCAGCTGGGACCTATCTTTTTAAACTACTGCTTCCGGTTCTATAGAATTAGAAATGGGGGAGGGATGATTTTGGGCCTAATTCTACGGGCTGAGATTTTGTCTTCAAAAGAAAAGAAAAAGGCTGGCCCATTCTTTCAAATTTAGTTCCATTTGGGGTTTTCCAAACAAGGGAGCTCGGTTTTGGCATTAATAAAATAGAGGGGTAAGTTTGTAATTTTTATAAAATAAGGACAATATGTAATTCATAAAAGGAATGATTTTATTAAATAAAATTGGTTGAGATTTTAAAGGATTTAAAAATATTTTATGAAAGTGTTAGAAAGAAAATGGTATTTAAAACATTATATAATATCATTGGGATTAAAATATAGGATATTATTTTGAGATTAAGATATAAAATATTATTATTCAGGTTAAAAGATATAATATGGTGATTTAAGATATAAAATTATGAGACTTGGAGATTTAAAGAGGCATTATCAGATTTAAAAAGGGATTTGACGAACATTTTCCAAGGTTGGGATTTTCAACTAGTTTTTATTCGGATTTTGAAGCGCTTTCGGGACTAACTTGGGAATTATGTGCTCGATGACTAACTAGCATGACTGATGTGAATGATTGTCTAATATCATGAATTGTGATGACTAATAGCATGTTGAAATGTTAAGATTGTGTACTGTTAACCTATGCGTTGAGATATGACGAATATGATGCACTTGAGCTATATGATATGCAAATACATGGTGAGGAATATATGAATGTGGCAATGCGATGAATGGTTGAACTTGAAGAAATGATGTATGCCTTGAGTGCTTGAATGATTAGACGTAGACTTATATATGTGTGTTTTGATATGTATCTAGGTGATGCTTTGTGATTATGAATGATGTATGCTGGATCTTCTATTATGCTGTTCTGCATAGCCAGGTAAGTCTCTTCGGAGCTTACTCAGATTGAATAGAGCTATTCCCTGCTTTAGGTGCATGATATACTAGGTGCTTGCATTCATGATCATCATGCCATGTAGTACCATGCTAGGTTGCATCGATCGTTGAGCATTCTATTTCTCTATGTGTATGCAAACAGAACGGCCGTTATCTGTGAAGTAACTAGAGTCATTGCTAGGGTTATAGGACGACCTAGTCTCATCGGGTCCCGTCCTGAGTCAATCGAGTCATGAACTTCCTTATATTATGAGATGCTTGCGGGCTTTATTGTGGAGTGGATTGGGCATGCGTGCCGCCCGATTATGAATGAATGCATTCACGAGCTGGCCAGTCTCCGCCCTATCGGAAGGGGGTGGAGGTAGGAGAGGGATATACCACTTGGTATTCTGTGCTAAGGCCTTATTATTATTATGCACTTGATCTTAGGAGCATGTTAGTGTGTTAATATTCCGCCATGCATCTAGAAGCATCTTTATTAGGAATAGCGTATATGTGTGCTTATGGTTGGGATGCAGAGCTAAAGTGGGCATCGATCTGATCCCGCCCCATATCAATTTTTTTAGGTATTATTTATGTTCATCCTATCGGTGATCTTTGCTTATTGCGCAGGTCATTTTATCGGCGGAGAGTGAGCGCTGGAGTTATTGACTTCACCAGACTCTGATTATATTTTTTTGGATTTACACTTTAGACTCCGTTTTGACCCGGCTCTGTCGTGGCACCCTCTTGTATTATACTTGTTTTCGCTATTCACATGATTACTGATTTCCACGCTTAGACTTACGACAGGTACAGGGGACTTCCCCGGGGATTCCAACGATCCCTTCGATTTTGGGTATGAAATCCCACTTTGAAAACATTAAAGTAGGTTTTGAAACCTTTAACCTGTACTCGGGGCGCAAGGTCCTAACGAGGGGTTTAATCCCTCGAAATGTAACTCGGGAATCATAATCCCGGGCCGTTACAAAGGGGTATCAGAGCCGAGGTTTTGCAAACCGAGTATGATAGGTTGAATTGGTTTTGAAGATGGCCCAAGGTTTTCAAATGGTTTTCAAAGGTTTTAGAAAGGGCAAAATGAATTTAATATGGCTAACTCAAATGGACTAAATATGAACTTGACTCAATAAATCCGGTAATAAAAAAAAAAGGGAAACGAATGGGTAGTAAAGGCGCTAGACCATCCCTATTGGATGTAGTTGGGAACGGGTAGGCAAAATATAGCTTGTTCTTTTATAGGTGGACTTGAAGACTCCAAGGAACCCGAAGGTTGGAGTGACATGGGTTAGGAGGCCGTGAGGTATTTGCCCCTCCGGTCAGCCGTCCCTCGAAGGATGGCATAGATCGTCTCTGTGATTATATGCCTTATATCCAACTGGGCCCGAGGGCGATCCTCCTCGAAGAGGATCATATTAATCACGTTGATTGCTTCCATGCTGAGTGATATGGTGCTTAGGATAGAGAACTAATCAGAATGCCTTGACTTGAATCATGTGTTGAATAACTGTGCAAACAGGATAGCGGGGGAATACCTTGTTCTTATGTCATTGGAATTCCTGTCTTGTCGGAATAGCTCTTCCATAATTTAAACCTCTGATGATTTTGACTTCGTTAAGCGTCCCACCAAAACATTTAGGCATGTTAGCAAGGGTCGAAGAGCGTACGCTCTCCCTGTTTCGAGTCTTGCTTGATATCCCACCATCTATGCTTCTATCGAGTCTCGTACCTGAGGTTGGTGTCTCCCACGAGAAAATTTTGGTCGGTCAACTATCTACTTCCGAGGGTGCGTCGAATATGGGAAATTCATGAGTATTTTAGGGAGGGTGATTAACGAAACAATTCCGAGTTAGAAATGATTTGTCTTATGGAGCTATCCTTCTCGATTCATATACCGGTCAACCGTGTCTTTTACCACGAGAGTCTAAACACAAATTCTACCCTCTCTACTCGGAAACAGTGTGAATGTCCTTGTGTCATATCGAGCGAGCCATGCTAGCGTCCCACTGGGAAACGGGGTGATAAGTCGGTGAATGCTCTTAGAGAATTCTGTCGGTTACAGTAGTAGTCATTCTTGTGATTTCATGACATAGTATATTGATGTATTTCAGCATGACTTGCCTGATATCTTGCATGGCTTCTCTTGTGAGAAGATGTATGTGCCATATGAATGGAAGTTCCATGATCATTGTCTTCCCATGAATTAGGTCCATGATAGTGTGGTCAACCATCGTCGTATGTTTCATATATGAGATAATTGTCCTAGCATGCTGAATTAATCTAATCCAACCTTACTGACTGTGTACTTGCTTAATGAGTGTTGGTAGTATCATTTAGGATATATATATATCTCCTAATTATGGATCATCGTGCAATTGTGTGTCATACTTGTCATACTACATGTACATGATTGTATTTGACGTGATAGTTGCTTTGCCCAAATGACTTCACCATATCACCTGACATGATTATTAGAGTGCATCTTAATATGCTTATGTGTACACTTAAAGTGAGTAATGAATCGTATATGTGATATCCTATAATGCTCATTATGTCATATATAACTTATGCTGCATATGTCTATTGTCGGTTCGTGCATACATGATCTTAATATGTCAAGCATGATTAGTGCATGAGATGTTAAGTTTTTAGCCTGTTACGAGTGCATGTAAAGTTGATATGTGAACATGATGAATGAATAAGATGTTATTCCTGTTAATAGGTACATGCTAGTGGGGAATAATACGATTGAGATATTTTGTGATTGCTACGTGTTTGCTTCACGCACTTGTAACCTCATAGAATACCCTAAGGGCATTGTTGTAACTCTCGAGTTCACGTCTTGTTTTGAGTCTCGACATCTCTAGTCCTGGTCTAGGTCTGAATCCTTAAGGAAGTCGTGTTGTTCTCCCTTGCCCTCCCCTATCTTCGTGACTTCTAACCCCTCGCGATCCCCTTGATGGACATCGACATAGAAGAGAAAACAAGCGATCGAATGGCATCAGAGTGGCGCAACAGAAGCGTGGTGGGCCCATGGACCCTAGAATCGACGTCACCAAAGGACGAGCGCCTTTCGAAGATGGCGGTTGCAGACGTAATCCTCCTAGATGACTCAAAAAGTGACATTCTCTCCTATGCGAATTGAAATTGGTGTCGTGCGATAGGCTGGGAACTGACTAAATGAATGTGCGATGACTGATATGCTGAGCTGGTAGTGAATAATTGTCTGACTAACTTGTGTCTATGATGATGTGCCTTTATGCTTACGCGCACTGACCTGCTAGTAAATCGGTTATGAGTTATATAGGTGGTGGTGTTTCTTTCTTGTGTATGAGTCGAGGGATTCCTTGGTGAGACGGATCGGGAAATGGCAGGTAGATTGAGGTCTTCGAGTTGGTCATTGGTTGTGCGAGATGGAGTGCATGAAGGATGTGTTAGCTTGGGTAGAGTCGAGTG
The DNA here is from genome assembly GCA_037127255.1 of Persicaria tinctoria. Classification (NCBI taxonomy): domain Eukaryota; kingdom Viridiplantae; phylum Streptophyta; class Magnoliopsida; order Caryophyllales; family Polygonaceae; genus Persicaria; species Persicaria tinctoria. Next base: position 57,908,394 of record JBANSL010000007.1, on the reverse strand, counting down.
AGTTATGACTCATCGGAGATAGTGGTCAATGAGTATATTTGAGCTTCTAGGTAGGTCGTAGGCGAGGAGTAGAGTTAGCATGGCGAGATTTCGAGGGATAGGTCCTAGCAAGATGTGTCGGTAGGTCGTGGGTGTGTGGTGTGAGCACGTGGCATAGAAGGGTGGTTGGCTGAGGTCTAGACTAGTTCATTTGGGTGACCTTGAGAGTGGGTGTGAGTATAGGTAGCTAGTGTAGTTCTATAGGTGGGCAGCGTTGAGGATGATCGGTTAAGGGATGTCTAATAAATCGTGGAAATTGGGACTAGGTTGTATGTGTGGTGATTGGGAGCGATCTTGGTAAATGCTGAGGTTGAGGAATCGCTAAGGAAGAGTAGTATAAGGATGTTTGGGAAATTATCGATCTTGGGTATTAGGTTGTTCATATCAAGGATGTACGCGTGATGAGTATTTGGGGATTTTTTTTCGATACGATTGGTAGTGCTTGGAGAATTCATTAGTGAAGGAATTTCTAGATGCGTTGTTGGAGGATTTTAGGATAGGGAATGAATCGAGAGTTGTGAGTGGATGTTATTGTAGCTATTGAGGTATTTGAGGGCGTGAGATGAATCTCGGGGAAGGGCTGGCAGTTAGGCAAGAATGTCGTTGAGATTTCTCGTAAGATTGTGGGTTTGAGGTCGAGATAGGGAGATTTTGAGCATGAAGTTGGGGAATTGGCAAATCATAAGTATTGAGAACACTAGGGGAAGAATGTTTTAAAGAGTTGGCTAGGTTGCGATAAGTGGGAAACTCGGATGGGGATGATCTAGGGACTATACGGAAATGATGATCGGTAAAAGAGGGCTTGGGACGGTAAGGTGGAATGGTTAAGAAGTAGAAGCTTGAGGCAAGTTTGGAATATGAAGAGATGAGAAACTGGAGTAGGACGACATGAGGATTTCGAAAGGTTAAGGTTTATCAAGATTTAGGATGAGAAAATTTGGGAATATGCCGAGACGAGAATCTAGAATAGGTTGGCTGAGGAGTCATGGATGTTTAGGGTTCGTGAGATTCGGTATGGGACAAGTACGTAGATAGAATCAGTGGTTGGTCATTGAGGATAGGTGCGGATGATGAGGGTCTTGGTGATTCGTGGTTGGGAGTAGCACTAGATGGGTTTCCGTGTGAGAGTTGGTCGGGAGTGTCATGTGTGAGATGATATGTATGAGTTGGGTTCTTAGAGGTGGATGACTAGTGAGAGTGATTAGTGGTGCGGAAAGTGTGATGAGGTTAGCGAGGTGACTTGAGATGTCTCTTTGGGGAGATTAGGGTCAGGCAGAGGCTTGAGAGCCTATGAAGAGTAAGCGAGATTTTTAAGAAGCGTCTAGATTGATTGTGAGAGCGGTTCAATAGAGGACTTGAGATTTCTCTTAGAAGGTGAAGATTAGGACTTGAGATTGGGGCATTGAAGCAGAGTGATCCTTAGATGGCTTGATGGCATGAGGTTTGAGATACCTAGTAGTTGGATTGGATAATTGGCCTTGATTGCGGATTGTTGGGAGGCTAGAGGGTTTGTGTATGAGCGGGATGCAATGATAGTTAAAACTGGTATTGGATTGAGTTAGTGGACCTAGGTGAAGTCGATCTTAATGCAACGAATGATGGGTAGTGGTCGTGTCTTGTCATGATTGGTAGTTATAGACAGATTCTATTGAGGATGTGATCTAACGTGTGCTTTACTTGGGGGTCGAGTTTGGTGTGAGTTCTATGCTATAGATGATGATAATTCCTTGAAGTATCGTCATAGACAATAGTTAGCTGTTAGTACTAACAATAGTTATCCCTGAACTTGATGAAATGCTAGTGTACGGAAGTACTGGGTTGCCTCTAATGTGATGATGCTTGATAGTTAGCGTAAGTATGATGTGCTTATCTGACTGATATGATGTGCAACTCTTGTGGTATGATATGAGGAATTCTAATATGTGTGATGCTATGCTAGATCTAATATGGCATGTGACTACCCTGACATGAGTATGATCTGTTTATGAAGGCGTGATACGATTGTTATATGTTATATGATGTCGTGAACTGGAATTGCTAGGATGCTAGAACTGAATTGATGAAATGTGATTTTAACTTGGAACCTAGGAAGGAAATATGGGATTAGCCCTTAGAGGTGGATGAATCCGCCTCATGAGATTTAAACTTGCTTGACTAACATCGGTTTAAGGGATTTTGAATAATGTTTAAATGACTAACTTGGATTTTGGAAAATTTAACGCGATTGAGAATGTCAATGATTTTGAAACAAACCTTTCAAACTAAGGGACCCTTTTTGAAATTTTCTGACCGAGCTAGCATTACAACGCCCCACAAAGTGGATACAAGCATTTTATAGGGGCACTTATGGAGTGTTTGCTAAGACCTAGTGGAGGTGTTATAATGCTTTTTTAGTATGATATAACTGAGAAGTCGGGGTAAGAATGTGGTAAGGGCCCATATCACATTCTCGCTATGGCCTATCGGGGATATTATGATCATTACGACGATACTGTGAGAATCTCATAGGGGCCCTTATGAGGCAATTACGGGATCGATGGTGTGATCCTTGACTCACCTATTTCAAATTTCATCCTCTACTTTAGAATGATTTTAGTCTCGGGGAGGAGACTTATTTTTAGAGGTGGATGATGTAAAGGCTCGGATTTTACGATCTTAATTTTCGGATAAAGGAAATTAAAAATTAAATTTAATTGTATTTAATTCGGATTTTAAAAATCTAATTAATCAATAAAACATGTTTCAAAAATTTATTTCCGAGTAATTTTAAATTGGGATTTTTTTGGACCACACGTGACTTGTCTTTTTCCCCTCCTTCCACCCAATTTCAATCAATGGATCACCCTTCCTCTCACCCTTCCTCTCTAGTAGACAGTAGCTTTCTCAAGCAACCCATTTCCCATTTTGGCAAAGCCACCCTCTCCCATCTCCTTCCTCTTACCTTTCTTGTTTCATGTTTTTGGAAAAACGTCAAGCCTCACTCCCTCCTCTGTCCCAATACAGCTAGCATATCCAATCCCTTCCTTTGTTTGACTATTTCAGAAGCACCATTTCCATTTTTTTGCAGAGAGGCCAAACAGCTCTTGTCCTTGCTTTGCACCCCACGCTATTACAGGCCCTCCCTCCTACTGCAAGGTTCAGAAACCCATCTCTTCTCCTTTCCTTGTAATCTGAATGTATCACTCCTCCAACACACATAAAACTCCCTTTCTACCTCCTCTTTGATTTTCCAATAGTCCTTACTCACACCCACATAAACACTCCCTACCTCCTTTCACCGTCACCACCAGCAACCACCACTGCGCCACCCCTCCACCAACACCGTCACCACTACCCCGAGCCGCTCCCGTCTCTTCTTACCCTTCATTTCCCCGCCAGCAGCACGAACACCCCCCTTCGCTAGTTCGCTCCCTTGTTCCGCATCCAAGGCCGAGTCCGAGCCGTGTTGTGAACTGAATCTGCCATGTTTTACACTAACTTTTATATCGATTTCTGTATACATTGCATTCATTTGGGCTTATATAGTACATAATCTATGTAGTTTATGTTTATTTGCCAAATTATGGAATCTACACCAGTTTCTGTTTAAATCGCAGAATTCGAGGCATTTTACAACAATTCTACAGAAGGTCGGAAAAGCTCGGAAAACCACTACAGAAGTCCAAGGTCGAAGGAGCAACGGAACCAATCAAATCGAGGCAAAAACCCAGGCTACTCGATCTCGACCTAGACGAGCATGTCCGAGCACGACCTTGTCGACAGAGACTGATCGAGAAAGTCAGACCAACGCGGCTCCGGAGCCCTACTCGATCTCGAGGACCACTAGTCGAGATCGACGACACCTCAGCACCACGCACGGGGTTGACGAGAAGAAGAGCTGGTCGACAAGCCGAGGACGACCAGGCGGCACTCGCTGCCAGCGACTCGACTCGCTGCAGCGGACCACTCGCTGCCAGCGGGATGCACCAAGACCACCGAGAGCCATCTTCGACGAACCTTACTCGATCTCGACTACGCCTTGTCGAGGTCGACAACGCCCAGGAGCCTTGTCCGAGCCTTGCCGAGTAGAGCCACCCGAGGAGACCTAGTCGATGACTCAACCCTACTCGAGGTCGACTAGGGCTACTCGAGGTCGACGAGCACCGTGAGCCAGGACCGAGCCACATCGAGCACCAGCTAGCCGAGAAGTCCAGTCGACGAACAAGTCTTGTCGAGGTCGACGAGCCTTGGTCGAGGTCGAGTAGACCCAGTTTCGAGAAACGCTTCGTCGTGACAAGTCCTACTCGGTTTAGCTTTACTTGGGCATGAAGGAATCCAAGAATGGCCGAAGATCTATCCAAAGTTGATCAAAGTCTATCTATGGAAGGAGATCTATCAAAGACATGAAGACTTACCCTATTTAGTTTTATCTTTTCCTTTTAGATTTATTTCCATAAAACAATTTATTTATCCTTTGAAGTTTTAGATATAATTTTAGATAGAGATAGATATTTCTTTCCTAGAATAGCTAGGGAATGAAGGCTATAAATAAAGCCCATGGGGCTCAGTTTTAATCATAAAAATTCGGAGACAATTAGTTAGTTCCACATAAAAGTTTAGGAGTTCTAAGGTTTTTAGGGTTTTGGCTTTCTGCGAAAGTTGATTGCCGGGATTGTAAAGGCTTTTGAATATAGTTAATGCAAGTTTCTTTTTATACATCAAATTCTGTTATTGCAATGAGGCATGAGTAGTCCACCCACTTCTGGGGCTGGGGTGAGCCCGACGGTGGCCATGTGAGGCGATGCGATAAAGGTCAGATCTTTTTGTGCGATTCATCTTCTTTCCCTATGAGCATGATTCTTTTGCGAGAGTTGAAGGTGATCCTTGTTTGTATTATTGAAGCGAAAGTGATCTTAATGCAACTTGGATTAATTATGTGAAAAAGGGTTAGTAACAATTAGGGTTTATGCGAAAACCTCTATTTGCCTATTTGTTAATGACGAAAGTTATTTGATGGAAAGCATGATCTTTTGTGCCTTTATGTGTTACTTTGCATGGTTATCGTTGTAGTGTTGAAACCCTGGTTTTGGAAGTCTTTTAGCATATTGAATTTATTTCTGTCAAAAATCTGAGTTTTGGTTCGAAATCTGCAAATTTAAAGTTTCTGTCTTTTACTGTACTCGACATAGAGGAGACCTTCGTCGATCTCGAGTAAGCCGTGGTCGAGATTGAGTAGGGTTCGTCTTAGCCGAGTTGGTTTTCTTCTGTCTTTTGTCGATTTTCAGTTTCTGTTTGTGCTTTTCTTGTCGATCTCGAGTTGGTGTTGTCGAGATCGAGTACACTTGTCTTCGTCGAGTTGTTTTGTTTTCGATTTTGAAGTTGCTGTCTTTGCTAGCTGTGGTAGATCTCGAGTAGGAGTTTGTCGAGATCGACGAGCCCCTTTGTCTTTGCTTTTACTTGTTGCTTTGCTTTGTCTTTTCTGTCTTAGTTTAGATCTTTGCTTTTATTTGTTACTTTCTGCTTTTATTTCTTTGTTTCTTTGTTTCTGTGTTTCTGTCTTTCTGCTATTCTGCCTGTGAGAATTTACAGCTACCGGAGAACTGCTGACGTGCTTCCTCGTGGATTCGATCCTGACTATTCTCTTACTACAACGGGAGGAAGTCTTGTATTATTTGCTGAGACATGGAAGTCAGTCTGAACTTTATTTTATATTTATGTCATACTTGACCATCCTCCTGCAACAACAAATTGGCGCCGTTGCCGGGGAAGCTATCAATCGCGCCTTAGGTAGTCAGTTCTCACTGTTTCTTTGAGTTACTTTTCAGGTGTATGCGTCGTTCTGGTCAAACACCTGAGTTTGACAGCTTAGACGAACCGGAGCGCTACCTACATATCCACTCTAAACTCAAAAGGATCATGGCGGCCGCTGAGACACAGGAACAACTGATCGCTAGGCTTACCAGGGAATTGGCCGCAAAGGATACTGCTATCGCCGCAAAGGATGCTGCTATCGCCGCTGAGAGAGCAGCAAGGGAACAAGCACAAGCTGAGCTTGCCCAGTATCCAACCACGGCAGAGGACTACATGCACCCAACCCTCGTCGTGCCTGAATCGGCTATTCTCATCCCTGATAACTCTTTTGAAATTCGCACTCAATTTCTTATAGAGCTTAAAAATAATGCCTTTTATGGTAGATTTAATGAGTGTCCTCTTGAACATATTACAAACTTTTCTGACATGTGCCGTACTATTGCTGAAGGTACAACTCTGGAATATCTCAAGATGAAATCTTTTCGCTGGTCTCTCGTTGGGCCTGCACTGAAATGGCTGGAAGGGCTGAAAGCAAGATCACTCACAACCTCGGCCCAAGTAGAGCAAGAGTTTCTGAACAAATTCTTCCCACCTGCCAAAACAGCACATCTCCGCCAGAGAATCACCGCCTTCAAACAGAAGCAAGGGGAACCGCTGGCAAAGGCATGGGAGCGCTACAAGGAACTTCTGCGATCTTGCCCTACTCATGGATAGCCACCCTACGTCATTCAGGAGATCTTCTTCAACTCTCTTGATCAAGTCACTAAGGACAGAATCAACCATTATACTCGCTATGAGTATCTGACAATGCCGCCAAGTGACGCATGGGGTGTGCTAGAGAAGCTCACTAACTACGACAACAAGTATGGGTCTACTGCAACCTATGAGGAGAACTCATACGCCAGGCCAGCACCATCCATGCCCCTATATGAGCCACCTAAGGAGATTGATCCGGATGTTAGGGAGCAGTACTACAGAGACCAGAATAAGAAGCTCCTCAAGCAACTCAAGTACCTCTCTGTCAACCAGCCTTGTATTGAATGCAGATCGCAAAGGCACACCACTCCTGAGTGCCCACACACAGAGCAAGTCAAGCTGGCAGAGCACCATGAGGATGCAGCTTACGCAGGGGGTCCCAATCGCTACATGGGGGACCAAAGGTTTCAGCAACCACAATGGAACCAAGGTGTCCCTAGGAATCCCCCGCCCTACAGAGCTCCAGGACATCCGGAAAGGGAGCAGAAAAAGGATGATATACAGACAGTCCTGGAGGAAATACGGAGGAACCACTCAGAAACTAGGCAATCTTTCAACTCTGTCTATACTCAGATGCAAGGTGTCAACTCTAGGCTTGGGGAAATTGATATCTGAAGGAAATCAGTTGATACACAGATTGGTCAGCTAGCAGCAGGAATCCCCAGACAGGCAGGTGCGCTCCTTGGATCCTCAGAACCAAATCCTAAGGGAAAGACTGGACACATCGCTGCTATAAAACTCAGAAGCGGCCATCAACTACAAGAGCCAGAGGTCGGAAAGCAGCAGAACGACGAGGAACAGCAAGTCGATCTCGACAAGGGCCTGGTCGATCTCGACAAAGACCTACTCGACCTCGAGGAGAAAATTCCAGAATCTTCGTCTGCGCCGAACAGCAACTCGATTGCGCCCGACTTGGTCGATGTCGACAAGCCCCTGGTCGATGTCGAGGAGCCCCTGGTCGACATAGAGCAGCCTGCAGCACCTCCGACATCTGTTCTGGCTCCGACGCAGAAAAAGAAGCTGCCTTTCCCCACAAAATCTCTAAAGGACCCGGCCGAAAAGAAATTTCAGCGCTTCATCAAGATGCTTCAGAAACTCAACGTCACCATCCCCTTTACAGAAGCTCTCAATGAAATGCCATCCTATGTCAAGTTCATGAAGGAGATTCTAAGCAAAAAGCGATCAATGGCTGAAACCACAGAGGAGTGTAGCCACTTGGACATATTGGAGAAGAGGCCGGATCCAGGTAAGTTTGCTATAACTATTGGATTTGGTCCATACAAAATTAATGCCCTATGTGATCTTGGAGCTAGTGTGAGTATAATGCCTTTAACGATTTGGTCCAAGATTAAGATAGGTACCCTGGAGCCTGTGGATGCTAGACTTTACATGGCCAACAACACAGTGGTCATCCCAACAGGCATGGTGGACAATGTCCCAGTACAAGTAGGTAAATTCTTCGTCCCTGCTGATTTCTTAATAGTTGATATGCAAGAAGATCCTGCTTGTCCAATTATTCTAGGAAGACCATTCTTGGCGACGGTGGATGCCAACATAAGCGTTAGGAAAGGAGTGCTCACCTTCAACATCAGCGATGAGGTAATTGAGTATTCCTTTAATAAAACTGAAAGGCATACAGGTCCAATGGAAGAGGTCAAATCTATCTCAGCTGGCTACATCACCTGCGGCTGCGGGGAACCCAAGGTCAGGAATATGACCCCTGAGGAACTGGAAAAGAGGGACATGGAGGCCCAGGTGGAGAAGATCATGGCAATCCTTAAGGAGAACACAGAGAATCCAATCGACACAAACCAAGGTAAGTCGTTGTGGATTAATTATTTTTCGGATGCCTTGACAGGGACTAAGTATGGGGTCAAGATCGACCAGGGCTCCTCGACATCGAGTAGAACCCTAGTCGATCTCGACCAGACCAAGGAGACTCCCTCAGCACCAGCATCGTCGAGCAGCGAACCAGACAAGCCAGGCTCGTCGATCTCGACCACCCTTGTTGAGGTCGACCACCACTCGGCCAACCCGACTTCGCCTTCCTCGACGATGACAACACCGGAGCCAGAAGCCTCGTCGATCTCGATAAGCCTTGTCGAGATCGACCACCACCCGGCGCCACCAGAGCCTGCTTCATCGACGCTGCAGCCACCAGGAGCGGAGCCCTACTCGAGATCGAGTAGGCTACTCGAGGTCGACAAGCCTTCTTCGTCGACTTCTTCCTCTTCGACCAGGACACCGCCAGAACCTGCAGACTCGTCTAGATCGACTAGCCCTAGTCGAGATCGACCAAACACAGTGGTCCCCGATTCCGTCTCTGCGAAGGTAAGTCAAGGTATGGATCTTTCTTCTCCTATTTCCATTAAAGATTTATCTATACATGGGAGAGGTCTGCCTTGGTATGTGCGATTGTGCAGGATATCCAATGATGAGCCTAAGGAATATGAAGTTGGAGACAAGCTCTATGTCTCTAAATCAAAGGATCATTGGTTTCCTAACAAATTCAACAAGAAGAGGATGAGACCTTTCGTGGTGAACAAGATCCATTCCGGAGGATTACAGCTGATGGACAAGAATGGAGTCTTATTTGAGGCCCATGCTACATGGGCCCTACAAATGCCACCTTGAGCTAAATGGAAAAGTCGGCCTAGCGACTATAAAATCAAGAGCATGTACATAGACTTTTTAGGACATTTGAGACTTTGTTTTTATTTTTGGTTTTGAACTTTTAGTTTTGCTATTATGGGTATATGTCTTCTACTTTTCAGGTCCATGGATAGAGCAAAGCTACATTCATACTCGGCCAGGAGGTGCTCCAGTCGAAATTTTAAGGCCCTGCACACCTGTCTTGTGAGTTTCTTTCTTTACCCTTATTTTGTTTTTATATATACAGTGAGGACACTGTAATGTTTAAGTATGGGGTGGGGGAAGGGCTTACTTTATGCATACTTGATTTATTTGACATTATGTGTGCATTATTTCTTTGAATTGCTACATGGCTATTTTGGAATGCATTATTTATTTATGTGCTTATATGCATGTTTTCCAAAGTTTGAAAAAATGACCCCCATGAAATTTGAAATTTTTGATAAATGTCATGGAAGCATATATTGAACTCGACGATGCAAAATTGGATTCATTAGAGATATAGCATGAAATTGCCTAGTAAAGGGAAGTCACAATGAAATGCACATTTTATTGAAAACCATGAAAGGAGGTAAAATTTGAAGTTGCTTTTGACATGTTGCATGATAAGATGATGGAGGACTTTATATTTCCATATAATGCTCATTGTTTATAATCCTAGCCTTACCTATGCTTATGCATTACACAAAAGCCATAATATGCCTTATTTCAAATATTGCTCCACATGATCTAAATATTGCCATTCTTTACCTTATCCGGGGATTATGTTGAGAATGATGTTACATTATGGAGATGTTATATGGTGTTTGTGTTATATATCATATTTGGAGTTTGGTTGGAAATTGTTTGAAATATATGGAAAACTTAATGAGTGAAAGAAAATTCAATCACCTTAGGAGATAAAGGTAGATTGACCCTGCTCTCTGAGATAATAGTTTGGAGAGATGGGACACATTGTGAGGAGTCCAAAGCACTAAGTATCCGGGGCCATTCATGACACCCATGTTTGCGACTCGCGAGAAGGCAGTGCTGAGGTTAGAGAGGTAAAAGCATTATTATTGAGAAAAGTATTATGAAAGGTGATGAATCAAATGGAAGAAGAAATGTGGAAATTCAGTTTGGAAAGTACTCCATTTCCCCGGATCAAAAGCACCACATTGCTAAAAATTGCCCACCTTTTAGCCTTTTACCAATCTACTCCTTCATGAGCTTAAATTGAAGTCTTCTTGATTATTAATGCTTTGTCACTTATGAATGTTTTTGCATAACCCTCCTTTTGTGAGTAGATGTTGCTTTTACATATTTGCACATGCATGAATTTGAGACACTAGTATCTTTTCGAGGATGGTAATTGATTGCAGGGACATATAAGAATGAATCTAAGATGTTGAGAGTTTGATTTCTTCCCCTGAATGACAAATGAAAGTATCGCTTGAGGACAACCAAGCTTAAGTATGGGGTGTTTGTTGTGAACTGAATCTGCCATGTTTTACAGTAACTTTTATATCGATTTCTGTATACATTGCATTCATTTGGGCTTAGATAGTACAGAATCTATGTAGTTTATGTTTATTTGCCAAATTATGGAATCTACACCAGTTTCTGTTTAAATCGCAGAATTCGAGGCATTTTACAGCAATTCTACAGAAGGTCGGAAAAGCTCGGAAAACCACTACAGAAGTCCAAGGTCGAAGGAACAACAGAACCAATCGAATCGAGCCAAAAACCCAGGCTACTCGATCTCGAGTAGCTCTTGCTCGACCTAGACGAGCATGTCTGAGCACGGCCTTGTCGACAGAGACTGATGGAGAAAGCCAGACCAACGCGGCTCCGGAGCCCTACTCGATCTCGAGGACCACTAGTCGAGATCGACGACACCTCAGCACCACGCCCGGGGTTGACGAGAAGAAGAGCTGGTCGACAAGCCGAGGACGACCAGGCGGCACTCGCTGCCAGCGACTTGACTCGCTGCAGCGGACCGCTCGCTGTCGCGGAAAAACTCGCTGCCAACGGGATGCACCAAGACCACCGAGAGCCATCTTCGACGAACCTTACTCGATCTCGACTACGCCTTGTCGAGGTCGACGACGCCCAGGAGCCTTGTCCGAGCCTTGCCGAGTAGAGCCACCCGAGGAGACCTAGTCGATGACTCAACCCTACTCGAGGTCGACTAGGGCTACTCGAGGTCGACGAGCACCGTGAGCCAGGACCGAGCCACATCGAGCACCAGCTAGCCGAGAAGTCCAGGCGACGAACAAGTCTTGTCGAGGTCGACGAGCCGTGGTCGAGGTCGAGTAGACCCAGTTTCCAGAAACGCTTCGTCGTGACAAGTCCTACTCGGTTTAGCTTTACTTGGGCATGAAGGAATCCGAGAATGGCCGAAGATCTATCCAAAGTTGATCAAAGTCTATCTATGGAAGGAGATCTATCAAAGACATGAAGACTTACCCTATTTAGTTTTATCTTTTCCTTTTAGATTTATTTCCATAAAACAATTTATTTATCCTTTCAAGTTTTAGATATAATTTTAGATAGAGATAGATATTTCTTTCCTAGAATAGCTAGGGAATGAAGGCTATAAATAAAGCCCATGGGGCTCAGTTTTAATCATAAAAATTCGGAGACAATTAGTTAGTTCCACATAGAAGTTTAGGAGTTCTAAGGTTTTTAAGGTTTTGGCTTTCTGCGAAAGTTGATTGCCGGGATTGTAAAGGCTTTTGAATATAGGTAATGCAAGTTTCTTTTTATACATCAAATTCTGTTATTGCGATGAGGCGTGAGTAGTCCACCCACTTCTGGGGCTGGGGTGAGCCCGACGGTGGCCATGTGAGGCGATGCGATAAAGGTCAGATCTTTTTGTGCGATTCATCTTCTTTCCCTATGAGCATGATTCTTTTGCGAGAGTTGAAGGTGATCCTTGTTTGTATTATTGAAGCGAAAGTGATCTTAATGCAACTTGGATTAATTATGTGAAAAAGGGTTAGTAACAATTAGGGTTTATGCGAAAGCCTCTATTTGCCTATTTGTTAATGACGAAAGTTATTTGATGGAAAGCATGATCTTTTATGCCTTTATGTGTTACTTTGCATGGTTATCGTTGTGGTGTTGAAACCCTGGTCTTGGAAGTCTTTTAGCATATTGAATTTATTTCTGTCAAAAATCTGAGTTTTGGTTCGAAATCTGCAAATTTAAAGTTTCTGTCTTTTACTATACTCGACATAGAGGAGACCTTCATCGATCTCGAGTAAGCCGTGGTCGAGATCGAGTAGGGTTCGTCTTAGCCGAGTTGGTTTTCTTCTGTCTTTTGTCGATTTTCAGTTTCTGTTTCTGCTTTTCTTGTCGATCTCGAGTTGGTGTTGTCGAGATCGAGTACACTTGTCTTCGTCGAGTTGTTTTGTTTTCGATTTTGAAGTTGCTGTCTTTGCTAGCTGTGGTCGATCTCGAGTAGGAGTTTGTCGAGTTCGACGAGCCCCTTTGTCTTTGCTTTTACTTGCTGCTTTGCTTTGTCTTTTCTGTCTTAGTTTAGATCTTTGCTTTTATTTGTTACTTTCTTCTTTTATTTCTTTGTTTCCTTGTTTCTGTGTTTCTGTCTTTCTGCTATTCTGCCTGTGAGAATTTACAGCTACCGGAGAACTGCTGACGTGCTTCCTCGTGGATTCGATCCTGACTATTCTCTTACTAGAATGGGAGGAAGTCTTGTATTATTTGCTGAGACAGGGAAGTCAGTCTGAACTTTATTTTATATTTATTTCATACTTGACCATCCTCCTGCAACAACAAGCCGCTCCCACCTTCCGCCACTCTCGTCCGAGCAACAACAGCTTCCTCTTTCCTCCTCCGGCGAGCAACAGCAGTGAGCAGCCCACCGCCGAGCCGCCGAGCCCTGTTTCCCTTGTCGTCCGTCGAAACCTCCGATAAGCCCTCGATCTCCGTTTTTCGACTCAAAAACCAAGGAAAGGTTCCACCTTTAACCCTCAATCCTTCGTCTAGGCGGAGATCTCTCCGATTCCGTCCCCGGCGAGCCCCAATCGAGCCTCGACGGCGTTTTCCGGCGAGTCGACGCCCTCGGTGAGCCCTCTTCCTTCTCCTTTTTCCCTTCCTTGCTGTCGTGTGTGTATCGGTGTCGTTGGTATTGTGGCCGGAATCAGGAATCGCCGCCGGCGGGCCTCCCCGCTCCTCCTCTTCTTCTTCCGTCGGGCGTCGGGTCTCCCTTCGTTCTCTTGTTCTTTCAATTAGCAAGGAAGAAGATTAAGTTGTGGGTCCCCTCACCATGCCACATATCTTGACACATCAGCTGGGACCTATCTTTTTCAACTACTGCTTCCGGTTCTATAGAATTAGAAATGGGGGAGGGATGATTTTGGGCCTAATTCTATGGGCCGAGATTTTGTCTTCAAAAGAAAAGAAAAAGGCTGTCCCATTCTTTCAAATTTAATTCCATTTGGGGTTTTCCAAACAAGGGAGCTCGGTTTTGGCATTAATAAAATAGAGGGGTTAGTTTGTAATTTTTATAAAATAAGGACAATATGTAATTCATAAAAGGAATGATTTTATGAAATAAAATTGGTTGAGATTTTAAAGGATTTGAAAATATTTTATGAAAGTGTTAGAAAGAAAATGGTATTTAAAACATTATATAATATCATTGGGATTAAAATATAGGATATTATTTTGAGATTAAGATATAAAATATTATTATTCAGGTTAAAAGATATAATATGGTGATTTAAGATATAAAATTATGAGACTTGGAGATTTAAAGAGGCATTATCAGATTTAAAAAGGGATTTGACGAACATTTTCCAAGGTTGGGATTTTCAACTAGTTTTTATTCGGATTTTGAAGCGCTTTCGGGACTAACTTGGGAATTATGTGCTCGATGACTAACTAGCATGACTGATGTGAATGATTGTCTAATATCATGAATTGTGATGACTAATAGCATGTTGAAATGTTAAGGTTATGTATTGTTAATCTATGCATTGAGATATGACGAATATGATGCACTTGAGCTATATGATATGCAAATACATGGTGAGGAATATATGAATGTGGCAATGCGATGAATGGTTGAACTTGAAGAAATGATGTATGCCTTGAGTGCTTGAATGATTAGACGTAGACTTATATATGTGTGTTTTGATATGTATCTAGGTGATGCTTTGTGATTATGAATGATGTATGCTGGATCTTCTATTATGCTGTTCTGCATAGCCAGGTAAGTCTCTTCGGAGCTTACTCAGATTGAATAGAGCTATTCCCTGCTTTAGGTGCATGATATACTAGGTGCTTGCATTCATGATCATCATGCCATGTAGTACCATGCTAGGTTGCATCGATCGTTGAGCATTCTATTTCTCTATGTGTATGCAAACAGAATGGCCGTTATCTGTGAAGTAACTAGAGTCATTGCTAGGGTTATAGGACGACCTAGTCTCATCGGGTCCCGTCCTGAGTCAATCGAGTCATGAACTTCCTTATATTATGAGATGCCTGCGGGCTTTATTGTGGAGCGGGTTGGGCATGCGTGCCGCCCGATTATGAATGAATGCATTCACGAGCTGGCCAGTCTCCGCCCTATCGGAAGGGGGTGGAGGTAGGAGAGGGATATACCACTTGGTATTCTGTGCTAAGGCCTTATTATTATTATGCACTTGATCTTAGGAGCATGTTAGTGTGTTAATATTCCGCCATGCATCTAGAAGCATCTTTATTAGGAATAGCGTATATGTGTGCTTATGGTTGGGATGCAGAGCTAAAGTGGGCATCGATCTGATCCCGCCCCATATCAATTTTTTTAGGTATTATTTATGTTCATCCTATCGGTGATCTTTGCTTATTGCGCGGGTCATTTTGTCGGCGGAGAGTGAGCGCTGGAGTTATTGACTTCACCAGACTCTGATTATATTTTTTTGGATTTACACTTTAGACTCCGTTTTGACCCGGCTCTGCCGTGGCACCCTCTTGTATTATACTTGTTTTCGCTATTCACATGATTACTGATTTCCACGCTTAGACTTACTACATGTACAGGGGACTTCCCCGGGGATTCCAACGATCCCTTCGATTTTGGGTATGAAATCCCACTTTGAAAACATTAAAGTAGGTTTTGAAACCTTCAACCTGTACTCGGGGCGCAAGGTCCTAACGAGGGGTTTAATCCCTCGAAACATAACTCGGGAATCATAATCCCGGGCCGTTACATCAGCCACCACGAGCCCCCCCCCCCCCCCCCCCCCCCCCAAAGTGGATTCGCCAATTTCTTCCTAGGATCTCAATGTGGAACTTTCTTAGTCTTAAGGAGCACATCTTTCTCCGCAAGTAGTCCTCGAACCTCTCTTGACCCGTTGCCTAGATCAAGATCATTGTTTGGCTCATAAAATACAAAACTTGACTGCATCAGTTTGGCAGGAACATCACATGCGCCCCCATAATGTTTTCACATTCAATTCATGGAATTGTTGCAACAAAAAAAATTATCATGGTCATTCCTATGTTAGTTTAGATGGGACATAGTGACGAGCGTTAAAATTAGTGATGTAGGAGGAAATCAAATTGAAAATACAAAAGATAAATTCAAACCGAGTTCTAGCCTGCCCAAATAAATTCAAGACTTCCTCCCGTTGTAGTTGAAGGGAATGAGGTTCCATCCACGAGGAAGCGTGTCAGCGGATCCTAGATAGCTCATGTTCGCATCGGATTTCGACTCAGAGGACTTACTCGATATCGACCATTATCTAGTCGATATAGACCAGTCGGTCGATTTCTGGTTGCCGTGTAGAAGTCAGTCAATTTCGACCTGAAAGTGGTCGATATCGACCTGTACTGTTGGTCGATTCCGAGCTGTTCTCGTCGATTCCTACCTACACCTGCAGAGGAAAAAAACAAGCAGAGGTCAATTTCCAGTGGATGAACTCAATTTTGACCAAGTCAGTAGCAAGTATCGACCGACTCAAAAGACCGCCAGTGAACCAGAAGACTCAATTTTGACCAAAAGTAGTCGATTTCGAGTATCTGTAGAAATTTTGTGTCGGTGAAATAGGGCCGAAGAATGTAGGATGGAAGCGAAGGATGAACAGAAATAAACCCGGTTGACAGATTTGAAGTAATGTATGAGAAAGAACTTCCAAGATCCGGGTTTACAACAACGATAACCAAACACGCATATGGTAAGATAAATACAAGTAATTATGCAATCACATCAAAGGAGCAAGCTTTCGCCTATTCGAACAATTAGATAACCATTTCAAGTAACCCTAATTATATCTACCAATTTTATGTTCATAATCCAAGTTGTTAAAATGAATCTCTATTCTTTCGAGTAGGGATTAAACATATAAAGGGCAGTGGATGATCAAAACATAATAAATATCAAATCTTTACCTCAAGCGCGCATGGCTATCGTCGGGCTCACCCTGACCCTAGAAGTAGAGTGACTACTCGCTCATCGCAATAGAAACCATCATTGAAAGAAATAAACTTTGCATTAAACTAGATTCTCGACCTTTACAATCCCGACACTCCAACTTTCGCAAAAGCGCAAAAACCCTAAAAGCCTTGAACTCCTAAACTCTCTACTTGCTATTGGAATTGTATCTCTCCGAAGTTGAATATGAATAAAAGCTAGCCCGTAGGGCTTTATTTATAGGTCTTAATCCTTGCTAATCAAGGAAAGGAATATCTATATATCTATATCTCTATCTAACTAATGGATATAATTCTACTTGAAAGGAAATAAATCAAATATAGTAAACTAAATAAACCCTAAAGGGTAGTTAAATGTTCCACACTTAGGATAGATAGAAAGGTAAAAAGATAAAATATCTCTTTCTTCTCTTGCAAGAAAATCTTCACTCGGAATCATCTTCACTCGAAATCAGGATTTAGACCCGGAATCATCTTCATTCGAAATCAGGATTTAGACCCGGAATCAGGATTTTGACTCGGATTCAGCTTGTACTCGTCATTGGATGGCTGGTGAATATTGACCAGAGTTGGTCGATATCGAGTCGTCTGCTCGGATTCGGATTCTGCTCGATCGATGTCGGCATCTAGCATGGATTTCGAGTGGTGCATTGGTCGATATCGACCAAGTTAGGTCGAAATTGACCTGTCTCCCTTTCGTCTCCGTCGAGTCTGAATGTTGTCGAGTCTGATTATGCAATTTTGACTAGGTTCTAGTCGATATCAACCAGGTATGGTCGAAATCGACCACGTACTCTTCAGCTTTCAGCATTTCTCTCTGTCTTGAAACACATTTTCTTGAGTCCTCGTTCGTCCGATTGATGCATATGAATATGCGTTAGAAAGCTCTTTCCGAGGGATACAACTCTCATGAAGACATCAGAACTTGATTCAGAATGATGAATGGTGAAAAACATCGTTTTCTCCTGCTGCACCATCTGTGCTCTTCCTTAGCTTCTCCAATGTATTCATGACTTTCTTTGAAGCTCAAAAGTGCGTCCAAACTTCTCCAAATTAGCTCTAAACTCCGGAAAATTACATCAAACTTGTGTAGACTCCATATCTATCAATATTAAGTATAACTACACAAATTCTTAATAATTTCATCTCAAAATAATAGAATAAGGAGCAGAATTAAATATAAAAACATGGTGTAAAACAGGAACATTAATTCGCCACGCCGAGGAGCGAGCTGAATGCATGGAAGCAAAGACGAGGAATCCCATACACAAATAAATCCACCGGTGGGGTCGGCGCCCGTCGATGAAGATAATCCCGGGCCCACGTGAATCTTACGAAGTTTATAATGTGAAGATTTATTTTGACATGTTTTTCTTGTCTCATTTTGACATGTTTTTCTAGGATTTTTTTTTGCCAACCCTAACTCTATAAATAGGTTAGTTTTCTAGGGGTTTTACACACCATTTTATAACACAATTCAGAATTCGATAGAAGATATTTCTAGGTTTTGAGGTAAGTCATGAGCTGCTAATCATTTCTTTAGTTTTGCTCGCATTTCATGGCATGGTTGATGGAATGTGAGGACTGATCTATTGTTAATTCTATTAACGTTTATTTTATTCTTTAAGGTTATGAGAAGTTTAAATTAGCTTCTGATGTATTCATGAGAATCGCAGTTCTTGGAAAGAGCTTTTCAACGCATATCCATATGCTTCAATCGGACAAAAGATTACTCTAGGAAGCGCATTACAAGTTCAGTCTGCCGAAGCTGTCAGCACTGTAAGAGCGCGCCCGCCGCCAAATCCACGGTGCCCGGCGACCTCGTCATATCTGGATTTGCGATACGCCGACCAAGTCTAGGGTTTTTGGCCAACGAAAGGAGCCCTATATTAGTCATATTTCAGCAGCTTTCATATACACAATTCAGAGACCTAGTTTCATATTTAATTGAGAAAGATGAGAGGGTTTAAGTTTAGGGATTCAAGGTTCGTTATACTTGCCTAGAATTCTTGTGGTTTTGCTATGATTCAAAACTTGGTTGGTTGATTGTGAGACTTGATTTCTATATTATTCATGAGTTTATTTATCATCTTATTCTTCATATTATAATTGTGTTCCTTTCCATGACTGGCCATCTAGTTAGGAATTGCATCTTTGCTATGAATTTGTTGTTGTATTCTTAATAGCAAACGAAGGTATTGAAGTAGTGATATTTCTTTTTCTTCATAGTGGATAATAACAATTGATCTATATCGTTAGATGTTGATTATGGTTTCTCCAATTGTGTCTTAATTACATTGAATCGATATGTCACTTGGTCTAAGCACTTGAGTTCTTAATGCTATTCTTTAGTGATATTGAATAAGGTGATTGTATCCCTGCAGATTCTTCAACTTTAGTCAAGTCGACATATGGTTAGGAATAATATTGCAATTAACTAAAGAATCACGTAAATCAACCAATGTTGCGAATTGTAGGCAAACCACACTCTTATCTTTTGTCTTCTCTTTGTTCCTATTCACATCTTTATCATAGTTTATTTGCATGGTCTTTCTTCATTCCTATTCCTATTATGTCGTTAGTGTCATAATTGATAAATACATATTGCATTGAAGTACTTGTTTCTCTGTGGGTTCGATCCCTTACTTATCTGTTATAGTAGTTAACTAGTTAGTTTATTAGTTTGGGTTATTTATTTGGCGAGGTGAAATGTAACGACGTTTCCCCTTCCGTCAAAAGTGGCGACGTTGTCGGGGAAGCAAGTTTATTTCTTTGTTTTGTGTGTTTATTGATTTTTGTTTCTTTTGTTTTGTTTTCTTTCTTTCAAAAAAATGTTAAGGTTATATCAAAATCAGGGAGAATCTTTTCAGCATTACTTCAAAAGAGTGTAAGAATTAGTGAGTGAGCGTCAAACACGGGATATCTATGATAGTGAGCGAGATATGGTTATTTGCGTTTATGAAGGCGTAAATCCTGAAATGCGAGAACTCATCGATGACATGAGTGACAATAATTTATGCAACCCTGGATTATCGGTAATGTGGGATCTTTTTCACGACCCGGATGACAAAGCATTGGAGGAAGAACGCAAGGAAATAGTCGAGCAAAACAAGGAAGAGGCCGCACTACACATCACGGCGCCCGCCGCTGCATCGATGCCGCCCACCGCCCCTTCAAAACCTCTACCATATGAAAGGATAACTAAGCAAGAATGGGAGGAACAGTGCAAAAGATTTAAGGAATTGTGGGAGATGCTTCTATTCGCTGACGATGATTGCAATGAAAAAGAAGATCTAGTACTTCTTGAAGCGGAGTCTCATGAGTCTACGCGTGAGGTTTCATCTATTATGCCTTCTTCTCCATTATCTTTTATGCCCTCTCCTTCACCATCCATTTTGTTTTCCTCCCCATCACCCATTGTGCCTTCTTCTCCATCATCGATCATACCTTCTGAACTCATCTCGATCGTGCCAATCACATAACAAATTCCAGAGCCGATTTCTGTGGCTCCTGAACATGGTAATGAAATTTCTAACTCTTTTGTCGATTATGGTGAGCATTTGGATCCCTGGGAGGATTACTTCTACAAGACTCCATCGGAAATGTGTTGGTGGTCTTACCTTCCCTCTGGAGATGATCGAACAAAGGTAAATAGGGAAGTGTCATTGTTTTCTCATGTTTCGTTTTCATTCAAATTGTGATTGGGCACAAGAATTTGATTTGCTTTTAAGGGCATTAACAATGTCTGAATGAGTCATAAGGGAAGGACATAATAAACCGTCGAGTCTATGATGTTAACCAAAGGTGCTTCTTGGGAGTCAACCCATGATTTGTTTTCTAGTTTGCAAGTTTTTTAATTCCTAGTTAGGTATTTAGGTTTTCATATTCAATAAAATGATAGAGTTCCATTTAGATATGTGTTTTTGGAGGAGTCTTGAGTTAACCATGAAATTTGCTTGATTGAATGACGGAATGACGTTCTATACATCACGGCGCCCGCCTTCCCATCCACGGCGCCCGCCGCCACTGTTCACAGACGCATTGCAGGATTTTGGTAACATTGGAAGGGAGTATTTTCTATCCTTTTATTATTTATTATTTTTAGGTTATTTTATATTTTCTATCTTATTTAGGATTAGATATATTTCTATCTTCTTATTTTAGGAGTAGATTTTATTCTATCTTCTTTAGGATTAGATTTTATTTTATCTTTCTTAGGTTAGTTTTATCTATCATAGGTTAGATTGTTCTATCTTAGGATTAGTTTTTATTTATCTTAGGACTAGATTTTATCTTTTTATTTATTTTATTTTCTTTAATTATTTCTATCTATTTCTAATATTTCTTTTTTCTCTTTGATAGATGATCATTTCCCTTTCCAATTAACCACATATCCCAATTCCCAAATTTGATCATTCAAGCATTTATCTCCAAGCCACACAAGAACCCTAATTCTCAACTTGAATCTAAATTCCAAAACCTAAGCCTTGTGTTTCAATCAAAAGCCTTTCTTTTTTCCATCCATCATCCACATCCATCAATACCCTTCATCCATGAAATTCGAGTCTTTTCATACCATCACCATACCTACCACAAAAGAAAGACTTTGAAACCAAGTCCTGATCTTGAAAGAGCAATTTGGAAGGAGTTTGGATGTCGGAACACCGACGTTGAAACTCGGATTCATGGTTCTGCACAAGCGGCGCCCGCCGGCCTCTGATCGGCGCCTGTCGCCGCCTCAGTGCTCCAAATTTTGTTATCCGACGATGTTAACCACCATTACCATGATCAAGTAGGTTATCATTTCCCTCACTTGTGATTTTATTTTAAGTTTTGTTGTCCTTATTTGATTTTCATTTAAGGATGATGAAAAGTTTAAGTGTTGGGGAGGGGATAGTGAGTTAGGTCATATAGTGTGTTGGGTCATGTTTAAATTCAGTTTCATGTTTACTTTTCCATTATCATATTGCATTAAAAAAATTTAAAAATGTCAAAAAAACCCAAAAAAAATCATGCATTGCACAAATATGTGTTATTCAACTAACCATCTTGCAATGTTTGTCCTCTATTATCACTACTACATTTCCAAGCCTAATGTAACATTTTTTTTGTAACATTTTTGTAAATTGTTACCATATGTATATATTGTAACATATTTTAACTTTTATTAACAAATTGTTACATTAGCAAAAAAATGTGTTACATTGGATATAACATTTTTTACAATGATGTAAAACTTTTGTAAATGCAACATATTTTCTGTTCTATTGTAACACAATCTAATAAAAATAAAATAAACATAAAAATAAAAGAGGAGCCTCAATAGTGGGATTTAATTTTAGTTAGGAAGATTAATTATTCTTAATGTCAATTTTACTACTACTATACTAGGCACTCGAATTCATACCATAGATATGACATGACTA
Organism: Persicaria tinctoria; assembly: GCA_037127255.1. Taxonomy (NCBI): domain Eukaryota; kingdom Viridiplantae; phylum Streptophyta; class Magnoliopsida; order Caryophyllales; family Polygonaceae; genus Persicaria; species Persicaria tinctoria. Next base: position 57,886,306 of record JBANSL010000007.1, on the reverse strand, counting down.
GACCTGTCAAACGGGTCATTCGTGTCGGGTCCCGAGTGAAACGGGTTATGGGTATATCCGGGTTGACTCGAACCCGGGTTTGACCAGGTTTCGGATCGATTTCGGGTTTGCCAATTTTTTCTTTTTTAAATTTAAAAGTAAAACATCATGATTTCTTAATTTTGTGATAATTTTAAAATTCTAAAATTCAAGATATTGTTCATAAGTTCTAATGCTTGTAATTATATACTATATCTGATCTAAAATATTTGATTTTTATTATTTATCTTTATTTTTAATAAAATGTAATAATATATAAATATTAAAATTTTAAATAATTTCTAAAAATAATATTATTAAAAAAATTATATTTTATATAATATTACCTTTTATTAAAAAGACATTTGGCTTTTAGTATTTCTCATAATTTTTAATAAAATGTAATAATATATAAAATATCTAATTTTTTAAAAATAATTTCATGCAATTAGTAATAAGCATAGAATTGTTTTAATATTTTAACTTTTTTTAGAATTTTTATCTTCTTAAAAAAATGTGTTGAAAAATAAAAAAAAATCAAATACTATCGATTTGACGAAGTATTACACAATACAAATAAATAAAAAAGTTGATTTGAAAAGGAAAGATCAAGTGATTGTAAGTATAAAATATAATAAATAGGAATCTTCATAAACAAATTTAATCATACATAATTATAAATCAACTATGTCAATGGGGTCACCGGGTCGAAACCCAGATTATCTAGAAAATTTCCGGGTTTTCGGGTTCGGGTTGGAAAAAAAATTTCGGGTCAAAATTTTCGGGTTCGGGTCTGGTCGACCGGGTCGGGTTGTGTTTTGACAGGTCTAGACATGACACATATTTATTTACATATTTTTAGAATATAATTTATTTCATATTTATTTATTTTACTATTCCATTCAAGGGTTTTTTTCCTAGTTTTATGGTATTTATAGTTTTCATATTGGATTGTTCATTTTATTTATGGATCCAGTCTATTATATTTATTAGTAACAATAAATTTTAATAAATTTGATAAAGCCATTATGATGTAAAACTTAAAAATAATTTGGTTTGCATATTGTTTCATCTATTTGTTTATTGAATAAAAGTCATAATATTATTAATGTTTTAAAATTTAAAAGAAATATATTTTAAATATATTTTTATCTATATTTTTTTAATGTTACCACTGTTATATTAAATTTAAAATTTAATAAAATTTTCTAAGTAATAAATGTTCAAAATAAGTTTTATCGTATATTATTTCAATATAATTTTTTAAGCAACAAATAACTAATAAAATTTAATGCAATTAATTCCCTTAATAAAAACCCTTTTTACTAGAAGGTTAGTTTACATTTATTTTAAACTAGTAGACGTTCCCGACGACCTCGAAAAGTGTTACCTTTGCCCCTAATGTGACACATTAAAGGTATAATGTAACAAATACTAGTGATACATTAGGTCTTGATATGTAGTAGTGTATGTATTTTGGCATGATCATATAAATTCCATAGCATGTTTTGATTGTTTAGCCTTGTCCTACAAAATTTGGTTTTCATGTGAAACATGTTAGGTGGATTTAATTGAGCATGTATGATTTAAGTTCCTAGGCATGATTGAAATCCAACGAATATTTGTCCTAGTGACATATATTTGGCCTTATAGGGATCACATATATATTCCTTCTTATTTTGTTGTGTGATTTACTCATCTTATCCAATTATCTTTTAGTATTGGCATGTTTATCTATTTTTGAGATCTATTATATACATTTTTCATTGCTTATAAGTTTCAAGTAATAGAGGCACCTTTTTGCCACATTTTATCCATATCCACCATACATCATGTCTTTGCTTGAAGCCAATTTGAGCCTTTAACCTTTTTCTTTGAAACTCCACAAAATTCATGTTTCCTAGCCTATGATAAGCCTGACCCAGCCGGGAATTGGGATTTTTGAGTTGGTTATGGATGTTATTTTGAGTTGGAAGAGAAAAACTATGGTTTGTGCTTATGTTGAGAGGCTTTGAGAGAGATGTAATGTTATGTGCTTATTTTCTGATATTGTATTTCATGCATTTTGGCTCAAAGAAAAAAAAATCAAAAGCTTGGACCTAGGGAGGATAAAATTCACCGACGGGCAAAAGTAAACTAGAAAAAAAAGAGCAATAAAAAAAATGCCGAAAAAAGGAAAAAAGAAAAAAATGAATAAGAGCGTTGTTATTTATTGCATATGAGAGTTGGATAAATGTTTTTTTGAGAGGTTATTATGTTTGGAGAGTTATCATCTTTTGAGTGTTTTGAGAGTCTTATGTTCTTTTGAGAGATGATACTTATTTTATGAGAGCTCATTGTTATGTATTGGAGTTTTTGTCATTGGAATGGTTTGCAAAGTATGGAGGTTGGGGTGTTGTTATGGTTGTTTGCTCCTTATTCTATATACTTTGCATATTTCGGGCTGGAAATATGTTGAATTTATGTAATATATGCTTATTTGCAAGAAATAGAGGTCTACATAAGTTTTGGTTTAATATTGCAGAATTTGGAGCCATTCCGGAACCAAACCAAGAAGAGAAAACGGAAGCTGAGTTTTACTCGATTTCGAGGAAAGTTCCTCGATATCGACCAAAATGTACGTAAAGCAGGAGCCTAGTCGAGGAGAAGCTACTCAAGAAACTGAGAAGAGAAGGCAACTCGAGTAAAATGTTACTCGATGTCGACAAATTTCCTCGACATCGACCAATCCAGAAACCTTGTCCGAGTCAGAAAAGGAAAGAAGCTACTCGAGAAGACGAAGAAAGACGACGTCGACTTCTCACATTCGATCAACAAGATCGCCGTAGCTTCTGTTTCTGCAGTTTCCTCGATCTCGAACAGATTTCCTCGACGTCGACAACTTTACTCGATATCAGGTAAACTGCTCGATATCGTCCAAAGTCAGTAGCTGCAGCTTGCTTCGTTTCGACTTGCCTGACCTTCTGTCGACTAACCCTAGTCGAGGTCGAGCACCCTGAAGTCGACTTCTGCCCGTGAGATTCATCCGCTGCCTATGATCCGCTGACCAGCTTCCTCGAAGATCGAACCTGACTTCCTTTTGTTGCATCGGGGGGGAGTCTTGAACATTATTTGCTGGGATCTAATCGGTTTGCTTTACTTTATTCGTATTTTATTTGCACTCTCGATTTCCTCCTTACAACACATTGGCGCCGTTGCCGGGGAAGCAATCATTCGCGCCTTAGGTAGTTAGATCTCACGTTTGCCTTTAAGTTTTGATTTTGCAGGTGTATGCGTCGTTCTGGTTAAACACCTATGTTTGACGCCTTAGACGATCCGGAAGGTCTCATACACATCCATTATAGACTGAAAATGATCATGGCGACTGCCGAAACACAAGTTGAGATGATTGAGATGCTTCAGAGGGAACTAACCACCAAGGATATTCCTCTCACCGTTGAGAGAGCACGCCCTACACAGGAAACGGAGAGAAGGAGGCAATTGGAAGCTGAGCTTGCCCAATACCCTACCACTGTAGAGGATTACATGCACTCGACTCTCGTCGTGCCTGAATCGGCTATTCTAATCCCTGAGAATAACTTTGAAATTCGCACTCCTTTCCTGATTGAGATTAAAAATAATGCTTTTTAGGGAAGGTTTAATGAATGCCCTCTTCAACATATTACCAACTTTGCTGACATGTGTCATACTCTTGTTGAAGGTACCACATTGGAATATGTCATGATGAATGCTTTTCGTTGGTCTCTGGCCGATCCAGCATTGAAGTGACTTGAAGGCCTCCCTCCACGATCCCTCACAACATGGGCTAAAGTAAGGCAAGAATTTCTCAACAAATTCTTTCCTCCTGCCAAGACAGCGCTCCTCCGCCAAAAGATTACAACTTTCAAACAAAAGCCTGGAGAGCCGCTAGCAAAAGCATGGGAAAGATATAAAGATCTACTGCGATCCTGTCCTACGCATGGACAACCTTCCTATGTCGTTCAGGAGATCTTCTTCAATTCTCTTGACCTGGCCGCTAAAGATAGGATCAACCAGTATACTCATTACGAGTATCTGACGATGCCACCAGCCGATGCATGGGCTACCATGGACAAGCTTACTAATTACGATAATAAATATGGGGCTCCGACAAACTATGACGAGCATGCCTACGCCAGGCCAGCCCCATCCATGCCCCTCTATGAGCCTTCTAAAGAGATTGACCCAGATGTCAAGGAGCAGTACTACAGAGAACAGAATCGCAAGCTCCTCAAGAAAGTCAAGTATCTCTCTATCAACTGTAAAGGCTCGGATTTTTAAAATATTAATTTTCGGAAAAAGAAAATCAAAATGAATTTAAAATAAATTCCGACCCAAATTTTCCGATTTAAAAATCAATTCCGTCTTTCATTTCGGTTTTGAACGATCAATCAGCGGAAATTTAAATCCCCGACCCGAGCTCTCAATTCCGTCATATTCCGAATCCTTATCCTAATCCAACTCATCACCTCCTAATTATAGTAAAATCTTATCCTCACCTCCCCTCCCTCTCTTTTTGCTTTCCCTTATCCTAATCCAACTCATCACCTCCTAATTATAGTAAAATCTTATCCTCACCTCCCCTCCCTCTCTTTTTGCTTTCCCTTATCCTAATCCAACTCATCACCTCCTAATTATAATAAAATCTTATCCTCACCTCCCCTCCCTCTCTTTTTGCTTTCCCTTATCCTAATCCAACTCATCACCTCCTAATTATAGTAAAATCTTATCCTCTCCTTTCCTTCCCCCACTCTTTGACCCCCTTATTTTGGCAAACAAACAATACCTCACTCTTCACAAAAAAAATGGACCTTTTATGTGCAATTTGACCTTTGGAAAAATCAGATTTGTGTTGATTCTTCCTCTTCTCTCTCTCTCCCTCTCTCGGCATTTCACTGTCCCAACAAAGAAAGGAGGCAAGCTTGGCTCCATTCCACCTCCACACCTCCACCTTCGCACCACACCACCACCACCATCACCACATCTCACCACCGCCGCACCTCACCACCTCCACCATCACGCCTCACCACCGTCTCCTCCCCGGAGCTCCGCCGTCGCCGCCAGTAGCAACACCTCCCGGAAGAGCCGACGCCGCCACCGCCTCCTCTGTCCTGTTTTCCGTTCGTCCCGGTAAGTCCCCGTTTCGCTCGCTCTTCCCCTCTTTCACCTTCAATCGAGCAAAGGTCCCACCTTTAACCTCCTTATCACCTTCCTAGGCGGATTCCGATCGAAGAGCCACCTCCGACGCACCTCCGAGCTCCTCCGACGAAGCTTCGAAGCCCTCTCGGTGAGACCCCCTTCCTCCTCCTTACTCCTTTCCCTTTCCTGCGTGTGCGCCGGAGTGGTCAGGCCAGGTGGCCGGCGAGTCCGGGTGGCCGGAATTCCGGAGCGCCACCGCCGGAGTTCTTCCCTTCCTCCTCTTTCCCGTCGGTTCTGGGCGACGAAAATGGAGGCCTGACCTCCTGCTTCTTTCGACAAAGTGGGGGAGGAAGAAGAAAGGGGATGGGGCCCTCTCGCCACATCAGCCCTGGGCCCCGCCTTCTTTTTTTTTACACATCATCACTGGGCCCCCCTCCCCTTTTTATTTCCCCTAAACCCGGTTTTTGTTTTAAAAGGAGGAATAGAGGGTTGGGTTGTTGGGCCTGTTCTTTGGGCCGGTTTGGAGCCGGTTTGGGCCTAATTCTTTCTCAGATGGAACACAAGGCTTTGGGCCTATTTCTTTAAGGGCTCGGTTTGGGTTTGTTTAAATAGGTCCGGTTTGGGGGGGGATTTATGACATAGGGCTCGGTTGGGTCATTTTAAAGGAAGGCCGGTTTGGCCTATTAAAAACAAATGGGCCGGTTTGTCCTTTTTATAAAATAAGAGGGTGGGTTTTGGTAATTTAAAATAAAGTAAGGTTGGATTGGTAAATTAAAAAGGGATGTTTTGATAAATATTGTTGGGATTTTATAAATATTTTATAAAGATGTTAAAATAAAAGATGTTAGAAGTAGTATGTAATATTATTAGGGTTAAAATATAAGATGTTGTTTGAGATTTAATATGTGATATTGTGGTGATTTATTATTGTGGTTAAATGTTGGATGATTATGATGAAGATGTGCAATTATATGCTAAGTAAGATTTTGAGATGATGGCATGCAACTTGATTAAGTATGAATTGGAATTTATCTTAAGTTGGTGAATTGGAGAATTATATTGAGTATGCTTGTGAGATGTTGAGATGATAGATTGCGAGATAAAGTTGATATTATGGAAATGATGATGTGACGGTTGTTATGTTAAGTTGTGAAGTTATATGTGTGATAATTCTATGCTTTGTGTGCCTTAGAGATAGACTCATTCATGTACTTATACTTGTTAGGTGATCATCTGTGACGTGTTGGATTCATATTGCCTGGTTGATTGCCTTTTGCTGTTCTGCGATACCAGGTAAGTCTCTTCGGAGCTTACTCAGATTGAATAGAGTGATTCCCTGCTATAGGTGCATGATATACTAGGTGTTGCATTCATGATCAGCATGCCATGTAGTACCATGCTAGGCTGCATCTACGTTGAGCATCCTATTTCTTTATGCGTATGTAAACAGAACGGCCGTTATCTGTGAAGTAACTAGAGTCTTTGCTAGGGTCATAGGGTAGCCCAGCCTCATCGGGTACCCTGAGTCAATCGAGTCATGCACTTCCTTTTATTATGATATGCCTGCGGGCTTTATTGTGGAGCGGGTTAGGCATGCGTGCCGCCCAATTATGAATGAATGCATTCACGAGCTGGCCAGTCTCCACCTATCGGAAGGGGTGGAGGTAGGAGAGGGATATACCACTTGGTATTCTGTGCTAAGGCCTGAGTCACAGAATACCACTTGGTATTCTGTGCTAAGGCCAATTATGAATGAATGCATTCACGAGCTGGCCAGTCTCCACCTATCGGAAGGGGTGGAGGTAGGAGAGGGATATACCACTTGGTATTCTGTGCTAAGGCCTTATTATTATTATGCATTTGATCTTAGGAGCATGTTAGTGTGTTAATATTCCGCCATGCATCTAGAAGCATCTTTATTAGGATTAGCGTATATGTGTGCTTATGGTTGGGATGCAGAGAAGTGGGCATCGATCTGATCCCGCCCCATATCAATTTTTTTAGGTATTATCTATGTTCATCCTATCGGTGCTGTTTGCCTATTTGCGCGGGTCATTTTGTCGGCGGAGAGTGAGCGCTGGAGTGTAGACTTCACTGGACTCTGATTATATTTTGGCTTTATACTTTTGACTCCGTGGCACAATTTTGTATTATACTTGTGCCACGGCTTTGCCGTGGCACAATTTTGTATTATACTTGTTTCCGCTAGTCGCATGATTTCTGATTTCCACGCTTAGATTACGACAGGTACAGGGGACTTCCCCGGGGATTCCAACGATCCCTTCGATTTTGGGTATGAAATCCCCCCTTGAAAACATTAAAGTAAGTTTTGAAACCTTCAACCTGTACTCGGGGCGCAAGGTCCTAACGGGGGGTTTTCTCCCTCGAAACGTAACCTGGGAATCATAATCCCGGGCCGTTACAAAGGTGGTATCAGAGCCAGGTTTTGCAATCCGAGTATGATAGGTTGAAGTGGTTTTGAAAATGGCCCAAGGTTTTCAAATTGTTTTCAAATGGTTTTCAAATTGTTTTCAAGGGGCAAAATGAATTTAATTGGACATAAACATAAATTAATCAATTATGAATGGCAATCTCGTGGGGTAGAGACTATGCGATAGGCATCCCTTATGGATGTAGAATTCGGGGAAGGTAGGCAAAATACTAGCTTTCTTTTACAGATGGGTTATGAAGACTCCAAGGAACTCGAGGGTTGGAGTACAATGGGTTAGGAGACCATGAGGTATTTGCCCCTCCGGTTAGTCGTCCCCCGAAGGGCGACATAGATCGTCTCTGTGCTTGTATGGCTTAAATTCAATTGGGCCTGAGGGCGATCCTCCTTGAAGAGGGTCCCATTGAATCGTTGAGTGCTTCTGTGCTGAGTGATATAATTATTGTTATGTAGCAAGTATGGTTGATCCGAGACGTGGCTTAGATGGGCGTGGGGGTAGGGCGCGTCGCGGCAGGGGACGCCCTCGTCGAGTTGCCGCTGAGGGTGCCGAGGGGCGAGTTTCGCCACCGCGAGTTGATGACCGGGTGCCAGCTTCCCCAGAGACTAGGATTGGGCAGCTAGAGGCAGCGCTTCATGATATTCTGAGCGAGCTACGTGGAGGGGCTCGATCTACGGCGCCGACGCCAGAGGTTCCAGTTCAGCAACCAGCCGAGCCTGTGATCGATGCGTGCCCTGAGAAGCGCATCGATTGGGTCAAGAGGTTTGCTCAGTGTAGCCCGCCGACCTTCGCGGGAGGCGTCGGAGATGACGTTGAGAGATGGCTGCGTGATATGGAGGGGTTATTTGACCATGTTGCTGTACCTGACTCTGAGAGACAGAGACTTGCTGCTGGACTTCTGCGGGAGGGCGCGAATGACAGATGGTTTGGCTGCAAGAAGGAGCGGACCGAGTGGACTTATGACGACTTCAGATCCCTGATGCTGAGGGAGTACCGTCCACCAGGGATACAGCTGGCTAGGGAGGTATCTTTTATGCGCGGCATCTGTGACCGGTCGGCTTCTGTAGCTGCTATTGTTCGTCAGTTAAAGAGCGAGCTGATATACTGCGATCATCTATGTCCATCAGACGAGAGTCGGATCCGTATGCTGTCTATGAGATTGCCGCCTCCTGTACTTCTGCATGCGTCCAGCTTGGGAGCTGTCAGCTTTGACCGATTTCTGGAGGTCATCCTTATGTACGATCAGCAGAGGATTCTGTGTGAGACTTCCTACTCTACTGTTCGCCCTGATGCGAAGAGGGCGCGTCCAGCCGACACCCGTGGAGATGACAGATCTAGGAGAGGAGCGTTTAGAGGAGGATATTACGGAGCTGCACAGAGAGCACCCCCAGTTCAGACTTCTTATGGAGGAGATGCCAGAGTGAGGACTTGCCATGGGTGTTTCGGGAGGGGCCACTTCATTGCTTCTTGCCCGGACCGTTCGACTGTCTGCTACACCTGTGGTACTATGGGGCACCGAGCTGCTACATGCCCTCAGAGTCGTGGAGCTCCAGCTACTGCACAGCCACCGAGACTTCCTACGGCTCCTCAGCCACCACTGCTGACATATCCCCAGGGCCAGGGACGAGGTGACCCTTCCGGCAGAGGCCGAGGCGGAGGTAGAGGAGGTAGAGGTTCTGGACGTGGAGGTAGAGGACCATCTGGGTCAGGTCAGGGTCGTGGATCATCTTCTGCAGGACCGTCAGGGTCAGGGTATGATCGTGGTCAGAGTTCGGGAGGTCGAGGACCAGGATTACCCCCACCGCCCCGCGTATTTCAGATGCATGCTGATGACCGCTCAGCCCCGACTTCCGCAGGTACGATATTCTTCCATGATGAGTGCCTATCTATCTTGTTTGACACTGGTGCAACTCACTGCTTCATAGCAGAGGCGTGCGTGGCCAGGCTGAGCCTGAGCTGCACGAGTGGTTCACCCCTTACTATTGGTCTGGCGGATGGGGCCAAGGTTAGGACGAGTCGTGAGATTTTAGGGTGCCCCATTCGGATAGGTGAGCGAGAGTGGCCTACCGACCTTATAGTTATGCCATTGAGGATGGACGATCTCATCTTGGGTATGGACTTCATGGACCACTACGGGGCTATCATCAACTTGCGAACGAGGACAGTGTCGATTTTGGCATCTGACGGGACTGAGCACCAGGTTTGGGGGAGCGACCCCAAGAGGAATGGATCACTCATCAGCGTAGTCAGAGCCGCCAGACTTTTAGACCAAGGTTGCGTCGGGTATTGGTGTTATGCTTTAGAGGTGGATCGCACGCACCCCAGTGTATCAGATGTTCCCGTTGTCAGAGACTTCGCAGATGTGTTTCCAGAGGAGCTACCAGGACTTCCCCCGCCGAGAGAGGTCGACTTCGCGATTGAGTTAGAACCAGGCACCAGACCTATCTCGCGAGTTCCTTATCGCATGGCACCGACGGAGATGGCCGAGCTGAAGGCTCAGCTAGAGGAGCTAGCTGAGAAGGGCTACATTCGGCCTAGTGCATCGCCTTGGGGAGCGCCAGTGCTATTCGTCAAGAAGAAGGATGGGTCGTTGAGACTGTGCATCGACTATCGGGAGCTGAACCGGGCGACGGTGAAGAACCGTTATCCTCTTCCCCGGATTGATGATCTGATGGATCAGCTGCAGGGCGCCGTGGTCTTCTCGAAGATCGACTTGAGGTCGGGCTATCATCAGCTCAGGGTGAAGCCAGAGGATGTTCCGAAGACCGCTTTTCGGACCCGCTATGGTCACTACGAGTTCGTGGTCATGCCGTTTGGGCTGACCAATGCACCAGCCGCGTTCATGGAGCTCATGAACCGAGTGTTCATCGACTTCTTGGACAAGTTCGTCGTCGTCTTCATCGATGACATCTTAGTCTACTCGAGGAGTAAAGAGGAGCACGAGGAGCATTTGAGGATTGTGCTAGAGACGCTGAGGAAGCATCAGCTGTATGGGAAGTACAGCAAGTGTGAGTTCTGGCTCACAGAGGTGGCTTTCTTAGGCCACGTTATTTCAGCTGAGGGAGTTGCCGTGGATCCGGCAAAGGTTGATGCCATCGTTGCTTGGGAGGTGCCCAAGAACGTCAGAGATATCCGCTCATTCCTGGGATTGGCTAGTTACTACAGGAGGTTCGTCCAGGGTTTCTCGAGTATTGCTAGACCGATGACACAACTACTGAAGAAGGACGTCCCCTTCGAGTGGAGTTCAGATTGTCAGGCCAGTTTTGAGCTTCTGAAGCAGAAGTTGACGATTGCTCCGGTGTTAGCTCTGCCAGATGGGACAGAGGACTTCGTTATCTACACAGATGCTTCGCATTCCGGCTTGGGTTGTGTTCTGCATCAGAGAGATCGGGTCATCGCTTATGCTTCACGTCAGTTGAAGCCTCCAGAGGTGTCTTATCCCATCCATGATTTGGAGTTGGCAGCCGTGATTCACGCTCTGAAGATCTGGAGACATTATCTATATGGTACTTCTTGCAAGGTGATGACGGATCACAAGAGCTTGAAGTACATTTTCACACAGAAGGAGCTCAACATGCGTCAGAGACGATGGTTGGAGCTTCTGAAGGACTATGACTTGGACATAGTCTACCATCCAGGGAAGGCCAATGTAGTGGCAGATGCGTTGAGTAGGAAGACTCATCATGAGGTGACCGTTGAGAGGCTTACAGCTCAGCGAGATTTGCAGAGAGATCTGATGAGATGCTGCTTTGAGGTTTGGATCCAGCGAGATCACGGGCAGTTGTCGTTCTTAGAGGTGCAGGCAGAGTTGACAGCAGAGATTCGGCAGGGTCAGGCAGATTGTCCAGAGGTTGCAGTTCTGAGAGGGCGGATGGCTCAGGGCAGATTTAGAGAGCTTGCAGAGAGAGCAGACGGGATGCTGACCTTTCAGGGCAGAGTTGTAGTTCCCTCGACGTCAGATTTGAGACAGAGGATCATGCAGGAGGCTCACTCCACCCCTTATTCTGTCCATCCAGGGACGAATAAGATGTATCAGGATCTGAGGAGGAGTTATTGGTGGCAGAGGATGAGAGCAGACATCACAGAGTTCGTGGCCAGATGTCAGGTTTGCCAGCAGGTTCGGATTGATCACCAGAGGCCGGGAGGACCCGTCCAGTCACTTCCAGTTCCCGAGTGGAAGTGGACAGACATCTCCATGGATTTCGTCACTGGGTTGAGACGAGACGTCAGAGGATTTGACACTATTTGGGTCGTGGTCGACAGGTTGACCAAGTCGGCCCATTTCATAGCTATTCAGGAGACATGGCCAGCTTCGAAGTTAGCAGACGAGTTCATTCGCCAGATTGTGAGGCTTCATGGAGTACCAGAGAGGATCGTATCTGATCGAGATGGACGCTTCACCTCGAGGTTTTGGCATCAGGTTCAGGAGAGTTTGGGCTCCAGATTGCATTTCAGTACGGCTTATCACCCGCAGACAGATGGCCAGAGCGAGAGGATGATTCAGACGTTGGAGGACATGTTGCGATCGTGCGTCTTGGATTGGGGTGACCATTGGGTCAAGCATCTACCGCTAGTGGAGTTTTCTTACAACAACAGCTACCACGCGTCGATCGAGATGGCCCCATATGAGGCTTTGTATGGGAGGCGATGCAAGTCGCCGGTTTGCTGGGACGAGCCTGCAGATACAGTTCTGTCGTTGCCCGAGATGGTCAGAGAGACAGTCGATAAGGTTGGTCGCATCCGAGAGCATATGAGGGTAGCCCAGGATCGACAGAAGAAGTATGCGGACAGACGGAGGACCGAGCTTGAGTTCGAGGTAGGCTCGCACGTATGGCTTCGAGTTTCACCCACCAGGGGAGTTCGACGGTTCGGCATCAAAGGGAAGTTGAGTCCGAGATTCATTGGCCCATTTGAGATCCTAGAGAGAGTCGGTGTGGTAGCCTACCGTTTAGCCTTACCTCCATCCTTAGCCGGCGTCCATGACGTCTTTCATGTCTCCCAGCTCCGTCAGTATATTCCCGACCCTAGTCATGTCCTTGACCACTCAGACCTTCACATTGAGCCTGACCATACCTTTGTAGAGCGTCCGGTGAGGGTCCTTGATCGTCGTGTCAAGAAGCTTAGGAACAGGGAGGTTCCTTTGCTTCTGGTTCAGTGGTCTAGGAGGAGCCCTGAGGAGGCCACCTGGGAGACCGAGGAGAGCATTCGGGCTAGCTATGGAGATGTCTTAGATGAGCTACTTGCGTCTTATGTTGAGCCGAGCGTAGACATTACCTTGACCTCTCGAGTGCGGTGAGTATGCCTAGTTAGTTGGTTGGGATTGGTTAGTGGTGTCTCTTTGATTGCATGCTTATGCTTGGTAGTTGTGTGCAGATCCTTGGTGATATGATGTGATGAGCCTCGATGATATGATGATGTGCTAGATATTATGGTATGTGACTGCCTTTGATGTGCTATAATCTTCTGTTTATCTTGAGATTATGATCATTCTTCTATATCCATGATACCAAATATTAGGAATGCTAGAGATTGAATGGTGGAATTATGATTTGACTCGGAACCTAGGAAGAGAATGTGGGATTAGCCTTTAGAGGTGGATGTAGAATGATTGGGAAGATTGGGAATGCCGTGTTTAATGTCGAATTTCAAGAATTTCAAAAGGTGATTTGAGAAGGAACATAGATTTTGAGAAAACTATTCCAACCCGAGCTTTCATTATGACGCCCCACGAAGTGGATACAAGCATGTATGGGGGCACCTGTAGATCGCTTGCTAAGACCTAGCGGAGATGTCATGATGGTTTTGAGTTATGGTATGCCTGAGGAGTCGGAGTGGGGTGTGGTAGGGGCCCCTACCACATCCTTACTACGACCGATTGGGAGTATTATGATCATGACGACGGTACTGTGAGATCTCATGGGGGCACTTATGAGGTACTTACGGGATCGATGACGTGATCCTTGGACTCACCAATTCCAACTTCATCCCCACTTTAGAATGATTTTAGTCTCGGGGACGAGACTTGTTTTTAGAGGTGGATGATGTAAAGGCTCGGATTTTTAAAATATTAAGTTTCGGAAAAAGAAAATCAAAATGAATTTAAAATAAATTCCGACCCAAATTTTCCGATTTAAAAATCAATTCCGTCTTTCATTTCGGTTTTGAACGATCAATCAGCGGAAATTTAAATCCCCGACCCGAGCTCTCAATTCCGTCATATTCCGAATCCTTATCCTAATCCAACTCATCACCTCCTAATTATAGTAAAATCTTATCCTCACCTCCCCTCCCTCTCTTTTTGCTTTCCCTTATCCTAATCCAACTCATCACCTCCTAATTATAGTAAAATCTTATCCTCACCTCCCCTCCCTCTCTTTTTGCTTTCCCTTATCCTAATCCAACTCATCACCTCCTAATTATAATAAAATCTTATCCTCACCTCCCCTCCCTCTCTTTTTGCTTTCCCTTATCCTAATCCAACTCATCACCTCCTAATTATAGTAAAATCTTATCCTCTCCTTTCCTTCCCCCACTCTTTGACCCCCTTATTTTGGCAAACAAACAATACCTCACTCTTCACAAAAAAAATGGACCTTTTATGTGCAATTTGACCTTTGGAAAAATCAGATTTGTGTTGATTCTTCCTCTTCTCTCTCTCTCCCTCTCTCGGCATTTCACTGTCCCAACAAAGAAAGGAGGCAAGCTTGGCTCCATTCCACCTCCACACCTCCACCTTCGCACCACACCACCACCACCATCACCACATCTCACCACCGCCGCACCTCACCACCTCCACCATCACGCCTCACCACCGTCTCCTCCCCGGAGCTCCGCCGTCGCCGCCAGTAGCAACACCTCCCGGAAGAGCCGACGCCGCCACCGCCTCCTCTGTCCTGTTTTCCGTTCGTCCCGGTAAGTCCCCGTTTCGCTCGCTCTTCCCCTCTTTCACCTTCAATCGAGCAAAGGTCCCACCTTTAACCTCCTTATCACCTTCCTAGGCGGATTCCGATCGAAGAGCCACCTCCGACGCACCTCCGAGCTCCTCCGACGAAGCTTCGAAGCCCTCTCGGTGAGACCCCCTTCCTCCTCCTTACTCCTTTCCCTTTCCTGCGTGTGCGCCGGAGTGGTCAGGCCAGGTGGCCGGCGAGTCCGGGTGGCCGGAATTCCGGAGCGCCACCGCCGGAGTTCTTCCCTTCCTCCTCTTTCCCGTCGGTTCTGGGCGACGAAAATGGAGGCCTGACCTCCTGCTTCTTTCGACAAAGTGGGGGAGGAAGAAGAAAGGGGATGGGGCCCTCTCGCCACATCAGCCCTGGGCCCCGCCTTCTTTTTTTTTACACATCATCACTGGGCCCCCCTCCCCTTTTTATTTCCCCTAAACCCGGTTTTTGTTTTAAAAGGAGGAATAGAGGGTTGGGTTGTTGGGCCTGTTCTTTGGGCCGGTTTGGAGCCGGTTTGGGCCTAATTCTTTCTCAGATGGAACACAAGGCTTTGGGCCTATTTCTTTAAGGGCTCGGTTTGGGTTTGTTTAAATAGGTCCGGTTTGGGGGGGGATTTATGACATAGGGCTCGGTTGGGTCATTTTAAAGGAAGGCCGGTTTGGCCTATTAAAAACAAATGGGCCGGTTTGTCCTTTTTATAAAATAAGAGGGTGGGTTTTGGTAATTTAAAATAAAGTAAGGTTGGATTGGTAAATTAAAAAGGGATGTTTTGATAAATATTGTTGGGATTTTATAAATATTTTATAAAGATGTTAAAATAAAAGATGTTAGAAGTAGTATGTAATATTATTAGGGTTAAAATATAAGATGTTGTTTGAGATTTAATATGTGATATTGTGGTGATTTATTATTGTGGTTAAATGTTAGATGATTATGATGAAGATGTGCAATTATATGCTAAGTAAGATTTTGAGATGATGGCATGCAACTTGATTAAGTATGAATTGGAATTTATCTTAAGTTGGTGAATTGGAGAATTATATTGAGTATGCTTGTGAGATGTTGAGATGATAGATTACGAGATAAAGTTGATATTATGGAAATGATGATGTGACGGTTGTTATGTTAAGTTGTGAAGTTATATGTGTGATAATTCTATGCTTTGTGTGCCTTAGAGATAGACTCATTCATGTACTTATACTTGTTAGGTGATCATCTGTGACGTGTTGGATTCATATTGCCTGGTTGATTGCCTTTTGTTGTTCTGCGATACCAGGTAAGTCTCTTCGGAGCTTACTCAGATTGAATAGAGTGATTCCCTGCTATAGGTGCATGATATACTAGGTGTTGCATTCATGATCAGCATGCCATGTAGTACCATGCTAGGCTGCATCTACGTTGAGCATCCTATTTCTTTATGCGTATGTAAACAGAACGGTCGTTATCTGTGAAGTAACTAGAGTCTTTGCTAGGGTCATAGGGTAGCCCAGCCTCATCGGGTACCCTGAGTCAATCGAGTCATGCACTTCCTTTTATTATGATATGCCTGCGGGCTTTATTGTGGAGCGGGTTAGGCATGCGTGCCGCCCAATTATGAATGAATGCATTCACGAGCTGGCCAGTCTCCACCTATCGGAAGGGGTGGAGGTAGGAGAGGGATATACCACTTGGTATTCTGTGCTAAGGCCTTATTATTATTATGCATTTGATCTTAGGAGCATGTTAGTGTGTTAATATTCCGCCATGCATCTAGAAGCATCTTTATTAGGATTAGCGTATATGTGTGCTTATGGTTGGGATGCAGAGAAGTGGGCATCGATCTGATCCCGCCCCATATCAATTTTTTTAGGTATTATCTATGTTCATCCTATCGGTGCTGTTTGCCTATTTGCGCGGGTCATTTTGTCGGCGGAGAGTGAGCGCTGGAGTGTAGACTTCACTGGACTCTGATTATATTTTGGCTTTATACTTTTGACTCCGTTTTGACCCGGCTTTGCCGTGGCACAATTTTGTATTATACTTGTTTCCGCTAGTCGCATGATTTCTGATTTCCACGCTTAGATTACGACAGGTACAGGGGACTTCCCCGGGGATTCCAACGATCCCTTCGATTTTGGGTATGAAATCCCCCCTTGAAAACATTAAAGTAAGTTTTGAAACCTTCAACCTGTACTCGGGGCGCAAGGTCCTAACGGGGGGTTTTCTCCCTCGAAACGTAACCTGGGAATCATAATCCCGGGCCGTTACATCAACCAGCCCTGTATCAAATGCGGTTCACAACGGCACACCACTACTAAGTGCCCACATACAGATGTTGTTAGGATGATATCGAGAATGCAAATATAAAATATAAATAAATCACAGCAAACCAGATTCCGTCCCTTGTAAATAATTACAAGACCTCCTCCTCATGTAGCAGCGGGAAGTCAGGATCGATCCACGAGGAAGCGTGTCAGCGGATCCTAGGTAGCGGAGAAATCTCACGGACAGAAGTCGACAACAGTGGTACTCGACCTCGAGTAAGGGTAGTCGACAGAAGATCGGACAGTCGAACACAAGTAAGCTACGACGATCTGGTGGTCGATATCGACCAGGGCTACTCGATATCGAGTAGGGTCTTGTCGACTTCGGCTTGTCTTGGTCGAGTTCCTGCACAAGTAAGCTACGACGATCTGGGATCGGGAATCAGTAACTCGAGATGGACCAGGCTTGGTCGAGATCGAGTAGACAGAGAATAAAAACGAACGAAAATAAAGAACAAATGCTTTTTGGGAATTCGAACTAAACTTAATGTAAAAGACTTCCAAGATTGGGGTTTGCAAAAACGATAACCAAACATGCATAAGGCAGAATCAAACAGATGATCATGTAAATCGCATCAAAGGACTAAGCTTCCGTCTTTTCCAACAATTAGACAACTCTTTCAAGAAAACCCTAATTGTCTCTACCGATTTAATGTTTATAATCCAAGTTGTTATCATGGATCTCCATTAGATGGGCAATAAACACATAAACAAGTAGGAAAATGCTCAAAACATGATAAAGGTCGGATCTTTACCTCAATTATGCATGGCTATCGTCGGGCTCGCCCCAACCCTAGAAGTGGGTGGACTACTCGCGCCTCATCGCAAACTCAGACATCATTGATTTAAAAGAAACAACTTGCATTAAACTATATTCCAAGACTTTACAATCCCGGCAATCCAACTCTCGTCGAATGCCAAAACCATAAAACCTTCGAACTCCTAAACTGTCTCTGTGGAACTCCTTGTCTCTCTCTGAATATGAATGAATAAAACTGAGCCCCATGGGCTTTATTTATAGGCTTCATTCCCTAGCTATTCTAGGAAAGAAATATCTATCTATATTTAAAATTATATCTAAAAGGCTTTAAAGATAAATAAAAACAATAAAGGAATTAAATCTAAAATAGGGAATTATATCTAAAATGTCTTCAATGGATAAATCTTCTCCTTCATGATGTATCTTGATGATTTTGGATAGAATCGGCAATCTTCCGGCCCAAGCAACCCTATACCGAGTAGGATTCGTCAAAACCGAGTAACGCGTCTTCTGGAAGTCTACTCGATCTCGACCAGGGTCTTGTCGATCTCGAGTAGCCCTCCTCTGTCTCGAGTAGGCCTCGTCTGTTTCGAGTAGGCCTCGTCTGTCTCGAGTGACTGGTGCTCGACAAGGCTCGGACATGGCTCGGAGGTCTAGTCGATCTCGAGTAGCCCTACTCTGTATCGAGTAGGCTTCGTCGTCTGGCTGGCTTGGTCGGGTAGATTTGCTCGACAGGCTCGGATCTGGGCTCCTGGGCGTCGTCGATCTCGACCAAGCCTCCTTGACAGGCCTAAAGTCGTTATGCCAAATCAAAGTAAATTCCTAAGATGCAAACTATAACAAGTATAGTAGGTAAGTTAGGGTCGAACCCACAGGGAAACAGAATCAATTGTAAAAGCAAGTATTATTACCCAAACGTAACCGATTCAAGGGGGAGTTTTGTGTGTTATCAATGGTGACAGAACAAGTTGCAAGTAGAGGTTGTGAATATATGATGGAAAGGTATCACACCAGGTAATTATCCGCACAACAATTGAGATGGTTCATCATCGCATTCTATGAGTCTCAAGTTCTAATGTCAAGTAATTGTTCTCAATTCAGATCGTGTAATAGCTTTTAGTCCTACCAGTCCTAAAAGCACTTATCACTAAATTACAAGGGAAAACCTTCACCAAATAATAAAGCAATAACATTCAAACATGAATTATAATGAGATACAAGCGATTCTAACAACCCGTTAAAATAGCTTGCAATCGAATCTCCCTCACAATCTACCACGAGCAACCTGCGTATGGAGATTGTGTTTGCTACAATGAATCTACAACCCCAAACCTGGAATTGGAAACCCTAGCAATATGACTAGTATCGATAAACCTAGGTGATCAATCCAGATAAATCAATAATAAGCAATCAAGCAATAAGCTCAGGAGATCGAAACAATTAACAAAGGACGAACAAGAGTAGAATACTCACAACCAAATCAATTGAAGGCTTCAAAGAACCAAGTGCAACAAAGGAGAGTTAGTTCTCCATAGGGGTTTGTGAGATGATGAAAAGGGAAAATACGTCTCTGGAAAATAACCTCCTTCCTTCTCTACTGCCTTCTCGGCCTATATAACCTAATAAAATCGGGTTTAACATCCCGTACAATTATAATAATAAAATATTAAAACTAATAAGATAAACAGAATCGGATAAGAATCCGTCTTCAGGACTGACGCGGGCGCGCCAAGTGCAGCGCGGGCGCGCCAGCTTGGATCTTGCTTCTTCTGTCTGTTCAGCAGCGCGGCCACTTCCTCCTAGCAGAGTGGTCGCGTCGGGTAGCAGCGCGGGCGCGCCAGGTGCAGCGCGGCCGCGTCAAGTTGCAGCGCGGGCACGTCATTGGTTTTTCCCGAAAATTCCATCTCGAATTAGCTTTCGACGTCAACATGAAAGTTGTAGCTCTCTGAAAGAGCTTTCCAACGCATGGTCATAATAGTCGATCGGACAACCGAGGCCTCCAGAAAGTGCAAAACAAGTTCAGCATGTCTGGCGATAATTTCTGCAGACTTGTTCTTCGTTTAGGTTCGCTTCTTCTTCTCAGGACCTCTTGAGATCTTCATGTAAGCTTCTTCGATCAACTAGAAATTCTCATCAAATGCGTTATCAACTCATGTCTTCTCCTCAGATCTACCATTACCTGAAATAATCAATAAAAGCGTGTAGATTCCGACTCCGACAACATAGAGAACTAATATGCAAATCATGCTTAATCCATCCATGAAATGCATCTTAACTAAGCTAAATGCAACCTATTATGCCTACCTAAATGCATGCTATCAAACTCCCCCACACTTAACCTTTGCTTGTCCTCAAGCAATGATAGAATGAACATGAATCAACGCATCCCACAGGAAATCCTTTCAAGTTTCAACCTCATCAAAAAGCAACATCATAGCAGGTGAAAACATAAACCAAGCAAACAAACGTCATAGCATGTATTCCAGTGATCAAAGCTCAAAAGTAGACGTCATCCAACCTCACCAGAAATATGTGTTTCACTCATGTGTTTAGGCTTTTAAGTACAACTCTCAACTCAAACCATTCATGCACTAAGCTCATAGACATTGACCACCATATCACCAATTCTCTACCGAAATGTCATTACTTGCGGGACACAATAAAGAAAATTAAATGCAACACTTTTTTTTTTTTCTTCTTTTTCTTTGGTTTTCTTTTCTCTTTTTTTTTTCTTTTTCTTGTCTTGGTGCTTCCTTACGCGAAGCGCAAACATGGGTGTCATGAATGGCCCCGGTCTATCAACACCTCAACTACTAATATGAAGTCCACTTGAACACCTTTTGACGCAAGTTGCAAACATGGATGTCATGAATGAACCTGGTTACTCAATGGTCAAGCTTCTTTCCTAGTGGATAGTTTTCAACACCCTTTTGCGCGAATCATACCCATGGGTGTCATGCATAGATCCGGTTACTAAGTGCATTAACCATTGCCACCTTATTCACTAAATATTCATAAAATTAAATAAAAAGACTCAAAATATAAACATAAACTCCGCAAGCAACAAACATGTGCATCGGTCTTTAAAAATAGATACTGCAGTCAATACCAAGAGGTAGCAACACTAGGCGAGTAATTCACACAATTGAGCAAAAGAATTCAAATAAGGCCAAACATTCTCACATAGTCATATTTTTAGGACTTCAATCATACTTTAGCTCAATCATACATGCTCAATTACATTCGCTAGCTCATGTTCCACAAAAATCAAATACAGATAATAATCAAAACATCCAGAACTCCATGGGATTTTTATGAATCATGCTTGAAATTTAAAATAGAGGACAAACTAAGCAAGATGGGTATTTGAATAACACATATGTATGAAATGCATGCTCTATTTTTGGATTTTTTTATTTTTTTGATTTTTTTTTTAAATACGAAAACAAACAAAAATGAATATTTGATTTTTTTTTTAAATACGAAAATAAACAAAAATGAATAAAAATGATTACAGAAATTAAACATGATGCATAAATTTAAATATGATCTCCTATATGCATCTATATATAGAATTTCTCTCCCCCACACTTAAAGTTTTCATTGTCCTCAATGAAACAATAAAGACAACAAAAGTAAACCAAATACAATCAGGGTGAAGGAAAAGAAAAA
The DNA here is from genome assembly GCA_037127255.1 of Persicaria tinctoria. Lineage (NCBI taxonomy): Eukaryota > Viridiplantae > Streptophyta > Magnoliopsida > Caryophyllales > Polygonaceae > Persicaria > Persicaria tinctoria. The sequence continues at coordinate 57,865,011 of JBANSL010000007.1, read as the reverse complement.
GGCAAAAGAAAGAAAAACTTACCTCGGGTTGCCTCCCGAGAAGCGCCTTTGTTTCAAGTCTTTGGCTAGACATTTTAGTTGTCCATTTAAGACTCATTCAGACATCGTCAGTGCCCTCAACAGCAAATCAAACTCTTGTGCACACCATCTAGGTAAGCGGGCACTACATACGAATAAGTTGAAGTCAAAGTACGTCATCAACTCCTCATAAGCCCGAGCATGACTCCCCGCCGCGGGTATGTAGAACCACCAATTCAGTTCCATTGGCGGTATGTCAAAATAATGAGCCCAAGGATCAACATAATCACCGAACTTCTCACCATTGCAAAAGATATCAATTCTTTGCTTAGGAGCCACAGAAATTAGCTTCGGACTTGGTTCCTTGATAGGCGAGCTCGAGACAATCTCATCGAATGAAGGAGACAATAAATCACATGGGATCTCATGCGTCGACTCATGACACTCCATGTCAGGAAGTAGTGTACTCTCCTCTTCATCGCTGAAGAAACTGTCATCGTCTGCGAACATATCCTCCTCCGCCAAAACATTATCATGCTCATAGCTCAAGGGTATGGGAGGTAGCGGAGTAGACTCAGATGAACTCAATGAGGGAGGAATAGGAAGCACGCAATAACCTTCATCTTCATGACTTTCTAAGCTTCCCTTAGGTGTGACAAACAGGTCCTTGCCACTCCCTAGGGTGTTCGTGGTGAGGCTCTCTATCAGGTTAACCACCGGTTGAGACGGTAGTTCACCTGCTTCACAAGTTGGTATCTCATTCCCCACTTGGACCATTTGGTGCACTCGTTCACCCAATTCCGCGATCTGCTGACACAATTGCTCATTCCCCTCATAAGAGGACATGGATAGATCATCCGAATGTGCGTAAAAGTAATCCATCGGTTGAGGTTCTTGGGCAAATGACACTTCCTGCAAGGCCTGGTGACCCATGTAGCAGATAAGATCCCAAATCCCCATCAAACCTAACCTTTCTAGACTTCCTCCGCTCATATATATAGCACGTGCCTTTGTCTCAGCAGTCATTCCCTCTACAACGCAGACAACCATATCTCGCAAACTATCATGGAAACCCCGCACATTGCGGATGTCCACACACCTCTGCAACCTATCGAGATATAGGTGAAAATCTTCACCTTCGAACTGCGATAATCTCAACATGTTAAATTGTTAGTAGCATATGTGTTGTGAACCGTAAGATAGGTTCACAACAAAAGTTAGTAGCTAAATTAACACACAAGACAAACACACATGTAATAAGACAAACAAGAACAAAGATAAACCGTTTCCCCGGCAACGGCGCCAAATTTGACAGGCCTAAAGTCGTTATGCCAAATCAAAGTAAATTCCTAAGATGCAAACTATAACAAGTATAGTAGGTAAGTTAGGGTCGAACCCACAGGGAAACAGAATCAATTGTAAAAGCAAGTATTATTACCCAAACGTAACCGATTCAAGGGGGAGTTTTGTGTGTTATCAATGGTGACAGAACAAGTTGCAAGTAGAGGTTGTGAATATATGATGGAAAGGTATCACACCAGGTAATTATCCGCACAACAATTGAGATGGTTCATCATCGCATTCTATGAGTCTCAAGTTCTAATGTCCAGTAATTGTTCTCAATTCAGATCGTTTAATAGCTTTTAGTCCTACCAGTCCTAAAAGCACTTATCACTAAATTACAAGGGAAAAACCTTCACCAAATAATAAAGCAATAGCATTCAAACATGAATTATAATGAGATACAAGCGATTCTAACAACCCGTTAAAATAGCTTGCATTCGAATCTCCCTCACAATCTACCACGAGCAACCCGCGTATGGAGATTGTGTTTGCTACAATGAATCTACAACCCCAAACCTGGAATTGGAAACCCTAGCAATATGACTAGTATCGATAAACCTAGGTGATCAATCCAGATAAATCAATAATAAGCAATCAAGCAATAAGCTCAGGAGATCGAAACAATTAACAAAGGACGAACAAGAGTAGAATACTCACAACCAAATCAATTGAAGGCTTCAAAGAACCAAGTGCAACAAAGGAGAGTTAGTTCTCCATAGGGGTTTGTGAGATGATGAAAATAGAAAATACGTCTCTGGAAAATAACCTCCTTCCTTCTCTACTGCCTTCTCGGCCTATATAACCTAATAAAATCGGGTTTAACATCCCGTACAATTATAATAATAAAATATTAAAACTAATAAGATAAACAGAATCGGATAAGAATCCGTCTTCAGGACTGACGCGGGCGCGCCAAGTGCAGCGCGGGCGCGCCAGCTTGGATCTTGCTTCTTCTGTCTGTTCAGCAGCGCGGCCACTTCCTCCTAGCAGAGTGGTCGCGTCGGGTAGCAGCGCGGGCGCGCCAGGTGCAGCGCGGCCGCGTCAAGTTGCAGCGCGGGCACGTCATTGGTTTTTCCCGAAAATTCCGTCTCGAATTAGCTTTCGACGTCAACATGAAAGTTGTAGCTTTCTGAAAGAGCTTTCCAACGCATGGTCATAATAGTCGATCGGACAACCGAGGCCTCCAGAAAGTGCAAAACAAGTTCAGCATGTCTGGCGACAATTTCTGCAGACTTGTTCTTCGTTTAGGTTCGCTTCTTCTTCTCAGGACCTCTTGAGATCTTCATGTAAGCTTCTTCGATCAACTAGACATTCTCATCAAATGCGTTATCAACTCATGTCTTCTCCTCAGATCTACCATTACCTGAAATAATCAATAAAAGCGTGTAGATTCCGACTCCGACAACATAGAGAACTAATATGCAAATCATGCTTAATCCATCCATGAAATGCATCTTAACTAAGCTAAATGCAACCTATTATGCCTACCTAAATGCATGCTATCACTCCTCGAGATCGAGTATAGGTGGTCTGCGTCTTCGTCCTCGGCTTCTCGGCTTGGCACAGCTCGTCGACTCCGGACATGGCTCCGAAGTGTGGTCGATCTCGACTAGAGCTAGTCGCTCTCGAGTAGGGTTCCGGGAGTCGGGTTGTCTCTGACTCAGTGTCCTCGACCAGGTGTGCTCGACCAGGTTGGTCGATATCGAGTAAGATTTACTCGATATCGAGTACACTTGGCTTCAGCTTTCTGCTCTGTTCTTGAAATGCACTTTTCCGAGTCCTCGTTCGTCGGATTGACGCATATGACCATGCGTTGGAAAGCTCTTTCCGAGGGCTACAACTCTCATGAAGACATCAAAGCTTGATTCAGAATGAAGAATGGTAAGATATGGCATTTTCTCCAGCTGCACCATTCTTAGCTTCTCCATGAGTTTCCTTTAAGCTCCAAAGTGCGTCCGATTTCTGCCAAATATAACCAAAACTTGTGTAGACCTCCATATATTGCAAATAAGTGTAAAATACACAGATTCTGTATTATTCTAACCCAAATGTATGAAATGTGTGCAGAAATCGATATAAATGATAGTATAAAACATGACAAATTAGGCTCACAACAAATACCCCATACTTAAGCTTGCTTGTCCTCAAGCAATACTTTTATTTGTCATTCAGGGGAAGAATTCAAACTCTCAACATATCAGATTCATTCTCATATAACCCTGCAATCAATTACCATCCTCGAAAAGGTACTAGTGTCACAAATTCATGCATGTGCAAATAAAAGCAACATCTACTCATCAAAGGAGGGTTATGCAAAAACAATTCATGTGACAAAGCATTAATAATCAAGAGGACTTTAATTTAAGCTCAAATAAAGAGTGGATTGGTAAAAGGATAAAAGGTGGGCAATGTTTGGCAATGTGGTGCTAATGATCCGGGGAAATGGAGTATTTCCAAACTTGAATTTCCACATTCCTTCTCCATAAGATTCATCACCTTTCATAATGCTTTTTCTCAATAATAATGCTTTTACCTCTCTGATTTTAAGGGTTAATATATTTCATGAAAGTAAAATATCTTTAATGTACAAAAGTGTGGAACTTTCTACTTAGTTCCAATCGATGGGGGTGTGGTGAACTTAAAGTTCGGGGTAACTCCTATCTCATCAAGCCACAGCTATCAGAAGTCGGACCTACCCCCTAAGGTAGTGTAAGCATAAATCTCCCTTCGACTCGGCCATCAAGAGATTTACACGAACACAACCTTAGCACACCTAGACTTTTAAACTAGAAAACCATAAAGACCATTGTTGCTTGTTACAAAAATGATCCCACGCTAGCAAGGCAGCAGGATGCGAAGTCTACGAAGGCACTATTTAAATTACAATCAATCTCTTGCATCATCAAACTGTGGCAAGTTGTTTCCAGAGACAGCGCTGTCATTCATCCATGTGCAGTGGTTCCATCCGAAACATCAAGGCCTCCTTGTAATGTTGTGGAAGATGCAAAGTGAAGTGAAAACTCATGGTTTAGGACCTTGTATACGTGTACTTTAATGAGGTGGATGATTTCTTCTGGCCTTCTACTGATTTGTTCGAAAGCTTTCTCATTCCTAGCCTTCCAAATGAAGTACAATGTTGCTGCTAGAGCCACCCTCTTAGCCTTGGATTGCCATCCTTTTCCACGAGCTTCCTTCTTTAGCCATTTGAGTCCACTTTTCAACATGCCCATTCTTCTCCATACTCCAAGCCAGATTTTGACCTGAGACCATATTGCGGAAGAGAAATTACAAGCAAAGAAAATATGTTCATGTGATTCCATGGCTTGATTACAAAAGTGACAGTTTAGGGCAACTTCCCTTGTCCTGATTTGATCATTTGTAGCAAGCCATCCTTTTGTCGCCAGCCATAGGATAAATGCATGTCTAGGCATGACTGTTTTGTCCCACACCACAGTCGTCCATGGTGGTTTTACGGCTCTCCTTCTGAAGTGGTTGTAGGCTGCCTCTATGCTGAACTTACCTCCTAGGCACCAGCTGTTCAATATTTGGGAAGCGTCTTCTATATTACCTGTGGAGGTTAGTAAAGCATCTCTAATGGACAATATTTTCTTAATCAAGGGAGAATCATTTTTAGAGTGAACTTGTCAATTCCACACATCTTCTTGTTGTAAGTATTGGTGATGGATCCATCTAATCCACAAACTGTATTTTTTTCTAAGAATATCCCAAAGAAGCCTTGAGAGAAATGCAGTATTCCATGTCTTGAGATCCTTCAATCCTAGCCCACCTTCCTCTTTAGGTAGACAGACATCCTTCCATCTTATCCTATGGGACTTCCACAGAAATTTAGCACACAGGCTGTTAACTTTGTCAATTAGGGTAGAAGGGGAAGGTAAGATGGAAAACCAAAAAGCATGTATTCCTTAGAGGACAGCTCTCATAAGTTCCACTCTTCCTGCATAGGACAAGGTTTTGGTGTTCCAATAACTGATGTTCGTTAGAATTTTATCTAGTAAGGGGCTGAATTGGGAGATTGTCAGCTTTCCAGAGGATATGGGAATCCCCAAATATCTAAAAGGGAAGGAACCCTGAGTGAAGCCTGATCTGTTGGCCAGGAACATTTTATCCTCAGTTTTGACTCCAGCAATGAAATAGGAGGATTTAGTGTGACTGACTTCCAAACCTGAAGTTGCTGAAAAATGTTCAAGAGCATCAAGTAAAATAGTGCTTTACCTCTCTGACCTCAGCACTGCCTTCTTGCGAGTCGCAAACATGAGTGTCATGAATGGCCCCGGATACTTAGTGCTTTCGACTCCTCACAATATGTCCCATCTCTCCAAACTATTATCTTAGAGAGCAGGGTCAATCTACCTTTATCTCTTGAGGTGATTGGATTTTCTTTCACTTATTAAATTTTCCATATATTTCAAATAATTTCCTTCCAAACTCCAATAATGATAATAAACACCATATGATAATCTCCATAATGTAACATCATTCTCAACAAAATCCCCGGATAAGGTAAAGAATGGGCAATATTTAGATCATGTGGAGCAATATTTGAAATAAGGCATAATATGGCTTTGTGTAATGCATAAGCATAAGTAAGGCTAGGATTATAAACAATGTGAGCATTATATGGAAATATAAAGTCCTCCATCATCTTATCATGCAACATGTCAAAAGCAACTTCAAATTTTACCTCCTTTCATGGTTTTCAAGAAAATAATGCACTTCATTGTGACTTCCCTTTACTAGGCAATTTCATGCTATATCTCTAATGAATCCAATTTTGCATCGTCGAGTTCAATATAAGCTTCCATGACATTAATCAAAATTTTCAATGGGGGTCATTTTTCTCAAACTTTTGGAAAACATGCATATAAGCACATAAATAAATAATGCATTCCAAAATAGTCATGTAGCAATTTAAAGAAATATGCATGTATATGTCAAATATGATCAAATATGCACAAAGTAAGCCCTTCCCCCACCCCATACTTAAAATTTACAGTGTCCTCACTGTATAAAATCAAATAAAAACAAGAGCAAAGGGAGGAACTCACAGGATAAAACATCGAGGAGGGCGAATCAGTGTATGTCGAGTAGGTTCCTTGTCGATATCGAGTACAGGGTACTCGATTTCGAGTAGTTTTTCTGCGCCCAGTAGATTCTGAAGACGAGGAGCTCTGGTGGCTTGTCGATATCGAGTTGGCCTACTCGATATCGAGTAGTGTCTGGGCTGCTCCTCCTTGTCGTCGTCGACTTGGCCTTCGTCGATTCTGACTGTTTTTCAGGGACTTCTTATTCCACTTTTCGCGATCCTTATATGCTTTGCCGACCTAAAAGTGTTAGATTGAACAAAAAAAAACAAGACTATCCACATGAAGTATCCTAAAAGACATAAAACCAAAAAAAACAAAAACCAAAAACTAAAAAGTTCAAAAGTCCCAAAAATAAATGTCTATTTACATGCTCTAGATTTTAGAGTTCTAGGCCGACTTCTCCGGTTGCGTATTAGCCTGGCTCATCTTTGTCCGGAGGTATAGGTGGATCTGGTGGTTCCTCCGGTGATGGGAAGCGTGGGATGTCATTCGGGGGCATCATGTGAAGAAACTTAAACCTCCCCCAGTGGACGCTCCATGGCTCTACCCATCCATCTTCCTGGGCTCCAGCTGGCATGCATAAAGGAATATATAAAGGAAATTTGCATATCTCATCATCATACCTCTTCCGTTCCATTGGTTGATTTGTTTGCGCATCTCCACCACAGCAAAATGGTGGAGTGGGAAGAGATATTTCCACTTCATCTTGTGGAGCTTCATGCCACTTTGTGAGGACCCCATACTTGAACACAAACATCGATTGCTCAAAATTGTCAGGAATCGCCTTCACCTTATAGGGTAAAAGCGACCTTGAAGCACCATGGGCAACGACGTCCGGATTTTGCGTTGGTGTCTCTTCTTCTTCTTGGGATCCTTCCAACGATTCTTCATAGATAGATAGCGAAATCAAAATAGAGGAAGGACATACCTGGGTTTCTGTGGTACAAACGATTTCGGCTAGTGTTTCTAGATCAGTTCCTCCAGAATGTGTATATGTCGAGTCTAGGTAGTCGATGTTGACTGGCTCATAGAAGGCGACATTGTCGAACCAACTTGTCATTGTTGGTTTGGGCGATTTAGTGTAATGTTCCCATCTACGCAACATAAGCTCAACTTCTGCTTGCCTTGCACGCTCGGCTTGTTGTTCCCTGGCTACTCTTTCAATGGCGATAGCAGCATCTTTGGCGGCTATTTCCCTCCGAAGCCTCTGTATCAGCTGCTCCTGTGTTTCTGCGGCCGCTATGGCTCTTTTCAGTTTAGAATGGATGTGTAGGACACGTTCCAGATCATCTAAGGTGTCAAACTCAGGTGGTTGACCAGAACGGCGCATACACGTGCAAATTAACTCAAGAGAAACATGAGATTTAACTACCTAAGGCGCGAATGATAGCTTCCCCGACAACGGCGCCAATTTGTTGTTAGGAGGATATCGAGAATGCAAATATAAAATATAAATAAATCACAGCAAACCAGATTCCGTCCCTTGCAAATAATTACAAGACCTCCTCCTGATGTAGCACCGGGAAGTCAGGATCGATCCACGAGGAAGCGTGTCAGCGGATCCTAGGTAGCGGAGAAATCTCACGGACAGAAGTCGACAACAGTGGTACTCGACCTCGACTAAGGGTAGTCGACAGAAGATCGGACAATCGAACACAGCGCATCAGCAAGCACAGGCACTGGTGGTCGATATCGACCAGGGCTACTTGATATCGAGTAGGGTCTTGTCGACTTCGGCTTGTCTTGGTCGGGTTCCTGCACAAGTAAGCTACGACGATCTGGGATCGGGAATCAGTAACTCGAGATGGACCAGGCTTGGTCGAGATCGAGTAGACAGAGAATAAAAACGAACGAAAATAAAGAACAAATGCTTTTTGGGAATTCGAACTAAACTTAATGTAAAAGACTTCCAAGATTGGGGTTTGCAACAACGATAACCAAACATGCATAAGGCAGAATCAAACAGATGATCATGTAAATCGCATCAAAGGACTAAGCTTTCGTCTTTTCCAACAATTAGACAACTCTTTCAAGAAAACCCTAATTGTCTCTACCGATTTTATGTTTATAATCCAAGTTGTTATCATGGATCTCCATTAGATGGGCAATAAACACATAAACAAGTAGGAAAATGCTCAAAACATGATAAAGGTCGGATCTTTACCTCAATTATGCATGGCTATCGTCGGGCTCGCCCCAACCCTAGAAGTGGGTGGACTACTCGCGCCTCATCGCAAACTCAGACATCATTGATTTAAAAGAAACAACTTGCATTAAACTATATTCCAAGACTTTACAATATCGGCAATCCAACTCTCGTCGAATGCCAAAACCATAAAAGCTTCGAACTCCTAAACTGTCTCTGTGGAACTACTTGTCTCTCTCTGAAATTGAATGAATAAAACTGAGCCCCATGGGCTTTATTTATAGGCTTCATTCCCTAGCTATTCTAGGAAAGAAATATCTATCTATATTTAAAATTATATCTAAAAGGCTTTAAAGATAAATAAAAACAATAAAGGAATTAAATCTAAAATAGGGAATTATATCTAAAATGTCTTCAATGGATAAATCTTCTCCTTCATTATGTATCTTGATGATTTTGGATAGAATCGGCAATCTTCCGGCCCAAGCAACCCTATACCGAGTAGGATTCGTCAAAACCGAGTAACGCGTCTTCTGGAAGTCTACTCGATCTCGACCAGGGTCTTGTCGATCTCGAGTAGCCCTGGGCGTCGTCGGGTAGATTTGCTCGACAGGCTCGGATCTGGGCTCCTGGGCGTCGTCGATCTCGACCAAGCCTCCTCGAGATCGAGTAGAGGTGGTCTGCGTCTTCGTCCTCGGGTTCTCGGCTTGGCACATCTCGTCGACTCCGGACATGGCTCCGAAGTGTGGTCGATCTCGACTAGAGCTAGTCGATCCCGAGTAGGGTTCTGGGAGTCGGGTTGTCTCTGACTCGGTGTCCTCGATCAGCTCTGCTCGACGAGGTGTGCTCGACCAGGTTGGTCGATATCGAGTAAGATGTACTCGATATCGAGTACACTTGGCTTCAGCTTTCTGCTCTGTTCTTGAAACGCACTTTCCCGAGTCCTCGTTCGTCGGATTGACGCATATGACCATGCGTTGGAAAGTTCTTTCCGAGGGCTACAACTCTCATGAAGACATCAAAGCTTTATTCAGAACGAAGAATGGTGAAATATGGCCTTTTCTCCAGCTGCACCATTCTTAGCTTCAAAGTGCGTCCGATTTCTGCGAAATATAACCAAAACTTGTGTAGACCTCCATATATTGCAAATAAGTGTAAACTACACAGATTCTGTATTATTCTAACCCAAATGTATGAAATGCGTGCAGAAATCGATATAAATGATAGTATAAAACATGGCAAATTAGGCTCACAACAACAGAGCAAGTCAGGATGGCAGAAACCCATGAAGAAGTAGCTTACGTATGGGGTCCCAATCGCTATATGGGGGCTCAAAGGTTCTATCAACCACAACGGAACCAAGGTCCTCCTAGGAACCCCCAGCCATACAGAGCTCCATGACATCCATATAGGGACCAGCGGAAAGATGATCTACAAATGATCCTCGACGAGATGAGGAAAAATCAAGCACATCAGGAGCAGTCTACAAGCGCCATCAATAATCAGCTCCAGAACATCAATACAAGATTTGGAGAGCTGGATATTTGGAAGAGAAACATTGAGACCCAAATGGGTCAATTCGGGGCGCAGATTCCATGACCAACCGGGCAGCTCCCAGGGCATACAGAACCAAATCCCAAGGGGCAGCACGGACAAGTTGCTGCTGTAAAGCTACGGAGCGGTCACAAATTGCACGAGCCAGAGAACGGAGAAGAAAAGGACAAAACTGTCCTCGACAACAAGCAACAGCAACTCGATGTCAACCAAAATTTTTTCGATATCGACAAAAATCAACTCGGCGTCGAGGAGAAGCCTGACCAAGACTCGTCTGCACAGCACATCAACTCGAAGTCGACTACGGTGGTCGATATCGAGGAAACTCAAGTCGATGTCGAGAAAAATCTTGTCGATGTCGAGGAGTCTTTATCACCTCCGGAAGCTGTTCTGGCTCAGAAAACTAAGAAGACGCTCCCGTTCCCTTCTAAGAACCAGAAAGATCCAACTGATGGTAAGTTTCAGCATTTTGTGAAATTTCTTCAGAGTCTAAATGACTGAGATTCTTAGGAGATTCTTAGCAACAAGCGATCAATGACTGAGATTGCCAAAGAATGCAAGAAGACGGATTTCCCTGAGAAGCGACCTGGCCCAGGTAAGTTTGCTATCATTGTTGGACTTGGTCGACATAGATTTAAGGCACTGTGTGAATTAGGAGCAAGTGTAAGCATCATGCCCCTATCCATCTGGTCAAAGGTAAAGATAGGCGCCCTGGAACCTGTGGATGCCAAGCTCTACATGGCAAACAACACGGTGGTAATCCCCACAGGTATTATTGATAATGTTCCTGTTAAAGTTGGTAAATTCTTTGTCCCTATGGATTTTCTTGTAGTAGAAATGGCAGAGGACCCAACTTTCCCCATCATCCTAGGGCGCCCATTCCTAGCAACAGCAGATGCCAACATTGGAGTAAAAAGGGGACTTCTCACCTTCACCATTGGTGATGAGATTATTGATTTTTAAATCCTGACACGGAAGAGGTAATGGAAATTAAAGCTATTTATTCAAAATTTAATGTTATCTCTTGCAATGAGTCTGCAGGAAGACTTTTGGCACAAGAAGAGGTTGTTATAAAGGCAGAATCTACGCTTGAGGAGGAACTAGGTGTTGCAGAATCGAGCGAGGAAGAGTTCTTCGACGACGCATTATCAGCGGAGCTGAACGACTCACTCGAAATTGAGCAGATCAAGTCGACATCGACCAATCTACTCGATGTCGAGGAATCTTGCCCGACATCGACTTCGACCACTCCTCCAGAAAAGGTAAGTCCCCCAAATTTCCTCGATGTCGAGCAGATATCCTCGACATCGACTACTTTCTCCCCTAGAAGTACACCATAAGTCGAAAAGGACAACTCGATCATTGCAAGTTTACTCGATATCGAGAAAAACTCCTCGGCATCGACCAAATCTGTATCAAAGGTAAATTCTGATTTTTTGGTCGATTTTGATTATTCTAACTCGATGTCGAGTAGTCCCTTGCAGTTGTACAACCCTGTGTCTGATTCAGCGTTGTCATCGATGTATGCTTGGTCGACGCCAACTCCTGTAGCTGATTTGGATGCTTCTTTCATGAATATTGAGACGGATTACCTAAGGGATATCATGAAGACGGAGGAAGTAGAGCCCATCTTGATTCCATAAGGCCCTTCTCCGGTGCTGAAGCCCTTACCTAACACCCTTAGGTATGAATTTTTTTGTCCCGACTCTACTTTTCCTGCGATTATCAATGCTTCATTAAACACACAGGAGGTAGACAAGCTAGTAGAAGTCCTCCGCACTCACAGGAAAGCCATTGGTTATTCTCTAGAGGACATAAAAGGTATTTCACCCATTACTTGTATGCATAGAGTTCTTTTGGAAGATGATGACAGGGCAACAATTGAGCATCAAAGGAAGCTTAACCCCAACATGAAGGAGGTTATGAAGAAAGAGATCATGCGCATGCTAGACGCATGAATCATCTAGCCAATCTCCGACAGCAAGTGGGTAAGTCCAGTTCATGTTGTCCCTAAGAAGGGTGGAATGACCATTGAGGAAAATGAGAAGGGAGAGCTTGTTCGTAAAAGAATCACTACCAGCTGGCGGATGTGCATCGATTACAGAAAGCTCAACACCGCCATAAGGAAGGATCATTTCCCGCTCCCCTTCATTGACCAAGTACTCAAAAGGTTAGCTGAACATGATTACTTTTGTTGTCTGGATGGATATTCTGTTTTTTGGCAGGTCCCTATTCATCCTGAAGATCAAGAAAAGACAACCTTCACTTGCCCCTATGGAACTTTTGCATATAGGAGGATGCCCTTTGGCCTTTGCAATGCCCCTGCCACCTTTCAAAGGTGCATGATGGCCATCTTCTCCGACCTGATAGAGGATATAGTGGAGGTATTTATGGAGGATGCCCTTATGGTACTACTTTCGATATTTGTCTCTCTAACCTGCGTTGGATACTCAAGCGTTGTGAAGAGACAAATTTGGTTCTCAACTGGGAAAAGTGCCACTTTATGGTAAGGGAAGGAATTGTGCTAGGCCACAAGGTATCTAAAAAAGGTATTGAGGTGGACATGGCCAAAATAGAGCTAGTGGAGAAATTGCCCCCACCATTATCCATCAAAGAGATAAGAAGTTTCCTTGGTCATGTTGGTTTTTATAGAAGGTTTATTCAAGATTTTTCTAAAATTGCCAAACCATTAACTAACCTTCTCATGAAAGATGTTAAGTTTGTATTTTCTAGCGAATGTCTTGAAGCCTTCAACAGGTTGAAGGAAGCCCTTATCTCCGCTCCAATCATTCAATCGCCGGATTGGTCACTACCTTTTGAAATCATGTGTGATGCCGGCGATTATGCCATGGGAGCAGTTCTAGGACAGCGAAAGGACAAGAAACTACATGCCATCTACTATGCAAGAAAGACTCTTGATGCGGTTCAGGCTAAGTACACCACAACAGAGAAGGAATTTTTTGCTGTGGTTTTTGCTTTTGAGAAATTTTGTTCTTATCTTGTTGGATCTAAAGTTATTGTCCATATTGACCATGCTGCTCTTAGATATTTGATGACAAAGAAGGATGCTAAACCAAGGTTGTTACGATGGGTGCTCCTACTCCAAGAATTTGATGTTGAGCTAAAGGACAAAAAGGGCATAGAAAATTCAGTCGTCGATCACCTATCCAGGCTCCTCAAAGACATGCTAGAGGAAGCCCAGGACACCACACCAATCGACGACTCTCGCCTAGATGAGCACCTGATGCGGACTGACACAGTTTTGCTTGACATCGAGCAATCTTCCTCGACATCGAGTAAACCTGGTGAGTATTCTGATTTGCATGGATTTGAGCTACAAAGGTTCTCGACATCGAGCAACATTTCCTCAATGTCGACCAAATCAAACTCGACAGACCCCCAAAAGTCGAGCACAACACCAGCAGACACTGCAGCTTCCTCGATATCGAGTAGTTTTACTCGAAATCGACCAACTTCTGGAGAGTCTTCAAGTGAGATTTTTCGTACAGATTCTGGTGAGGATTTCTTCTTTACCACACCTACTAGTCCTATACATGATATATATGCTATAAGAGGATCAAAGGTAACCTGTTATGCGGATTTCGCTAACTATTTTGCAGGGAATGAGATTCTGTCAGGACTATCCTCACAGGCAAAGAAGAAGTTCCTCCACGACGTCAAGCAATACTATTGGGATGACCCTTACTTGTTCAAACAAGGAAAGGACCATATCTTCAGACGTTGTATTCCGGAGGAGGAAGTAGAAAGTGTCATTCGCCATTGCCATACTCTCCCTATAGTCGGACATGCAAAATGCTTCAAAACTGCATCTAAGGTACTTCAATGTGGTTTTTATTGGCCTAAACTTTTCAGGGATGTGCAGGCTTATGTCACTTCATGCGAAGAGTGCCAACGAGTGGGCAACATTACTTGGAAGAATGAGACACCACTCACAGGGATTTTGGAGGTTGAGCTATTTGATGTCTAGGGAATTGACTTTATGGGACCATTCCCTGCTTCATGACCTTACAAATACATCCTTGTGGAAGTCGACTATGTCTCTAAATGGGTTGAGGTTGTTGCAACTAGGACCAACGATGCAAAGGTAGTTTCAAAGTTTGTTAAAACTAACATATTTCCTCGCTTTGGTGTTCCCAGAGTTCATATTTTAGACGGTGGCTCACATTTCATCGAGAGAGGATTTGAGGCTCTTTTGGCTAAGTATGGGGTAACGCAGAGGGTGGCAACACCTTCACATCCCCAAACTAGTGGTCAAGTGGAGGTCTCTAATCATCAAATCAAAGCCATCTTGGAAAAGACAGTCTCCCGCTCGAGGAAGGATTGGTCATCTAAGCTTGATGATGCACTATGGGCTTCTACGACGGCTTACAAAACACTGCTGCGAAACTCCTTACAACATAGTTTATGGCAAGTCTTGCCATTTACCTGTCGAACTGGAGCATAAGGCAATGTGGGCCCTCAAGGAGCTCAACATGGATCTCAACGAGGTAGGTAAGAAACGCTTTATTGATTTGCAGGAGTTAGAGGAGCCAAGATTGAAGGCCTATGAGAATGCCAAAATCTACAAGGAGCACACCAAGAGATGGCACGATAAGAAATCGGTGCCAAAGACATATGAGGTAGGTGACAAAGTGCTTTTATATAATTCTAGACTGCGTCTATTCCCAGGGAAGCTCAGGACAAGATGGAGTGGACCTTTCGTGGTTCACCAGATATACCCTCATGGAGCAGTAGAGTTAATTGGCACTGATAGAACCACCTTTAAGATAAATGGGCACAGGGTCAAGAAATACTATGAAAAAGAAGAACCAGAAGAGGAGATTCGCGCCAACCTGGCGTTGGTCAAAGCCTAAAACAGGGAAGTGGGTCGAGCTAATGACTTAAACTTTAGCGCTTACGGGAGGCAACCCGCTTTTCCTACTTCTTTTTCTTTGATTCTATTTTATTTTCTTGAAATTCGTGCATAATCTCTTCTCATTGTTATATTCAGGCATTCAGAGTCTACTCGATGTTGACCAAACTTAGTCAACATCGACCAAAAATCACGGGTGGTGCACACTATGTTGAGTTCTCCTAGTCGAGTCAAGCAAGAGAATCTTTTTCCTCGATGTCGAGCAGTTTACTCGACATCGACTACGCCCATCAGGTAAGTAGAGAGGCTCCTCGACATCAAGAAACGTGCTCGATGTCGACCAAGGTTCCACGTACGTGTTTTTTTCTCTAAAAAATAAAATATAAAATATAAAATATAAAAAAAATACATTCAGTTTTCTTTTTCTCTTTTTCTTTCTTTTCATATTTAAAAACTCATCTTGGAAACCACTCTCTCCCTCCTTCAACTTCCCCGACTTCGAGAACCCTAACCGACCAAACACGGCAGCCCCCATCTCCTTCGTCTTCTTCCTCTCGCCCTCCCCCTCGAGCTCCTGTTGAACCTTGCCGGCCACCAAAGCCAGATCTAACCACTCCGAGCCCACCCCAAGCACCTGCAACCACCGTCGAAGCCCAGACTTCCTCATCGCCGCCATTGCCGACTTCACCATTGTTGTCCAGAAGCTTCGCCGACTGCCTCCAACCCCAAGATCCAGCCACCTTGCCTGATTTCCGACCTCCTGAGCCCCGGATCTAGCCATCCCGATACACCAGCAGCCCTCACCAAACCGAAGCCCCCCTCCCTGTTCTTGCTGTTGCCCGGATCTGCTTTCGCCGACCACCTCCACCCACCAGATCCAGTCACCAGCCACCATTTCCGGCTTCCACCAGCCCGGATCCACCAATTCTGAACACTACGTAGCCCATCCTCACCCTTCTCGCGCCGCCGCCAAGTTCAAACCGCACCACTGTGTGTTTTTTTGAACCAAATCCGAGTAACCCACCCCTTAATTCTCTCTAATTACAAATTTCCTCCCCCCATTTCAACTCAAAGGTATGATTTCTCCCTCTTTTCTCTCTAAATTTCAGATTATCTATCTTTATGAGAACCTAGGTAGAGATTGAAAGTTGAGTTGTGTTGTGAATGTCTAGGGTTTGAAATTTGCGCGGGAAATTGATATTTATATTATTAAAGGTGGTTTATATATGGAAATAGCTATATTTGATGGGCTGATTTTTTTTATATATCTAAATGATTCCCATCTTTAGTTCATATATATTGTCAAAGAAATTCATGAAATTTGAGATTTATTACATGATATATTTGGAAATTTCTTGAATTTAGGCGTTTATTTAAATTCATATATATGTTGCACTTCTTGTTTCATTATATGAATTGTTACATGATTTAATGATATACACTTCCTTATGCTTATTTATTATATCATATAGGATAGTTTATGAACTAAGTATGGGGTGGTTTTATTTAGATATTATCTTATAAGGGGTACTTTATTTTTACAGTTTATGTTCAGAATAAAATATCCAGAAATGGATCACCTGATGATTGATGATTAGGAGACACGTCTGCAAGCTCAGGACCTAGCAGCGCGGGCTGAGAACGCCCGTTGGTATCACCAGCCGACCATTGAGGAGCTTGGTATGCACTTCTGGATGGTCCAGGGGTTTGGCTGGATAGATGCTGACCGTCTGATTGAGCCCCTAGACCATCACTACCCGACACTGACAGGAGAGTTCCTAGCGACTCTCCGGATCCCAGATTCCCCTGCCTCCCATCGCCGGGTCCACTTCCAGCTGGCCAACAGGCGGATCACCATAACTTTGAAGGAGCTGAGCGCCGCCTTCGCCTTCCGCCACACCACCAACACCTTCCACATCCACGACACAGATGTGATGTGGCGTTACATGTCCAACGTGTTGGAGCCTACCTAGTACACCACTTTCACTGCCAACATAGCCAGCCCTCTATTCGCTACTATTCTGAGGGTTCTGGGCAGCACGATTTGGGCCGGCCCTGAGCTGCGGCGGCCCAACAAGCCAGAGCTAGAGTGTCTACGGGGGATGCTTTTCGAGTTTGACCCTTTGCCGCTCGCCTACGCATGGTTAGAGCATTGCGTTACCTGCCAAAACCTCCCGCAAGTAGCCATCTACGACGACTGTATGGTGGCTATCCTAGCCCTCTACCTCGAGCTCCCCGTCCACCGGTACACTGTGTGGAACGTGATGAGGATTAACTTGGCGTCCCTGCAGAAGGGACATATCATAGCACGCCGCCACGATAGATGGGTCCATTATAGGACAAGGATACCTATTCGGCAGGATTTGATGGATCTGCACGATACCCGCGACTGGTATACTATATGGACAAGGATCGGTTACCACCCTGAGATCATCCCAGCCGCTGACCCTACCCTGAGGGACCATCCTCTCCTTTACGACCATCCTTATTCTGAGCCTATGGACGTAGACCCCCAGCCAGATCCTGCAGATGGTGAGGACGAAAGGGATGACGACGACGAAGAGGCTAATAGCCCACAAGCCTCTCACCACTCTTACCACTCCCCACAGCAAATCCCCTCCCACCACTCTTACCACTCTCCTCAACAGATACCCTCTCACCACTCTCACTATGTCCAGCAGGCTCACCATGCTGGAGGATATTCAGATGAGATGGTTTATGAGATGCAACAGATGCGGCAGTTATAGGAGGTCATGTTTGACCGGATGACGTCCTTGACACTCATAGTTGATACCATCGACAACCGCTAGGAGCGACTCTATTCATCTACCATGGATCACCATTCCATGGTCAGAGATCGCTTCGAGGGCATGGATCAGCACCTCTGTGGCCGCCCATCACAGTTCCAGCGGCAGGGGAGTACACATGACACTGGTGGATCTTCACAACAACAGCAGTCTGGTAGCTCTTCCCTCGGAGGAGCTTCTGATTACCAGATTGGATTTCACCTTCCCTACTACGGTTCACCACCTCCCCAGTGAGCAGCTCTGTAAGTCTTTTCCCTCCCTTTGGTTTTATTTCTTTGACGGTGAGGACACTTCTTATTTTAAGTATGGGGTGGGAGTAAAGACTATGTTTAGGACTTTATTTGTTTTTATGTGCTTCCAGACTGTATTTTTAAGTTTCATGGTTTGTATCGGATTTATTTAGGACATGGCACAACTCTGTATTTGAGTTTAGTTGCATATTATTTATCGCATTTGCATGGTTAATTTCTACATTAATCGAAATATGCATTTTAAAGAGAGTTGTAAGGATATCGCTCAAGCTTGCAAAAAGTTCAAAGAAAAGAGTAATGGAAGCCAAGGCAACACTCGACAATGCAAATGATGGATTTGTTAGAGATATTGCACATGATTGCCTAGAAAAGGGAAGTCTCAATGACGTACAATTTTTTATGGTAAAACCACAAAGAGTACGTGAGGTAAATTGATGTTGCTTTTGACATTATGCACAATAAGAGGATGGAGGATTTTAAATTTCCATATATGCTCATTTTCATACTTCTAGCCATACCTATACCCAATTGCATCAAAAAAAAAAGCCATATTATAAGCCTTATTTGCCTATATATCATTATTGCTCCACATATGCCTTATATTGCCCATTTTTACCTTATACCCTATCCGGGGATTATGTTGAAAATGGAAATCATTTTATGGAGACATTATATGGTTTGTTGTGTTGATTGTCATTATTGGAGTTTGGCAAGAAAAATTCAAATTTGTGGAAAATTTAATGAGTGAGAAAAAATCCGATCACCTCAGGAGATAAAGGTAGATTGACCCTACTTACTGAGATAATAGTTCAGTGAGATGGGACACACAGGTGAGGAGTCAAAAGCACTAAGTATCCGGGGCCATTCATGACACCCATGTTTGCGACTCGCGAGAAGGCAGTGCTGAGGTCAGAGAGGTAAAAGCATTATTATTGATAAAAGCATTATGAAATGTGATGAATCTTATGAAGAAGGAATGTGGTTGAGAAAGTTTGGAAATAATGCATTTCCCCAGTTTTAACACCACATGGCCAAAAATTGCCCACCTTTTAGCCTTTTACCTATGTACTCCTTTTGAGCTGAAATAAAATCCTATTGATTATTGTTGCTTTGTCGCATAAAATTGTTTTAGTATAAACCTTTTTTGTGTGCAGAAATTGCTTTTCATTCACATGCACAAATTTGCAAGCACCAAGTACCTTTTCAAGGATGGCAGTTGAGTGTTGGGTAATATAACAATGAATCCATTATGTTGAGAGTCTTTGCAGGTTTCCCCTGAATGACCATCCAAGTTATTGCTTGGGGACAAGCAAGCTTAAGTATGGGGTGATTTGATGTCCACTAAAATAGTCATGTTTTTATGCACATTTTAGCTCCTTATTCTATATACTTTATGTAATATATGCTTATTTGCAAGAAATAGACGTCTACATAAGTTTTGGTTTAATATTGTAGAATTTGGAGCCATTTCGGGAAAAAAACCAAGAAGAGAAAACGGAAGCTGAGTTTTACTCGATTTCGAGGAAAGTTCCTCGATATCGACCAAAATGTGAAGCAGCAGCCTGGTCGAGGAGAAGCTACTCGAGAAACTGAGAAGAGAAGGCAACTCGAGTAAAATGTTACTCGATGTCGACAAATTTCCTTGACATCGACCAATCTAGAAACCTTGTCCGAGTTAGAAAAGGAAAGAAGCTACTCGAGAAGACGAAGAAAGCCAACGTCGACCTCTCACATTCGATCAACAAGATCGTCGTAGCTTCCGTTTCTACAGTTTCCTAGATCTCGAACAGATTTCCTCGACGTCGACAACTTTACTCGATATCGAGTAAACTGCTCGATATCGACCAAAGTCAGTAGATGCAGCTTGCTTTGTTTCGACTTGCCTGACCTTCTATCGACTAACCCTAGTCGAGGTCGAGCACCCTGAAGTCGACTTCTGCCCGTGAGATTCATCCGCTGCCTAGGATCCGCTGACCAGATTCCTCGAGGATCGAACATGACTTCCTTTTGCTGCATCAAGAGGGAGTCTTGAACATTATTTGCTGGGATCTAATCGGTTTGCTTTAATTTATTCGTATTTTATTTTCACTCTCAAAGGGCGTCGAACGAAGGGCGCTTATATATCAGCCCCAATAGAAGACGATTACTTGGGACACACATCGACCTCATATCCTTTTAATTATGAAAAAAGTGTAGCTTAATATTGTGTATTTGAGTCATATTCTTGCACCTATCTCTAACCAAATAACGATTTAGTATCGTCACCCTATTCCTCGTTTAGATGATATCTTTGATGAACTCTATGGTGCTTGTCTTTTCTCTAAAATTGATCTTAGAAGTGGCTATCATCAAATTATGATAAAATAGGGAGATGAATAGAAAATGGCTTTTAAGACTAAGTATGACATATATGAATGGTTAGTAATTCATTTTGGGTTAACTAATGCTCCTTCCACTTTTATGAGGCTTATGAACCATGTGCTTAGGAAATACTTAGGAAAATTTATCATTATCTATTTTGATGATATTTTGATTTATAGTAAGACCCTTTTTGATCATGTTCACCACTTAAAGTTAGTGTTTGATTGCCTTTGAAAAGAGAAATTATATGCTAACTCTAAAAAGTGTACTTTTGCTTCGGAGTCTACTATCTTTCTTGGCTTTGTAGTTTCCAAAACAGGATTGAGAGTGGATGAAGAGAAGGTTTGTGCTATCAAGGAGTGGTCCCATCCGCATACTCCTACTCATGTCCACTTATTCTTGGGCCTTACTGGCTTCTATCGGCGATTCGTCAAAGATTTCAGCACCATATTGTCGCCCCCTACATGAGCTGACCAAGAAAGATGTGACGTTCTGCTAGACCAACGTGCATCAAAGGGCTTTCGATGCCCTAAAGGATCGACTCACCCATGCCCATGTGCTACAACTACCTGACTTCTAAAAGCCATTTGAGCTCAAGTGTGATGCTTCTGGCACAGGTATTGGCAGTGTGCTTCTCCAAGATAGGTGTCCTATTGACTATTTCAGCGAGACGTTGGGACCTGCTGAGCTTAACTATTCTGCATGTGACAAGGAGTTGTTCGCCCTCGTCCGTTTCTTGGAGACATGGCAAAATTACATGTGGCCTAAGGAGTTTGTGATCCTTTCAGCTCATGAAGCATTGAAGTATCTCAAAGGCCAAACGGTGTTGAGTAGGCGCCTTGCTCGTTGGGTGGAATTCTTGGAAACCTTCTCCCATGTGGTTAACCACAAAAAAGAAAAGGATAACGTGGTAGCCGATAATCTACCATGCAAGTATGTCCTCTTAAACCATTGTGATGCACATATTTTGGGTTTTTCTATGATTAAAGAACTTTATGCCCATGACAGTTTCTTTAAGAACATTTATGCTCAATGTGTGTCTAATGGTGAAGTTGATTCTTACTTTCTTGATAATGGTTATTGGTTTAGGATTGGCAAACTTTGTATCCCATCTTCTTCTATTCGGAGACTCCTTACTCAAGAAGTTCATGAATCTAGGGGACATGGAGGATTAGAAAAGACTTTAGCCAATTTAAAAGAGCATTACTTTTGGCCTAAAATGACAATGTGTTGCGTTTTGTCAAAAGTTGTGTTACATGAGCTAGGGCTAAGTCTAAAGCTAATACAAATGGTTTATATACTCCACTACCGATTTATAATGCTCCTTGGGAAGATGTTTCTATGAATTTTATTGTTGGATTTCCTAGAACATCTAGAGGACAAGATTCTATATTTATGGTAGTGGATAAGTTCTCCAAAATGGCTCTTTTTATACATTGCAACAAAACTGATGATGTTATATAGGTTGCTAATCTATTCTTTAAGGATGTTATTAGGTTGCATGGGGTTTACCATTGTCTTTTGTGTCTGATCATGATTCTAAATTCTTGAGTTGTTTTTGGAAGACTTTATTGTCTAAGTTGGGTATTAAGCTTTTATTTTCTACTTCTTATCACCCTCAAACTGATGGCCAAACTGAGGTTACTAATAGGACTCTTGGGGCTCTCTTGATAGTCATGTTGCGTACTAACCTTAGGAGGTGGGAAGACTGCCTACCTTTTTTGAGTTTGCTTATAACAGGTCCAAGCATTCTACAAAAAAAAAATACTTTGAGGAGAAGTCCTATGAAGGAGAAGGAGAGTCATCGGCAAAATCCTATCACGCACGTGGACATGTCACCTCGGCCTATGAAGGAGAAGGAGAGCGTGGATGGAACAAAGGAAGCCAACTTCATCTGTCGGTTGGATGAGAGGACTAGAGCGCAACTCGAGAGGAAAAGCACTCAGTACAAGGCGGCGAAGGACAAGCATTGAAAGGATGTGCAGTTCGATGTTGGTGACCTTGTATGGTTGCACCTAAGGAAGGAAAGGTTTTCGTGGCAATGGAAGTCTAAGCTGGATTCCAGGGGAGATGGACCATTTCGGGTGGTTCAAAAGATGGGACCAAATACTTACAAGCTTGATCTCCCAACCGACAAGTATAGCGTCCATTCTACCTTCAATGTAGCCGATCTCTCCTTGTTCATGTCTAACAATGCCTCTGAAGATGATTTGAGGACAAATCGTGTTCAAGTGGAGGATAATGATGCAATACAAATGGCGATGACTCCATGTGACATTAAGGACAATATGAAAGTTCCATTTGATGGTCTTATCACTCGTGCAAGGACCAAAAAGATTCAAGATGCTACTAAGACACTCCTCATTCGTTAGAAGAAATCGCACAGCAACTTCGCAGGAACTTTCTGTTTAAACAATTTCATTTCGTTTAATGAAATCAGGTTGAAATTTATTGAGGAGCACTTGGCTAAGTATTCTTCGATCCTCAACCCTAATCGTTGCCTTCGTTCTATCAAGTTCTTCCTTCTTTAATTTCAATACTCTATTCAAAACAGTCATCCAAATACAAATTTGAAGTCACAAGAGAGAAAACTGAGCATAGTTGTACGCAGAAATCGCACAGCAACTTCGCAGGAACTCGCCAAGGCCTGGACGTGCCCGCGGCATCCGAGTTGCACCCGCGTGCTCCCTTTCCGCGCCCACGGCTTCCTGAACGCGCCCGCGTCATCTTCTGCTAGGAGCTGTCGTGGTTGTTTCCCTTGTTTCCGCCATCTTCATCCTTACCTACCTTCAAGACTAGCTCGTACTATCAAGAGATATAAAAAATACCTACCTTCAAGACTAGCTCGTACTATCAAGAGATATAAAAAAATATTGTAAGATCAGGGACAATACAAGTCATTATTCGTGATTCGAAGCCCACAAGCTAAGGACCGGGAATAGAAACGCATTAGCTAGGGATCACCACAACAATAAGCACATGTGTAGATCAATGAATCACGGAAAAATTCATGTTTTTATCATCCAAAGGATTGACTTTCATCAACCAACAAGCAAATCAATTAACTTTTGTATAATTAACCGACTTATTTCTACCCTTTTTATAACTATGGTTTTTTTCATTTGCGTTAGAAAACCCTAATTACTATCCATGGTCACAACTTTCTTTTTCAAGTTAGTTGCAATAAAAATTCCTTAAACTTTCATTCAAGGTTAAGCATATAAATAGATGATAAAAACATCAAACACACTCATAAATTCATCACCTCACACACATGTCAATTGTTGGGTTCACAACAACCGTAGAAGAAAGAAGACAAAAACATGATTTGGAGAGAAAGAAACATAAATTGAATATGAAACTAAACAAAACCTAGAAATTCAACGTTCAATCGCGACAAAACATGTCCAAGCCTTCACTCAAACGCCAAATCAATCGTTGTGTTGTACGCGTGTATATGTGATCTTCTAACACCCTGGCCCAAAGGCTTTATTTATAATAAATCTATAACTTATCCCCCAAGAAAGGGATTATATCTAAAATCTATCTTAAATCTAGAAGTTTCAGGATAAAATATAATTAAAATCGGTCAAAAAACGATGCGTAGAGAGATCATATCGACACTTAAGGGTGTCGATACCGATAGGTATAAATGTTGATAATGACGATGATTCTCTTCTTCTTCTCGGCTTTTCGAACTTAGGTGTCGATATTGATAAGGGTATCGGTATTGATACTTTCATTGTACTTACAATAGCCTCATATCTTCAATATGTCATCAGGGGGTATCGATACGGATAGTTAGGGTATCGGTATCGATATCAACTTTGCACTTACAGTAACTTAGGCCCTTCATTACGAACAACGGGCTATCAATATCGACGGGATAAGTGTTGATATCGACCTGCCTTTCTTCCTTCGCTTCTCCGCTCAACTCCGTAGCTTGTACAATATCGATACCGATATGTTGGGTATCGATATCGATAGAGCTTCTTTCTTAACTTCTCCTTTGTGAACAATAACCTGTTGGTATTGATAGTATGAGTATCGATGTCGCCATATACGTAACGATAGGCAGGGTGTCGATATCGACTCGTGTTCTGCACATTCCTCCTTCGATTTGATTTGTTCCAACTCCATTATTTTCGTGGTTTTCTATGGCCTTACTCCACTCCTTATTAAGCTTCAATTTTTCTCTTTTTCAACTTCAAAATCCTACAAAGCATCACTAATGTTTGTGTAGATATCCATATCTCAAGAAATACGAAAACTAACACAAACGATATTTTTTTCCAACACAAAAGCTATAAAAAGGACTCAATTAGACTAGAAATATGACAAAACACTAAAAATGTGTACATCAAGGACGATTTATTATTGCGATTGAATGGCAGATGTGGCAGTTTGACTAAACCATCAGTGGGATAATAACAATGATAATCGCGATCGTGTATGCTGGTTTCTTCGCTTGAGGCTCTGTTTTCTGATCGTCCGTTTATTTTTTCTTGGGGTGAGTTCTCATGATATCCGTGTAGGTGATCATGATATTGATTTTTTTGGGTATCTCACTAATAAATGCAACAAGTTCTGGTTTCATTATCGAAGATCGATTTACTTTGGATTTTTTTAGACGTTCGAAAACTTCGGATCATTTCGTTCTTTGAGGTAATTTTAATGAGTTTCAATGAAAAAAATAAAAATCAAAAGCAAGGATTAAGTCTGATCCATATACAATTTGATGTAATTTGTCTGGGTCGGTTTATGCATAAGTATTAATTGTCCGACATGAGCATGGCAAAGATGAAGAATGTTGAGGATGACAGTTTGGTGACGAATCTTAAAAGCTAGTAAACGCAATTGCGTCGTTACCAAAATGTATCTAGGAAAATGACTCAACACTTAGTTAGGCATGTGCTAATCTCCCTCCAACCACAATTTCACACGCGAACACCATTAATCGTTCAAAACTCCGCGTTTTTATCACCGGGTGTCACTTTCCGTCCAGGTGTTCGTTCCTGGCTCACTTGACTTCAAAACCCCCACACCAAATTCCTTTTTCATTCTTTTTTAATTTATAAAAATACGAGTAACATTTTTAATTGGACAAATGCAGTCAGAGACCTAGAGAGTCAAAAGTGAGTGCCGCATTTCTTTTTATGCGCTTATACTCCTTGAATTTGGTAAATAAAGAGCGGCTATTCGGGGTTCGAACTGAGGACCTTTGGGTACTACCCGCTAGTCCTTTTCAGTTGAGCCATTTCGGGATGATTTTATGCGCTTATACTCCATAGTTTGGATTGGAAGCATGCTACGTATAATGTGATATATTGGATGTACACCAAAGTCGAATGTGCGTAGACAAGGTGGAGCATGGGGGACCACGTGCCCCCGCTCTCATCCGATGAACCCCTTATAATGTTTATATATTTTATTTTTATCGATATTTACATACAATAATTCATCTTGAAAGCTTTGAAAATGCGAGGTTATATTACTCATTTCCACAATTAGGTAAGAAGTTATAATACAACAGAATTGCCTATTAGCGGGGAATTTTTACGTCGCTAAAAAATGATTGTTTGTCGCTGAAGAGGTTTGGTGAGGAATTGTATTTCGTCGTAAAAAGCTCATCAAAGAAAGGTTAATCGAGAAAAAATAATTTCATCGTTGAAACTCTCAGCGATGAAATCATTTTTTCTCGTAATAACTGTTAGCGGCAAATATTTTCCTCATAAAAACTCAAACTTTTTGTCATCAAAAAAGTGGAATGATTCGAAAATTGCCATTGAATGTGTTTGGCGAAAAATACAATTTCATCCCTAACTTTTGTTTTCCTCATTAATGACGACATCAAATTGTGTCGATTTTATAGACGACCAAAGTTTTCATCGCAAAAAAAACAAACATTTCATTGCGACATAGGTGAGGATTTTATAATAGGCGTTCAATATATATAGCAATAAAAGTGATGTCCTTGCTAAAATGTTTATTTCTCGCTAATGGTGAGTAGTAATTACAAGTTTTTTAAATATAAAAATTTATTAAAAAATATACAATTTGTGGCAGATATAATTTGTCGGTGTAGATAGTTTTGGCGACAAAATTGTTTCATCAATGACCATTTAACTTTGTCATTGTAGGAATGATTATTTTTACCAATGGAAATACTTTCATGAGGGAAATGCACAAACTAACCCAAAAAACCGAAAGTATTACAAGGTTAACCCAACCTGGTTTATAATTGGTTGAAACCGGTTATCCGGGAAACCTAGGCAGGAGGTAACAGGTAGGGAAATTGGGGGCAAGCTGGGCATTGTGTGGGGGGCAGATGTGACACCTCAGAGAGGGGGAGAGAGAGAGAGAGAGAGAGAGAGAGAGAGATAGAAGGCATAGGCGGACGTCCATCAGAGGAGAGAGGCCAGAGAGGGAGCTCTTTGAGTTTGACAGAGACTTTGTGAACCGTCCTGGGAAAGCAATTTCTCGCCAAACCTTTGCGCCAAAAAGTCCTGAAGAGGAAGAGGAGGGAGGAGGGAGGAGAGGGAGAGTATATAAGCATTGAAACTCCACCTCAGTCCAATGATTATTCCACATTAATGCACTGCAGTAGGAGAATTAAATGGAGAAAGGAGAAGCGCCGGCAAAGAGTGAAGGAGGAGGGTTGGTGGCCAATGATATGGGGATCTATATAAGAATATGGGAGAGAATGATGGGGGTGGCATTTAATGGGTACCAGGTGGAAAAAAAATCTGAAGATTTAGATAGCAGCCATTGTTGAAGAAGCAAGTGGGCCGGGGTTTATCTTAAAGTTGAAGCGTAACGAGTTAATATTAACTGGACAACCGACAACAAACAACGTGACAACCAACAACAAACAACGTGACAACTAGTGGAATAGACTAGACATAGTTGCGACCACCTGCAGATAGAAAATGGGTAAGTAGTCTCTCTATGAAGTTGACGAGAAGAAAAAATTTGCTACACCTTACTATAAACTTATTGTATCCCCTCGCTATGTAAATGAACAGGGGACAAGACAATCGTATGTCTGACTGTGGTGTTCGGAGGATGGTGGGCTTGCGAAATGGGCGGTTGGGTCTTCAACGGATCACGGAGCCAGAAGGTTGTGCTGGTGGACGAACGTATCGACTACGTCGCACTAAAGAAACTCGTGATGGAAAAGTTTAACGTCGATGGGAGAAGGCATGAGGTGGAGCTCACATATGGGAAGCTGAAGAAGGGCGGGTGCAGGCCATATGCAATAGGCGATGACAAAGACCTGCATGTCTTCAAGTTTGTAAACGGTCTAACTAGAGAACGATCGTGGCCTGTCAACCTCCACGTCTCCCTGCGAACCAAGCTTTGTGGGGATGTGGCACCTACACAAGGATCGTCAACGGGTGGCTCAGTCGAGGTGGGTATCTTTGTGGTAGAAGGTGAGGAATTTATACTGCCATTAATTGGGCCGCCGGTGACCCAAGAAGATCACGCACATATGGGCCTCCAATTGGCTTGTGTTGAAGAAGACGAAGTCCTGATAGCCGGAGGTGTCCACGCAAAACAAACTGGCATCCAGTTAGATAACCAATGCATCCAGTTAGATAATAGTACCGATGAGTTAGGGCTAAATCAGGAGTTGGAGTTCGAGTTGGCGCAGAAGGCAAAGAAATCTGAGGAAATAAGACGTGGGAAGCAAGTCATTTCTGTCAGCAGTGAGTCGGAAGATGAAGTTATTCCACCTGGTAGAGATGGACGGGTGCCCATTGACATCGGCAGCTCCTCCTCCGACGATGAGGTACTCCCAAATGCGGTGAAGATGGAGCTCGGGTGCGCAGTTCCGACAAAGTCGTGGTCATGGGATATTGAGGCCGAGCAAGCTGTGAGGGAAATAGAGGAAGCATACGCACGCGGAAAAGAGAAGTAGGGACCGAATCCGGAGGGTGTGAAAAGTGATCCAATGGTTGCGGTGAACCCACTAGGTCCCCGTCAGCACACCGTTAAGCTCCGGGAGGGAAAAGTGTTTCGGTCGAAGGAGGAGGTCCAACAGACAATCAAGTGGGCGGCCCTAGCTAGGTGTTTCGCGACCAAGGTGAACAAGTCAACGAAGAGCTTATATGTTGTGCGCTGCGGTGGTCCCAATTGCAAGTGGGTATGTCGAGTTTCCACATACAAGAAAATGGAGATTTGGATTATCTCGAAGCTTGTGGACGAGCGCACGTGCGATCTGACCGACATGATGACACAAAAGCGT
Source organism: Persicaria tinctoria (assembly GCA_037127255.1). Taxonomy (NCBI): domain Eukaryota; kingdom Viridiplantae; phylum Streptophyta; class Magnoliopsida; order Caryophyllales; family Polygonaceae; genus Persicaria; species Persicaria tinctoria. The sequence continues at coordinate 57,836,304 of JBANSL010000007.1, read as the reverse complement.
TGTGCGACATACACCCAGATGGGGAAACACATAGTGGACAAGTATGTCCTTCGCTCTAACCACAATACGTAACAATAATTGTGCACCTAACCCACCGAACTGGACACTATGATGTTTCAAACTGGACGCGGGTTAAATATCACTGGACATGCACTGGTTTGAAACTTTACATACGTAGAAAAACAGTCACCCAATGCGCTTGTCCATGTGCAGTTTCATTGGTTCAAAGAAGGCCCTTGTGTCGGAGCAAGTGCAGGCTCTCACGAAGTCCCGTATTGGGGTGCCGTCCAGCTACTGGAAGGCGAGGCGAGCCGCCATGAAGGCGAGGGAAACCACCTACAGGACGGACGAGGAAAGCTACCAGAGGATGTACTCGTACATGCACATGCTAGAGCAGTCCAACTCTTGCACGTACACCCGGATAGAACGCGACACAGATGGACGATTCAAGTATGCGTTCGTCAGCCTTGGAGTGTGGCAGAGGGCGGTCCCCCATCTAAGAAAGGTCAGTCCCTCATTCTCTCCACCTTTTGTGTCCTTTATTGCAAAGCTGTTAAACCCATACCATTACTACCATTACATCGACCCATAACTCTGCATGACGGTGTCATGTAATAACATATGACAAAGGTAACCATTACGGTTGTTGAATGTCCAGGTCGTGTCAGTGGACGGGGGGTTCTTGAAGGAGATGTTCCGAGGGTGCCTCCTGTTCGCGTCTGTATAGGATGCCGACCACTCTGTCTACCCAATTGCATTCGCAATGGTTGACGGAGAGAATGATGGGTCTTGGGGGTTCTTCTTCAGGCAGATGTTGCATGTTGTTGAAGACACGACTGATCTCATGTGGGTATCTGGCCGCCATATTAGCATCAAGAAGGGAATACGGGACAGCTACATCTTCGCCAAGCACGACATATGCACATGGCACTTATTCCAGAACGTCCGGTTTTGGTTCAAAATCAGCGCTATGAAAGACCAATACTTCTCCATGGTCAAAGCATACACATACGACGAGTTCTAGTCGTTATATAGGGACTTCTGTCCGATTTCTACCGCAGCGGGCCAATACCTAAGGGAGGCCGGATTCGAAAAGTGGGCAAGGGCGTGCTACCCGGGTAACAGGTATAACATCACAACCACGAATAACTCAGAGTGCTTGAACTCGGTTTTCAAGTATCCTCAGGACTTGCCGCTCAGAGCGCTGATGGATGCCATTCTTTAGACCGTCGGGGAGTGGTTCGTGAAGCGGAGAGAGATCGGCTCAGCTCCTGGGAAAGTTGTCAGCAATTGGGTCGCTAAAGCCATTAAAGCCAACTTCGTTGAGTCTCTGTCGATGTTGGCCGGGCCGCTCAGCCCCCACGAGTTCGAGGTACGCAATGGTCGGTCCACATGGCTTGTCAACCTCACGGGACGTTTATGCAGTTGCAGACGCTTCAACGTCGACCAATACCCCTGTGGGTTTTGGGTTTTAGTCAGAAAGACACGAATGCATCTGTGGGTTTTGGGTTTTAATCAGATGGACATGAATGCATCTGGGGGAACAATTGCGTCTACGTATGTAAGTGTGTTGATGTGGGTGTCGTTGTCGCATTTTGGTAGTAACTGTTATGTCAAAGGCTTCAAACTTGACGGGTAATGGTTATGACATGACGGGTAATGTTTATGACATGACGGGTAATGTTTATGACATGACACCTTCTACGTATTGTTTTATAAGTTTTTATGAAGCGTGTCTGTAATGAACGTTATGTTAACACCTAAAACATCCATATAAAACGACAGAGGAAATGAAAGAAGTTAAAAAGTAACCATATCAATAATCCATCTAAAACAACCATCTATAACATCCATCCCAAACAGTGCAAAAGTACGTAGAAATGTCAACCAAAAGCGGAATCCAAAGACAAAATTAATGTTAAAGGCAACTACAACCATGTCAACCAACATTGTTCACTCCTTAACATAAGGACTAAGGGACTACTGAGAATCGTTGCTGACACCGAAGCCAAGGTGGAAGATAGAGACGCATAGCAGCTGCCGGTATAAAGCGATGAATTCGTCGTCCAAGCCATCGAAGACGCGGTCCCCCATAGCGAGGTGCTGCATGTACCGGATCACGTACGGGCCACAGTCTCCCCTGAACACGGTTATCATTTACGTCAATGGATATGCGGGGATATTCGGGAACATTACAAAACACGAAGAGGGAAGCAGGACATGCACTTACGATTGTTTGTTTTGCGGGATCCCCTTCACGCGGGTGAGGGTGAGGGGGCGGGCAACATTGGCTTTGTGCTTGGCATGCATCTCCTGGTGGACGGCAAACATGGTGGGTAGGACATGCGTCACGGGCTTCAGCAATTGGGTCAGATGGCGCTCCCTTATCAAGTTCGTGTCGGGGTCAAACACAAGCACGGTCCATTCGGTGAAGTTGATCTCGAGAGCCACCCAGTGCTCGTTCTTCAAACTCCATGGGAGCAGGATACGGCCCACGGAGGCCCAGGGCTTGGGAAACCGCTCTGGCAGCACACCATCCATGTACAACTTCAACTCGTCCTCGACCACCAAGCCTGTATGGCGCTCCAGCAATACCCGGAAGAAGTTATGAAGCACGGCTACGGATGCGAACATCGGATCCATGAGGATGGCCCTAGGAAGGATTGCGCATGCCTGCTCGATGTGATGCGGTACAAAAGTTACATGTCAGAGGTACATAAATCACACAAGGAGGTCGAAATGTGATGCAACAAAGACTCGCACGTGGAGGAGCATTACCTCATAGGTTACCTAGTTCGTTGGCGCCTCGAGATCCTGGAAGAACTTCTTCTCGAGGAGGGTATCCTCGATAGACCATGTAGAAGTTCTGCCCTCTTTCATCCAAGCGTCGTAGGCGTCCACCTCTGCCCTAGTCACAAGTCCACGGTCAACGGCGTCCAATTTGGTCTTCGACTTGCTCACCCGTGGCTTCTTCAGAGGCTGAGTGACCTCGTACCCGGCAAATGTAGCAGGAACCTTACGGGGTCTCACCCTGCACCCACATGACAACGGGAATATTTGAACATGTCACATAGCAACCGTAACATGTCACATAGCAACCGTAACATGACAATAAGAGTCGAATGGAGTTCACATACCTCACTTGTTTTCTGGGTGGGTGCACCACCGGTCACCACTTTCCCCTTCTTGTCCACGCGTCCACCTTTGACCTTCATCACACCCTGGGCATCCCGGTCACCATCGTCCTGCACCCACCGTAGTACATTACATGACAACTGGAATATTAAAACATGACACGTAACAACCATAACATGATAGTTGCACAACCATAACATGAAAGTTGCCATCATCCGCTTCCAGTCCCCCTCGCTTAGGTAGTTGTCCAGGTTTGCAAGTATTGACGGCCGTCCGTACTGGTTTACACGGCCCCTGTAGTGCTGGTCCTCGGGGACAGCATAGATGGCCTGCAAAATTAGGTACAAATGTCAGTCGCACATCGACACTACTGTATTCCGTTGATCAACACTACGCACACCATACCTCGCATGTTGTCTTTGAAAGGGGAACCCTTTTTACAGTGCGGGAAGTCGACATGTTCGTCTTTCCTTGATATCCTGCACAATTGGGAAGCAATACCTTATGACCATCAACACACATGATAGTAAATGTTATAAACATGACATTTCACTACTACAAACATGACAGAAATCAAACATGACATGTAATCAAAATGCTCGAAGGTATCTCAACATTAAACATTTCGAACTCGCACTACTCCTGGTATTTTCATAATCCGCAATAGTCGTTCCCCATTTTCCCCATTTCCCCCAAAATCCCCAAATCTTCCAATTTCGCAAATTCCCCCAAATCCCCCAATTTCCCCATCTGACTAAAACTTGTATCTCCATTTAACCTCAGTCATCCCCGATTTCACCCAATGTTTAAGACCAATTGTTATTTTCCCCCAATTTCCCTTCTATCCCCCTCGTCAAAACCCTGTTTTGGAAACTTTCCATCCCTTGATTTCTACATGCCGAGGTTGCTACTTACATGACAGAGGGAACCTGAAATAGAAATTTCTTTCTTCATCCCATTCCAAACAATGGCGAACACATTAGGGTTTAGGCTTTACTTACTTGTTATCGTCACTTGTATGCGGGGGCGTTAGGGTTTGATGTCCGCTTCTTCGTCTCCTCTGCAGCCTTGCTCTAGTTCTTCTTCGAAAACCCTTCCGCTTCTTCCTTTCGTTTTGAAATGTATGAGAGAGAGAGAGAGATGGAGAAACAGTCGGGCTCACCCTTCCCCTTTATTAAACCTCTCTCCTAGGCAGTTGAGATGACAGTTTTGAAAAAAACTGTCAACTCTCTCCTCTTCAACACGTCTCCCTTTCTCTCCTCCATCAATGCAACCGGTCTCTCCCCCCTAATGTAACCGGATGGGCTGCAAATTTTAAAGGGTTTGGGCTAACTTTTTGCAAATAATATGGATAAGGGATAGGGAGTGCAACCCAACCGGGTTTTTAGGTTAGTTTTGCAAATCCCTCATACTTTCATCGAAAAAAAAAATGTTTTAAGGCGATGAATTTATTTATTGTTATAAACTAGTATACAACGAGAGAAATTGATTTTGTCGTAATACTTCCTCCGTTAATTAAAACTTGATATTTTACTATTCACACATGCTTTTTGAGGTGTTAAAATTTATATAAAATATTAACTTTTTAATTTTTTTAAAAAATAATATCATACTTATTACTATTAAGTATGAATATATAAAAACAAATGTAAAAAAGTTAATATTTTATATAGTTTTTATCATTTTAAAAATGTGCGCATAAATAGTAAAAGAAAAGTTTTAATTAATAAAGGGAGTATGTATCAATTTATTGAGAATATTTTTTTTATTTATCGTTGTAGAGTTATGATATTGGCAAGAAAAATATTTGACGCAAAATTTTACGGGTCAACGAGGAAATATAATTTCGCCAATATTAACATTTATTAACAGTGAGGAAATTTTCAAGAGTATACATAATCAATGGAATTGAGCACATATTATATTTAAGAATAATAAAACATATAAAATTAATAGTCAATCATCTAAGCAATTCCATGTTCTAAATTGAACTAATCGTGAAATCTTCTATCTTTTTTTCTTGAGAGCATGAGCATGGACAATAAGTAAGTTTCATCCATGCGTTGCTTCCAATGACTTGTTCTTCTCATTCGTTTTTTGCGTTGATATTTGGTTGGAGGTCGAGGTCCAAAACCACAACCTTTGATATCGTTGGATTTCGATTCTAGAACATGTGTGCCTCCTCATCTGTCACTGTTCGACAATCATCTTCTTGCGTTGTTCCAGAACGCAACTGCACCATATTATCCTGCAATAATAGTGAGTATTAGTACTACAATAAATCTAGAAAAATATATTTGGTCCATTTCAAAGTCAATAAGAAGTGTGCCTAGTACAGTCCCTAGATTAGACTTTACCTTAAGAAGGGTAGCATAGTCTGGTTCCTCTATTTTGAGAAAGGTGAGAAAGGAGAGGAGGATGGAAGATTGAAAAGTATTAAGCTTCGTTGCTGGTATTCTAGACATGGCTAAGATAGCAGTGTAGAGCAGAAAAATACCCACCGGGAGTTCTCAAACGATTGCAAACAAGTTAAAGCTGAATCACAACAGTGCTAAGAGAAATTCAGTTCGCTCCCAATCATGATAGCTTCCTAAGAGAACCTAAGCATGGAATGGGTGTGCATTTTGAACCTGGCTAAGATAGTAGTGTAGAGCAGAAAACTACCCACCAGTAGTTCCCAAACAATTGTAAACAAATCAAGCTGAATTATAACAGTGCTAGGAGAAGTTCAGTTCGCTACAAATCATGATAGATGCATATATAAGAGAGTCTAAGCATGGAAAGGGTGTGCATTTGAGGAAAATCAAGAGCAAAAATCGTGTAAAATCAAACTACATAACATAGTGATAAGTCTATAAGGTGATAAGTAATACTCTAGAGGGGGGGGGGGGGCGAATAGAGTATGCTCGATTTTCGCAAGATAAGAAAACTTAAGACAGTTTGCAAAACAACTTGTCAAGACCTTGATATTGCTATCAAACCTTGACTTAGCAAAATTGAATAATATAATGTAAATGCGGAATGTAAGTAATGAACACACGAATTGTTAACGAGGTTCGGAACGAACTTGGCCTACGTCCCCGCTTATAGTTATCCAACCCGTAGGATTCAAACCTCTTTATTTCACTTTCCTTGAGCCTAGAACTTCCCTTCCCCTATACAAAGCCTCACCGCTTCTATTCTAGCTCTCAACCTTAAAAGGGAAATAGAGGATCTCACTACACACCACAGTGTGCTATGACGAGTATGAAACTCAAAGAGTGAATCAAATAACTTGTACAATAAAGACTGTGTTTCTCTCAACACTCAAAAACCAATCACACTAAGCTCAAGAGAATGCGAGAGAATTCTTTGCTGCTTCTAAGTGCTTTCGAATGAATGCTTGCTTCGATGCCTTCGTCTTTCATTTGCAGTTGTATAAATAGTTGTCCAAGTAGGGTAGCCAGTGGACCGTTTGATTTTGAATATCTTCCAAAAATAGTTTCCAGAAAATATTCCCCTTAATTGCATGCAAATCGGCAAGTCTTGATCTTCAAGGCTAGAGGGATCCTTTTTTCCTTAAGAAGTGTGGAATCGATAAGGCAAGTGCGAAATCTCCCTCAATGGATGTGAGCCCAAAAACATTCGATACTCAAGGCCATTCAAAATAGGTCCATCTCTTTGAATTGAGTCCTGCAAGTTAGTCTTGGATGGATATAAAATAAAAGGCCCAATATACAATGAATCAAGTAAAGTATATAAGATGTACACAATACATAGTCCTGTTTTAAGACCTTGAAACCCAGACAGTGTTTTGTCTTTCATCATCCCTTGGTGTTACCCTGCAGGTTAGAACTCAAGATCTTGCAATCAAGGTGGAGTCTGCAATCTCCCCCTTGATGGAAGACAAAACATGATTAGGAATATGCACATATAGCATTTAGCATAGATTGGCACTGAAATGTTTTGACCGAGTTTTCATCCATCCAAAATCGCAAAAACCAAACCAACAAAAAACAGTCAACCAAATCATTCTCCCTCTTTTTGTCTTCAAAAAAAGGGTAGAGAGCAGGAGTTTTTAACGACAGACCAAAGGATTTTTAGAAAACAGATAAGAGTTTTTCAAAACGGATAGAGGGATAGAGAGGGCAAAGCTGTATCAATGCCTTGAGGAGGAGGCACCACCAGTGGACTTCTTCTTCTTCCTAGAGTAGGACTTGATGGGCTCAACTGATGGAGAGGGCTCTGTAGTGGATGGAGCAGTTGATTTAGAGGGTCCAGTTGTAGAATGTTCACCCTGCTTTCGAGTTGCTTTAGTTGGTCCTTCCTCCTACCAATCCCCAAAGGTTGGGTACTGCTTGTTCGGCCCAATGTATTTTCTCCCGCCCTTGTCTCTACACTTCTTTCTCCATTTGTCCATGGAGTCTTTTGTGATCTTATCCTTTTCCATTTGAGCCAGGATCTTCTGCCTTTCCATGTCCCTGTACTTCTTCACAACCCCGTATTCTTCAACAGTCAGAATCGTGGGTTCTGGATGAGTTGTACGCAAGATGGGTTTCTTCTTCACAAGCCTCTTGCAGTTAAGGATGACATTGCCCGCTTTCTCCCTAACATGATCTGCAGTCTCTTCGTCTAATGCCATGATAGAGCCAGTAGCTGTGAATGTGAGAGCATTTAACAACATCATCTGATCAAGCTTATAGTTGACGATAGAGAGCAGTTCATGTGGGTTGTCTTGCCTTGACACAATATCAGTCCACATCCTCCATGTCCATTCTAAGGTCTTGAACATCTGTATTCAGGGCAGCAATCCTGTCTTCTGAGATTCCATGAGTAGGAGCAGGAGATCCCTTGTCTTCCTTCTTCAACACCCACTAGCCCCTTATATTTCAAGCAATCCCAAGTCATTCAAGGCAAGCCTCGTCTATTATGCCATTGTAAGTCTGTCTTTCCTTAGTAGAAGTGTTGACATCAAAGGCTTCAAAGTTTTTGGGAAGGATATTGGCGTAGGGTAAGGGCATACGTCTGGAAGAGGATGCACGACATGGAGCATGTAACTGATCATGAGATCGGGAAGATTGGGTTCAAAGCCTCTCATAACCAAGTAAAGGATTTCAAGAAGGTTTTTAGTGACTAAATTTCTGGAGTTGACACGAGGGAAAATGTAGCGAGCAAGAATTGCAAAGATCAATTTTGGCTTCATTTGGAGTATGGTGTGGGTAGGCTTGTGTGTGGAGGAGGAATCAGGAGAAGCAGGGAGAAAGAACTCTTTTCGAGCAAGATTGATAAAATCAATCCTGTCCGAAAAGCCTTCAGTGGGTATATCATTAGGGAGGTCAAGGATTAGAGCCAGACTTTCAACAGAGAGACGGATTCGATGATTCTTGACCTTTGTGATGAGGGTTAGGGTTCCCTTAACACGATGGACAGTCATATTGACATAGAAAAGTCGGATGAGACGGGGGTAAGCAAAGTCTCCAGGGTTAAGAACAGACAACATGCAGGTTGATTTTTGGAGAGAGATGTAGGGTAAGGGCATGGATTCAAGCAATTTGGTGTCGACGGCATCACAGAAGCATAATTGACGATGTCTGAAACCTTGTTCCCAGGATTTGCCCACGTCGTAGGAGACAAACCAGTTGGCAGAGATATTAGAGGTTACCTGGGGGAGAGCGGGTGCTGGATGTGCAATTGTAGTCTTCTTGGACTTTCTGATCAGCGGAGAGGGAGAGGAAGAGCTTGAGTCCTCAGAGCTTTTGGGCGGTGGAGAGCATGCTCTTTTTCCCTTGTTGGCAAGCATCTTGTAGCGCTTGGAGGGAGGAGCAGCCGATGGAGTTGCAGTCCTCTTGGAGGCCATTGTTACAGTGAGCTTGGGAAGAGGAAAGGAAGTATTGAAAATCGGAGAGAGTTTTCAGAGAATGGAGTGGAGAGAGAGGGATGAAGTGACACGGAGAGGGAGGGAGTTTAAATAGCCGTACTTGAGAAGTCTAAAAGCCACTCTCCCAAATTTAAAACAAGTACACTTCATTTATTTTACATCGAATAAACATTAAATGGAAGGTAGATATTTTTAAAGATAAAAAAAACCTTTTAAAATAGGAAAGTGTATCAAAACACATACACAAAAATGGGACGGAATTTTAAATGGTTAATTTCAAAATCAGGCAAGAATTTTCACAAAAGAAAAATGGAGATTCTGTTAATATCTACAAAGATATTAACAAAATTCCATGTCTGAAAATTTAATATAATTCAAATTTGGTTATCTCAAGACCATAGAGTAACAAGGTCTTGAGATGGTCATTCGAATATGTCCTTCATGAGGGAGTGTAGCTCCCCCTAAGAAAGTGCTTCCCTGTTGAGCATGTCAAGTTCCAATCTAATGAAGTTGAAGCGATCTTCAGGGAGTGGCTTGGTGAAGATATCTGCCAATTGAAACTCAGTAGAAATGAAAGAGATAGACACATCACCTTTCTCCACATGGTCTCTAATGAAGTGGTGTCTCACATCAATGTGCTTGGTTCTTGAGTGCTGCACAGGGTTCTTAGTGATAGAAATGGCACTTGTATTATCACATTTGATATGAATACCTTTTAGATTTATGCCAAGGTCTCGGAGTTGTTGTGCTATCCATAGGATCTGTGAGCAACAGGCTCCTGCAGCTATGTATTCGGCTTCAGTAGTGGATAAAGCAACTGAGTTCTATTTCTTTGAATGCCAACTAATTAAGGATGAGCCAAGGAGTTGACAACACCGGATGTGCTTTTCCTATCCACCTTATACCCTGCAAAGTCTGCATCTGAATAGCCTGTTAAATGAAAGTTGCTCTGTTTGGGATACCAGAGACAAAGATCTTGAGATCCATTCAAATATCTAAAGATCATTTTTACAGCAATAAGATGTGATTCTTTAGGATCAGCTTGGAACCGAGCACACATACACACATTAAACATGATATCAGGTCTACAGCAGTAAGGTAGAGTAGTGAACCAATCATACCTCTGTACTCCTTTTGGTTCACATTCTTACCATTCTTGTCTTGATCAAGGAAGAGAGTTGAACTCATGGAAGTCTTTGGTACTTTAATTTGGATTGATCCATTTTGTATTTCTTGAGCAAGTCCATGGTATACTTCCCTTGATTTAGATAGATTCCCTTCTTTGTCTGATGGACTTGTAGACCGAGGAAGAAGTTCAGTTCTCCCATCAGGCTCATTTCAAATTCCCTACACATTATCTCAGAGAACTCCTTGCAAAAGGAGTTGGTAGTAGCACCAAACAATATATCATCAACATAAATTTGAACTGCCAAAAGTTCATTTCCACGGGTCTTGATGAAGAGAGTTTTGTCAATCAAACCTCTTTGAAAACCATTTTCAAGAAGATACTTGGACAATCTCTCATACCAAGCTCTAGGGGCTTGTTTAAAACCATAGAAAGCCTTGTCAAATTTATAAACATGATTGGGAAATTCATAACTTTCAAAACCAGGAGGGTGAGCAACATAAACTTCTTCTTCCAAGACTCCATTTATAAATGCACATTTGACGTCCATTTGGTATAACTTAATGCCCATAAATGATGCAAACCCAAGTAATATGCATATAGCCTCTAACCTTGCTACGAGAGCAAAAGTCTCCTCGTAGTCTATACCTTCTTCTTGATTGTATGCTTAATCAACAAGCTTGCTTTGTTTCGAATGATCTTTCCTGCTTCATCCAACTTATTTCTGAACACCCATCGAGTCACAATGACGGATTGATGCTTAGGCCTAGGTTGAAGAGTCCACACCTTATTCCTTTCAAACTCATTTATCTCACTTTGCATAGCCGTGATCCAATCCGAATCCTTGAGTGCTTCAACAGGAGTCTTTGGTTCTACAAAAGAGACAAAAGCATAGAAAGCACATAGATTTTTCAATCTAGATCGACTTTGTATACCAGATGATGGATCTGAAATGATATCTTGAGCTGAGTGTGATGAGGCGTGTTTGAACTTTCGTTGCTTTGGGCCTTGATCATTCAAAACAACGGCAGGTCTTCCTTCAGGGTCTTGAGTAACGGTTTGTGAATTGGATTCTTCATTGCTTGTGTCAACCACATCCAGGTTCTGTATCTGCTTCTCTAGGTCTTGAGATAACTCGTTTGTGTCTTGGATTTGCTCTTGCATGTTGTGTTCTTGGTCGTTCTTGTTTTCAGATTTCTCCTCTTCTTCTCCATCAGAATCATGATGATTTAGATTGAGATCTGCAAAACTTTCACTCAACACACCATTATTGCTTTTGTCGAATACCACACGGATACTCTCCTCAACAATTTTGGTGCGCCTGTTATAGATTCTATAAGCTTTTCTATTTGAGGAATAACCAAGAAAAATACCGTCATCACTACGAGCATCAAACTTCCCAAGGTTGTCTTTATCATTATTGTGAACAAAACAAGTACATCTAAAAGGTTTAAAGTATGATATATTAGGCTTTCTTCCTTTGAAAAGTTCGTAAGGAGTTTTCTTCAGAATGGGACGAATTAGACAACAATTTAAAATATAATTAGTTGTATTGACAGCCTCGACCCAATAATGTTTTGGCAAACCATTTTCCAAAAGCATTGTCCAAGACATGTTCTCTAGGGTGCAGTTCTTTCGTTACACAACCCCATTTTGTTGAGGAGTCCTAGGAGCTGAAAAATTGTGTGAAATACCGTATTTTGCACAAAACAGATCAAACTTGAGTTGATCAAATTCTCTACCGTGATCGCTTTGAATGGAGACGATTGGTAGGTTTTTCAAGGTCTGCAACTCCTTACAAAGCTTATAAAATTCGAACAAAGCCTCAAATATTTCTCTTCAAAAGGAAATCCATGTAAAACGAGAAAAATCATCAATAATGACAAGGATGTACTGTTTCCCCTTAGGAGATTTGACATGCATAGGACCGCATAAATCTATATGTAAAAGTTCAAGAGGGCGTGGGGAACTTACAACCTTTTTGGGTTTGAATGAACTTCTTATTTGTTTACCTCTTGTGCAAGCATTGCACAGTTCCTTCCTTTTGAAGGTTAGGTCAGGTAATCCTCGTACTAGGTCTCTTGATTTTAACTTATTGAGTGTGTGCATACTCACATGCCTTAATCTTCTGTGCCAGAGACTTGGGTCATCTGTCAAGGCCTTGAGGCACTTGATATTTGTATCTGCAATTTGGTTAGCATTTACAGCATATGTGTTGTTGTGCCTGTGAGCCGTGAGGATTAGGTCTCCAGTTTCCTCATTTCTGACTTCACATTTGTGCCTGTCAAAGCCAACCTTGTTTCCCTTGTCACATAGCTGAGAAACACTTAAGAGGTTATACTTTAATCCATCAACAAGATATACATCCATGATGTAGCTATTTGAATTACCAACATTACCAATACCAATGATATTACACTTTTCTTTGTCAACAAGAGTAACTGTTCGGTTTGCTCTTTTAAGGCCTTGAAAGAGAGAACCTGCTACTAGAGAACCTGCTACTCGATGGAAATGGGTTGCTTAAAGTTTCTGATTTTGGATTGGGTACAATAGCTCAGCAAGTTCAGGTGGGTTTATTAAGTTTCATAAGCAGCAAAAAAAAAATCGCCACCACCTCACATTGCCGATTGTCCTTGCATACAAGAACAACCCAACACTCCAGCAATTGTCCACTTTTCACCATCAGAAAACCCTAAACCCTTTCTCCTCTCCTTTTCTCTCTTTCAGACACGCAGAAACCGCCTCAAAATCCCTCACTGTAGCTATATTTTGAAGCCGAAATCGCCACCACCGTGCACCACTAATCCAGCACCACCCGAGCCCCATCAAGAAGTTCACCTTCAGCCTTCTCCTTGTAAATCGCAGCCAGTAGCCCTTCTCTCCGATTCGCTGTCGACACCGCGAGCCGTGGAGAGCCTTGTTTCGAAGCCGCCAGAGCCGCACCTGAGCATCAATCCCAACTCCTTCCTCCTTGTGTCCGAACAAGTCGGTAAACTCCTTTCTTCCTTTCTTTCGTTCGAAAACCCCTTAAAGGTCTCCCTTTATCACCATCTACCTCCGACCCAGATTCCCCAGAACCTTTCCTGTCCTCGGCAAGCCTAATCGATCTTCGGCGAGCAGTTCCGGCGAGAACGACGACCACTCGGTGTGCTAGTGCTTCTCCTTCCTTCCTTTTTCTGGTTTGTCTTGAACTGTTAGGGTGTGATTGATGTCGGGAATGCTTGTGGGTTTGGGTGAGGAACCGCTGGCGAGTGTCTCCATTTTCTCTCCTCTCCTTTCCGTTCCAATCGCGCTGAGCAGGAGCTCTGTTCGTCTGTATTGGGGGAGGAAGACGAGTCGGTGGGGCCACGTCCCTTCTTTTCTTTCTTTCACTTTGGTTTGGGCTTCCGGGTTGAGAGATAAGTGTTGAGTGGGTTGTGGGTTTGGATCCGGAATGAGAGAGAGAGAGAGAGTTGGGGCGGGTATGGGCCAAGTGTGGGTAGGCCGGACCTGTTTCCTTATTCCGGGTCTCCTCTCTTTCCTTCTTTCATATTGGATCCGGGTTGGGGCCTTAAATCCAGGTTAAGGGTTGGGCCTAATGAGTTTTATTCCTCTTGGTATTTATCATGTCTTATATGTGGATTTTGATGATTATATATATGCTATATCATATGATAAGAATTACTTATTTGTATTATTATTGTGTCATGAAAATTCTGAAAATATATTTTCTGAAATTTATTCTATATTATGAAGTATTTTGGAAATGGTATTAATTGGGATGGGTATTGTGTGGTGATTTAAACATGTGATTTTGGTGATTCTTATATTTGAAATATTATTTGGAGTATGTTGTTAAATGTTGTTTATAAATGGGATTTTAAAGTGATTTGTCGGTTTTGATTTATAAATGAGGTTTTTTTTTAAGATAGATTTATTTTGGAAATGTTTATCATTGTCTTAAATTACTTGAAACATTAAAGTCAAGATTTTTAAATAAACATGCCGGGATTGTGTTAATAATATGATTTTGGGAATATGTTAAGGATTTAAATGATAAATGTCGGAATTTGGCCAAGTATGATTTGAGAAATTATTTTGAATATGAGTTGACTTAATTTGAGATTTAAGAGTTTGGAAAATATGGTTGGTACGATTTTATCAATGGGCTTGATTGGAAGAATGATTTTGGTTGATGTTGATAAAATCAGAAAGGTTTTGGAAAATGGTTTTACCATCGGTTGGTTTTGAGGATGTTGAGAACTTGGGTTTCGTGTATATGAATGTGGTCCGGTAGTTTTAGGGAGTGGCTTGATGATAGGTGTGAATTGCGTTTGGATTTCTTTGGACTTGCATTTGGGCCCTTGCTTGTGTTATCTTGATGTTCTGTCTCTTCAAGTAAGTATCCTACGAGATATACTCAGTAACCTAGACCTCCTGTCTGATGTGTCATGTGATGTGTAGTTGTTGCATATTAAAGCATGTCATGTAGTATCATACTAGGATTGCATTAATGAACTGAGCATGCAATTACTACGTGTGTTTGAATATAGAACGTTCATTATTTGGGATAGTCCTAGAGTCTTTTCTAGGGTCATAGGGTAGCCCAACCTCATCAGGTACCCTGAGTCAATCGAGTCGATATGAGTATGATTTGATAGCCCAGCAACATCGGGCGAACTTGATTTACTTTATACTATTCTTGATGATGAACATACTATGATTCCGTGGTGCGAGCACTACCACGATGAAAATGGGTACCGTGCTGGCCAGGTGCACTCTTGAAAAAGGGGGTAGAGTAGGAGAGGGATATGCCACTTGGCATTGTCTAAACTTTGCTTCCACTCTACTTTCGTTTGAAATGAATTTCGCAACATAGTCTTAGGACAGGTTAAGGGTACCCAACGGCTCTTCGAGGTTTTTAGGGTTTGAAATCTCTCTTTCTACTAATCTTAACTGAGTTCGAAACCTCAATCCGTACCTGTATTGCAAGATCCGAATAAGGGGTTTCATCCCTTGAAACGTAACCCGAAACTCATAATTTTAGGCCATTACAATCTCCATGTCCTAAAATCTTCTCAAATCCCCTTAATCCCCATAATCTTCATCTAGCGCCAAACACAACCTAACTCTCATTCAGATGCACACTTAACAAGACAGTAACTTCAAATATTAACAACTTTTTTTTCTTTCTATTCTGAAAGTAATTGGATTTATATAAGATCAAGTATTTCATACCATATTGCGGCCATTTCACTCTTAGGCACTTGCTCATACAAACTTTCATAGAATTTTCCTATGAAAGTTTTGTATGAAGCATAAATGTTAGGCAGATTCATTGATTTTGAAAATATGATTCACATGTATTTCATCCAATGGTTTCACTCTTTATTTACCTTTGTTGAGTAAGAAATAAATCATTTGCTTGTGTATGTAGTTTCTATCTGTTTCCATCTCTTCCCCTATTGTTCATCCAAGTTTATCTACACCATTACAAATTCGGTAAAAATCATAAGATGAAAGCAAGCTAGAATCCCTCGATTGTATCTACAGAACAATCAAATATACAACAATCAGAAAACCTATCTTTAGATGTTGCCTCTTACTTGGCTTTGGAGGAAAGATCTAATAGGTGCAGGTCCAATATCAAGCAGGGAAGGCAGAGAACAGTGGATCGACAAGTTGGGCTGACTGGCGCAATCAGCGTCGGTGCTGTTAGGTTGAGGCAAGATCTGGCATCAGGTTGCGCCGCTCATTTGTGTCATATAACAAGGAAAAAGGATTGCACCTTCTTGGATCATGATTGAAAATAGACAGAGAATACGATGAGAGGTTCAAGATTGGAGTGAGAGATATAGTGGAGATGGAGCAAATCTGGAGATTGAAAGCTCAATCGAGAGAGGAGAGTGAAGAACAAATGATGATGGCCGGATGGAACCCTCGGTCTGAATAAGCTACACTGTAGTGGGGAGAGAGAAGACTAGGGTTTTATTTTTAAGTGGTAGGATTTACTGATGCAAGTTTTTAAATTAATTCCTTGGTGTGCAAGGCTCATTTATCTAGCCTTGCTTATTAAGGATAAAATACAAAAATAAAAAATAAAAATAAATAAAAACTAGCTCAAAACGGATTTAATTAAATCTCGCTCGAAGGGTTTGATTAAATCCCGAAAGGGTTGAAATAAAATCCCGAAAGGGTTTGATTAAATCCCGAATGTTATAATATTATTATTATGTGGATGTACAAGATATACACTTTACTTAGATAGAGTTTTTACCTTTAGATAGATTTATCTTATACCTGGAACCCAAAGATATGACTCATATATGTTGTATTATTAAATACAATCTCATATTTTCCTCCCTTTATTCGTTATCAGCATGAAGGTTTGCTCTTTAATTTGCTTTTTGATACGGTACATGCGTTCTTAATATCATTCATGCCGTTAATTAATTTTGTATTCGAAACTCTTAAACCCCGAAAGGGTTTTTAGGTGTGTTGTACTTGGGTGGTTCTCGGCTGCTCTTTTGGTTGATCTCGGTGGTTATTTTCTTAGTTGGGACTCTGGCGTCTCGGAGTCAGGTCTGGCTGGGGTCGAGGCGGTGTGTATCGTGGCATCTCCGTGATTCGAAAATTTCCTTGAAGAGTCGTCTTCACTGCCCAAACGGACTCCTGATGCACCGCCAGCCAGTGGTGTCGATGCTTGGTGGCACTTGGCTTCGGTTCATAGTCTATGTTGTCCCCAACTGTTAGGATTAAGTTTCCTAAGTCCTCCGAAATTGTTTTGCTTGTCACTGCCTGGTTTGCACCTTTTGTTATTGTCTTTGTATGTTTTGACGGTTCATTGTTTACCGACTTTGTCGTCCTCTCGAGGTGTCAGACTTGTCTGACCCTTAAATTATTACCTTATCAAAAAAAAAGAATAAATGAATTTGAGTTATCCCGCTATTGTAAAAAGTTGGCACTGTTGGAGGGAAATTAATTTGAGTGTTTTGCTATTGTAAAAAAATCAACATTTTCTCATTTTCCTTTATTTTTCAAAAGTTAGTTTAAATTTATTTAACATTGGCAAATAAAATAGCAATGTTATAAAATTTAAAGATGGATGTTATAAAATTATATAACATCATGCATTTATCTAACCAATATAAGTAGTGTAAGGTGTCTAGTAACATAATTCTAATAGTGTCATTTTTATCCTTAATTCATGAGCCAATTTTTTCATGATTTAATTGGTCCTTGCTTATGAGATATGCATTAATCCTATTGGGACAAAGATAAAATAATGACATTATCACTAATTCACTGAATTCATTTGTTATCTAGAAAACAACAACGAATTCATAGCATAGATGCAATTCCTAACATGGTGATCAATCATAGAAAGGAACACAAATATAATCAATAAGAACAAGATGGTAAATATACTCATAAATAACTAATTGAAATCAAATCCACATAATTCATTCAACCATGTCTTCGAATCACAGGAGAAACTATGAGTTTAGCAACTCATAGGCCAAATAACTATCTTCTCTCTAATTGTGTTCATTCTCTAACCCTAATGTCACACGACTGATATGAAAGAAATAAAACCTAAATAGAGTCGTGAAAACCCTATGAAATATAATAATAATATAATAATAGTATCTTCGAACGTAAATCGGCTTCGCTGAACACGGGATAGCGGCGAGCGTCGGTCCCAACAGTGACCACTTCCTCCTTTTCTTCGATGCATGTGCTTCCTTGCTCCTTTGTAGCTCCTTCCTTAGCCTTCATTTGCTCCAAAACATGTCCTTTAAGCTCTTCCAAGATCCCATCCAAGGTCAGAATGTAAAACTGTAGAATAACCACTAAAAACGCGTAGATTCCGAACTCGAAAACTTCACAAGAAAGATATAAAACTAGACTAAAACTATGAAAAACTCATATCTAAATGCAATAAGAAACACGTATAATGCCTATATGAAATATGCATTATAATCGCTTCACCAGAGGCCTCATATCTACATGTCAAAACATGGGGCATACCACATCATTTCACAATTCCCAACTTGTATATATGGAACAATAAAAAACATCCATGTGGTTAGTTATACATATCATCCTACCCTGTCAGCGACTTTTATTCCCACCACTACCAAAAACACATGAAATAACCACTGATAGGCCACAAATGATTGTTGCTAAACAGTTTAGCGACGGGCATAGCCACGAATTTTACGTTCATCACCATTCGTGGCTATATGACTCGTCGCTAATTGCCAAATTTCCAACATTCGTGGCTAATAGCCACGATTTGACAAGTCCGTTGCTATATCCGTGACTGGGTCATACCCGATGAATTCGTGGCTATAGGCACGACATTAGCCACGATTTGCTCGTGGCTGATGTCGTGGCCTCGCACGTGGGAGTCTCCCTTGAGGCACAACAACTATCGTGGCTATACCCGTGGCTAATGTCGTGGCATGCATGTGGCTATGGTCGTGGCTACAATATGAGTGTGGATAATGTCATTGCCACGTCTTATTTAAATCTTTAAATATAACATAATTATTTAATAATGTTGGGCACATAAATATACCAAAGTTCCCCGCAAACTCTATATATCAATATAGACTACATCAGCAAATAACTTGTTTCAACAATGGTACAACATACGAGAGAAGGCACCAATACATCTTAAGAATCTAATCTAGACACTAGTTTGAGGGCTTCTGCCTAGTTCCTGCACACAATGCTTCACACTATAGGGATTGAACTGCAATGAGGGCAAGGTTCCATTTTGTTTGCCCAAGTATGAAATTAAATGTCCTGTTCAATTACAAAAACATAATACAAATCAAATACTAAATTTCATAAATAGCAAATTGAATAACTAAATAAAAATAATTTTAAAAACAACAAGTTCATAAACAAAGCCATCAAGGCATCGATTCAAAATAAACCATATCCAACCTCAATTAGGCCAAATTCAGCACATAGACAAATAAAAAACTCACAACCTGCGAACCTTAAAAGTACAAAATCAGAACAAAAATCCCAACTTTTTTGTATAAAATTCTACTCTTTGATTTCGTATAGTCTATCATTCCAACAAGAGAAAGACAGACCAGATAGAGAGAGAAAAAGAGCGAGAGAGAGCATAAAACTTCACCTGTCATGGCTGCTCACTTGCAGATTCGAAGGAATGAGGAAGCAGAAAATTTCAATCCATCCTGCCTCGTTCTCCTTTATGCCGCATTCTCCAATCTGACGTTGATGCCGCCTCTTCCCAGGCTGCCTGCGGCTTCGGTGTGAGTTCGAAAGCTATGGCTGCATGTGGATCTGTGAGTCCAAATAGGTTAGAAAAGGGTGGATCTGTTGAGCATTTGGCTCGAGGGGCGGGTTCGATTCGAGTGGAGGAAAGAAAATCATTCCCCAGTTTATTCAAGAACAAGAGACAATGAGAGGAGGAGGAGAAGAAGAAGAAAACATACCTGGAAAGAAGAGTAGGGAGCTTGTTGGAAGCGATTTTCAACCCTGGAAAGGGAAGCTTGCAAGAGAGGCGTTTGGGAACATTCGTTCTCCAGGAAACAATCGATTAAAACCATCAATTTTGGGGAAAATGGGATAGAGAGGCGAGAGGAAGAGGCCACAATGGGGGTAGAGGCAAGAGGCAACATGGATATGGAGAGTGTGCAATTGAAAGGGAGAGGCGACATGGATCCTGTTCAGAGTGCAGGAGAGGTGAGTTGAATAGTTGAAGACGGAGAGGTGGTGAAGAGGAATGAATTAGGGTTAGAAAGTGCAAAGTTCCTTTTTATACCAACACTGGGCCAACTATCCGAAAATTCAAAGCCCGGGGAGTATACCGCTAAAAAATACATCACCGCCCAAAAAAATGTCCATTCACCGCTTAACCAAATTCGAAAGATGTTTCAAATACTCCGTATAATGTTGTACATTTGACTTTAATCCACTTTATCTTTATCACTCGTACTTGGAAATACAAAAAATATATACGGGAACAAAATTTATTTAATCATAGATATAGGCCACAAAATTTAAAGAATGAAAATAAAAATTGTTAGTAATTACCTATCGATTTTTTTTATGTGATTAAATTCTTTCAAAATTATATTATATTCATATCTAAAATAATTGGGGAAAATATATTAATAAAAATTGAATTCCGTGACTTGATAAATTTTACACGATTAAGTATTATTTCAATTTACACAAAACTTTTTATCTTCATTATATTGATAAAGTTATTGATAAAATTATTTAATTAGTATGATCATGCTAAATATTATTTCAATTTCGTCAAAACTATTTATCATTTAAAAATATGTTCATATTGATGAAGTTATTGATAAAATTATTTAATTAGTATGACCATGTAATATATTGATAAACTTATTATCTTATAAAAATATGTTACTATATAGCGAAAATAGGTAACATCTTATCTTGTACAATAGTCTTTAAAATTAATTAATATCGATCTTCTAAAAATATATCCATATCTAATCAAATTGGGTCAAATTTTATCTTATACATATATAGATATATTGAATAAATAGAGTTAGAATAAAAATTTATCCTATACATATATTTTAAAATTAGCTAGTACCTTCTAAAAATATATCCATATCTAATCAAATTGGATCAAAATAAGAATTTGGTAGTTAATATAAGGTTTTATTAAACATTTGTTTCTTACTTATATGAGTTTTCCTCAAAACATACTCTTATGGTATTCTAATAATAATTTATTAGTCAATATAAGGTGTTTATTAAACATTTATTCGTTACTTATATGAGTTTTCCACAAAACACACTCTTATAGTATTCCAATAAGAATTTATTAGTCAATATAAGGTTTTATTAATAATTTCTTCGTTACTTATATAAGTTTTCCACAAAAAACACTCTTATAGTATTCTAATAAGAATTTATTAGTCAATATAAGATTTTACTAAACATTTATTCATAACTTAAATGAGTTTTTTACTCAAAACATACTCTTATAGTATTCTAATAAGAATTTAGTAGTTAGTATAAGGTTTTATTAAACATTAGTTAGTTACTTATAAAAGTTTTCCTCAAAACATACTCTATTAGTATTCTAATAAGAATTTAGTAGTTAAGATAAGGTTTTATTAAACAATTATTCGTTACTTGTATGAGTTTTCCACAAAATACACTCTTATAGTATTCTAATAAGAATTTTATACTCAATATCACAAAACACACTCTTATAGTATTCTAATAAGAATTTATTAGTCAATATAAGGTTTTATTAAACATTTATTCATAACTTAAATGAGTTTTTTTTCTCAAAACACACTCTTATAGTATTCTAATAAGAATTTAGTAGTTAGTACAAGGTTTTATTAAACATTTGTTGGTTACTTATAAGAGTTTTCCACAAAACACACTTTTATAGTATTCTAATAAGAATTTATTAGTCAATATAAGGTTTTATTAAACATTTGTTAGTTACTTATAAGAGTTTTTCCTCAAAACATACTCTTATAGTATTCTAATAAGAACTTATTAGTCAATATAAAGTTTTATTAAACATTTATTCATTACTTAGATGAGTTTTCCTCAAAACATACTCTTATAGTGTTCTAATAAGAATTTATTAGTCAATATAAGGTTTTATTAAACATTTATTCGTTACTTATATGAGTTTTCCACAAAACACTCTTATAGTATTCTAATAAGAATTTATTAGACAATATAAGTTTTTATTAAATATTTATTCGTTACTTATATGAGTTTTCCACAAAACATACTTTTATAGTATTCTAATCAGAATTTATTAGTCAATATAAGGTTTTATTAAACATTTGTAAGTTACTTATAAGAGTTTTCCTCAAAACATACTCTTATAGTATTCTAATAAGAATTTATTAGTCAATATAAGGTTTTATTAAACATTTATTCGTTACTAATATGAGTTTTCCACAAAACACATTCTTATAGTATTCTAATTAGAATTTATTAGTCAATATAGGGTTTTATTAAACATTTATTCGTTACTTATATGAGTTTTCTACAAAACACACTTTTATAGTATTCTAATTAGAATTTAGTAGTTAGTATAGGGTTTTATTAAACATTTGTTAGTTACTTATCAGAATTTTCCTCAAAACATATTCTTATAGTATTCTAATAAAAATTTAGTTGTTATGATAAGGTTTTATTAAACATTTATTCGTTACTTATATGAGTTTTCCACAAAACACACTCTTATAGTATTCTAATAAGAATTTTATACTCAATATCACAAAATACACTCTTATAGTATTCTAATAAGAATTTATTAGTCAATATAAGGTTTTATTAAACATTTATTCATAACTTTTGAGTTTTTTTCTCAAAACATACTCTTATAGTATTCTAATAAGAATTTAGTAGTTAGTATAAGGTTTTATTAAACATTTGTTAGTTACTTATAAGAGTTTTCCACAAAGCACACTTTTATAGTATTCTAATAAGAATTTATTAGTCAATATAAGGTTTTATTAAACATTTTTAGTTACTTATAAGAGTTTTCCTCAAAACATACTCTTATAGTATTCTAATAAGAACTTATTAGTCAATAAAAGGTTTTATTAAACATTTATTCATTATTTATATGAGTTTTCCTGAAAATATACTCTTATAGTGTTCTAATAAGAATTTATTAGTCAATATAAGGTTTTATTAAACATTTATTCATTACTTATATAAGTTTTCCACGAAACACACTCTTATAGTATTCTAATAAGAATTTATTAGTCAATATAAGGTTTTATTAAACATTTATTCGTTACTTATATGAGTTTTCCACAAAACACACTTTTATAGTATTTTAATCAGAATTGATTAGTCAATATAATGTTTTATTAAAAATTTGTTAGTTACTTATAAGAGTTTTCCTCAAAACATACTCTTATAGTATTCTAATAAGAATTTATTAGTCAATATAAGGTTTTATTAAACATTTGTTAGGTACTTATATGAGTTTTCCTCAAAACATATTCTTATAGTATACTAATAAGAATTTATTAGTCAATATAAGATTTTATTAAACATTTATTCATTACTTAAATGAGTTTTTTCCTCAAAACATACTCTTATAGTATTCTAATAAGAATTTAGTTATCAATATAAGGTTTTAGTAAACATTTATTCCACAATCATTAACAACTTATATGATTTTCCCTTAAAACACACACTTATAGTATTCTTATAACATTTTATTAGAAAATATAAGGTTTTATTCCACAATCATTAGCTACTTATATGATTTTTCCTCAAAATAAACTCTCATAATATTCTCATATAAATTTATTAGTTAATATAGGGTTTTATTCAACGATTATTAGTTAGTCATATGATTTTTTTCTCTCAAAACACATTTTATTCAACAATTATTAGTTTTCTTTATGTTCGAATATTTATTTACATATAACGACATATACCATTAATGGGCCCATTGGCGGAAAATATAGCCATATTTGGACCCATATTAAATTAAAGCATATTAGAAATTGAAGTGTGTCATTTGAGGTTAATTGTAAATAGCCGCGACATTACCCACGGATATGATCGTGGCTATTAATTGGACTGCTTAATACGTCGAGAGCTAATAATTTGGTTTCTATATTCATTGGGATTTGACTACCACTAACGGGTTGACCATCTTTGGGCTTTGACTATATATGATATTGGGCTTGACCGCCTTTGGGCTCAAATATTTTTTTTTTTGGTGAGATTTTGGGCTTTAAAATTATTATTCGCTTTAATTACCCAAATTCGGATACAACATCGAACAATGGGCATTTCCATATTAGCATCGAATACAGCCACGAATATTCCAACAGTGGCGAAATTCGTGGCTATTTGCCACTAAATCATGTCATGATGGCCAATTGTCACTTCTTCTTAGCCACGGGTATGACCACTGTATTTTTCGCGCGCTTATTGGCGTCAAAATCAACCACGGATATTTCAATAGTGGCTAAAGTCGTGGCTAACAGACATGAATTTAGTTATGACCTTCATGATCATGGCTAATAGTCACGACATTTTGGACACGAATTTATGTCATCACCCCAGGCATGGCTGTAGCCACGAAAATTTTCACTTGATGCTTATGTTGCCACGATATGTCAGGTCGTGGCTACGTTCGTAGCTATCAGCCACGAATTCAGCCACAACCATATGACGTTGCTAAAAAATCCGTGGCTATTTCCTGCTTTTTTGGTAGTGCACATTCTGACAGCTATTTAATCTCCTTCTCCGCTTTCTTTCCAACTTAAAAGAGGTGGATCCAATGTCCTCAATCGTAGTCATCCAAATAAAAACGTTGTCTCCTGTTTTTGCTTCTTCCATCTCTCCCCAACCCCCCTTTCCTCCCTAGGCTTAGGGTTTTTACTTCTTAGAGATGTCTCAAAGCGGGTTAGTACTTCTTAATTTGGATCAAAAGAAAACGAAGCTTCTTAATTTCATAGTTCTTCGAGGGATCGAAGATGGGAATGAGCAATGGAACTCCAAATCGTTGGAGGAGCCAAATCGTTGGAGGAGGAGGTAGAGCCTCTGGAAGCGAGTTCGTAGATCAGAAAGAAATAAAGAAAGAAAGAAAGAAAGAGTTTATGCACAAACCCTAAACCCTTGTGCCTGTTTCTCCAATCTCCAATCCGCAGCACAACTTCCAGTCTTCCACCACACCAGGCCACCAATGCATAGGCGCACACACATGTTGGTGATGACATCTTCGACATCAAGTCCCACCACAGCGTAGCTCGACTTCTCTCTTGTCTATACCGACTGCGCACCTCCACTAGACCACCACTTCTCATTCTCGAATCCCATTGTCGTGTCGTCGAGCTCCACCGCTATGTGCTCGAGTCGCCAAGATTGTAACTATGTGAGTAATTGTTAATTTGTGATGGTTTACTTGTACTGTGCATAGTGTATTTGAATCCTTGAATTGCTTAATCTGATGCTAAATTGGCAATTATCTACTTTGGGAATATTTTACCAACTTATTCTTAAGAATGTCTTAAGTATCCAATAAATTTTATAGCCTCTTTACTTAACCCTTGACATGCTAGCGGATCTTCCCTAAATCTCACTAAGTTCCAAACTTAATAAGACTTCGTAAAATTTTACCTTAAAACTTCATCCCCGGCCTTTTATTAATTTACACAATCCCTTACAAAGTGAGGTCATAAAAGGGAAAAATACAATCAGGGTATTTCATTATAAACAAAAGGATAAACAATAACACATTTATAGACATTGGGTTCGTATGGGACGGGGTTAATAAACTGGCTAAAATTATAAACAAGGTAAAAATTTATAAACTGTTAGTAAAAGTAGTTAAAAATTTATGAAAAAATATAAACTCCGTATGGGGCGAAAAACAGTTTATTTGTAAAAAGTGGAGTTTATTTGGTTTTTGTTAGGGGTATTGTGGTACTTTCAAACCAAATAAGATAAAAGAGAAGGGGTCAAATAGTAATTATGGAATATAAACCTCAAAATAAGCTTCAATTTGCAGCTTATTTATAAACCCTTTTTTTAACTGACTAAAGCTTATTTGTTGTTCCCATACACCATTTAAACCTGTTTATTTTTTTAACAGCTAATAATTTCACACTTTTTAACTTGTTTATTACGTTGCCATACACACCCATTGTGTTAAAAAAAAAACAACTAATGAAGTGGAAATTAAGCTTTGAGCTTATTTGTAGAAGGCAAGTGTGTCTTGATTAAAGCTAATTTGAGTGCTCAACCGTTGTTTCTAATGCAATCTTTTATATTACATACTACCATCCTACAAGAATTAGATAAGGTATATCGTACTTTCTTTCTGAACAAAGAAGCTCAGGCTACACCGCTAATCAGTAAGGATAAAATCGGCTCCGATTCCACCAATGGGGGTTTGGGTCTCTACAAAGCCGAAACTATGTGTAACATCCTCGTCTCACATCGGATATCATAAGGATGTTGGGAGTGATTTATAAGTGATTCAAGCCCTACCCATGTCACAAGATCTCTTTCTTTTCAAGCTCCAAGTGAGTTCAACGGACATGAGAGGGCTAGGTGACATAGGTTGGCGCCTATTAAGACCCCGGGTCTTACAGATGGTATGAGAGTCGACTCCGGGCTCAGAGGTGCTCCGACAGTATGCTCGGGTATGCTCCACTCGATGGCAGTCCCTTGGGCCTGACGAGGTCGTTAGTTCATTAAGTGGGAGAGATTGTAACACCCCTGTCCTACATCGGATATTAGAAGGATGTTTTGAGTAATATATAAGTGATTCAAGCCTTACTCAACTCACAAGAGTTCCGCTCAAAGTAAGGACAACAGACCCAAGAGGGCTAGGTGACATGAGCCGATGCCCCTTAAGACCCCAAGTATTAAACTATGAAGGCTGCTTTACAAATGAAATTGCTTTGGAAAATAATGGTTGACCTAAACAACATTTGGGTTAAGGTTATCACGAAAAAGTACCAAAAAGGGGGTTTCTTTGTTACAATATACACATAAGGGGGCAACATCTTGGCAATGGTCGAGACTGATGTCTCTTCATGATATTTTTATGCCGAGTATATGATGGAATATTGGGATGTCCAAGTGGTTAATTTTGGATAGATAATTGGGTATTTGATCAGTCGCTGATATCTAAAGCACAATGACCCTTGGATGAGGCACAACTTATGTTGAAAGTGGACCATTTTATGATACCGAATTTTTCTTGGGATAAGGACAAGTTGCGATTTGAGCTAGTCAGCTTTCTTACCATCTCAGATATTAATCACATCACCCTTGGTTTTTCACTAAGTATGTCTTTGCTCTTGTCCCTAACCGAGCTAGTATGGATGATTTCAAGTGTGACTGGATTTGGAAGCTAGATGTCCCACCAAAAGTTAAAACAGCTTGTACACGCGCCCCAACACAGCAAGTGAGGATGGAAATTTGTGGGTCCCACTGATTTTTAATTAAAGAAAAAAGCTTAAATTGGCTATTAATCTCAGCCACCCATTTCAATTAATCAACGCCCAGGATGTGTTCTCATTTTACTCAATAAGGCTTGTTCTCCCATGAACCAACCCCTATATATATATATATATATATATATATATATATATATATATATATATATATATATATATATATATATATATATATATATATATATATATATATATATATATATATATATATATATGTTTGACTAACCTTTTCAGGAAGTATATTCGAGATTATATCTTTCCTTTAGTACATATTGAGGAGATCAAATTCAAAATGGATCATGGCTTTGGAGTATCCATAAATAGAAGATCCAAGATCAAGCCTTGATTCGAAAGAGTCGTTGATGGAAATCTGGTGTTGAAGATCCTCACGCTCCATGCTCTTATATAAAGGAAATGAAGAAGAAGACAGAAGATAACAAGTGCTACACGAGCTTTCAATCTTCAAGCAAGATCTGTCTTCCTAAGTGTCTCTCTGCTAAGCGCTCAAAGAGTTTGTTGTTTATTTCAAAGCCTTTGAGAGTCACTGTGAGCTTATAGGATATATTCATTTATAGTGTTACTCGAGAGTTTATAACTCGGGAAGTTGCACTAGGCTATTGATTTGTGAGAGTAAGAGGATTGTACTAGATAGCTGAGAGAGGTGGGGCTCTTCTAGATTGGTCAAGGACTCTAAGGGAACGTGAGTTGACTAGATTGCAATTGTATAGGAGAGAGGCTTCTCGGTGAGCTATTAGGATCCTAAGCTAAGCAATCAATAAAACCTTTTGAATCCTAGGGTTGTGGAAGAACCCTAGGCGGGGACGTAGGCCAAGTTGTGCTGAACCTCGTAAACAATTACTCGTGTTCTTTACTTATTTGCTTTACCTTATTTCCGCACTTGGTTCGATTGTCTAACTTTGTGATTCAGGTTTAATCTCAAAGGTTTTGGTACAAGCTCCAAAAGTCTTGAGACTTTCTGCGAAAAATGGGCATACTCTATTCAACCCCCCTTCTAGAGTATTTCTATATTACTTAGTTTTATATTATCGAACCTTCATGGTATGTGGGAGAAACCGTCGATAGGATTTGCCAAATTTATTTTGATGAATCCAAGCTATCATCGAGTTATCATCAGTGTTAGCATCCTATGGTTTTGTTATTTAGGACTTGGATGGTAAGATTTTGTCGTTTGGTAAAGACACTTGTGCAAATGCTCAAATTTTAAAATCTTGATTTCTCGGAAAAAGAAAATCAAAATGAATTTTAAAGAGGAATTCAGCGGAAAAACACTCTAGTTCGGACTTTGACCTCGTAAGCAGATTTCCGACTTAATTAAAATTTTGAGAATTAACATGGCAACCTCGATTCTCGATTCCTAAAATCTAATTTAGAAAAAGAGAGAGCAGGAATTGGGGAACTAATATCGGGAACTAATTTCGGAACGCCCCTCGAAATTCAAGCTTGCAACGTCAGAACCAAGACCCGCACCCCTACTCTCCTAACCCTAGCCGAGATGCCCATGCCAAACCCTAACCCCAAGTGATCACGTGTGGTGGAATTTGAATTGGTCAAGATGCTTACCCAATTTGGCGGAGACACCCACAAACACCTTTTCCTTCCCTCATCCTTTGTATGCCCTTCATTTAGAAAGAGACAATTCATCCTTTGTTCTTCAATCCCATCCTTAAACTATCTAGTCAAGAGGATAAAGACATGACATCATTCCCATTTGAAACTCACATTACGACAAAACACTCTCTTTCCATCTTATCAAAAAGGTGAGGAGAGCCTTGAAAGCCTCATTTTCATACAATCTAAACCCTAAAACACTCTACTTTCTCTCCTCTCTCCCTTGTGCCGCCCCAACCATCACCACCCTTCACCAACTCAACCGCCATCTCTTCTCCTAAACCACCACATCAAACACCAAGGAGAGCCCTCTCTCCTCTCTTCTCTCCCTCTCGGTGCCACCACCAAACACCACCTCTCAACCTCTTTTCTTCTTCACCTCAAGATCTAAGAAGTCCAGCATCCACCTCACTCTTCCAAGGAGTCCAAGGAGGTCTTTTGGAGCCACACAACAGCGTGAAAGTCAAGGATCAAAGCCCCAGAGACCATTTGTTCGGTTTTGAGTCTAGGAACGGTAAGTTGGCACATTTTCTCTTTCTTTCACTTCCAAACCCTCCAAGTTTTCTCTTTTAGTCTCAAACTAAATCCTCTCACTCACCCAACCAGCGGATCTAGGAGATTCGACCTCAAATCGCCTCAAGAGCTTACCCGGGAGAAGAGAAAGTGAAGCAAGGAAGTGTTGGGTGAGAAACCTCTTCAAATCCTCATGTTTTTCGAGCTATTTTTGTACTAACATGTGCCTGGGTGTCATGGGAAAAATTGATAAAAAGGGGAGCTCCAAACAACTTCAAAATAGGCCACACATGGCCCTTGAATCAAGGATTCAAGGGTCGTATTCCCTGTCGCGGAAAGGAGCTCCTGGTCGCGAGGAAGAATAGTCTACCTAGGGTTCTTGCTCGCAGCCCCGACACGGATGACTCGCGGCGGCGAGGTGGAGCCTGGGATGCCCTAGGAGGGTACCCTAGACTCGCGGCTGCGACTCGAGGTCTCGCAGGCGCGAGATGCTCATGGTCGTGAGAACTCTCTGAGACGCCGAGTCTCGCGGGCGCGACTGACTCCCTTTCCGAGCATTTTGACTCCGTTTCTCGACGTTTTCGACGATCATTTTCGTGACTTGTTTTCAACGCTTTTGGGAGATTTCAAGAACTGATTTAAGGGTCTGATTTGAGAGTTTTGGGAAGCGAACTTCATGAGCTTTTAAGGTCGAACTTTTTAATCGGTTACTTGGTTTTCGAATGAGTTTTCAGGACTAACTCGGGAATTATGTGATCGGTGGTAACTAACTGGCATAATTGATGTGAATGATTGCCTAATATCATGATTGGTGTGGACTAATGGCTTGATTGGTTGACTAATAACATGATGGAATGTTAGACTTATGTGTCGTTAACTTATGCTTTGAGATATGATGAATATAATGAACTTGAGCTATGTGATATGCTGATATATGGTTATGAATATATAAATGTGGCTGAAGGAAATGATGAGAACGCTATGGTATTGTGAAATGTGGCAATATGATGAGTGGTTGAACTTGATGATGTTATGATGTGATTATGCGTTATTGACTGATGTGCACTTGTGTGTGATTGGATGATTAGATGTAGACTTATATGTATGTTTTGCTATGAATCTAGGTGATATTATCTGATTGTTCGTGCTACTTGTTGTGATCGTACTTTTTTTTTGTTTTTTCTTACTAGGTAAGTCTCTTCGAAGGTTACTCAGATCGACAGAAAGACTTCCATATCTTATGCGCATGATATATTAGGTGCTTGCATTCATGATCAGCATGTCATGTAGAATTTAAAGCGTTCGTGAGATTTCTCCTATACTTATTACCTCACTTGTGACGACATAATACTTTTAGAATACTTGCAAGCCTTAGCCTGATAGGACGATGATCAGATTGTAAGCTTAATTGCCTAAGCGATGAGGGTTATGAGTTTGACTCGCGATGAGTTATGTTTTACCGTTCAATCGTCGTCTGCGGAGAAAGTTTGGCGAGGTTGTTATCTCTAGGAACGTTCTTCTCCGACTGAGGATCTCTAGAACTCAAATCCGGGGGTTTTAAGTCCGGGAGGTAATCAGAGCTTTTATGCCTTTCTTATCTCCGGAATCGGATCCTTTCTCTGTGATCGGAGGGGGTATTTATAGGGGAACCAAGCGAACATCTAGCTGGCAACCTCGTGGTTCTTCGTAGGACACGTGTAGCGCATGCCCACATGTTTAGGGGCATAGGCAATACACGTGGATCCTTTAGAGGCGAGGTGCCTAAGCCAACGAGCTGCTTGCTAGGTCTTCGGTAGCTAACGAGTTACGAAGGAGAGTTTAACTCTAATTCTTATACTGGCTTTGAGCCGCGAGGGAGATAAAGATTAGCAGATATAGGGGGGCTGAGCCTAGTTCTCTAGGTCTGGTTGGATACTTTGCTCGCGAAGCGTTAATGGTGGAATGTACCGTCCTTTGGCGTTGGGTGACCCATTTATGACGTAATATCCCGTCACTACTATATATGTGGTCTTTAATGACATTTAGAATATGAAGTTTGTGTATAAAATGTCATTAAAAATACTTTCTATGGCGTTTAAGTACAAAAACGTCATAAATTTATACAAAGCAATTTATCTATGGCGTTTTACAAACACCGTAATATTTATGGCGTTTTTTAAACGTCATGTTATTAGTACCAATTTTTATTAGCTATATTTTATGACGTTTTTTAAATGCCGTAAAATTCATGCCGTTTTATAAACGCCAAGAATTTGTTTATTTTAAAAAAAAAAACCCTAGATCTACCCGATGCCTTTTTCACGGTTCAATTCTTCATTTGGGTAGAGGTGCTTCTCTCTTTTCTTGTTCATCTCATCCTCTGCTTCCCTTGAACTCCCCTCGGTTCCATGGAGATCTGAAGCTAGCGCGCTTTCACTCTGTCATCTTTTCCTCCCTTGCAATCCCTCCCTCCACTCTCGATTGGAACTACATCGAAGCTCGCCCCTTTTCTCTTTTCATTCATAGGAGAACTGAACCCAAGCCCTCCTCTATGTTGCCGCGGTGTCGCTAAAAGGGTCGATTTGTCCACAACTTCCACCAGACGATGAGCAAATAGCCACAGGTGCCACTATCTTCCTTAATTTATCACTTTCAACATCTTCTTGTTTACGCTTGACAATGCCCGGTACGACTCCCTGTGTAGGCTTCATCTTAAGTAAGTGCATGCTACTAATTTTGTTAATTGATGCAACAGATTGTGAATGGGTTTGTTTTGAATTTCATAGATACTTTAGAAATTTGTATTGAAATGAATGTTAGGGTTTCGGGGACATAATATATGAATTCTATAGATGAATCGATGCTTTTTAGGGTTTACGGGTTTGCTATAGCCTTGAATCAAGTCATTACACTAGAGTAGTACTTAGTTCCTGGCTTTTGTATTGTTTTAACTTTTGACATTAGGTTGTAGCTAGGCATGACATGAGTTTTCTTAATTATTGATGGTTGTTTACAACTTGCTGTGCTCAATTCTGGTTTTCTTAACTATTTTGGTTCTTAATCTTTATGTTAGTTTTGAAAATTTTCCCTTTTCTTTTCGTTATTTTACTAGGATTTGTTTGATTTCACTTTTGTCTTTGTTGAAGAACATCTATTTCTATTGTACTGCAACACCGTTAAACACATTAACACCAAAAGATTAAGGTTGGAGTGGTGTGAAATTAGATATAAGAATCTGTTTTTCACGAATGAAAGGGATGCCATCTCGCAATTGTTAGTGCTGACAATGGATGAACGCCAATAGGGTTAGTTGTTCAAGTGTATTTTAGTTGTTTGTAATCTCATAGTCAATGGATATCTAGAATAATATATGGTTGAAAGGGTTAAAAAAAAGGAGGCAGCAAAGAGCACTTGAAAAGGCACAGCATGAGGAAGAGATGGTTAGTTTCGTTCGATATATGTCTATGAAGCTTTGTAGACTTGCCTGTGAGTCTGTAATGCTTGCTGGTTTATGCTTTCAAACAGGTTGCAGTAAGTTGTTTATGTATTCCTTAATCATTTAACTTAAAATTATTAAACATGCACTTTTGCCTAGGGATGGGGCTTGGGTTGAAGCTGATGATTTCAAAAAGAAAAAAGAGGAGGTATGAAATGGATATGTCTCACGTATTAAGTTCTTAATTTAACTAAGGTCCCTGCCTTTACAATTTGTCACACAACCTGATATCCCCCTACTTTGTCCCTTAATTATGGACAATTGAATATTTGCTTTTCTGCAGTTTCATTTTGCTCAAAGCAAATTTAGGTCTCGTATCAGATTCTGTGAAGGACGTACAAAGCCTATTGATGTTCTTACTACATATCTTCAAGATTCGGATGAATTTATTGCATTAGATGAACCTTATGTAGCTTTCAAGGTGACCACCAGTTCCTACCTTTTTCTATTACCTTCTCTTTTTCTTGCATGTCAGTGAACCTTACATGATTTTTTCTTGTACTGTAGGGGTTGACTGTTAGCAAAATGGAGTCTCTTCGTCAGGACATAAAAATGCACCTAGACTTGGACAGGAAAACACCAACTCACTTAGAATATTGGCAGGTAATTTCCTTTATTCTCAACCTAAGTTGTTTTGTGAACCAATAATTCAACTGAATGAGAATTAATAGATGATTTGCTATCCCATTTAGCTGATGAGAAGAAAGTAGATTATGCCACAATTCTACATTTGGATCTTCCTTTGTTATTTCTTGCTCTTTTTCTTTCATCAATGTGAGATCCAATAGCACAAACAAAGTGCAATTTGTCCTTCTATATAAAAGGAAGCCATATTTAGGAATGATGGAGAGTGATATAATAAAGCTTTGCTAGCTTAAGAAAATTCTTCCTAACAGAGTTTCAATTCTTTTTTTTTTGGTACTTGAAAGTTGAAACTGGTGATATTTTAATACATGTGCATGGGATCTGTCTGATGCTCACTCACAACTGTATTTTACAGCAGAATAGCAGATTGGAGAGACATCATTTTCCATCTAAAAGCTATGATAACAAGCCTCACTACTGTATTTTCCTATTGGAATTCCTAATGTAAACTTGCAGTTGAAAAGCCACTTCAATCAATTTATTTAAATATTGGTATAGCTCATAAAATGCTTGTTGGGAGAATGCCTTGTTCCTTATTCCTATCCAATGTGCATATCCTGCTATTGTAATGGATTTCTTAGCGTGTATTTATTTTCTTATTTTTCTGTTATAGGTCAAGATGGCATTGCAATACATGAGAAGAGTTATCCATAAGAAGGCAGAATTTGATATCATGGATCCTAATTGTACCCAGGTTCCTGCTGCATTTTTCAAAACCATTACTCTTCTTGTAGCTTGTCTTTAATTACTTGATCGCTTTTCTTAATCACCCCTTTTTCACTAGAGTAGCATCTAAATTCTCCCAACCTTTTTACATATATGCTTTTAATGTGAGAGATAATCCTACAAAGAGCTATCTAATCCTTAAGGGCATCTAAAATTCCTTCATCTATAGGCTTCATATGACAGTAGTATTGAGCTTCATCAAGCTCGGCAATGAAGCAATCATTTCTTCAAAATCGGAACTCCAAATTCCATAAGATCATTTGCCATGATAGAAGGAGCGCATCGCGCGCCTTACATAACCTAGTAATATAAAGGAGCTTGCATGTTCACAACCTTTCCCATGTGAGTATAAAATACTTGTTGTTTCCTTCACCTTTTTATGCATATATTCTGGTGGTGGACTTCATGATTGCAATATTTTTATTAGCTTAGAAGTTCTTCAATTTACATTATTTTTAGTCATTTATATTGTATCTTTTTGCTCTTGTAGAGTGATGGGCTTATTGATGTGAGGTTGGATGGGCTTATTAGCAGCAACTTATTAGCAGCAAGGGAGAGTATATGATGCTAAGGTAATTGATAAATCTTATTGCTTCCTTATTTCAATTTTCACTTGCATTTTGTTAGGGATTTAATGAACTGCAAACTCTACAAAGTGTGTTGGTGCTATTTTCAAAGTATTTACAGTGTTGATATATTATTTTGTTCTTATATGAATAAGTATTTTGAGTTAAGGTATAATCTTGTTCTTGGATCATTTAATGTATAGGATATATTCGAAGTATAGGAGGATTGGCATATATAGAAAGTACTTTGTCTAGGATAGTAAGATACTTTACCCTGGATCTTAAGAGTTGCAACATTGGCCTCACTTGCTAATTTATAGGATTGACATATGATTCTACCCCACTTGCTATTTTTAAGCTCTAATATATCAATACTTCCCTTCACACATTTCCTATTTACTTGCTTGACTATAGAAATTTAACCGGTACTTTAACCTCAAATCTTGAGGTAACTTTGATTATGTTAGTGTTTTGTTTGTCTTATAGAGGATAATGTTTCCTGTAGAGAAAGTAAGTAATGTTTCCTCATTTCTTTCCGTTGATTTATTTGTATTTTACGAACAGGTAATGTTTTCAAGTGGTTACTTCCTTTCATTTTTTGGTCAAAGCTACTAGCCAGCGTGCTCCCATCTGCCGGAGGATAAGGCAAGCTCAACTTTCATCTTCTAGAGGATAAGGCTTGCTCAACTTTTTGTGATGAAGATAGAGGTCAACTTAATTATGAAGTTAGAATTATATTCTTTGTAAAAGAACCTTATTCATGGGTTTGAATTTGAAGAGATGATTGTAGTTTCTTGAAATGACCACGGTTATATTTTGATTGTTTTTTTTTTAATAAATACAATTCCATGGCGTTTCTAAAACGCCATGGATTATGTGAGCTTTTGAAATTTTTTTATTTAAAAAAGATATCTATGGCGTTTGGAAAACGCCATGGATTATTTTTCTATGGCGTTTGTAAAAATGCCATAAAAAGCTTGACTAAAAGATGGCGTTGGCTTCGACGGCGTTGAGGCATGGTGTTGAAAAAAGCCATGTTTATGCTTTTATGGCATTTTTTAAACGCCGTAAAAGGGTATATCTATACTAGTGCGTGTTTATTATATAGCCTATTTTCTATGGCATTGTCATATCTCCTCGTAACCGGATCGGGAGTGATAATATATTCGCGATTTGGTTTTGACAAGTACGATGCTTTCTACTAAAACTATTAGTTCCACTTGGGCTCCTTGGTCATAACTGACCTATGTGGAGTGGCCGATTGATGGTTAGTCGTAATAGGGTGGCGTTGAGAAGGGGTGGTCTCGTATTCTAAGTCTTTCAGATGGCCTATGGTGGTTTCCTCGAACTTCATGGATTATCTCTGACGAAATAGGGG
Source organism: Persicaria tinctoria (assembly GCA_037127255.1). Classification (NCBI taxonomy): domain Eukaryota; kingdom Viridiplantae; phylum Streptophyta; class Magnoliopsida; order Caryophyllales; family Polygonaceae; genus Persicaria; species Persicaria tinctoria. The sequence goes on along the minus strand of JBANSL010000007.1, from coordinate 57,800,269 downwards.
CGGAAGAAATCCTTTTGACTCTGCCTTGTTATTCTTCTCACGGTTGATTTCTCGAGAATCGAGAAATCTTTATGAGGGATATGGAAGGGCGTCTTTTAGCCGTCGTTCTGTGGGGAGGGGGGGAAGATGTCTTTTCAACGTCCCTTCGTGAGGGCGCGTGAGGTGCCATTATAAGCCTTTAAGAGGGCTTTTTTGGCGCCAAATTTACTTACTCGCGATGTTGAAAAGGTAGTTTTCCCCTTGTTAATTTTTCCTCTTTCTTGCGTCTTTTCCAGGAGATTTTTCCCTTGTTTCTAGAATTACAATGTCCCAGGAAAGTGATAGTCGGAATCGTAGTGTGAGCTACCACTATGAAGAAGTTAGTTCATCGCGTACCAGTTCCCATGCCAATGCTGGTTCGGAATCTGCGGCGAGCCCGGCTCCCCTTCCACCACGTAACAAACTTCGAGAGGAAAGAAGAAAGAGGGCCAACCCGGGGGATGATCCTAACGGGAAGAGGCGGAAGATGGCGGTGACCATCAAGCGCCCTTTAGAAAGGAATCACCCCGACTATTATCATACTTCAGAGTCCATGAACCTGGGAAGGGGTGAGTCATCTCGCGTACCAAAAAAGTCTAAAAAACCTATCCGAGTGGTCCCGGGCGACTTTGCTCTGCCCCCTTATGATCGAATAGAGGTTGACATCTGTAGTTTTTGTGAGGGTCATACCTTCGTGGCGCCCCCTCCCCTCCCAACAATATTTTCGGATCACGTGGCTCCTACCATATGGAAGACGCTGGGTGAGGAGTCGATTTTAGACGTCAAGCACCTGGAAGAGGTGGCTAAACTTTATCCGTGACCGGCCGGGGTAGAGATAGGTTTGGTCGTTGGTGGCGGGGGTTGTTTGAACGAATACAAAGATCATGTGGTAGTCCACCTGGGTAGTTTGCTCCAAGGGTTTCGTCTCCTCCTTCCCCCGTTGTATGCAGACTTTTTGGCTCACATAAATCAATGTCCTGCCCAGCTTGCCTTTAACGTATAGATGTATCTGGCGATATATATCATGCGTTGCGCTGCCATAAGGCAAACGCCATCATTAGATCATCTTTTCTCTGTTCTTTCCTTGAGGCATGATGAAGGGATGGTGTCCGCCTCCCTGGCCGGGAAGATTGTTGAGAGGTTGTCTAGTAGCTCGGGGTGGAGAGAAAAGTGGTTTCTCGTTCGCGATCCGACCAAAACTATTTTGAGCTTCGTGATTAAACTCGGCGAGTACGTTGCGCCTGGTGATAAACACGATGTGGCGGATAGATGGAGGGCTGTTTTTAAAAGAGGAGCCGCGTTTGTTCGAGGTTATAGGAAAGTTGTGACCTCGGTTCGACTGGAAATGGCCAGACTTAGCCTTCCGCACCGGTCGGGTCAGTGTTTTCAGGAATCTTCATTTCATGTCGCCTGGCGTCTTCGCCGTGATTTCCTTTTAATCTGACTTGTTTCAAAATCTTTTGTGCAGGTAGGGTAGTTGATAAGTCGAAGATTTCCGCGCTCGCAAAGAAAAAGAGCGCTGCTGGGGATGGATCCAGGCCTGCCCTTATCGTCACTCCGCGGCCGAGTGGTGGCCGGCGAAACGTTCCTTACGAGCCTCCTCTTGTGAAGAGGAGTTCGAAAGGGAAAGATCCGTTGGTCCATCGCGGGCAGAAACGATCAAGGGAGGAAGTAGGAGGCACTAACCTTTTAAGCTCCGAACCGATTACCCCGGCGAGGATTTCTATGGCAGCTTGTCGATTGCTTGGGTTCGACTCTATTAGTATGAAGGAGTTGGAGATCCCTAAGAATAGAAATATAAATCGTGTATCATAAAAAAAGGGGGGTTACCCAGCCTCTGCTTTTCCGTGAAGAGTTAGTGGAACACGGACGGAAAAGCAGAGGCTAGGTAACCCCCCCCCCCCCCTTTTTTATGATACACGATTTATATTTCTATTCTTTCTTCCTAATGCTTCTTTGTTTTTCTTATGCTTTTATTGTCCTTCCTGTGCTGTCGTAGGATGACGTACAATGGTCCGAAATTGCCGGCCATTTGAGAAACTATGGTGATAAAGTAAGGGAGTTGAGGTCGATCGTGACCTCTATGAAGGTGAGAGTGGAGAAGTTGAAAGATGTTGAGCTTTAGGAAGCGACTATCGTGAATCTTAATGATGTTTTAGTTAAGTCCCAGAAGGATGTGGAAATGATGAGGAGTGAGTTAGACCTGTCGCGAATTGAGCTCACAAGGGTTCGAGAGTCTGTGGCCCGGTACGAATCAGAGGCCATGCTTTTGAAGGGTCGGCTCTAGGATCGTGAGCATGAGTTAGGGACTGTTCGTGAGGAGTCCACTAACGTGAAGAGTCAACTGGAGCGCTTTTTCTCTGGGGAGGATGCTCCGTGAATTCATGCTTAGTGATGTTGGGCAGAGGTGGCTAACTGAATTCCTGGGAGGAGCCGGTTGGGATTGGCTTGGCAATTATCTTGAGACGAATGGGGAAGATGTTCTTTATGAAGGGGTTACCGATGCGTTCATGGATGGGGTTGCAAGTGGGATTACTCAATGTATTAATCGCTTTGCTTATATAAGCGACGAGGTAAGGATATTTACTCCCAGTTATGAGAATAAAGATATGATACTGAAGGATCCCCAACGCGAGTTGCCCCTTCCACTTGATGCTCCTACTGATAATGTCGTACTCACCGATCCTCTTTCTGAAGGTAGTAATACTTTTGAGCCTGTTTGCAGAAATGGCAATCCTCCAACCGATGTCTGACTTACTGCTTTTCTGCTTTTTGATGAAGTTTTTCCGTGCATGGAAATTTTTGGAGGTATTTCTACCAAATGCGAAAATTTCGTACTCTGACGTGATTTACCTGCTCGTATTTTGGGATTGTGAATTTTTCGAACCACGATAAGTGACGCCTTTCTGTAGTGTTTTATGAATATTATTGTTTTTCTTTGGATTCATCGTGTTTTTTGTTTGTATTTATTGCCTGTTGTTCTTATTGACCTGTTCTGCTGATTTTTCCTTGTGATTTTTATGTCCGGATCTAAACCTGTTGTTTTTATTTGCCATGTGAGTTCGCGATACCCTTATCCGTCTCCTGTCGTGGATCGTTTTATGGAATAAATCGTGAGATGACATAAAGTAGGGTTCGCGTATATACTAGTTTTTTGTTCAAGATGATAGACCGAATTTAAAAACTTCTTTGCAATGGATCATAACAGGGAATATTTCGGAGCGCCCTTCTTGTGATTAATCATTTTGATGTTTACTATAAGTTGTGGTCGACTTAATAAACAAGCGATTTTCAGTGACATGTTTTTAAATATTTCAATATCCAGCGCGAAATTATAGATTAAAATTCCGATTTCCATCACAAGATTTAATATTTCAATCTCTAGGGCGAAAAAATGTTTTTTGAATAATTCAATCTCCAGCGCGAGATTTCTTAATAACTGAATCTTCAGCGCGAGATTTTTGAATAACTTAATCTCCAGCGTGAAATTGTCCGATGAAATATTCCGATCTCCAACGCGAGATTATTTTATATTTCAATCTCCAGCGCGATATATTTTAGTGTTTCAATATCCAGCGCGAGATTTTATAATATTTCAATCTCCAGCGTGAGATATTTTAATGTTTCAATCTCCAGCGCGAGATAGAATGCTGGGGAAGAAGGGGTTAGGAGGTCTTCCTCGTGAAGTTCGCGAATAAAGAAACCTTATTCTTCAGTCATTTTTTATTATTGGGGATTTGTTTGTGTCGTTATACAAATATTGATGACAAATTGGATTTCAAATAAGCGAATTTTTATTGATAAGCCGAGCTTTTCTTGAGAAACTTAATATGAAAAAACTTCGCTTATCGAACTGAATCTGGGAGCTAATGGAAACCATTCGCTATTGGACCGTCGTAGTCGCTATCGTAGAGCTCGTCTTCTATGTAGCGGCCTTGCTTGTCGAAGAAGTGGACTTTGAACCTTGCTTCTCCCATGTGGGTGAACATTATTGCTGTTTCGAGCTCTAGCCCGTGTGATTCAACAAAGTCCCTCCATCCACGAGGCACCCGGTGAGATCCGTAACTGCCTCCTACGATGTGGACAGGGAAATCTTTGACAACGCAAGTGGATAGAAATATTTGCTTGGGAACATGGGGTTGGAAATGTTGACCGAATTGGTAAGGTAACATCATGCGTATGTATTGCTCGTCTCCTACTAAATAAATATCAAATGCAAAGGGATTGTTTGGGCTTTGATTGTTGTTACTTGCTGCCATTTTTGTGTTTTTCCCTGGGAGGACCGGGAATGAGAAGGTTGTGCTTTTTTGTTGCAAGGAAGAAGGACCTTTATAATGGTTTTTTTACTGGTTTTTTTAAAAACTGATTTTTGCGATATATGACTATTTTTAAGTTTCGAAAAACGCCACTGTATTTGGCCTAGTTCTGCAGGGATTCTTTGTCACGTGCAGGACATGCAGGATATCTTGGGAAATCCTTCACATATTTTTTGTCTAGTTTTAATGTATGTAATAAATGATTTTTAGACGATTTCCAAAGCATACACCCCTTTTTCTGAGTATAAGAAGGCGTAGTGTTGTGTTGAAATCTTTGCAGTTATTGAGTTGCTTTTTATAGCATTGGCGTTCTAGCACAATGATGGTGTCTCCTAATTCTAGCATGCGTGATTTTTTCCGTTGGGTTGATGAAGAAGGGAGGATGCATCGTCTTGTAAGTTGTACATATCCTTCGTGATTTATGCTTTTTCCTTGACCTAAACTATTTACTTAGTGATAATGCTTTTTTTTATATAGCCTCTTCCTGATGCTTTTGAGAGGATATATGGTCATGTTGTAACTGACCATGTCAGTTTAGTCTCCACAAATGGTGAGATCTTTCGTGTTGAAATCTCCAATGATTGCTCTAACCGTTGGTGGTTATCTGGTGGTTGGAATAGATTTGCGACCAACAACAGGGTTAAAGTTGGAATCTCGGTGGTGCTCTTTCAATATGTAGAAGGAAATTGCTTCAAAACCCTCGTTCTTGAAGATGAGGATGAGTAGAGCTTTTGGTGTTTTGTAATCTTAGTAGATATTTGTTTTTATGTTGTACTTTGATTAACTATTAATCGCATGCTTTGGTATCCGTAATTGCGAATATTCTTGTTAATAACATTTCGTTGTTTTGAATGATTCAGCCCTTTGTGTTTTGTCTTGTTTCGACTTGGATGTGACCTTTGCTAGTGTGATAATGACACTCTGAATCGCAGAGTTGGGTTCTGCGACTTTTTCCACTTGTCTGGCATGCAGTTGGTTCTGATGATGTTGCTTTGGACAGACCTTTGGTGATGGGACAACACTGTTCTGTTTGCTCGATTTGGTGATAAATATCAGATGCTCGGGTTAATTCTGTGGTAGTTGTCCTTGGGCCTTGTTGGATTTAGCAGTATTCTTGTAGTGAGGAATCATGACCTCCCCTCCCCCTAGTCGGCGTGACTTTTTTCGTTCCATTGATTCTGAAGAGAAGATGGAATATCTGGTAGGTTTCTTTACCCTACTTCTGTAATTTGTGTGCCCCATTTTTATTTGATATTTTGGTTTTGTGCCTTGTAGCTTTTGCCCGAATCATTTGGTGTTCAATATGCTCGCGGGGGAATGACTCACGTGTGTTTGGTCTCTCCTACTGGACGGGAGCTTCGAGTAATGGTGTTTCGAGATAGCTAGGGTCACCATATCCTTATTGAAGGATGGCGTGCATTTGCCGTGGACAACGGTCTACGCGTTGGGGGGTCTCTTATTATCTTTAAGTATGAGGGGAGTAATCGTTTCACGATAATCGTTCTAGAAGCGAGTGAGTAAGCCGTGAAATGTGTTCTGTAATCCTTTTTCCTGTTTTGGTTTGTATGTCGGCTTGTATATGTGTTTATACTGGACTTGTGTTCCAGGTATGTTTTTAGAGTTTGGACTAGAATTGCCCACGCTCTAGATCTCTGTGATCTTTTTTAATGATTATTTGACGTTGTACTTTGAACGAAATTGAATTGTCAAAAATGGTAGATCAAAACATAACGTTCTTATTAAATCTCCAGAAGTTACGGAAACTTGTAGATAGACGTGACTTGCAAACAGAACAGTGGCCACTAAACCTACTTCGACGAAGTTTTATTTCAAAGGAGGGGAAAATTTAGAAACTTTCTATGAGTATTCTTGATTTATCTCCACCGAGGCCTGGCCGGGATGATTCGAGTTCTGCCTTGGCTTAGGCGAGATCCGTTTGGAAGCGGGCCCTCCGAGTGAGGAGGAGCCCATTCTGCGTTTACTTCATCGTCTACAACATCTATGATATGAACCTCGAAGCGGACGCCTGCTTTGTGAATAAAGGTTACGGAGGAACCAACATTGATACTATGTGAGCAGGCAAAATCGTTCCATCCGCTGCTCAAGTAAGGAAGCCTGTAATATCCACGAGTAACTTCCACAGAAAAATCCTGCAAAATTCGGGTTGATAGAAGAATGTTCCTGGGAAGGTTTGGGTGAAATTCATCTTCGAAACGCAATGGAAGGGACAAGCGTTGCAACTGTTCTGGGAAACGAATGGGCTCAGAAAAAGACCAAATCGCCTGGTTTGACGTAGTCATAGAGGGGGAGAAGATAGGAGTAAAGAAAGTGGGTTAATGAGATATATGCTCTTCTAATATATTTTCTTTATAAAGGGACGTCTATGTGATTGACTCAGGATCACAAGGGATGACATAATAGGGCATTCCGACGTGCCGTGGTGGGACAGGGACACAAAGATCGAAGCAAGTAAAATCGTGATTTTCATTGCAAATAAAACGTCATGCATGGGGATGCCCCTAAACCTTGTGAATTTCATGGAAAATTTAGTATTAGTAAGTACATCCATTTCTGGTGAAGAACCATGGGCGAATTTAACAGATTAGACCGCTTAGTTTTATTCTCTTTGGAGACTTTCTTGCCTGCGTATCCGTACCCAAAGTGTACGCGGTCACTAAATTTATTCTCCTTGCAGGCTTACTTGCACATCCCCGTGTTCGAATGACACGTGATTGCTTTATTTATTCTCCTTGGAGGCCTTCTTGCATTCATATCTGTACTCAAAGTGTACGCGATCGCTAAATTTATTCTCCTTGGATGCTTGCTTGCATGTGTATCCGTACTCAAAGTGTACGCGGTCGCTAAATTTATTCTCCTTGGAGGCTTGCTTGCATGCGTATCCGTACTCAAAGTGTACGCGATCGCTAAATTTATTCTCCTTTGAGGCTTGCTTGCACATCCCCGTGTTCGAAGGACACGTGATTGCTTTATTTATTCTCCTTGGAGGCTTTCTTGCACATCACCGTGTTCGATGGACACGTGATTGCTTTATTTATTCTCCTTGGAGGCTTGCTTGCATGCGTATCCGTATTCAAAGTGTACGCGATCGCTAAATTTATTCTCCTTGGAGGCTTGCTTGCATGCGTATCCGTACTCAAAGTGTACGCGATCGCTAAATTTATTCTCCTTGGAGGCTTGCTTGCACATCCCCGTGTTCGAAGGACACGTGATTGCTTTATTTATTCTCCTTGGAGGCTTGCTTGCATGCGTATCCATACTCAAAGCGTACGCAATCGCTAAATTTTTTGGTATCGACAACGTTTCTTGGGTTTGGAACTTTCATTTATATATATGAAGAGGTGTACCCAATTTTGGAAACTCGATGACCCCTGTACATAGAAAATCTAAGTCACGGAGTTTCTAATATGTCTAGTTGTTTACGCAAAATATGCCTTGAGATTCTTTGTATTCCATGATTTTGCGAGGATCGCTCCTTCCGAATTTTGAAGCTTGAAAGAACCTCTACCTACCTCTTTATGGATGACGTATTGACCTTCCTAATTGGGTTCAAGCTTTCCCCTAGTTGTCGTTTGCCGTAGGACCATATCTCCCTTTTGCAAGGGTCGTACAAAAACGCGCTTGTTGTATCCTTCAGTCAGGCGACGTTGATACTCATTTTCTTTGGGACAAGCGGTATCCCTTCTTTCTTCTCGTAAGTGGAGTTTTAGCTCGAGGGCCTCGTCGTCGTTGGATTCTTTGCTAAAATCAACTATTCTGGCTGACGGAATCAGGAGCTCTACTGGTATGACCGCGTCCACCCCAAAAGCCATGGTGAATGGTGTTTCTCATGTAGGGCTCTTGGCTGAGGTTCTATATGTACATAGAACAAGGGGCAAGATTTCAGCCCACTCTCCCTTTGCCGTTCCCAACCTCTTTCTCAAAGCATTCAAGATTTGGCGATTTGTGGTTTCGGCTTGTCCGTTGGATTGTGGATAAGCTACTGATGAGAATCGGAGGTCTATACGGAGACCGGCGCAAAAATCACGAATTCCTCCACAATCAAATTGTGGACTGTGATCTGTGATGATAGCTTGAGGGACCCCGAATCGGCAGACCATATTTTTCCGTAGGAACGTACGTACTTTTGTCGTTGTAATGGTGGCCATGGCTTCGGCTTCTACCCACTTTGTGAAGTAATCCACTATCGCGATGATGAAACGTAGCTGGCCAGGTGTTGTTGGGAAAGGACCCAAAATATCCATTCCCCACATTGCGAATGGACACGGTGCGGAGATGGTTTTCAGTGGGTGAGGGGGATGGTGATTGAGTGATGCGTGTCGCTAACAAGGATCACTTATGTGGATGACCATTTCTGTGTCTGCCCTAAGGGTCGGCCAATAATAGCCTAGGCGTATGATTTTAGAGGCTACATCTCTCCATCCCTGGTGGTTGCCGTAGAGGCCCGCGTGCAATTCTTGTACAAGATTAAATCCTTCCTCGCCTGAGACGCACATGAGGTCTGGGAGGTTGAAACCTCTTTTGTAGAGTCGGCCATCCATGACTCGGAAACGGGACGCTCTCCTTCTGGTGCTTTGGTTGTCTTGTACCTCGCCTGCCACTGCCCCTTCGGTTATGTATTCCAGGAGGGGTATACGCCAATCTCCGAGGTTTGATATTTTGAATACCCCTTGATGGATTCCCGGACATGCCTCTTTTCGATTATCACTCGATCACTTAATCCCAAAGGCAACGTGGCTCCCATTCTGGCTAATGTGTCGGCGCGTTCGTTTTGCTTGCGAGGAATGGATGTGATAGAACATTTCCCGAAGGAGACAGTGAGTGTTTTTACATGGGCCATGTACTCGGGCAGCATTCTGGTTTTTGCTTCGTAGTCCCCCTTAACTTGTAAGGCAACTACTTCTGAGTTTGTAAAAATTTGAACCTATCGTGCCCTGTTAACCAAAGCCTTTTCAATACCCACGATCAAGGCCTCATACTCTGCTTCGTTGTTGGTGGCTTCAAACAATAGTTGGAAAGATAAATCAGTTATCTCTCCTGTTGGATTGGTGATGGTGACTCCTGCTCCACACCCCCCGCTGATACCGATCCATCAACATTAATCACCCAATCCTCTCCACTGCGATCTTGGGAGTCGGTAAAGATGACATCGATAACAAAATCGGCCAATGCCTGGGCTAAGCGAGATTTCCTGGGCTTGAAATGAATATCGAATTCGGAAAGCTCTACTGCCCACTTGACCATCCTTCCGGAAAGAGACGGTGAATGAAGAATCTAATGGAGTGGCGGATCAGATAACACTTCGATGGTGTGGGCCTGGAAGTAGGGTCTTAATCTTCGCGTCGTGAAAACCACGGATAGAGCCATTTTTTCAATCGGAGTATATCGAGATTCAGCGGGTTACAATACGCGGTTGGCAAAGTAAATAGGAAACTTAGATTCCCTAGTTAGATTCCCTAGTTATATTAGAATTTCAAACCTTCAACATGTACTCGGAGAGGAAGATCATAACGAGGCGTTTCATCCCTCGAAACGTAACCCGGGAATGATAATCTGAAATACCCCAAATTATTTTTTGGGTTATTTCTTATTTTTGTTTAATTAAATAACCCTATATTATATCAAACCATAGTTTATATCCAGTGAATTTGGTCATTTAATAAATTCACTTAAGATATATGGTATGAATTAGAATAATTAAATTATTCATCCCAATAAAAAGGGAGAAATCTATCTTCTATCTAACGGTATAAATACACTGCAAGTCTTAGGGTTTTTCACCGTATCAAAAATCACAAGCCCTCCCCCGCCTCTCAAAAGCACCGTCTCCAAATTCCGCCCAAGCCATCGAACTACTGCAACCGTGAGCGTCCCCGAGCCATCGCGCGCTGCGCCGTCGAGCACTGCATCCGAGCGCCGCCTCCATTCACTGTCGAACCTACCGCAGTGCAGCCTTGTCGAAGCACGAACAGAAGGTCGGGCCCTCGCTGCATCCGCCTCCGATCGCCACTGCCCATCACCGCCGATCGATTGCTTTGTCGAGGCCACCCGAGTCGTCTCTGGTTGCCGCTGCTGTGTCATCGCCCCAGACCGTCGGCGACCTGAGCCACCAGAACCGCAGCCGCAATCACAGCCCTTGGCCGGAGATCGCCCAAGGCCGGCCCTTGCTGCCTTTGTCTTCGATTGCCGCCGCTTTTCATTGTCGACCAACCGCCTCTGTTGTCGCCTGAGTTGCCGCCGCTCATCACCGCCCGAGCCGCCGGAGGGAGTGCTTTGCCGCTGCCCATTGCCGTCGAGGCCCTCGCCCTCGCCGTTAGCCCTCGACGCCAGAGGGACAGCCGCACCGAGCCTCGCCCCACTCGCCCTGTTCTCCTTCGCTGTACGAAAACTCCATTGGAGCAAAGCTGGGAGTTTTAATCCTTTTGGGTAAAATTGCAGAAACTCTTCCCTTATTTAGAATATTCTCGTTTCTGGCCCTAAGTTAATTATTTATAAAAATAAGGGGCCAATATTTCTAAACTATTAGATTCTTGCCCGTTTCAGCGACATCAAGCAATCTCGAAGCACCCACGCCGGATCCCGCTCCTCGAGGAATTTATATTGGTATAAATTCGTAACTTTATATAATTAATTCAATTTCAAATTGGGTTAAGTAAAGTTAATCGTACGAAATATCAATATTAAATATTCTTTTTTCGTTGGATTTATTAGGTGCTAAAATCTCATCTTGTTGTCGTCAACCGATCATCGAAGTTTAAGGCAAGTGATTTCGTTCAATGCCTTTTGCATGTTTCGTGATTTTCCTTTGACGTGCCTTTTAAATTCCTCCGTGTCGAATGCGGCCCTGTGGCCAATTTCCTTGCCAATTTCGATAAATTGCATACCCGTCTGCTTGATGTAATTTATCATTTTTAATCATAAATTGGCATGAGTTAAATTAATGGGCAATTATTAAATGAATTATAGTGATATGTGGTTTAAATGTGATTGTTTGTTTATAACACGAGATAAGTAAAGGTTGCCCATTTTCTTCTTCCTAAAGTGCATGATATTCTGTTTGTTCTTTCATGCAAACTAGTGGCATGTGATAGTAAGACCCTTTGAATTATCCATGTTTGTCCCTGTTTGATTTAATGTCGTTATCATGATCACCTAGTATAAACTGTTTATGTATGATAAGATAGGCACCATGTGATGCTTAGTTGTGATATGTTAAAATGCGCACCACGTGATGCGAGTGGCTTTATGCCTTTGGCAAGTTATGCAGTAGACTGACTTGCAGGTTGTGGTTCGTTAAGCCACCGCCTCAAAAGGTTTCATGAAACACCATCCCGGAATGCATTCTCTGCGGGATGGTAAAACAACGATCTGATGTAGGTCGTGGTCCTTGTTAAAGGCCCGACCGGTACCACGTAGTAATATTATTATTGTTATTATCATTGTGATTAGTGCGATTATGGTTATTATCGACTATTAAATAGGTGATCACTTCAGCTATTATACTCATCTGTCTCGGGTATAATTCCTTTTCTTATCTTATAATCGATCATTACGATCATCCGAGTCATGTGTGAATTTTTATCTTTTTATTCAGTTTCCACTTTAAATATTCGTGTATTTCCCTTAACCTATGACATACCGTTTATGGTCACTGTAAGGTTAAAGTCTGAACATTTTCCCTATCATTTGCTAGTCTTAATTGTACTAACCATCCTATTTACTGGATGACTGGTGTCCTTCGTACTCACGAAACACCAGACCATATTCCACAGGTCTAGTGCAAGCAGCAGAGCAGGAGAGAGTTGAAGAGCGGGCTATCATTTATGAACTTTTACACTACAAGTTTTTAAACTTTAAAGTTTCCGCAATACTACTTTGGTGTTAGCTATTTTGGAGTTATTTATACTTTATGATTTTGGTACTTTTATGTTACTATGATCGGATATTTTAAACTATAATATTTATTTCACTTCCGCCTATTTTATTTTATTTGCTTAAATTATCATCTTGTTTATGGGAGCATGGTTGCATGTCCCTATAAGCCTCAGGTGAATTTAAAGACATTAAAGTATGCGGATTCACTGGCGCTGTAGCGCTCCCTTGGGATTTAAAAAGGGGGTGTTACATAATCTCGGGCCATTACAACTTGCATTCTCAGTCCTATCATTGTTGCACAAGCACTTGGATTCCGTATTAGAGTTTTACGTGCCAAACAATTGGGTATCAATAACCTCCTATAGGGTGGTTGTTAACGCAATCCTTGGAGATTGGAAGTGTCATTGGAATATAGAGCTGTTACAATCCAATACTAGACTGGATATTTGTTCCTTTTCTAATGTTGATATTCGTCTTATTTTTAGGAGAGTCAATACTGTTGCAGATAATATTACTCGTGTTGCGTACCGTCCTCCTGTCGACAAATCCTTAGAGAGTGACTCGGTACTTCAAGTTCTCGTCCGAAAGGTTAGGGCGCGTACCTCGGCGTTGGTTTTGGGCCTAATTTCTTTCATTGCTTAAAAAATATATAAATAAATAGTAAATAACCTATTTTATTTAACATTTAACGGATGGAGTAATTATCTTGTTAATAGACTCTTGGGAAAAAAAGTCATTAAACGATCGAAACTCATGGGTATGTATAGGGCACCCTTTATCAGTTTAAAAATTGCTAAAATGGGAGAATTTTTTTTTAAAAACTGTGTATGGGGGCGGATTATTTGGAATTTTTTGTTGAAATTTGAAGTTAAAAAATAGCTTTTCACATGATTATTTTGTTTATTTGATTTGAAATTACCATAATACCTCTAATAACAATCAAAGAAACTCCACTTTTTATAAATAAACTTTTTTTCGCCCCATACGAAGTTTATATTATTCCACAATCTTTCAACCTTTATTTTAAACAATTTTTCAATTTCAACATTTTTTTAGGGTTGTGCATGATTCGGTCCAAACCGAATTTTAGACCGAACCAACACAAACCGAACCTAATCGGAGTTTTTCTGTTCGACTTTCGGCTCGTAAATTTTCATTTTTCGGTTTCGGTCCGGTTTGTGTTAAACCAATTTTTTTTATACACTATATAAATACAGTGTATATATTTGTATACTTTATATATACACACATACTTATTGTGTATACACATATATAGTGTATATATACACTGTATTTGCATCAATGTATATATATTTGTAATTTTCTATACTTTATAAAGTATACAAATACAGTGTGTGTATGTATTTGCAACAGTGTATATACACTGTATTTGTATCAGTTTATATATACTGTATTTGTATACTTTACATTGGAATACATAAATACAGTGTGTATATAGATTTGTATACTTAATTTTTATTTTTATAGAAATTCGGATCAATTATGTTAAAACCGAACCGAACACAAACTAAATCGGTAAATAACCGAATCGAACCTAATTCTTCTGGTTTGAAATTTTGAGATTTTTTTATTTCGATTCGATTAGATTTTAGACCAATGTACAATCCTACTGAATTTAAATTTCAATTACTTTTTTTAACTCGGTCACATACGGACACCCAATAGCGTGGTTAGATTTGGGTTAGTAGGTTGGGACCAAAATTAATCGGAGTGCGGGATTCTTTACGGGCGGCACACTCTATCGTTGGGAGGCAACCCTCTGCAATCTGCACCGCACACATCACAACCACCCCCCCCAAAACTCCAAAACCCAAATCAGACAAACCCCCAAATCCACCAATTCCTCCCTTTTTGATAATTTCCGTGTTCAGATGTTGAAGAAGCAGACAACCAGTAGTCTCTGTAAGTCTCCGTTTCTCCTTCTGATCTTGTTCCCTTTCTGTCTTCTTCTCTTTTCTCAGTCAAAATCTCATCGCTTCCGCCGCCTCAATCGTCCTTCCATTTCGAATCTTGCCGCTCCAGGGATTAATTGATTCTGGGTCATCCCAATTTCCTCATTTTTTATTCTCAATTATATGGCTTTATCCCGATTGGCATGGGAAATCTGCGTTTCGCACCTCATTCTCAAATTTGCCGTGTGGGTCTTTCCTTCCTTCCTCCTGTCCCTTTCCGACTGTGTGTCTGCTTGCGTAGCTCTCTGGGTTATTAACTATTTTTTCCTCGATTATCAATTGCTGTCTTCTTTTAATCGGCTGCAGGATTGGCAATCAAGAAATTGTAAAGCTTGTGGTTTGAGTTCCTGTTGATGTTGTTTCTTGAACAAAGTTAGGGTTCTAAGGGGTTCGAGATGTTAAGTGGAGCTCTTTGTTAGTTTGGATTTGATAGTTGAGTGTCAAGAAGGAGATGTTTGTTGCCTTGTGATTTGAAGCTTGTGGTGGATTGGATTGTTATCATGGGGAACAAATTTGGACGGAGGCGTCAGGTGGTGGATGATAAGTATACAAGGCCTCAAGGTCTGTATCCGATCAAGGATGTGGATTACAAGAAGCTAAGGAAGCTAATTCTCGAGTCGAAGCTCGCCCCATGCTTTCCAGGGGGCGATGAACCTGATTTCGGCCTTTTGGAGGAATGCCCCATTTGTTTTCTGGTTTGTTTCTGCAATCTTTTGACCATTTTGTTCATTTCAATTTTTGTTTTACTTTCTTCAACAACAAAAAAATGTTGGGCTTTGAGGAGTAGGGTCCTGCTTAGTTTTCATACCAAGACCTCTTTGCTCAATTGCTAGTTCCTGTTGATCCGTGCAACATTTATCTTATGTTGAATTAGAAGATTTTAGGATTATCTGGTCATAGAAAACTTCATTTTATAAATTTTAGGATATAGTTCATCATCTTGATACCCATTGATTTATTGATTTTTCTTCCATTAGTTCATATGAATGAAGAAGGGTTGTCATTTAGATGTTAGTCGTCTTTTCATAGACCCATGCACCAACCTTCTTCAATTAAAGAGAAAAGAACTTTATAAAAGGGGAGGGTACTTTAGGGTGTTTTCCTCAACATGTGTGTAGACTCTCTTTGTCCTCTATCATTTCATTGCCAAAAAAGACACTTGGGCGGAGGTTGGTACAAACTTGAAGCTTCAAATTGTGATGATATTCACATCCCTGTTGGGCTCTTGTTCTAATTTTTTTTATTTATCCCATGTATCAGCATTATCCAACTGTTAATCGTTCAAGATGTTGTATGAAAAGCATATGTACAGGTATCTATCCACCAGTCCTTGCAGGATTATGTAATTTATGAGCAAGTGCAACTGCCTGAGCTTAATCTTCTCTTCTGATTATTTGTCAAACAGAATGTTTTCTTCAGATGAAGAATCCAAATTCAGCACGTCCCACACAGTATCCTTTTCCATGTGCAATTAACATTGCCTGCTTTTTTTTTATGACAATTTTGCTGATTTTATTTTTGTAAATTCCTCAACTGTTATAGATGTCCTTTTTGTAAAGCCTCAAATTATGCAGTTGAATACCGGGGTGTAAAGTCAAAAGAAGAGCGGGGTTTAGAACAAGTTGTAAGGCCAAGATTTCTAACAAACTTTCACATTATTATGGACTATAGAGTCTATGCTCTCAACTGTGCTTCTTCTGATTTTGTGTAATGGATTTATGTTTCTCTCAGGAGGAGCAAAAAGTAATTGAAGCAAAAATAAGAATGCGGCAGCAAGAACTCCGGGAGGAGGAAGAAAGAATGCATAAAAGACAAGAAACAAGTTCTTCAGTTGGGGTTACACATGCTGAAAACATCAACAGTGCCACACCTACAGTTGTTGAGAGAGAAACACTTGTCTCTTCTCGGGACTCGGTTGCTACTCCGTTGCTTAGCCCCTCACTGAACATCCAACAGAACAGGTCAGTATTCTCCTTTTTTGCCTTCATTATCTTTTAATTTTCCCTGGGAAATTTCAGTTGATTACCTAAACAGATGTAAAAGCATGTAAAATGCAATTGGAGAGTCTTGGTGAGACCACATCTTTGCTATATCATGCCTTCTAGCTAATTATAAAGATTTTAGGAGCTGGTGAAGCATGTAAAATGCAGTCAGTTAATATTGAGTGAGGTTGAGACTACTAGTTGCAAAGCTTGGTAATCATGTATTGATTTTTTAAAAGCTTTAAGAAACTACAAGAATGAGAATGTGGTAGTTGTCTTTCTGACTTGTTTGATCAAATGAGGGCCTGAGAGGGTGAAGGCACAAACAAGGTCATTTCTTGAGCTTTATGAGAATGTGAGCATATGTATAGAAGTTGTGCATGTTATGTCACCTGATTAACGGAAGATGACACATGTTGAAAGCTTTGACATGGACAAATTTTGATGTACTAATTTGTTATGATGTGAAAACTGAAAAGTAGTATCAGGTTGAAGTCATTTTGAGGCAACAGTACTGTTGATTTCATCTACACATTCCCCATGAGCTTATTTAGTTTTAAGTCCGAGTTCTTACACTTGCATGAATTGAGGACACTAGATGTAAATTAGCTATCGAAGGTCACTATTTGAATGAATGCACAGCAAACTTTGGGATGCACTGCAGCCGACAAGGAAAGATTCGAGCTCACTCTTCCTTCTCTCATAATTATAACGAAGCATCCTTTTGACTTCTGCGTTTGGATTTCTCAAGTGTTTCATTAATTGACTTTTGAAGTTTATTTAATTCACTAGTGAAGTAATCTTAACATAATCATCACACAAGAAGTTTCAGGTGTGTCTTTCAATCTTTCATGTAGTGTAATTTCTTTGAAGCAATAGTAGGTTGAATCGGAGTGCTTCATTCAGGCATGTATGCCTTTATGCTCGTGTGCGGTTAGCTTTAACTAATCCATTCAACATTTTGCATTCCTTCGCAATATGATGTTATTTCTTGTTTAAACACACTAATTAGCCTCAGTTCGTCAATTACTTATCTGAGATGATGTCTGTTGTAATGAAGGGGTGATGAACTTGACCTGGATCTTGAGGATATTATGGTTATGGAAGCTATCTGGCTTTCTATCCAGGTATGTCAAATAGCAAGCTGCACAATTTTTTTTTTAATGACACGGAAGGATCATTGTGCATACGAATATATCCCTCTGATCTTTATTTCGCATCATGTTAATTTATCTTTTATCCATATGGTTGGTTCATATAGGAGAACGAAAATCAAAACTACCCGTCTTATGAAAGCCCTGCTCCAGAACAGTATTCTCCACCAATTACAGAACCTTTAGCGGGTCCATCATCATCGTCCTCACCATCGGGAGGACTAGCATGTGCCGTTGCCGCCCTTGCGGAGCGTCGACAGGTTAGCGGGGATCAACCGAGCAACTACAGTGGACATATATTTCACTCAGATATGTTACCCAGCAGTAGCAGGCGCGCCAGCAGAACAAAGAAGACGAAAGGGAACTATTCTGCTTGGAGGGACTCGGATGACTTGAACATCGAAAGGGTGACCACGATGAGTGAAGTCGGGGATTGGGGCAGCATCGATCATGGGTCAGAAGTTGCTGAGGCTGGGACCAGCTATGCTAGTTCCATAGACTCGGATGGTGAAGGTGGAGCTATCCTGCCTCCACCAATGTTGCCACCCCAATCACTATACAGAGCTTCCGTCGCAGGCTATACCAACGGTTACACATCAGAAACTAGACGAGGTTTCAACGATCTGCTACAGCCTCCACCGCCACTGCCACGACCACTGCCACTGCCACGACCACAGCCACTGCCACTGCCACCGACGTACGTAGGCGATGGCAGCTTTCAGCCGATTCCGGGCCCTATAGTTCCCGAGAGCTTTGAGGAGCAAATGATGTTGGCGATGGCGGTCTCACTGGCAGAGGCTCGAGCGATAACTGCAGCCCAAAAAGTTGCCTGGCATTAGTCCCAGCATGGTTCACAAAGAGCTATATGGTTAAAGGTGTCTTTTGTCTTCCCATTACAGCCCTGAATATACACGTGAAATAGGAACAGGAAGTATTAATGAATGCAGTGTTTGTTGGCTCATAAATATATATATTCTTACCTATTGGTTTGGTTGTAGCCTGTCTTTTTTTTTCTTTCCAACCTTTTCTTCTGGGTTTATTCATTACATGGTCATTCTTTGTTGTTAATGAAAACAGTGAAAGATCATTTAGTGTGAAAAGGCTCTGTGCACAGTGAAAGATCATTCAGATGGATGCAGTGTTTGTTGGCTCCTCGCTGTCTGCACTCCTTTATCACTGAGCGATCATATAGGTGTCTTAGCTGAGAACGATTTTGCAAATTGTGTAAATTTCAACTTTTGAAGAATTGTGGGAGTCTTGCAGAAGTGCCACCACCATTTTTTGACCTGATCTGATCGGCCGATCAGTCCCATTGCAAGAAAGAAAGGGCGTTCAAGAGGAGGCTCTAGCAGGAGATGCAACACTCCTTACCAGCTACCAAAGCAATCCAATTATAAACCGTTTCATAAATTGTACGTAGAAAATAATCCTAATTAATCTTTGTAAGTTGTGTTTCGTATTATGACTTTTACTTTAAGATATTCATTTATATATATTATATTATATTATATTATATTATATTATATTATATGATATGCAAGAAGACATGGAAATAATTTGGAGCGAGTGATATTTTGTTGCCAATTTTCCATTTAACATCTTTGTTTGAGATTAGAAACCTAGTTGCCAAGCAGCAGCTGTTAGCCTACTAAGCACATGGACTCCTGGATGTTGCTTTAGGATTCAAGGGGCCGGGCCTACTATTTTTTCAGGAGATCGAAGGTCACACAAAAAAACATGGAGTAGTGTTGTTTGGGACAATGTTTGTTGGAATGTGTTTGTCCCACATCGGTAATATAGAGAATGCTTGAACAACATATAAGGTTGAAGGGCTACTCCTCTCATTGTCAATTGTTTTTGAGATGAAACTCCATTGGGTTTATCTGTTGTTTAAGTCTCCCGTATGTATTCCCTCCAGCGTCTTAGTCCCACCGGGCCCAGCCGACTTTAAGAGTGTCCTCCTTCCCAAGCACTGGCATCGACCTAATTAACATGCTATTTTTGCGACCAAAAGTTCATTGACCTATGGAGAATAGAATCAATAGATAGATAAAAGAGCCAACCTTTTGTATTTGTTGCCTCTTTGTTTGGACGGTTAAGCTTCTACATAATAAGTTGTTTAGGATATTAAAAGGGATGTTGTATTTGTTGCCTCTTTGTTTGGACCGTAAAGCTCCTACATAATAGGTTGTTTAGGATATTAAAAGGAATGCCAAAGTATGGTGTTGTAGCTTTCTTGATGGCATAGCCGAAGGGGCTGCTCCAACACACTACTTTGGAGTGTATGCCCGACTTCTAATAGCCTTGACTTGAAGAGATAGAATCCGCACATGGCTAGTCCAAACATCCCAATAGTAACACTATGCCAGATTGCACCTCAGGCGACGGACCTTTGATCATCCGTCGCCTGAGTTCACTTCTGGAGACGAACTTTTAAGGGTTCGTCGCCTGAATCACCCAAGACCAAAACCCCTCTCAGATTAGATTTAGGCGACGAATTAGTTTCAATGTTCGTCGCTTGAACATATTTTAGGTGACGAACTTATTTCAGGAGACGAACATTTATATAAATACGGTCGCCTGAATATAGGCCCCAAAGGCTCCCAATTGTGGTTGTCAGAAATAACCCATTTAGACGACGAAGATATAAAGTCCGTCGCCTGAATTGTAGCCGGCTCGGCTCGGCTTAGAAAGGCCTTTTGGGTCTGACAATGGATTCAGACGACGAACATGTTTTTGGTTGCCTGAGGTTACTCAGGCGACGGGCAACATGACATCCGTCGCCTGAATACTCTAGGGACAGCATCGAGCCGACCACGGATCAGGCGACGAACATCCGTCGCCTGAGTGGTCAGGCGACGAAAAACCCCTCTCAGGCGACGAATTGGGTCCGTCGCTTGAGATGTAATTTGGCATAGTGTAACTAGGACCGTGAGCCTCACTCACAATTAGGCCGCACAAGAGGCTGTGCCCTCATTTTGGCGCCTATTGATTACTCCAAAACTCTCGTATTTGCTTGTAAATATTTCACAAGGTGTAATATATATTAACCTTAAAAAAAACCTAAATTGCCAAAAAAATCCTATCCAGTAAAAAAACGGGTTTTCTAAATACGCCGCTATTTTATTTATTTATTTATTTTGCTCCTTGGAAGGAGAATCGGACACAGAGTCACAACCGGGTGCCGACTTAACTCCGCAAGGAGTTGAGGAGTTAAATCGGCGTAAAGGCTGTTTGGCATAACGTTAAAAGTATTCCGCAACATGATGCGTAATTAACTCCGCAAGGAGTTGTGGAGATTAGCAGTGATTCCAGTAAAAATTAGCGGTGTATTTATCAATCCCCAAAAAAAATGGGGATATTAGACCTAGGTTTGAATATCATAGTTTTTATATTTCATCTGTTTCACATTAAATGTCGTTCGACTTTCCGATATATATTTTCAATAAAGTTCACCTTTTTTTTTTTATAATTATCACTCTATTTTTTAAAAATTAATACTTGATAAAATTATATTAAAAAATAATATTGCATAAAGCTTTTATCTTTCTATTTTTCTAACAAGTTTGAAAAAAAAAAATGAAACAAGATATTTGGAATCTGAGGTAGAAAATTGATTTTGTTAAGCCAGGTCGGTTTAGTTGGGCTAGAAATTGGGCCTAAGACCACTAGTGCCTAATTTATTGAGCATGGCTACTTAGAGAAAGCATGGCTACTAAGAATTCGAGTTCAGACATATATGAAATTTGATGGTCGACCAAGCCGTCAGACGAGAGAACTGTCTATAAACCATACCATACAATAATACATAACGGTGTAAATTCAGGCAAACACACTCTACAAAAAAAAATAAAACCAAGCAGTGCTAAACCAAACTGGATGTGGACAGAGACGACTGACGAAGTCAAGCTCCACACTAAAGTAGAACTGTAGGCCAACAATACATCTTGACCCGATAATCCAGTGGGAAGTGAGAACGAAACTCTAGGGAAGAAGTCCACACGAGTAGTGGAGATGCCACGGTACATATTACCACAACCCCAACCTATCCCAACTCTCACAGCCAGAGCCAAATCCACAGAGAAGAACGCTAAGCCATGCCACCGTAGAGCCGCACACCGCCTGAGTAAAGATCACATAGAAACCCTTTCGGAATTTAGTCAATCTTAACGGGATTTAGTACACGCCCAACCGAGCATGGTTTGATACCTTTGCGGGATAAATTTATAGAAACCAGTAATTGATCAACCCTTCCGGGTGGTTGTTCAAAAAACAATTAATTCATTAATTTATATTTTTGTTTTGTGTGTGTGTGTGCGCGCGCGTGTGCGTGTGCGTGTGCGTGCGTGTTTGCCTTATTTTCAGGCTGTCTCGGGTCCAAGGAAAAACCTTGGGCCCAAAGACAAACCCGAAAGCTCGGAAGAACGCACAATGTAGGAAAGCCAAATCGAAGACCCAAGGAGGATCATCGGGAGGAAAACACTAGATTAATTGTGGATTGGAAAAGAATTGGGCCAAAAAACAACACCAGTTGCTTGATTGGGTAAATGATCCAAAGGGGTTTGTCATTTGGATTATTAACTGTAACTATACAATACACAAAGAATAGAAGCTTCAAGACAATGATGAAGATGGCCAAACGATGGTGGTGAACTCCAAGGAGGATGGCCGACGATGGAGCGCCGAGAGAAACCACCACCCACGAACGTCGAAGAACGAGACCCAAACCAGAGAACAAAACCCAGATAAAGAGTCTCCTTCAATTCTCTCTAATTGGAATTTTAGGGTTCTTGGAAGAAAGAAATTGGAGGCTTTGTATTCTTTATCCACCACATGCTAGATTGATCAAAAATATTTCGATGAAAAGGGGCTTGGATAGGTAGGAGTCATTAGATCTGCCAATTTAAAAGGTTATGGATTTTAGCTTTGAGATGCCGCGATGGTGTTCTCCATGCTCTCACACACACCATCTAAATCACTCCTTTGAGCGTGGAGCCAAAAACTTCTCAGTGGTGCCAACCCAAGATAATGCATCGATGTTATAAGTGTAAGTAGCGCTCAGAGGCCGCATCTCAATCAGATTAACTCCAACGTGGTGAGCAATCAAGGAAATCAAACCCTCGAAAGAAATAGTGCAATTAACATGCTGATATGTTATGCATAGTAAGTCAGTACAATTCCCTAAGAATAGTTGAACCCAATCTCGTGTTCTCGTGGCCTCAAGAGTCAAATAGTAAGTCTAAGCCCAACCTCTCATCGACACCATAGTTGGATCAAACAATCCAAAAAATGCAAGGCCGAGAGCCCTATGATATAAGCGTAGCGCAGGGTACGTGAACATGTAATCAAAGTAATCTGCTTATTTCCCAAAGGGTCGTCCAATTGTTGCAACCCGGGTCTCATATACAGGGGGATCGACAACCACCTATTGCCAAGACTTTGAATTTTTCCTAGTGATTCCAAAAGCCTAAGCTATCAAGTCCTTGGTTACTAGAAATTCCTTCCCTTGCATGTTGAAGCAAATCTTCTTATTAGAGCGAAAATCCAGGGTGGCCATAAATTCTCGCACCAATGCTGGATAGGTTGGTGCGCTGAACCCAATGAAATCTCTCATATCACCTTTGTCAAGGAGTGAAGAAACATGATCGAACAATCCAAGGCGGTGTAGAATCTCCACATCAAAGAACATCATCGAAGCGTATTTCCTACCCCCCAGGTTGATCCAGCGATCTTTCAGGGCTTCCGTTAGATAAGTCGACTTAACAATGTTGGGGACAGTAGTCATGATACGCAAATAAAGGAGCAAGATCAACATAACCAACACAAACCGAAGAAAATCCCCCGTCTGCAATAGTGGCAGGCGCCAGTTTTGGAAAATGGCGGGCATCGGTTATGGACATGGCCGAAAACTCCGAATTTTAACGTCGTTGATCGGACGTTGAAACTTCCTCCAAATGCTTCCTTTATGCAAGAAACTTGATTTTCAAAGCCTTTTTGGGTGGAAGGGATGGATATGAGGTTGAAAAAGAATGGATTTGGTGAATGTTTGTGGATTGAATTTGAATTTGATGGAGGGTGGTTAGTAGTGGATGAAGGTGGTGGTTTGATGATGGAAATAGGATGGATGGGTGATGGTAAATAAGAAAATCAAGGCATTTTTTTTGGTGAGATTTCATGTTTTATAATGATAGATTTGGAGATTGGAGTAGGAGGTTTTTTTTTTTTTGAATAGGTAAAAATTCGATGCTAAACATATTTGGATCTCGAAGGTTGACAAGTCGGTAGATAGATAACCGTAAAAAACAAACAAAAATACAAAGAAAGTGCAAAATACAGGCAAAAGCGCTCTATAAAGCGAAACTAAACACAAAGTCGGCAGATGGATACAATCCAGATTAAAAACCATTCAAGTTTTATTGACCTCATCCTTCGGTCCTTAGGTGAAGACCTCACTTGCGGTCCTTTTATACAATCCAGATTTCTTAGGTGTTCGGTGAATGCAATATGGTCGTAGATAATGTTGCACAACTTAATTACCATGTCGACGAATCAATATTAAAAACCATTCAAGTTTTATTGACCTCATCCTTCGGTATGTTCTCAAATGACAAACGTTTCGCCGTTAATTACTATCGAAAACATTTCCTTGTTAAAAAAAAAGAAAAACACACACCTCTACGGAGTCTACGCTCTCCAGCCATTTAAACCCTTATCACACCCTAAATTTAAAATATCAACAATAAATTGTGGTTTTTGTGTTTGCCACCATTCCCTAAATTCGAGAGGCGAATTTAATTTCTGGGATTGGTCCCCCTGGGCCTTCTCCTTCATGATTGGCATTTAATTAGCCCAAAATACGAAAGTTCATTTTCATGCTCTCATTCATTAGTTTCCTTTTCGATGGTCCATTTTAATTAATGGCCCAATCTTCAAACTGCAACCACCCTCGCTTGGAGATGAATCTATATCTATATCTATCTATCTATAATGGATCGTGTTTCGGTGGAGTTCAAGGATAACTCTACTAAGTAGAGTTTCCTTTTCCTCTCACATGAAAAGTTGTGTTCACCTCCAATTTAATGCCCATTCATTTAATGATTAATCTTTTGTACTTTTTTTGTTTCTATTCCATAAAATGTCAAAGAGGCTTATATAGCTCAATGGTTAGGAGAGTTGTTTGATATACATGAGGTCTTGAGTTCCAATCCCATTAGATACATTCTAATTTCATTTTCATTTTTAATTTGCACATATTTTAAAAACTTAATTGACCTTTTTTTTAATGCAATGAATTATAAGAACCATCTCTTTATCTACCCGGCTTCCCCTATCACCAATGTAAATTGCCGAGGATGCAAAACTTAATTATAATTAATTTTGTAACCGTTATCTTCATGAATTTTGTAACCATTCGATTTTGTAACCGTTCGATTCATTTAATCAATTGTCTAACGAAATTTATTATTTTAATGATGTCAAACTCCAATCACCCTTTAAATTTGACTCACATATCAATGGACGTTCATCTTCAAAAATATTATTATTTAGTTCAAGCTCTATTTTTCCTGTATAAGCATGTTTCTAATGTAGTTTCTGGTTTTTTTCAGGGAACCATTTTGAGGTGTGGAGGCTGGCGACTTCTTTGGAGGAATACAAACCCGAGATTGATGACTGGGACTTGGGTGCTAGAATATATGTTTCCTTTTACAAGTTAAGGAGTGATTTGAAGGATGATGAAATGGTATTACAACCAAGCTGGTAAGGCGTCTATTTTTTTATTTTTTTAAAAAACATTGGCTGCCTTATTTTAGCGTTCTTCCTTGAGTAGCTATTGACATAATTCAACACTGGAGTTTAGAAAACCACTTCTGGAGATTATTCAATTATGCAGCTTCTATTGCTTTTAGAAGATGTGCAGGACGATTTGTGTTGTATGATAATTTATTAGCATTGAGGTTATTGTAGATGGGTTGATTCATAGAGATAAATGTATGTTGCAACTGCATATTTGCAGTGCAAGCTATATATATTCAATCATCAAAACTAATTCCGCTTTCTTTTTTAATCCCCTTCTCGCTTCTTATTAAACAAATTTTAGACTGTCACAAAACTAATTGCCTCAATATTATTTATTTTGTTTGCTAATCATCACTTACAAGGGCTCTTTGGACGAGCTACATCAATCTCTGGCGGTCTTGGAGACCAAATTGCCAATAGATTCAAGGTAAGCCGGAATATATGGGTTTGTTACTTCATTGTGATTTGAATATCGTATTCGGTTTTGAATTAGTTATCAAGCAAGTCGTTGCTTATTTTTTGAATTCACAGGGTTGCATATTCCAAAACGGTTGAATTCTAATTTCATTCCTATATTTTCCCCCTTTAGGCATTCCACATAAGGTATGGAGCCATGCCCATGCAATCGAGAAGAGCAACATGGTGACACCCCAAGCAGTAGCTGACGCACATGTGCTGGGAAAATGAGTCTATTAGGTACATTCTAATCGCATTTTGCAAAAAAATTATTTCCTCTTAAATTTTCATGTTATGTGTAATTTTTAAAAATGGAATATTGTTAGAATCCGACAAACCGGTCTAGTCATATGAAATCGGGAGTCGTGTCGGATTTATTTTTATTTTTGCTTATAAGGTCGGGATCCACCACTTTACACAAAAGTTTAAGCCAATGTGTAGGGCCTTCTCCCAACCTTATATTTTGGTTTGTTATACCACCCACAATCAATGTGGGATGACTATTTATCCCAACAGGCCCCCTCAAGTGCAACCCGCCTTGATCGGGTTGACACTTGAACAATTTTTTTTTTCTTCTTCCGAGTCGAGACTCTCAATCTCTTTATAGCTCGCCCGATTTTTTGGTTTTTACGACGGATTTCAGCATCGCAGTCGCCTATCCCGAAGCCAGGAAAACCGACCCGACTCAAACCTGCTCTGATACCATGTGAGATTTCGAGAATCCCGACCTTATAAACAAAAATAAAATAAACCCGACATGACTCCCGATTTGATACGACCCGGCTCGGGATTCTCGGAATCTCACATGGTATCAGAGTAGGTTTGAGTCGGATCGGTTTTCCTGGCTTCGGGATAAGCGATTGCGATGCTGAAACCCGTCGTAAAAACCAAAAAATCGGGCGAGCTATAAAGAGATTGAGAGTCTCGACCCGGAAGAAGAAGAAAAAAAAAATTGTTCAAGTGTCAACCCGATCCAGGCGGGTTGCACTTGAGGGGGCGTGTTGGGATAAATAGCCATCCCACATTGATTGTGGGTGGTATAAAAAACCAAAATATAAGGTTTGGAGAAGCCCCTACACATTGGCTTAAGCTTTTGTGTAAAGTGGTGGAACCCGACCTTATAACCAAAAATAAAATAAACCCGACACGACTCCGAATTTGATAGGACCCGACTCGGGATTCTCGGATAGGCGACTGCGATGATTCTTTTTTTTTCCCAAAAAATTATGTGTGTTCTATTTCCATTATCATTTTTTTGGTTGATGATTCTTTTTTTATCCCAAAAAATTATGTTCAACCGGTTGATTGAACCCACTTAGCCCACTATAACTAAAACCATTTACTCAGCCGTTTGTAGATTGAAATTTAAACATTTCATATTCCCAATTAGTAATTAGACTACAAGACATCTAATGCCATTAAATTGTTACAACCATACATCTTCAACCGTTTAGAATAATTTTTATTTATTTTCCAATTAATTGGATTCATAGGTTTATTTTATGGAAAAAATAATTCATTTTCTTAGTCAATATAAATAGATGGGAGAGAACTTACTCGATCATTTAGGCAGTAAAATTTTTGTTGGCTCATCTTCTTTGTTTGATACATGATTCATCTATTAATTGTTTGTTGTTCTAATTTTGTTATAAGTTTATCCTTTCTCATATGCAATAAGGACTTATATGCGGCTTATCTTTTTTTTTTATTATTATTATTTAACTTTATCATAATTTAGAGCTATCTCCACTCAATCATTTGATGGTTAGTAAGAATCTGTTTTGGTCCCTCTTCTACCTTTCATTCTTTGATTAATCAATTGTTTGTTGCTGTAATTTTTTTATATCGATTTTTATATCGATATCCTTACCTTACCCTTTTTCATTTGTAGCATAGGTTAGTAAGAATCTGTTTGTTGCTCTAATTCTTATTCTAACTACAATTTTATCATAATTTAAAATTTTATACTTATATCATATTTAATTTTATAATTCTTATTCTAATTATATTTTTTTTATATAACTTTGAACAAACTTATATATCGCAAGTTCATTTAAGGCAAGGAAAATATCTAAAATTAATTTAGTGGCACAATTTTTGTAGTAAATTTGTTATCTATTCAATTTATGTAACACTTGGGTTAGTTTGGCTTATAAGAAAAGGTGATATGTTCGAAAATTTTTAATGCATTTTTATTTCTTTATTTATGGTGATATGTGTATTTTAAAAAAATTGGCCGTACAATTTTTTTTTTCCATTATTCTAATTTTATATAAATTTATAACATAAATGTGTGTTTTTTCTATTTTCAAAAATTCTCTCGAATTTTTTTTACTTTGGGTCAAACAATGTTTTAAATAAAGTAGTCAAAGGGGGTGGGAGGATATACGAATAGATAAGCTTATATTCATCTCCCATCTATTTATACTCCCAAGGGATGAATGTTTATCTTTTTTTTTAAAGTGTAGATTTTTCCTCTAAATAGTCAATTATTTCAATGTCAAACTCATAAAATTCATTGTTTTGCAACCAAATAAGAGAAGAAGGATATACGAATAGATAAGCTTATATTCATCTTTTATTTTTATTTTTCAAATTTCATTTATTTGTTGCTTTAATTTATTTGTTACTTTATACGGAGTATCATATTTTTTAATTTTTTGAAATAAAAAATGTTTTGGCTTCTAACCAATGCATTATGCAATTAATTATTACCTTATTAACATACATAAATAATAACTCAATATTAAATTAAAATTTATGAGAAATGTCGTTTAAATCCTCATTGTTCATTGTTTATAGGTAGGGAGTTTAGAAAATGAAGTAGCTCTTTAGTTTTGTCACAAACAAATTCACCCAAGTTTAATGATAGCGTTGGATAGAATACCTCATTTAGCTTATTAAAAAACAAACATAATTGCAGAATTTATATTGCACTTCTAAAGCAAAAATTGTGGATAAAATCAATTCTTGACATGATATTTTTTTTATAACATTATCAAATACATAAAAAATCTCATCTTTAAAATTTCCCTCAAATATGATCTCTTTACTCATGGGTCTAGATTTTTTTTGATAGATATTGTTTTATTTTTTTCTTTGAATAGTAGTATTTTAATTTAATTATTGTGTGTAAAAACTACACTACCTGCTATTATTCTCTTCTTTTAAAAATTTATATAATGTGTTATTTTTTTATGTATTTATCAAGTTCGATCTCACTATAATATTTGAAACAAAATCACATGTCCCGGACGTAGCACGGGTCTGCCTACCTAGTTTCGAAAAACAATTAAGTCAAACTCACATTTATACTCCCTCCGTTCGAAAAAAATACATTTTTTTTACTATTCGCACATACTAAAAAGGAAAAATGGCCAAAAAAAATATCCCTTCGATCCAAAATATATATCGTTTGACTTTTCAACACGTATTTTAAGAAGCTAAAAACTATATAAAATATCAACTTTTTTCAAATTATTTTTTTACAACTTCATATTTGTTGGTAATAAGTATTAATTGTAAAAAAAAAAGTTAATATATTATATAGTTTTCAACTTCTTAAAATACGTGTTAAAAAGTCAAACGACTGTATTTTGGATCGGAGGTAGTACCAAGTATCAATTTTTGGCCAAAAATTGATGCGAGACCATCTTCTACACCTCCGGACATGCCTATCATCCTTGAGGATGGACCGATGACTCGAGCTCGTGCTAAGAAGCTTCATCGAGACTCTTTCATGTTTGTTAATCGTGAGTCATGTCCTATTCTCAAGTGTTGTCCAACTTCACGAGGCGCCATTGAATACATATATGTGCATTGGACAATGTATGGCCAAACCCCCTTAGTCTATGTTAATGCCGATTTTAACCAAGTTTTGGAACCCCTTTTTATTGTTATTTTTAGTAACATTTTTACTTAAGTTATTTTAGGAAACTTTAAGAGTTATTTTAATTATTTTTTTAATTGTTATTTCTTTAAGGAAAATCAGCCTCATAGGTTATAAAGGCCGATTCCTCCCATTGTTCAGAACTACGTCTCTTTTATGAAAGCTTTTCTCTTTTCTGTGAAATACAGTGAGTGCAAAGTCGATCGATTCGAATCATTGCTCATCGATTGCAACCATTGGTACTGATCTTAGCTTGGTTTGCCTTGAGTTTGTCAATCTCATAAGGTTTGGTAATCCCTGGTATCCACGAGCCCCCTCCTTGTGTCTCCAAGTTGTTCGCTTGGTTGTGTATGGTTGTAGAGGCGGGTTATATAGTCATTGGTGTTGGTTCCTACGCTCTACGAAGGCCCGAGGTCTTCATCTTGTTCTATATAGATCGACTCATCCCATCTATCGGTCTTTTCTATTGTTTTGTCGAGTCTTTATTTCAATTCAACTTGAGTCTTTGTTTCTTTGTTCTATTCGAGATTGAGTTCATCTTGTTCTTGGTGTTCTTGTCTAGTCTTGTGTCTTTCTTGTTGAATCTTGCTGCATTTCTTTGAGTCTTGTCGAGTTTCTTGAATTCTTGTTTAGTTCTTGTTCAATTCTTGAGTATGAGTCTTGATTGTCGAAGATCGGGCCATCCTACGGGTTACCCCATATCAAATTGGCATCAGAGTTTTGGTTATCGACATCAAAGTTGTGTCTTTTCTTTTTGTTCATCATAAAAACACAAAACCCCACAAAAATAGAGTCTTTATCAATTTTTGGTTTGTGATTGTTGTGGTTGCGATCTAGCCCTAAACACAAGAGCCAGCCGTGACCTACACAAGTGTGGCCGATTTCATCCCTTGCAGTAGTCGACGTCGGCTTACGCAACACCCTAGTCGGCACACATTCACAAGAAAACCCTAGTTTGCCTATCTTTTACTTAGTTGTTCTATCTATCTACTTGCCTTATTTAATTTCTGAATTTTGGTAGATATAAGCAATTTTATCTATCTTAGAATATAAAGGCATTGATAGAACCCTACTTACCAATGTTAGCCAAACCTCACCTATATATATATATATATATATATATATATATATATATATATACTCCATCCGTATCACAATACTTGTTGTTTTAGTTTGGACACATTTTTTAAGAACGATAAAAATTATATAAAATATCAATGATTTTATTAATTTACAAAAATAATTTCATACTTAATATAATTATCTATAAAATTATTTTAAAAAATTATGAAATTTTTTAATATTTTATAGATTTTTTCGCTTCTTAAAAAGCGTGTCAAAAAGTAAAACTACAAGTTTCGTGATACGAAGGTAGTATATTTCTTAAGGGCTAAATTTTTTTTATTTCATTCACCTACTTTGTATTATTTTCGAGTGTCCCTTTATTCTTGTTGTTCATTCTTGCATTAGGTACAAAAAAAATCAGTTCGAAAAATTCAAAAAAAAAACAACAAAGAAATTCAAAGGCTTGGACCTAGGAAGATAAAATTCACTAGGGGAAAAAGTAAGTAAAAAAAAGAGTTTGTTTGATCTAGTGCAAGAAGGCTCAAAGGGACCAAATTGGTGATTTTGAACAAGCCCTAGTCGACATCCCCTTTTCTCTTGCCAAAAACACAACCTTGAAACCTTACCTTGCAACTACAACATCCTTACTTGAGGTTCAATTAAAAAAGAGGTAAATTTCCAAAGGTTGTTTCTTTCTTTCTATTCTTTTTCCACAAAATCAGTCTTTGTCTTGTTTTATTTAGTTGTGTCGAGTACTCATTACCCATTGTCGAGTGCTTATTGTTTATTGTCGAGTACTCTTTGCATTACCAAGTGTTGTTTGTGTGATTGTCGAGTGCTCCTTTTGCGATTGTCGAGTGCTAATTGTCTAGACGAGTACTTTTGCGCTTGTGTCGAGTTGTGCTTGTGTCGAGTACAACTCTTGTGTCATTCATTCTCCTTTGATCTATTTACCTTGTGTTTCTAAGTCCTAGCTTGAGTATTGATTTGACCAAGGCGGATTGACACAACAAGCGTGACATACCAATTAGAGAGGGAGTGTGAGCGATACACTTGTGAGTTTGTTTATATTTTCTACTAACCTTCACATAGTTCCTTGTTTGTTGCTTTGCGGCGTCTAATCAGGAGAACAACGTCAACAATGGTAACAACTCTAACAATACCTCGACCATGTCTCCTGAGATGATCAACATGTTTAACACCATCAACGAAAACTTGGCGAGGATTGCGTAGAGATTGGCGACTGTAGAAGCAAGGCCATCCAGTTCTAACACCGTGTCCGGGCAAGGCAATCCCTTGCATGATGAACCGCCTCAAGATGAAAGGGAAGTAACTAATCTTAACCCCCCTCCTAATCCCAATGCTAATTAACAAAATGTTCCCCCTCATTTAGATAATCCTTTATTTGATGAGAACATCTCTCCACGAAGGGAGAGACATGGTAGGAATAATGAGTTTGCTAATGCGCAGGGACGACGAGGTCGGAGACAACAGGAAGAGTACTACCAATCAGAGGATGACTATGACTTCGAAGAGGAAGATCATTGAGAGCAACGTCCTAGGTGGAATGATCGAGGAGGTCGACACCACTATAGAGAACCTAGAGAGCCTGAGCAAGATGGCATAGGCAAGGTAAAGGTGAAGATTCCTCAGTTTGAAGGCAAGACTGATCTAGATACTTATATCGACTTGGAGACAAAAATGGATCAAATCTGGAATTGCCACAATTTCTCCGACGCTAAAAAGGTACAACTTGCTTCTCTTGAATTTCAAGGTTTTGCTTTAATCTGGTGGGATAACATTGTTAAGGAAAGAAGAAGAGCTTTAGATGCGCCTATTGCTTCATGGGATCAAATGAAGGCGCTTATGAGGTGAAGGTTTCTTCCCCAACACTACTCTCGTGAACTTAGACAACGTTTAGAAAATCTTAGACAGGGTAATAAAAGTGTTGAGGAAACTTATAATGCAATGCAAGAAACCATGGCTAGAGCTAATGTAGTTGAAAATGATGAAGATACTAATGCTAGGTTTCTTAGGATTTTGCATCCTGTCTTAGCTCATGAAATTGATCACTTTCCTTATTCTAAGCTTACTGAATTGTTGCATTTAGCTATGACAGTTGAAAGGAATGCTAGGTACAGGAGCCAAGGAGGGAGAATGTCGAGTGGGGAGTCTCAAGGGTGGCGTCAGAACCGACCTCAGCAGCCTCAAGGGAGGAGTGACGGTGGTTCAAGGGAGAGAGAGAGCTAGCCCCAAGGGAGGAGTGATGGCCGAGCCCCTCAAGAGCCCATTGACAAGGGTAAGACGCCTATGTTCTTCAGGAATTCGTCTGGGGCATCTACTGGCCCTAAAGGGAGTAATCCTAACCCCTCTACTACTAGATCTAGGGATATTGTTTGCTTTAAATGCCAAGGTAGAGGTCATGTTATGAAGGATTTTCCCAATAAGAAGACTCTCATGATTAATCACTTAGGAGAATATGAATATGAAAATCGTTGTGATGAAAATGAAGAGATTGCTAATGATGATCAAAACCTTAATTTACTTGCTTATCATGATGATGATTGCATTGAATATGAGCATGGTGATTGATGGATGGTTTTTAGTCGCGTAAATCGTATCAAAATAAATTCGAACCTACCTAACTAATGTAGTGTGGTAAGCACGAGTCGATCCCACAGATAATCAAGTTATTCCTAAGTTAAGTTTATTTACCAATTAGTATGAAACGGGGGTTTTTGAGTGGTGAAAATAAGAAAGAACATAGAATAAATTATAAACAAATTGATGAAGATAACGATTAATAAAATAGTTTCCCCTACAATTTTCCACTTTATTTGGTTGAAGCGATCCTTGTAACTTCTTCTCGTCCTTTTAAGTTTCATATGAATGCCCTTGTCCCGACCTAATATAGTTACTAGTCCAATCAGTCATAGAAACCCTTATCAATCGAACAGTCCCTAAAGAAGGATTTAACCCAATTGATAGCTTTAAGTTCAGAGATTAACCAAGGTATTTGCAGTCCCTAAAAAGGGATTTAACAACACATCCAACTTCCTACTTATTCAATTAGTTCAATCAACCCTAAAGGAACAAGTTTGCTAATTGGGTTAAGGTTCACAATCAGAAATCTACAAAACCCTAGCAATTGAA
This sequence comes from Persicaria tinctoria, assembly GCA_037127255.1. Taxonomy (NCBI): domain Eukaryota; kingdom Viridiplantae; phylum Streptophyta; class Magnoliopsida; order Caryophyllales; family Polygonaceae; genus Persicaria; species Persicaria tinctoria. The sequence continues at coordinate 57,766,573 of JBANSL010000007.1, read as the reverse complement.
TTGATTCTACCAAATTGATCAGTCGAGATAGAATAAAACAATCAAACATTCAAGCACAAAGAAGTCGAAACATTCAATATAGGAAATAAGGAACAAGAATTAGAAACTCACAATCAATTCAAACAAAGCTTCCAATTGTAGACGAAACGAGAGAATTTAGATCTCCATAAAAATAAAACAAAACATAATTAGGGTTTAGGAGGAATCAAAGTCGGCCGGTCTCCCTTTTCACATTCGGCCTCTAACTGAATGTATATATATAGTGTTGTTGAAGAAATAGCAATTTCCTATTTTTAGTTTTGATGAAAGAAAGTAATCAAACAATAACCATTCTTTTGTTTAGGATGTGTTAAATAAAGAAAACTAAAATGGGAGGTGAGATTGTTACAAGCCTCCAATATTAGATTGTTGCAAGCCTATATAAATGAGAAAGTTTTCATTTGTAAATCCAATCCAAAAACACAGAGAGAAAAGCTTAGTTTAAAGCATTAAACAGAGAGAAGCTTTCAGGGAGAATTTTCTGCGTAAAATTCCAGAGTGTAGTTTTGGGTGTGGGTGTCAAGTAATTTAGTTGTAATCACGTTTTCATTATATCAAAGTTTTGCGGCAGATTAGAAACATCTTGTGTGTGTTTTCTATCATTGTCATTCTCATTATTCTGATTTTCGGAAAAGTTCAGCGTATTTTTCCCAACAATTGGTATCAGAGCCAGATTATAAACAATCCACATAAAGTCAGATTTGAGTGGGAGCAATGGCCGCAGAAGATAGAAAGGTGAAACTAGACAAGTTCGATGGTGCAGATTTCGGGTTTTGGAAGATGCAAATCGAAGATTATTTGTACCAGAAAAAACTTTATCAACCTCTGTTAGAAAAGAAGCCAGAGGGCATGAAGGATGAAGATTGGAATCTCCTGGATAGACAAGCCCTTGGAGTTATCCGACTTAAGTTATCACGCAATGTTGCCTTCAACATAGCAAAGGAAGCTACCACGGCAGGTCTTATGTCATCCCTTTCTAATATGTACGAGAAGCCATCTGCCTCTAACAAAGTTCATTTGATGAGGCGATTATTCAATTTACGAATGACAGAAGGCGCATCGGTAGCTCAACATCTCAATGAACTCAACACAGTCACAACCCAGTTGAGTTCAGTTGGGATTGAATTTGATGAGGAAGTGCGAGCCTTGATACTTTTGTCTTCTCTTCCAGATAGTTGGAATGCTACCGTCACGGCTGTGAGTAGCTCAACGGGAAGCAATAAGTTAAAGTTTGATGATGTTCGTGATCTGGTGCTCAGTGAAGAGATCCGACGGAGAGGGTCGGGTGAATCATCAACCTCTTCAGTTTTACGTACAGAGTCAAGAGGTAGAAATTCAACCAGAGGAAATGGACATGGAAGATCGAACAATCAAGGCAGACCAAAAGACAAGAGGTCGAGGTCAAGGAATCCCAATAGTTCCTCTAGCTCGAAGACCACCGAGTGTTGGAATTGTGGGAATTCCGGGCACTATAAAAATCAATGCAAAAGCGCTCCACAGAAACAAGAGACGAAGGTGGAGGAAAATGTTAGCTTTAATTCTAGAGGAGATGATGCATTCATATGTTCCATGGAGAGAAAGGACGAATCTTGGGTGTTAGATTCTGGAGCATCATTTCATGCTACTTCGAAGAAAGAGCTCTTTGAGAGCTATGACCCGGGGAACCTTGGAAATGTATATCTTGGTGATGACCAACCTTGTGCAATCATCGGGAAAGGTCAAGTGAAGATTAAGTTGAATGGCTTTGTCTGGGAGCTAAAAGACGTTCGACACATTCCTGATCTAAGAAAGAACTTGATATCAGTAGGCCAGTTGGCAGATGAAGGCTACGATACAATTTTCAATGGTGATAAATGGAAGATTTCAAAGGGTGCAATGACAATAGTTCATGGAAAGAAGAGTGGTACTCTTTACATGACAGCAGGGGCACGTTGCTCAATTGCAGTTGCATCAGGAAATGAAGATTCCAAAATGTGGCACCAGAGACTTGGCCACATGAGTGAGAAAGGGATGAAACTCATGCATTCAAAGGGAAAGCTTGCAGGTCTACGCTCAGTTGAAATGGGCATCTGTGAAGATTGCATACTTGGAAAGCAGAAGAGGGTAAGCTTTCAAAGAAATGGCAGATCTCCAAAGAAGAATCGGCTAGAGCTTGTCCACTCCGATGTTTGGGGGCCAACCACTACAGCATCCATTGGCGGAAAGCACTATTTTGTGACTTTCATCGATGATTACTCTCGGAAAGTATGGGTGTACTTTCTGAAACACAAGTCTGAAGTTTTTGAGGCTTTCAAAAGATGGAAAGCTATGGTTGAAAATGAGATAGGTGTGAAAGTTAAAAGGCTTAGAACCGACAATGGTGGCGAGTATGTAGACACCATGTTCAAAAGCTTTTGTTATGAGAATGGGATCCGAATGGAGAGAACAGTTCCAGGCACACCTCAGCAAAACGGTGTAGCTGAGCGTATGAACCGAACATTGATAGAAAGAGCCAGAAGCATTCGTATACAGTCAGGTCTACCAAAGCATTTCTGGGCAGAAGCAGTCAATAAGGCATGTTACTTGATCAATCGAGGTCCCTCGGTTCCATTAGATTACCAAATACCAGAAGAGGTATGGAGCGGTAAAGAGATAAAACTTTTGCACTTGAAAGTTTTTGGTTGCGTAGCATATGTGCATATTGGTGATCATGGCAGGAATAAGCTTGATCCGAAATCTAAGAAATGCACTTTCATCGGCTATGGCGAGGACGAGTTTGGCTATCGCATCTGGGATGATGAAAAGAAGAAGGTGATCCGTAGTAGAGATGTGATTTTCAATGAGTCAGTCATGTATAAGGACTTGACAAAAAGTGACGCCATTAATTCAAAGCAGAGTGGCCCAATATTTGCAGATGCAGATTATATTCCAGATTGTTCTATGACAGAACCGGTCGCAATAAATCCTCAGTCAGAGGAGCACGTCGGAGAAAGTAGTGCACAACAGTCTGACACGTCACTACATTCTACTCCAACTCCTGTATTGAGAAGATCTTCTCGGCCGCATGTGCCTAACAGGAGATATATGAATTATTTGTTGTTGACTGATGGAGGGGAGCCTGAATGTTATGATGAAGCTTGCCAGAGCGGTGAAGCAAGCCAGTGGGAGCTTGCAATGAAAGATGAGATGCAGTCTTTGATTTCTAACCAGACGTGGGAACTTGCTGAGTTGCCCATAGGGAAGAAGGCACTTCACAATAGATGGTTGTACCGGGTAAAAGATGAGCATGATGGCTCTAAGAGGTACAAAGCTCGACTAGTTGTCAAAGGATTTCAGCAAAAAGAAGGTGTTGATTACACAGAGATTTTTGCCCCGGTTGTGAAGCATACTACTATTAGATCTGTGTTGAGTATTGTTTCCATTGAAGATCTCCATCTTGAACAGTTAGATGTGAAGACTGCATTTCTTCACGGAGACTTAGATGAGGAGATATACATGCATCAACCAGAAGGTTTCTCAGAAAAGGGAAAAGAGAAGATGGTGTGCAGACTCAAGAAGAGCTTGTATGGCCTAAAGCAAGCTCCGAGGCAGTGGTACAAAAAGTTTGATGGCTTCATGCACAAGGAAGGTTTCCAGAAGTGTGACGCCGACCACTGTTGCTATGTCAAAAGATATCAGTCCAGCTATATCATTTTACTCTTATATGTTGATGATATGTTGGTAGCGGGTTCTGATATGAATGATATCAGAAGGTTGAAGAACCAGTTATCAAAAGAGTTTGACATGAAGGACTTGGGTCCAGCAAAGAAGATTCTTGGAATGCAAATTACAAGAGATAGGCAGAAAGGGACATTGCACATGTCTCAATCAGAGTACATCAAACGTGTCTTGCAAAGGTTCAACATGGGCAATGCCAAACCAGTTGGGACACCCTTGGCTAACCATTTTCGCTTATCCAAGGATCAATCCCCTAAAACTGAAGAAGAAAGAGCTCTCATGGCTAAGATTCCTTATGCCTCGGCTATCGGGAGTTTGATGTATGCAATGGTCTGTACAAGACCAGATATTGGACAAGCAGTGGGAGCTGTCAGTAGGTTTATGTCAAATCCGGGGAAAATTCACTGGGAAGCGGTGAAATGGATTTTAAGGTACCTACAAGGAACGACAGAAAAATGTTTGTACTTTGGTAATGGTGAATTAAAAGTACAAGGTTATGTAGATGCCGACTTTGGAGGCGAAGTCGATCACCGGAAGAGCACAACCGGATACATATTCACTGTCGGAAATACAGCTGTTAGTTGGATGTCACAACTGCAGAAGATTGTTGCTTTATCAACTACAGAGGCTGAGTATGTAGCAGTGACTGAAGCTAGTAAAGAGATGATATGGATTCAAGGCTTGTTAACAGAGCTGGGATTCGTGCAAGAGAATAACATCTTGTACAGTGACAGTCAGAGTGCAATACACTTGGCAAAGAATTCGGCATTTCATTCTAGAACCAAGCACATTGGACTTCGATACCATTTCATCAGATCGTTGTTGGAAGAAGAAGTATTAAAACTAGAGAAGATCCAAGGCAGCAAGAATCCAGCAGACATGTTAACAAAGACGGTGACTATTGACAAATTGAAGTTGTGTTCAACTTTAGTTGGCCTGCAGGAATGACAAGACCATGTTTGTGAAGATAGATTGAAATCAGTCTTCAAGTGGGAGATTGTTGAAGAAATAGCAATTTCCTATTTTTAGTTTTGATGAAAGAAAGTAATCAAACAATAACCATTCTTTTGTTTAGGATGTGTTAAATAAAGAAAACTAAAATGGGAGGTGAGATTGTTACAAGCCTCCAATATTAGATTGTTGCAAGCCTATATAAATGAGAAAGTTTTCATTTGTAAATCCAATCCAAAAACACAGAGAGAAAAGCTTAGTTTAAAGCATTAAACAGAGAGAAGCTTTCAGGGAGAATTTTCTGCGTAAAATTCCAGAGTGTAGTTTTGGGTGTGGGTGTCAAGTAATTTAGTTGTAATCACGTTTTCATTATATCAAAGTTTTGCGGCAGATTAGAAACATCTTGTGTGTGTTTTCTATCATTGTCATTCTCATTATTCTGATTTTCGGAAAAGTTCAGCGTATTTTTCCCAACAAGTGTTGCATTCCAATTCTCTCTATCGTAAAATAAATATATAATAATATAATATAAAATATAAAATAATATATATATAGTGTTGCATTCATTCTATCTAACTAAACTATACGGAGTATATGTTATCTAAAGTAGAATATATAGTGACGCTACGGCATGTCTCTCCTCCGATTCAACAGGTTTCATACACACTTATTAGCTTAGCCCATCATCCTTCCAAATTGCAAAATAATTCCATATATTATGATCAACCTCCAAATTCATACGATTCAACTTAAAGATACCTGAAATATATAAAAATACTAGTGTAGACTCCGAAAACTAAATAATACAGAATAACCTATAAAATATATACAAAGGGAAATTTACAGAAAACCACCCATTAAATGTAGCTGTTTACACTTAGCCACCCGTTAAACAAAAATTTACAGAAAACCACCCATTAAATGGGTTTTGTTTTCAAATCACCACCCGTTGTCTATTTCTAGCTATTAGGTTTTTGTCAAATATATATGATATTAAAATATTTTAAGTTTTACATTTAACTTAAAATCTCAAATACATTTAAAAATATATTTGATTAAATTTTTAATTTTTTTTTTAAAACTTGATGTATGTATGAACAAATTTGTTCTATTTTATTCCTAAAAATGGTTATAAATTTTATAGACTTCTTTTTAATAAAAATTAAAATAAGTTTATAATTCATTAGCATTGTTTAAATTTAATAATTATTTTGATACTAATAATTAATTTATCATTTTCTTACATATTTGTAAACACCTACACTATATACTAAAAATGAAAAAAATATCTAAATATTGTTTAAATAATATTTTTCCATGCTCAAAAATATTTTATTAAATGTATTTTTATTATAATTTGTTTGACTTTTTTAAATAAAATTAAATAATATTTTCCACATTTAGAACATCCGCCCTTCAAATAAATTTAAAATGTGTACACGCTTCTCCCCTAATATATTAATATAAATTTTTACCCCTACAATAAATGTAATTTAGGCCCCGTTTGGTTCGAGCTAGGGAAAGGAAAGAGATTCATTACCTTTAGGGGAAGGGAAAGGAAATGATTAGTGTTTGATTGTGTTTTTTTTTAGTTGACTTAGAAGATGAATCATTGAATTCCCTATTACCTTTGTGAATGTTTGGTTGAATTGATTTAGGAAAGGGATATGTTTAATCATCTCATAAATCCTAATGTTTGTCGTTTTTAATTTGTAACAAATAATGATCATCAACACTAACTTAGAGATCTATAAAAACTCAGTTTTGAATTTTTCTTCTTCTATAAACTAGAATTGGAATCATTTCGGATTTCTTCAGAATTGCTGCAAAACAAAGATATAACACCCTACAAATTTAATGGCGCACCACAAAAGGAAGTTTGACAATTTCCAACAAAAGTTAGACAATTTCCAAAAAAAAATGTTAACAGAAATTAAGACATTACACAACAGAAGTTAACAAAAGTTAAGATAATACACACCAGAAGTTAACAGAAGTTAAGACAATACACAGAAGTTAAGACAATACAAAGAAGTTAACAGAATACACACCAGAAGTTAAGACATTCCACACCAGAAGTTAAACAACACACCAGAAGTTAACAGGAGCCCACCTGACTCGTCTCTGACTACTAGACCCACCCCACTCCTCTCCCCTTTGCTCATCAGCTGAAACGCCCGGATTAATTTTGATAAAACTTGAAACCGATCTGTTCCATCTTGCTGGTGTTTGCACCTCTGTCAGCCCCTCTCTTAGCTTACCATACAGCACCCGCTTCACCCTTTCAGTAACGTGGACATCATCATATATAATCCTATCAACCTCAAAATCAACTCATTCGAACAGCCTGCTATTTCTAGCCCTCCAAATACCACTCGCCACAGCTGCCCATAACAAGACATCATAGATTTGTTCACTTTAGTTCAAAAGACAGCAGAGCAATTCAAAACAGCCCGTAAAACACCATTAAACATTCACAAAATATATGCTTGTACAACCCCGCCTGATCAAAAAACTATTCTGAACATAGGGAATTAGAGATCCATCCGAAACTATCAATGCTTCAAATAAAATGAAACAAAGCATCATAGATTCATAGTAACTCATTTGTGTGTATACATGTAGTGAAAATAAAGCATAACAAGATTGATTCAAAAATCTATTCTGAATAATTGAGGAGGTAGAAATTCATACAAAGTAAAGTCTGAGTGATGCCTTTCATGAAGAAGCACCAAATCATCTAAGCAATTAGCGAGACTTTTGGTTATTCATTAAAAATATGGCCGAACCCCCTTAGTCTATGTTAATGCCGATTTTAACCAAGTGTTGGACCCCTTTTTCATTGCTATTTTTAGTAACATTTTTACTTAAGTTATTTTATGAAACTTCAGGGGTTATTTTAATTATTCCTTTTAATTGTTATTTCTTTAAGGAAAATCGGCCTCTTAGGTTATAAAGGCCGATTCCTCCCATTGTTCAGAACTACGTCTCTTTTATAAAAGCTTTTCTCTTTTGTGTGAAACACATTGAGTGAAAAGTCGATCGATTCGAAGCATTGCTCATCGATTGCAACCATTGGTATTGATCTCAGCTTGGTTTGCCTTGAGTTTGTCAATCTCGCAAGGTTTGGTAATCTCTGGTATCCACGAGCCCCCTCCTTGTGCCTCCAAGTTGTCCGCTTGGTTGTGTAGGGTTGTAGAGGTGGGTTATATAGTCATTGGTGTTGGTTCCTACTCTCTACGGAGGCCTGTGGTCTTCATCTTGTTCTATATAGATCGATTCATCCCATCTATCGATCTTTTCTCTATTAACCGAAAATAATACAGATACGAAATTGACAGTGTCATATACGAAATATCTCTCTATTAACCGAAAATAATACATATGTGTATTCCGGTGAACTTTCCGACCAAATACGTCACATGGACGTCGGAAAACACAAGGGGCATCCAGTTTTCCACCTCACCAACTTTGAAGGGTGCCATGTCATAAAAAAAATCAATTTTTTTTTAAAAAAAGAAAATGAAAGAAATAGCTACAATGACTCTACAATGGAGGGAGATTGCAGAGAACGAAGAACAAAAAGTTGTGAAGAAGTGAACTGTGTAAAGCTCCCGATCGATAACAAGGGCAAATATTAGGGGTTCGTTCTTTCGCTTTTGGCGTTTCGAATTGGGGAAAATATTAGGATTTTCGAATTGGGTTTCAATTTTAGGGATTCTTTCCTTCGTTTTACGGTTTCCAAATTGCTGCCATATGATCGAATTGGGTATAAAAAAACGAATTGCTACCATAGATTAGGGTTGTCATAGAATCGAATTGGTTAAAAAAATCGAATTGATGTCCTGCTTCGTTCTTTCTAGAAAATAACACTGGTAAAAGCTTCGAATTGGGTTTCAAATGGGGTATAAAAATGGTTTTGCTGTCATAGATTTGAATTGGGTATAAAAATGGTTTTGCTGTTATGATATGAATTGGGTATAAAAATCGAATTGCTGTCATACTTTCGAAATGGTTTTGTTGTTCTATCGAAATGTTGTAGGAAGATGAAAAAAATGGTTTTGCTATTCTTTCGAAATACATATCAGTTAAAAAAAAATTTGTTAACCAAGTGGCAATACAACTCCAAGAGGGAGAACGGGTGGTTTGAGTTTGAGGTATATATTTTCTCAAGTTGTTAACCACTGGTGCAAGTCTGCAAGTGGTGGAAGATGAAAAAAATGTAGCTATTTCTTTCATTTTCCTTTTTTAAAAAAAAATTGAATTTTTTTTAATGACATGGCACCCTTGAAAGTTTGGTGAGTTGGAAAAATAGATGCCACGTGTGTTTTTCGACGTCCATGTGACGTATTTGGTCGGAAAGTTCACCGGAATACACATATTTATTATATGTATGATTTTCGGTTAATAGGGAGACAATTGGTATATGAAACTATCAATTTCAAAGTTGGTATTTTTTTTGGCCAAAAGTTGATACTTAGTATTATTTTTGGTCATCAAGTTGATACTTGATGTATATAATATACCGGAGTATCAAGTTTTTTATAAATATTTTTTAACAATTTTGTACTTATAATAGTACCTACAAAATGTTAAAAACATATCGTTTAGTGTTCACACATGCTTTTTTAGGATAATAAAACTACATAAAATATACTGTATATTTTTTTATAATTTTTTTTAACAATTTCTTACTTACTATTAATAAGTACAAAGTTTTTAAAAAAATTATATATTTTATATAATTTTTATCATAAAAAAAACATGTGTGAATAGGAAACAACATATTTTTATGAACGAAGAGAGTATTTTTTATTAATCTAAAAAAACGTGATTGAATAGTAAATTTTTATTTTTTTTTGCTGGATAGAGGGAGTATAAGATATGGTGATAAACAAAATGTTGTTTTCAGAATACAGGAGAGAATTAACCATTTTCCATCTTAAACTAGAGATCTAGTACCCAAGATTAATGTCATGGGCCACATACATATATACAGTGCAAATTCAACACCAAAACGTACTAGTACAATTATATATGATGCGGTCAACATCGATGAACGCATGAAGAGTGCGATCAATTGCACTAATAATTCATCGACAACCATCGTGGGATCCATGGAGTAGGAAGTTTAGAGCAAAAATGATTGTGGCCAAAGCTCCATACATTTAACTTAACTATATAGAGAGGTGAATGAGATTCATATAGACACACAAGTACGTACAACATATGAAGTAAGATAACATAGCATAAAATAATGTAGATGGCGGAGGTCCCTCTTTTGCCACCTTACCCCATTTCCTACCACTGTAGATAAAGAAACCAAAAGGAGGGGAGTTGATAAGGTCTATGCTCCCCGTCTACCCGGCCAGGACATGAGGAATTTAAGACCATGTAAAAGGACATTCTAGCTAGCTAGTTTGGCATCTCACCCAAATGAAGATGTTGGATGCATCAGTATGAATCTAAGAAAGAACTGTCTGTAATGTTTTCAGATAGTTTAGACTATAACAAACTATAGTAAAATGATGTATTTTCGTGTTTTTGAAGAGTCGGACTTTTGTATATAACATCTATATGCACGAGCGTAAGATACACTTGTGTTTGTAGAGAACCCACATCTTAAGTTCATGCAAGCGTGTGAAAGAGCCATAGTTCCAACCTTGAGAGGTTCACTTACACACGATTGCTTCATTCAATGTTGATTGATGTAAGAAGATCGAGGAGTCTTGCTTTCGCTAGTTATGGTCGATTTCTATTCCCACCCACTTAGTTGTGGTCCGATCTAAGGGTCAATGTATAAAGGGTGAGTATCCGACTGCGGTCCTCCATTGAAAAAAAGAAAGAAGGAAGAAAAGGATCATCAAGAGGGTCGCAATCTTCTTCCCCACCGTGCCTTTAGTCTAAATTTTTTGTATTGGTAGTGACTTTAGTGACAAAGTCAATATCAGCTTCATGGGTGGGGCTTGAAAGCTAGTAGGCCTGGTTTAGCTAGGGTTTGGACCACTTCTCATGTATATAAGGTATAACTATTGACATTACACCAAAAAAAAAAAAAAAGAAGGTATAACTATATATTGACAATGACATTCATATGTGCAAAATTAGAGACCTCACCCTTTCTTCATTCATAGTATATCTGTGTATGATCTAAGCCATCTTGTTTGCAACCTGATTCACTTCTTTGACCACATGCTTGCAGGTAGCAACCTCAAACTGTTGTAGTAAGTGTTGGATATTTGTGACGATCATCTCGATCTCCCATGGGCAATATCACACACTAAACACCGAATTAATCACCATGAGGCTATCACCTTCAAGTTCGATCCGTCGGCAACCCAAGTCTCTAGCCACTAACATGCATAAGTGGAGAGTTAGGTATTCAGCCATCAAGGCTGAAATAGAGCAGCACAAGGAGGCGCTAGTGAATATGACTCGGTCTTGGTGATCCAGGATAGCGTAGTCTGTCGTTGCCTCACCCAATGATAGTTTGGAGCCACCAAAGTTGATCTTAAAGGCACAAAAATTTGGTTCGGTCAATATGAGATTTTTTTGTCACCTTAGTGTTGGATGTGGTTGTGCTTCCCTTGATTCCATTGCTTCCCGATTCCCATTACAATCTTTTGGAGTCCTTTAGTTGTTGTAGTTGTTGTCCTAAATACGGTTTTTTATGTGTATAGTTGTCATCGTTGAAGAAAGTTTTATTTCTTATGGTCCATAATCCCCATCCGATAGTGATCTAAGGTTTTCTGCCGGCATTTTTTTTTAATTACTGGTTACTCTATCAAATATTAGTACATCATGTATAAATTGTCCATTCGAATTTACAGAAGAAAAAGTCCAAACTTAAGAAAGAATGCATAGTTCATACTCCGAACATCGTTTGTATATTTCACACTCCGTATTCATATACAGTGGCGGATCTACGGGGGGCTTGGTGTATATATATTTTATATATCTGTTGTTTTGGTTTTACCCCCCCTCCCAAATCCTAACAAGAGGTGTATATATATTTTATATATCTGTGGTTTTGGTTTTATATATAACTAAAGTAGGCTATGTAACACGAAGATGTGTAAAGGCACGGGACTGGTGGGAGTTATTTTTAAATTGAGTAATTAGACCTAGGTTCGAATCCCGTCTGCTCTCTGCCTTTTATGATTTTCTTTAATCAAGAGCCCTCCTTTTTTTAGACAGGCAAAAGTGAACCCATGGGCCATGGCCGCTGCTCCTCGATCTCCGACGTGCTGCTCGCTGCTCCTCTCCAGCGTGGTGGTGCCATCGGTGGCTCCTTCGCCAGCCCTCCCCGCTACTTTGCTGCAGCGGTGCAGCCCTTCTTCATTTCACTTCTTTCCCTCCCACCAACAGTGAGTCCCAAATCCCAATTACCACTTCTCAAATCCAAATTTGTTAAAGGTTAGTCCCAAATTCCCAATCCCCAATTCCTACTTTCCAATTCCAAATTTGTTGAAGGTTGAATTGAAAAGGTTAGTGTTTCTTTTCTTATACATTATACTTATCAATTTGTGCTCTAAATTTTATTTTGAGATTCAATTTATAGATAGGCTTGAGAATTTAGGGTTTTGATTTTGGAAAACAATTTTGTGAAATTAGGTTTGAGAATCAATTTTGTAAATTTGTAAATTGAATTTGAGATTTATGATTTGAATTTGTGAGTTGGGTGGTTATTTCAAGTTTTGCAAACAAGTAAAAAATTGATGTGCAGATTGAAAATTCACCAAAAAAATAAGAGCAACCTCTTTACAAAATCTCAAACGTTTCAGTTTAAACCGTGAGCAATTTATGAAAAGCTAAATCCCTCCGAACACTAACAAATGAATTTCAAGAAGCTTTAGAATCAATCAATATACCTTAACCGACCTCAACTTCTTCACCTTAAATTCAAGAATTTTAGAATTTTGGTTGTGATTATTTGAATAGGTATGGTATTTGATGAAACTCAATTGTAAAAGTAGTCTAAATAAAAAATAATCTAACTTAACCTAAGAATAACTTTACTTGTATTTAAATTTAAATCGGTGAGTATCTTTTTATTTACGTGCAAGGAAAAAATAGCTATACTGAATTTGATTATTGATATTAAAATTGATCTCCATTCACAGCTTGCCATAAGCCTTTTTCAACCCCACCCCCCCCCCCCCCCCTCCCCTTGATGAAAATCCTGGATCCGTCAATGTTCATATATCACATTAGTTAAAATGATACAGTGTTATATGCGCATATTCAACATGAAAGAAGTCTAGATCTGTTTGAACATCAGCTTGACACGTGTCGATCTGTCATTAAATACGTTTGAAATTAAAAAAGTAATGAATGGACCTTTCGTATTAAGATTTTTTTAAAAAAATTGAAACTTAAATTTAAAAAAAAAACACAATTGATCCGTCCGTGTAATTATTTTTATTTATTTTCAAAAATTGTAACCTTGTTTTTTTAGATCTGTTTATAATTTTGAACAGATTTTTGATTCATTCATTACTTTTTTAATATAATACGTATTGGAAACGAATTTAGAATCCATTTGTCTTGAATATATATATATATATATATATATATATATATATATATATATATATATATATATATATATATATATAGGGTTTACTTCAAATGTAAAAAGTCCTTAAAGTGTAAAATATGCTTATTGTGTAAAATTTGCTAATGGGCCTAATTTAATTACTATTGGGCCTAATTTAATTACTAATGGGCCTAATTTAATTACTAATGGGCCTAATTCCATGAGTAGGATGTCTGCCCCCCGCCCATGAGTGTGCTCCCCCTTGGCCCCCCCTTCTCGGACCCGGTTTTTTTTATTTTTAAAAAAAAAATTAATTTTTTTTTTTTTGCCCAGATTTTTTTTTTCGTGATAGCACTTTCTGCTGTGCAAGTATAACTTGCTTTTGTGCACATATAACATCTTATTGTGCAAATATAAGTTTATTTTGTGCAGACAAATAATTCATTATGGGGTAAATAGGTAAATGCGCATATTTCAATTATAAAATTTTTTAATTGAAATATGTTTAATTTATGGGTAAATTGGTAAAAATGTCTATTTTTATGGGTAAATGCACTTTTTCCCGTTTTCGATACCTTTTGTGCAACTGTGGAGTGCATTTGTGCAACTGTGGAGTGCATTTGTGCAACTGTGGAGTGCATTTGTGCAACTGTGGAGTGCATTTGTGCAACTGTGGAGTGCATTTGTGCAACTGTAAAGTGCATTTGTGCAACTTTAATTGTGCAAATTTAAAGTATGATATAATTGTGCAAATTTAAACTACAATTGTGCAAAAGTAAGATACAATTGTGCAGATGAAAAATACAATTGTGCAAATGTAAGATCATAATGCGCATTAATAAGTCAAAAGATGTGCTTTTGAAATCGATGTTTTAATTTTGTTTTTTTTTTACTTTTGAGAGTTTGGTTTCACCTCTCGGATAATTTAGGTTGATAAATGTAAGTTTGAAATCGATTTTTTAACGTATAAGCTTTTAAAATTAAAGTGCATAAATAAGATTAAAATGTGTATAATTAAGGTTAAAAAGTGCATAACTTAGATTATAATGTGCATGATTAACAATTTGCGATTGTTGCGCTCTTGTCTATTATGTAACCTATGTGAGATTTGAACCCACATCTTTTGTGCAAACGCACATTGCTCTACCAATTGAGCTAATAGGCTAAATGATGATTTTTATGCTAAAATAGAAGAACTTAATCGACCTAAAGCATATTGCAATAAAATTATAAAATTCAATTAGCTCATGATTCACAAACAATTTGACAATGCTATAAACATGAAATTAGCTCCAAATCAACCCAACAACACAACCATATCATCAATTTAAGTCAATTTTGCTTTTGGCAAAAAGCCCCAAATTCTAAAACATATCGCAATCTAAAATTATAAAATTCAATTAGCTCATGATCCATAAACAATTTGACAATGATATGAACATGAAATTATCTCAAAATCAACCCAACAACACAACCATATCATCAATTTCAATCAATTTGGCTTTTGGCAAAAAACCCAAATTTTAAAACATATCGCAACCTAAAATTCTAAAATTTCATTAGCTCATGATCCATAAACAATTTGACAATGATATGAACATGAAATTAGCTCAAAATCAACCCAACAACACAACCATATCATCAATTTCAATCAATTTGGCTTTTATCAAAAAGCCCCAAATTCCGCTCCTAAATCAAACCCTGGGTTTTCAATCTCAACCTAAATCATTCAAACAATCCAAATAACTGTAATAAAGAAGTTTAGAGTTAGAAATCATACCAAATTCGAGTGGAAACAAGGAGAAAAATCGGAATTTCGAAGGTATTCCGAGCCAAAAGGATCGATTAGCGTTGTTGGGAAGATGGCTCGGTGTGGGCTCGGCTGGGCACGGACCAAGGGGGTTCCGGGCTCGGGGGGTGCGCCTGAGGGAGGAGGTTCGAGGGTGGTGTGGCTGGTGGGTCAAAGGTGGCTCGACGGGCTTCCATAGGTGAAGATGTCGAACCAGGCGGGTGCGCCTGAGGGAGGAGGTTCAGGGCTTGCTGGGTGCGGCTGCAGGGCTCGAACCAGGCGGGTGCCGGGCTCTGGAGGTGCGCACAGAGGTGGGCTCGAGTGCGGCTAGGGGCTCGTGGCCGGCGGCGGCTCGAGGTGGGTGTGGGAGTCCGGGGAAGAAGGCGATGCTGGCTGCTGGCCGGGAGAGAAGGTCGGGAGAGAGAGAGCGCCTGTACATTGATTAAAAAAATAAATTTTACACGTTAAGCGGATTTTACACGTTAAGGAGTTTTTACATTTTAAAGCTTCCCTATATATATATATATATATAGGGATGCGCTCCGGTGAAAACCAAAATTGCGGTAGAAACCCGTGAGGACCGGCTTTTTAGCTCGGTTCACTTGCTTTATAGCCCGGTTATGAATAGAACCGACCTATAAAGTCACAAATTTTAGTCCGGTTCTGAAAAAAATCGAGTTATAAAGTCACTATATAATTATAAAACATTAACTTTTTAGCGCGATTTTTCGGTTTGACCGAACTATAAAGTCATGTGTTATTTTAAAATTGGAGTTTTTAGCACGGTTTTTAGGTTAAACCGAGTTGTAAAGTCACCGTGTGATTGAGGTTTTTAGCACGGGTTTAAAAAAAAACGAGATATAAAGTAGTCCTCACGGGTTTTTACCACAATTTGAGATTTTCACCGGAGTCAATCCATATATATATATATATATATATATATATATATATATATATATATATAGAATCTGGCGTTACTGATATGAAACACTTGAAAGATATGATCCAATCTCAAGAGGATATATTTGAACTCGTCTATGGATAAAGATCATCCAATTCCAAGAGAATTTGAACAAGTGAACAACATTTATATTTATAAATAAAAATTGTACGTTTATCACAGTCATAAAGTAATTCGGAATTGATGTATGATATCGGCCACTTTAGTGTACCAGTACTACTGTACTTTCACATATAGTGAGAGCCAACCAGCATGATATTCCAACAGTTGATTTCCTGGCTATATTTTGGATCAATTATACCCATCCATTTTTTTTAAAAAAAGCTCCTTTCAGTTTAACGTTATCATTTCTGATCAGTTTCCAAATCTAATTCACCATCGATTACAATGCACTGACTATTTTTCTTTTTTCCACAGTGAAAAGCGAAGTTTGTTTGGCATCGTAAATAAAGGGGTTGTTCGTTACACCGCTAATTTTTATTGGATATACCATTAATTTTCGCAACAGGCTAGTTACGGACATCGCCGGGCGCCTAGCCAAACAGAGTGTTGAATATAGTGTTATTCCGCATGGGGTTGCGGAACTATGGGAACAATGTTTACCAATGACAAACAAGGTGTAACGGTAACAGTGTTTCTCCGCAATCCGTTGCGGACCTAAGGCGACAGTGTTTTGCTGTATGCCTAGCATAACTTCATTTCACGTAGTGTTGGGTTGAAGAAGAATTTGTTGAGAACGTAACAAATACATAGAAAATCATAAATAATTCTCGGAATAAGTCTTTTGAGGTGTAGTTGTCATAAACATAAGATAGTAACTGGAGTTACACCTAGGAAAATCACATGTAGAACAGGGGGGGTCCATCTCGAAGTCGAAATGGACGGTATTGGTTGATTTTCGCCATAAAGGGTTGATCCCATTCAAAACGCTTTGTTGTCGGTGCTGATACCACTCAGGGTACATGGGTGGGAGCAGTGAGTCGTCACGCAACCATACCTGTGGAAAGTGTGAAATGTAAACGTCAGTATTTGTGGATGTGATGTCGGAAAAAAATATGTAATGTAATTTGTAGCTCACCGGCACCCAATGAGTTCTGTTGTTGACGATGCAGATTGCCAAATTTGCTTTCTGTGGGGGAGGGTCGCGTGCATCAAGAGGGAGTAGAATCATCGGATAGTTCCTGCTTAGAATGACTAACGACATTTGGAATCTTGTGGCGAAGACGAAACCCATTATAGGACACTCCATCCAGTACTATCGGTCAGCAACGGGGCGGTTGAAGGTAAGGTAAAATTATAAATGTACTCGTCCAGTCGCGGTTCGTGGCTATAAACGTGTCGATGCTCAATCATCTCCTACGCGAGGGCTAGGTGAACTTGTTTCCAATCATTCTCCCCCATACCAAGGAGCTCAGCAAATGCTCGATATCCGCAATGGCCGTCTGAACCGACGTTCTTCAATCGATCTGTCGATGAATATTGTCATGAATGGGTCGATGTCATCATCTGCCCAGGGGAAATGAGCCTGTACGACTGGTACGGTAGGTGGGGACTCCGTGTCGGCTATGTTGGAAGCCGCCTCTTCATCTCGCAACACATCTGCGGAGTTGTTCTGGGCACGGCCACGTGGCCGCGGCCTCTTCCGCGTGGACAAGGTGCCTGTGCCCGCTCCTGGCGGAGTCGTTCAGCCGATTGCGTTCTCTCCCATTCCAAGGGGTTAGTTTGACAGGGGTTACGACGCCCTCGTCCCCGAGGTCTGCCCCTTGTTAACTCAGGGGGATTGGGTGGAACTAGGTTGGTGGTCGCTGGGAATTGGTCGTCTGCCAGCGTAGTTGCCACTCTAGCCAACTCGTCCTCGGGTACTTCACCGCGTTGGTACCTTTGGAAGAAGTTGTTGATGACGATCTGAGCCTCGGTCATGGGGACGGAGTCCGACGACGAGTCCTGTTGAATGTCGTTCCAATCCAAGTGCTTCCAAAATGTGTGAATCTTGCTCGGCATAATAGGCGTACTATCTTGCATGCAACGATATATGTCGTGAGTACATGGTATCCGGTACGTGACTCTCCAAAATTGGTTGGTGCATTCCTCGTTCGGTGGAGTGTCTTTAACCTTCTAGTATAGTGCATTGAGGAGGTCGTAGCATCGCGCAGAGATCCTATCTGGAACACGGCAAAAAACGTCAATGTTGTGCATGCCGGTACACCACGTGTTGCGGTCCTTATTTAGTGATGCTCTGACCTCTAAAATTTGATTCGTCATCAATAAGTCGATGGCTCCGACCACGCAACCGAAGTCTCCTATGGGGGAGTGCAATTCGTTTTTCAGTACTGAGTGTGCAGACTCGACCCTTAAATGCAAATTCCAATTTGTCCAGGTTAGCATAAAATTTATATATACATGAGTACGTAAACGTATAGATGGACGAGGGCAGTGGATGTGAAATCTGTTTGTGGTTCTCGTCCGTAAGTGAAGGCTGGTGTCCGCCCAAGCTCTGACAATGTAGTTTCGGTAATGTGGTAGCCACGCGGAGAAGAGGTACTTCATCAATCTCGGGATGTGGTTCCACTTAGCATATATCCACCGGCGCCGAATATCGTATGAGGCGGGGGATCTCGATTCGAACAAAGCTCTATAGTCGTTCTTGAACTTTCGCGCTGTTTCTAAATCACGCGTCCGTTCGAAGGCCGCTTGCTCGCACCCCCGCAGAACACGAACCCATCATAATATATGGTTGAAAGTGGGGAAGATAGCGTGAATCGCACTAATAAGACCAAGCTCCCAGTCACCGACGATAGCCTTCGGTGTCTTGTCCCCGTAGAGGAAGCGGAAATGTTTGAGGGCCCAAGCATAAGACTCTGCGGTCTCACCGCAGAGAAAAGCGAAAGCTATGTTGAAGTTCATCCTTGTGCATGTGAAGCCGATGAACTCAACCAAGGGCGTTTTGTACCTTAGCGCGTGTCATGCGTGGCAAAATGCTTCAACAACCATCCCTAAAGACAACCAAACGGGGAAAATGGAGACTTAATGTTATATGGAGGAAACCACCTGGGGCCACCTACAAAAAAAATGTAGATGGCTCTGTAAAACCATCTGGGTTCTGCCAAGTAGAGGGGAACCTTACGGATTGTGAAGGTCGTGTGATTGATGTTTTTCAACAACTAGTTGATAATGGATCTGTAATCCAAATAGAAGCTGATGCATTTTGTGCAGGTATAAAGCTAGCTTTATCAAGAGGTCTAAGAAGAGTTATAATTGAAGGGGATTGCTTGGACGTGGTGAAGGCCATCAACGACAATTCCAAGAACAAATGAGAAATTTTGTAGTAGAGTGAGATTATCAAGAAACCCCAAGCCGAATTTGAATGCATTGAGTTCAAACATTGCTTTAGAGAAGCGAACAGAGCTGCACACTACATTTCTAGATCTTCTGATAGTTGTACTATGTCGAACATTTCGTCTATTAGGGAATTCTGTAACATCATCCGTGAGGATGATCAGGGTTGTATACTGCCTCAGTAGGATCTTCCCATTTTTTACCTACTGTAAAAAAAAATCTCATAACTGTATGGATTATTTGCATTGCCTATATTAACGGTTAGAAGAGAAGGGCAAATATTATCCTAATTTTATTATCATTTGTCTATATTTGTGTCATCCTTTACATTCTAGTTTTTTTTTTCCCTTAATATAATATCTTTTGATGATCTATTTTGTTCTTTGTTTGGTTTAAAACAGTTTGTGTGTTATCGTTTTTTTAATTTTTTTAATCTCTCGAGTCACTTGATCTAAGATGAGGAGTTTATCGACCTCGCATAAGTTTGTATTTCAAGAACATAAGGGCGTGTTTGGATTATTTGATGGCATGAATGACGACTACATGACAAAAAGTTTAAAATGATAAAAATCCAAGAACGGACACATGAAACTTAACTTTGATGGAGCTAAAGTACCTCGGGAGCTGTTGCTTCTTTTTTATCATTCAAAATGGTCAGGGTAAGATTATTGTTTGTAGAGCGCGGGGCCAAGGTTTGATTTATACTCTACAAGCGAAGTGTCTTGGTCTCCATACTAACTTGTTGGAAGCTACTAAGAGGGTTTCACTCATCTTGAGGTGGAAGGGGATTGCTTGACCGTAATCAATGCTATCAATGGTCAATGGAAGGCCCCGTTCGAAATTGAGATGTTGATTTCGAATGTCCTCGGTTTATGCAGAGCTTTTGACATTGTCTCTTTTTCTCACATCTTTAGGGAAGGGAATCAGATAGCTAACAGGTTGGCACATCTCAGACTCACCTCAAGTATGCTTGAGGAGCGATCTTCAACTGAGAACGACGATGTCATCCATCAGGACGCTATTGGGCCGGGGTTCAACCGTTATTGACCTTCCCTAAATTCTTGCCCTGTATCGAAAGAAAAAAAATTGAATTTCAGTCCTTTTTAATACAAAACACTTAAATTTTGCATCTCAATCAAAGGAAGAATGTGAGCTTATTGATCAACGTCCAGATTGTGATCTCATGGTTCGTCTCCTTCGGTTGCGGTTAGGTTAGGTGGTGGATATGTGATCGAGACCTGATGGCTCGTTGTTGATCGAGTCCAAATCGAAGGTGCCTGTGTCACCTCTCCCCTCGGTGATTTCCACAACTGAGCTTCTACTGACTTTGCCGCCACTCCTTGCGTCTGATCTCCGAACTGTCCAATGTCCACTTTTGATTGTTTCTACTTTGTTTGGTTGGTTTGTTGTTATTTCTTCCGGTTCTTCCAATTATTAAATCTTTTTTATTTTTCGAATTCTTTCTGTTTTTTAAAAAAAATTCAAAGGAAGAATGGGACATGACTCTATAAGAGTCTACAGAGTTCTGGAGTGGTTATCAAACTGAGTTGGCATATGGCCATCCCCATTTCCACTCCCCACACCTCCCCTTTTTGTGTCCACTGGCACTCTGCTTCTCCTTTTCAGCCCATGGATTTTTCATTCTCCCATCCTTTTGACAGCAATTTCCTCTGTTTATCTCATCTTTTATTTTTTTATTATAAAATTATACACCTGGCCGTGTCAATCCAGTTAGTCAGTTGCGTTGAATTGGGTTATTTCAGGTTACAGATGGACTTATTATGAATTGTAAGCTTAATAAATGCATCATCACCGACACCCTGTAATTAATTTCTTTTTCTTTGGTAGAAATTAATTTCTTGTTTGGGTTTTCTTAAAGATCATGATTTTATAATCTACCAGACTTTATAGCTTGTCTTTGACATTGATACTTATTTTTTAAACTGCTATGTATGATAATGATTATGATATTGTCTCTCTATTTGGTTGCTATCATTGGTTAGGAATTGCTGTAATTAGGACTAGGAGCCGCAATGTGGTAAACGTGACCTTATCGTTACCATGTTTTAATAATAATAATAATAATAATAATAATAATAATAAAAGAGGGGTTGTGCAATGTGAATTGAATTTGATTTGAAATGATTTTGATAACTTGAGGGAGGCTCAGTGAAAGATAACCCCAAATCTTATCTCCTGCGCAGTGTGCACTCACAGGCCACAACACAACAGCACCAAATTTCAAAGTGAAATTGAATGACAGAAATTGTCAAAATCAATGGAACAAAATCCACCACAAGGCGAGTTGACAGTTTGACAAGATTAGATATGGATTAAATTATTTATATTCCACGGGTTGTTGATGCTTGGGAGAAAACATTTTACTCCCTTATTAGTAGATGTAGCAAGTTGCATATATGTACAATCCATTATAAAGGACATTGCAGTGAGTAGTGACATTGACTAGGATCTCCATGTGATAATATCCCACCAAACCAAAATCTCTGTTCATTGAATTGAGGTGAGGAACCCCTCTTTCCAGTCCAGGGTCATTCCTTGATTTCCTTCATCACATGACACATGAGTGTGACAATTCCATCCCCACCCTTTTAAGTGGCAGCCACAGTACGTCCCTCCATTATTACACGTTCGAGTCGAGTCGAATCGAGAGTCGGTTAGACACGTAAACCACGCTCTATGCGTGTACCCGTGTGTGACTGTTCCTCCCCCACTGCCTCCACGCGGTGGTTCTAGCCCCGCATTCTCGTGGCTGACCCCGGTTGGGCTTGCTCTACTACTACATTTACATTGTGCCATTAATTTAAGTCCCCTCGTTCTCTCTCTCTTAGGGTGGACTTATGACAATTCTTTCAAAAATCAAAGTTAGAACGAGTTTTATTTTGATACTTCCTCCTTCAACAAAACTTATCTTTTATTATTCGCCATTCGGCTAAATATATTATTCTGAACCAATGGATAAGGGTGTTATTCAAGCTGAAAAGCGGGCTTGACATGTTTAGACTTGGTACACTTGTTAAACGAGTTCTAGTCGGACCGAGTCCAATTTTTAAACAAGCAATTTTTTTTTATCAAGGTAGCAAATGAACAAAGCTCGAACTGAGTTTTTTTCGAACTTTAAACATTTCTATTTGGTTATAACATATTAACTTAAATAAAATTTTAGAAATTTTATAAAATTCGAGCTATTTGAGCTTAAATCGAACGAGTCAAGCTTTCAACTAAGCTTAAAATCTCGTGTTAGGTTCGGCTTGTTTAAGTAAGTGAACGAGATCGAATCGAACTTTTTTCGAGCTAATCCCGAGCCGAACTCGATCGGTTCAATTCATATAACAACCCTATAAAAAAATATTTTTTATAGTTCAGAGAGTTTTTTTTTTTTTTTTATTTTGTCTCTTCAAAAACAACCAATAAAATTGAAACTATTTAGATATTATCTAATTTCCTCACCTCTAGAAGCATCACAGTAATTATGATTAGAATATTAGATGTACACGGCTATAATTTTTTTTATTTTTTATGTTTTACAAAAAATAAACTCATGAGTATCAACTTTTATAATTTAAAAATAAAATCTAATACGGTGTAATTTTTTTAAAAAATAATTCGCTAGATTATAAATGTCTTGGTATGCATTTAAGTTATCGTTATCATCGTCATCGTCTTGATTTGATGCAAGCAAATACTCCGTAAAGAATGAAAGTACACATCCCTTTCCATTAGTTGAGTTCAAAGTTCAAACCCTGTAAAGCAAACTTCATTAAAACTATCCCTACCACCCTCCTTTTTCCTTGTTTTTCAAAGCATATTGACATATCAGAAACAAAACCAGCAATTACAAGAGACAGAGAGAGAGAGAGAGAAAGGTGATCAAGAAGCTGCAATCTTCTCAAACGGAACAAGTCTATTGTCAGCCAGTCTGGAGTTGTGAGAGTAGGTTTTGTACTCGTACCATGTGAACTCCTTGTACAGGCTTGTTTGATCCACTCCCATTAGCGATGGGAGCGGTGCAATCTTCTCGCTCATCGGCGGCCCTCCAAAGTATATCATCGACACTCTCGACTTGTTGCTGTTTGCGACCACCACCCTGTGCCTAACACTCTTGAACATCCCATTGGTCATCACCTGCCATTCACAAATTCATTCAACATGTAAAAACAAGAGGAAAACGGGAGAGATACAGAGAGAGCAAAACAGGGGGCTTAGTACGGTTTAGTAGTATAAGTAGTTATGTACCTGTAAGGAGTCACCAACATTTATGAAGAAAGAGGTTTGGTCCGGAGGAACAGAGACCCATCTCCCATCTCTCAAGGAGATCTCGAGCCCGGAAGTGTTGTTGGAGCGTAGAACGGATATGATTTGTGGATCGGTGTGCTCCCCAAATCCGACCAAGTCTCGGTCCTTGAAAGCATGGAGGTATGGGCATGGCGGGTAATGGTTTACCCTAAACAGCGAATCACTCTGCTCGTCCATTAGAAGCTTGCTGAACACGTCTCTTTGATGGATTCTCAATCCATCCGCCATCAGTTCGAGCAAGTTGCACGCCATGCTCTTCACCGCCGTTACATATTCATTGATAGCACTCCTACATACAATCAAGATTGCTTTTAATATAAACATCGATCACCATCAATCAACCAATTTATTTTGAATGTGGGGTTTTAGTTTTTCATACCTGAAATCTTGAGGGTTTTCGCCGATTTCAGGATTTGAGTTGGTGGTCATGAGAAGGTACTCGAGCCACCCGACGTCTCCATTGAAACCGATGCTCTTGTTTCCATACCTGAATCCAGAAGGATAAGGAGAGCCCGACCTTTCCTTATCGGAAAGGGGCAGGGAGAAGAACTTGACGGCTTCAGACTCCAATCTGGTGATGAAATCCATGGGAATTCCATGGTTTATCACCTTGAAGAATCCGAATTCTTCGCAAGCCTTCACAATCTGGTGTTTTGCATCCGGCTTTGACAGGTCGATTACGGGAATGATGGGAAAGTATGTCATCTCGTTTGTAGAATTGGGGTTGTTGGTTGCTCTTACTATGGTGAATTGTGCAATGAGTTGCTTTGAGAAAACCACCATGGAAGATAAAGATACAATTTCTTTATGTATCTAAAAATGATGGACTTGATTCAAGATGGTGGTAAGTGGGAAGGTATGAAATGAAGGAAGTGGATTTAAACATTGAACCCTCCTTCCTATTTATAGGCAAGGGAGAGTGGGGCAATTTCTTTTATTCTTTTTTAATTTCTTTTTTTGAGGTCGGTATGGAGAATTATTTTGGGGGGGAGAAATTAAAGATAGTAACAATTACTCCATCTGATCCACGAGTGATGTCGTTTGACTTTTTAACACGTATTTTAAAGAGTTAAAAACTATATAATATATTAACTTTTTTATTATTATTTTTTTATAATCTAATACTTATTACCAACCAATACTAAATTGAAAAAAAATAATTTAAAAAAGTTGATATTTTATATAGTTTTTACCTCTATAAAATACGTGTTAAAAAGTCAAACGATATCATTTGTGGATCGAAGGTAGTACTGAATTTTTGTTATTAATTATTGATTTTATTTTTAAAAAAATATGAAAACATAAAAAGCGTAGAGGGGAATGGGGATAGTTGTTGATACTTATAGCTTAAAAAATATATGGGGACCATGCCAATCAAAATTACAAAAAAAAAATTGAAAAAAAAAAAAAACCAGAGAGTGATATTAATTATTTTTCTTCCAAATAGACATGACTAATTAAATGCATGAAAAGGAAATGGTCAAATCACTAGATTCATGGAAGGTTGTTCTATTTTTTTTATCAGGTAATAATTCGATAATCAGACAGACCTGACTCATCGAGAGGCCGACAAAGTTAGCAGACGGTGAACTGTCAAACATACAATCATAATAATAAAAAAGTGCAACACAAAGATGGCAAACAAAGAGTCACTAGAAGAACAGACGAGCCTAATCTACAGAAGCTGAGAACAGCGAAGACAGAACGGAGGCAAGCGCCATCAACAGATAACACCGCTGGCCAGCGGTACATCTGGAGTCCCCCTGTGGGCGATGAAGACGAGCCTCCAAAGAAATTTCCAGAATATGAAGTCGCCATGATGCACACCGTCACGACCCCAGCCAGACCCGACACCGGACACACAAGCCCCAATTCAGATTAGAACCGCCAAGAACAATTAGAACAACTGCCGTGAACCACCCTCGTAGAGAGCGCACATGCAAGCCCTTTCGGGAATTTGTCAAGACCCTTTCGGGATTTAGACTACCCTTTTCGGGTGGGTTTACACGTCACATATTAGACTATAAGTAAATATTTATAAACCCATTATACACACATTTTTTTTTGGAAACCTTCGGGCTGCCCTGGGCCCAAGGTTTTGCCTTGGGCCTGAAGCAAAACCAAAAAGGCCCACTGTTGTGAACTGATTCTGCCATGTTTTACACTTAAGTTTATATCGATTTCTGCATACATTTCATGCATTTGGGCTAAGAAAGTACAGAATCTATGTAGTTTGTGTTTATTTGCCAAATTATGGAATCTACACCAGTTTCTGTTTAATTCGCAGAATTCGAGGCATTCTACAGCAATTCTAAGGAAGGTCGGAAAAGCTTAGAAATTCACTACAGAAGTCCAAGGTCAAAGCAGCAACGGAACCAGTCGAATCGAGCCGAGAACCCAGGCTACTCGATCTCGAGTAGCTCTTACTCGATCTCGACGAGTATGTCCGAGAACAGCCTTGTCGACTGGGAGCAGTGTCGAGAGCCAGACCAACCCAGCTCCGGAACCCAACTCGATCTCGACAAGGACCTGGTCGAGATCGACGAAGCCCAGTGCCACACCCGGAGTCGACGAGGAGAAGAGCCGAGGACGAGAAGCCGAGCACAATCCTAGTCGACCTCGACGAAACCCTTGTCGAGATCGACGAGCCACCCAGTGCCTCCGAGTCCGTGCCGAAGTGAAGTTGCTCGACCAAGAAGTCCACACCCCAACTCGACGAACCCTTGTCGAGATCGACTAAGCCCAGAGACCAGATCCAGGCTTGTCGAGCACACCTACCCGAGAGGACCTAGTCGACGGATCAATTCTACTCGAGGTCGACTAGGGCTACTCGAGGTCGACGAGCGCCAGGAGCCAAGTCCGAGCCACATCGAGCACCAGTTAGCCGAGACGACGAATCCTAGTCGAGGTCGACGAAGCCCTTGCCGATGTCGAGTAGACCAGTTTCCAGCAACGAGTCGACTTGAGCAGTCCGAGTAGACTTGGAATCCTTGGGCACGAAGAAATCCGAGAATGGCCGAGATCTATCCAAATTTGATCAAGATCTATCATCATGGAAGGGAGATCTATCAAGACATGAAGACTTACCTATTTAGATTTATCTTTTCCCATTTAGATTTATTTCCCTTAAGCAATTTATTTATCTTTTATGCTTTGAGATATAAATTTTAGATATAGATAGAAGATTCTATCCTTGATTAGCAAGGAATAGAAGACTATAAATAAAGCCCTAGAGGCTCAGTTTTATTCATTCAATTTCAGAGACAATTAGTTAGTTACATAAAGAGAGGTTGTAAGTTTGAGTTTATTTAATGCAATTTAGTTCCTTTCATCAATCAATGTCTGCGATTGCGATGAGGCGTGAGTAGTCCACCCACTTCTGGGGCTGGGGTCAGCCCAACGGTGGCCATGTGAGGCGATGCGGTAAAGGTCAGATCTTTTTGTGCAATTCATCTTCTATCCCTATAAGCATGATTCTTTTGCGAGAGTTGAAGGTGATCCTTGTTTGTATTATTGAAGCGAAAGTGATCTTAATGCAACTTGGATTAATTATGTGAAAAAGGGTTAGTAACAATTAGGGTTTATGCGAAAGCCTCTATATGCCTATTTGTTAATAACGAAAGTTATTTGATGGAAAGCATGATCTTTTATGCCTTTATGTGTTACTTTGCATGGTTATCGTTGTGGTGTTGATACCCTGGCTTTGGAAGTCTTTTATTATATTGATTTATTTCGTCGGAAATCTGAGTTTGGGTTCAAGAATTTGCAATTTAAATTTCTGCATTCTTTGTCGATAAAGAGGAGAGCTTTGTCGAGATCGAGTACAGCCTTGTCGATCTCGAGTAGGGGCTCGTCTAGGTCGAGTTGAGTTTTCTTCTGCTGTTGTCGACTTTCAAGTTTCGGTCGATTTGTTGGTAGTCGATCTCGAGTAGCTGTTGGCCGAGATCGAGTACGCCTTTTTGCTTTGCTTTACTTGCTGCTTTGCTTTGTCTTTTCTGTCTTCGTTTAGTTCATTGCTTTTGTTTCTTATTTTCTGCTTTTATTTCTGTTTCTTTCCTTGTTTCTGTGTTTCTGTCTTTCTGCTATTCTGTCTGTGAGATCTGTAGCGACCTAAGAACTGCTGACATGCTTCCTCGTGGATTCGATCCTGATTTTCTCTTACTACAACGGGAGGAAGTCTTGTATTTATTTGCTGAGACAAGGAAGTCAGTCTGAACTTTATTTTATATTTATTTCATATTTGACCATCCTCTTGCAACAACACCCACCATGGCCATGGAAAGAGGGCACACCGGAGGAAATGGCGAGGAAGAACAATGGCAAGGCAAGGCGCATCGACCCCGCCGAGGCCAGTGATCGGAAGCCACCGAGCCACTGAAACCCCAACCCAAATCGTTGAGTCGAGTAACGAAACTCCCACCCCGGCCACCCAAAACAGAAAAACCCAAGGGAGGATGAAATGGGGAGGGCGGAGAGGGAGAGGACGACGGCGGCAGAATAACCATCAGCTGCCGGACAAGTAGAAGGACGACGACCAGGCCACCACATATAGGAAAGGTGGGAGGAAGGCGATCGGATCGGAGTCGGTTGATTAGACGGGAGAGTTGGCCAAATTTTGTTTGAAAAGGAGCAAAATCTTAAAGATCCCGAAGGATTGGTGCACAAGAGGGAACCAAGAGCGGCGGAGCATCAAATGGGGATGGGCTAAGAGCGGCGGCGAGGGCTATCACAGGAAAACCCCCATCGGAAACTCGAACCTAACTCGAAGAATCCCAAGATCCAACCACCAAACTTGAGTAGAGAACAATTTGAAGAGGAATGGAACCGAAATTAGTGGTTTGAGGAGGAAAATTTGGCCAAAACTGGATGAATTTGGAGGACAAAATTCTTCTTTTTTTTCACCAGAGTTATTTGCCAAAGAGATACTAAAATCCAGAAGCTTGTTCTCCTCTACTATTATCCCTCACAAAATTCTTCGATTTTTTTAAAAATAGGATTTAATTAATTACTGTAATTTATTTACTCTCAACATATCAAAATAGGCCGTTTTTAATTTTATGCACAAGTTTTAGTAAAAGACTTAACTGCTTTTTAAAAAAATCTTTATTCCACTATTTTTTTCAACAATTTTTTTTAATACTCCGTACTCACTACACATTTTAGCCAATCAAAATCTTTTAAAAAGTCAACAACACACAAATCAATACAAATTACAATCCCTTACATAGAAAACATAAAAGATCATCTATTTTGAAAAATAAAAAAGTTACATCTAAAAATCCATCTATTTTGGAACGGAGGTAATATTTTAATTCGTATATTTTTTTTTTTTTAGTTAAGGTTGTGAGAGAAAGAAGGTTGAAGATATGATGAAATGACAAGGTTAGAGATTGCTAATTTGAAGTCGGTGTATCTTTAAATAATAGGAATAATTGTATTTTTTTTACACTGCATTTATATTCCATCCATTCAGAAAGCACTCCTTTATTATTTATGTATGTATGTTTTTTTTATGATAATAAGATTATATATAATATCCTTTTTTATAATTTCTTTTTAACAATATTGTAATTATTATATGAATTACGAAATTGTTAAAAACGATTATTTTATATTGTTTTTATTATCCTAAAAAAAATGTATATAAATAGTAAACAACACGTTTTGTCAAACAGAATGAGTATTTATTTAAGGGAATTTGCTAAACTAACTCCATTATCCGGTTTCGTTGCATGAGTAACCCAATCCGATTTTTTTTTTGCTAAAAAGCGGATACCTTCATTCCCAAAGCATGAGATAACAATCGTTTCTGAATGGAGCATTCTGTACCTCGTAATATGAAGCGGATGTCTTTATCAGACCGTACTTTTAGGGTTGACAAGAACTCAC
This sequence comes from Persicaria tinctoria, assembly GCA_037127255.1. Taxonomy (NCBI): domain Eukaryota; kingdom Viridiplantae; phylum Streptophyta; class Magnoliopsida; order Caryophyllales; family Polygonaceae; genus Persicaria; species Persicaria tinctoria. Next base: position 57,737,059 of record JBANSL010000007.1, on the reverse strand, counting down.
GCACCAAAACAGGATAAGTTGCCGTGCTCATCGATATGAAGTTAGCAAGGCCTCCCATCTCCAACATCTGAGATACCGAAATATGAAGACCAAGCTTCTGCAATGTTTCTAGATGAAAGAATTGCGTTGACTGATAACTCACATTCCTCAATTGAAAACACTGCTCCTTCTCCATTTTAGACAAGTAGGTTGGGGCATCCATAGTGGGAGCGCGAGACATGATTCACGAAGCTGGAGGAGAAACCGAAGAAAATCACCAAAATGACCAAAAGACGGGTTCGTTATAGAGGAGGCCGGCGCCGTTTACGCAGAACCACAAATTCGAGTGAAAACGTTGGGGAGCCGACGTGATGAGACCCGAGGACTGGGATCGACCAAGGCTCGAGCTTTCGAACACTGTTTTTGTGGGACTAATTTTTGTGGTTTATGAAAACTGAAAAATAGGGATATGTGGAGCAAGATTTGCAAGCCTCTCGCCCTTGAATCACCTACACCCGATCTCAATCCTCTCGGAATCAAACTCCGAGGATCTCGACCCTTTGACACATTCGCCTCTCACTAGGGTGTCACCCTTGGCCTCTCACCAAAGGGTTCGCTCTTAGCCTCTCACAAAAAACTCGATCCTTAACCCGAAATCATAGGAAGCTATTAGTGGCTTAACCTTTAACTGAACTAAACTTGGCTTCCTTTAAAATGATGTTCTCACCAGAAATATATAGGATGAAAATATAGCCCCCAAGCATCGCTAATCGATGTGGGATTTATTTCAATAGAAATAAAAGCATGAAAATCGTTCAGATCTGAACTTCTGAAAAGAACGTAAAATACGAGCATCTTCGAGGCTGATTTAAGAGAAGTGTTCTTCATGAAAGTTGTAGCCACTTAAAATAGCTTTCCAACAAGTGTTCAACGGATGCAATCAAAATTTTATACAGCCCGAAAGAGCCAAAATACCACGGTATCTCCATGCTGTTTTCTCAAACAAGAGTTGATATTCGGCTCCGGCGACAAAGCATTGTAAGATAAATGAGTCGAGCTCACTAACCACTAGGATCACATCACGACGTCCACTCTTCCAAACTTCAAATTTCTCGAACAACCTGGTTTCAAAAGGGTTCTTTTGTGAAAGGTAAGGGAATTGAATGGCAAAGATTAATTTTTGTGGATGTAGGATAATATCGGAAAATGGTTTGGTGGATTGAATCGATGGAAACACAAGGCTTTAGGTAGTCGGATTGGATTCCATTAGGTCTTTGATATTCTTGAGATTCCTCTTGAGCAAGTTTAATTGATCCACAAATAGGGAGATGTATTATATGGTAAGTAGGAAGGAAATCTATCAAAAAGTAAAAGGAAAATATTAGTCTAGATATAATAGAAACGAAATAGATATAAATCTAATCCTAGGAAATAAAGAATCTAATCCTAAAGAGAAATATCTAATCCTAAAACAAAATAGAAAATAAATATAAGAAAAAAAAATAGTAATCCTAAGAATAATAAATAGGAAATAATCAAACCTAACATAAATAGGAAATAATCTATTCCTAAGACCAAAAATAGAAGAAAATAATCTAGTCCTAAAAAAAATAATTCATAAAATAATCAAAAGCATAAAGATAGAACTTCCCTTTCCAAAATTTACCAAAATTCGGATTCGTCAGGCAGACACACAGCCGCCGGGCGCCGTGGTAGAGGCGTCGGGCGCCGTGTCCACATAATGCACTCCGTCTTTGCAATCAATCAAAACATAAAACCAACATCAGTTTCACTTACCGTAACTTCCAAAATCCGTTGACACGATTGATCCTAATTTATTGAATTGAAAAACAAATGCAAAAGAAATAGAAACACTATCTAACTACCTTGGGTTGCCTCCCAAGAAGCATCTTTGTTTCACGTCTTTGGCTAAACGTGATGCACTCTTGATCATGTTAATCCACCAAGATCCTCCACACTCGTCCGTTTCAGAACGAGGGGTGGAACTTTAGGAACTTTTCCGACATAGCCTTCAATAGCATCCTTCGATTCCTCCTTGGCATAAGTAACTTCGGGAGGTTGTCCTGCAATTGCAAAAACCTTAGCAGTATTAGGAATCGATTTTTCACAGGGAATAGCAATAGAATCATTTGAATGAGACACATTTTCACGCGACTTAAACAAATTCTCATTTTTTTTTCAATTTCTTTCCCTAATCCAGTTTCATCTTTGTTAGAGAAATCAGGATTCATCGATTCAGCAGAAGCATCTAACTAAGTATTTGATTCATTACTATGATTAATTTCGTTGGAGTCAAGAACATCTACAGAATAATTGGAAGAAGAAAGTATTAGGAATCGATTTTTCACAGGGAATAGCAATAGAATCATTTGAATGAGACACATTTTCACGCGACTTAAACAAATTCTCATTTTTTTTTTCAATTTCTTTCCCTAATCCAGTTTCATCTTTGTTAGAGAAATCAGGATTCATCGATTCAGCAGAAGCATCTAACAAAGTATTTGATTCATTCCTATGATTAATTTCGTTGGAGTCAAGAACATCTACAAAATAATTGGAAGAAGAAAGAATAGGCTAAAATATAGAAAATTAAATCTTTCTACCCTCAAATTCCATTATTAGTAAACCTTCAAAACAATCAATCTTAGGTTTAGTTGTTCTCAAGAATGGCCTTCCAAAGATAATCAGTGTTTCAGGCGTACATTGTTCCATGTCTACAATGAAGAAATCAGCTGGAAAAATCAAATCATTTACCTTTACCAACACATCTTTAACCACTCCTCTAGGCTTAATACTAGAGCGATTAGCGAGTAGTATAGTAACACCAGTTTCAGACAATGAATTGAGATCCAAAAACATATATAAGTTATAAGACATAACATTAATTGAAGCACCTAGGTCTAACATAGCTTTGGTGAAGCTAGCATTGCCTATCGCACATGGTATTGTAAACATACCTGGATCTCTGCATTTTTCAAGCAATCGTCTCTGAAGCAAAGCAGAAACATTTTCACTTAAACTTACCTTTTCCTTCTTTCTCATCCTTTGCTTGTGCTACATCGTGCATAACTCTTTCAAAAATTTCGCATAGCGAGGCACAGCCTTAATTAAATTAAAAAGTGGAATATTTACCTCACAATGAGCAAATGTGTCATAAAGAATTTGTTCATCTTCTCACTTACGATCAGATCTTAAGGCATGAGGAAAGGGTGGTGCAGGTCTTGAAACCTCATAAGACCACTCTTTGGAAGCTTTCTTCGGGGATTGAACAACGTCAGAACTTGGATCCGTCAAAAGAGATGGCGGCGGGCGCCGTGGCGAGGGGCGGCGGGCTCCATGGCGAGGGGCGGCGGGCGCCGTCTACGCAGTGCATCTCCAATTTCATTTTTTCATCCTTATTGCCCAAATCAACTTCCTCTCTAGGCCTCTCTTCAACATTCCTAGTGGGTGTATTCACTTGTTTACCTCCTCTAAGGATCACGACGCTTACATTTTCCTTCGGATTCACTACCACTTGTGATGACAACTTTCCCGAATCTTTCGCTTTTAATTCACCAATCTCCTTAGCCATTTGACTCAGCAACTTCTCTTGAAAACTCGTCTTGTCCTATAGAAACCTCAATGTCTCATCTCTATCATCTTTGAAAAGGAACTTGTTGGTGCTGGCCTCTCCCGTAGAATCCACTTTGGTAGTTTGAATTGTAGCCTTGATTGTAGTTGTTACCAAAGTTGCAGAGAGGTCCATAATCCATAGGATTCACTTCAGATTTGCCCTCCTGAATCAAGAGACACTTATCATTCGGATGAGTTGGATCTCCACAAACTCCACAAGGTCTAGGATGATGGGGTTGATTCATTTGCATAGCCATCTTGTTCACGATCTCCATAAGCCTATCGATATCATCCTTGTGTCCATCTTTCGAGCTATCCAACTTATGAACTCCTCTAACTCATTGGTGTCTCCCATATTGTTGCGATGCATTAGCTAACCCTTCAAAAATATGCATTGCTTCCTGAGGTATATTATTCAAAATATCTCCTCCACTAGTAGCATTGATGAAAATCATGTCGGTGTCAAGCATGCTTTCATAAAGATATAGCACTAGATCATCCTCGGGTATACCGTTTTGCGGGCAACTAGCCTTAAGCTTCTTGAACCGCTCAACATACTTATAAAGACTCTCCGTAGGTGATTGCTCAATACTGGACATCTCCTTCTTAAGTTTGTTGAGGCGAGTCGCAGGAAATTACTTTTGCAGGAAAGCTTTCTTCAATTGCACCCAACTAGTAATGCTTTATGGGGGGTTGGTAGTAAAGCCAATCGCTTGCAGCATCTTTCAAAGTAAAGGGGAACACTCTCAGCATCAATTGGTCGTCAGACAAGCCTTGGGGTCTCAGTCTATCACATACGCTTGCAAAAGTAGCAAGGTGCTTGTTTGGCTATTCCCCATGCAATCCATGAAAGTAAGGCAAAATAGATGACCAATTTTTATTGAACTTAAATCTTGAACCCTCGGGGAGATTAGGAAGACTAATTGCAAGTGGTTGAGCACTCAAATCAGGTTCCTTTAAGTTTCTCAGGGTCCTTCTTGGAGGATTGACAACAACGTCTGCCATCTCTTCATTTGTCTCAAACTCGAGCCTCCTTTTTAATCGGAAAGATCCTTCAACCTTGGGATCAAAAGACAAAGACGATGAATTAGAAGATCTAGTTTGAACCATGACAAGACAAAACAGACTCAAAATAAAGAGTAATTGATAGAGTTAAAGAAAAGGAAACTCCTTCCTTTTCCTTGGCAATGACTGCTATGCCTTATTTGAGTCGTAGACTGAAGAAAGTTATGAGGTCAGACTACAATTGATGAAGGCAAAATGGGAGGCACGATGGGGTCTTATGAAGAACCTTGAAGACACCTGACTCACAGAATTTAAGGAGGCGATTGTTCGTGCATGGATTGATAAGTTCCTACATCTCAGGCAAGGCTCTAAATATCGCGTATCGGGGTCGTATCAGTTAAGAGTAAAAATGATATATCAGGGATATATCGGAGATATATCAGGATATATCGGATTTATCAGTTTCGCTAATTTTTAATTATAAATATTATATTTATACTTCAAAATGTAAAAATACACATGAAAATTAATATTTAAATTATAAAATTACCAAATAAACTTCATAAAATAAAAACAACTTCATTCATAAAGGCTAAAGTTATCTTATCAAAGTTGAAAATTCTAAATATCTCCGATATATCGTCGATATTGACCCGATATATCGGGTCATAAAGGCTAAAGTTGCCTTATAAAAGCTGAAAATTCTAAATATCCCCGACATATCACCGATATTGACCCGATATATCGGTGTTGACGCGATATATCCCCAATATTGACCCGATAAATCACGTTGACCGATATTTTCACCCGATATGCCGATATCGTAGCGGATTCTAAATATCCCCGATATATCTGCCGATATATCCGATATTTATAACACTGATCTCGGGATGCGAACTACGAATAAGTAAGTGAAATTGAACTGTCCAATTTCGTAAGTATTATATTTAATTATCCTACATACGTGTTACTCATGGGTTTTTTATCTTATAGTCCCGAGTCAGCACATTTGAAATTAAAGTCCATGCTAGGCACGACTTTTGGTGGGTTTGTTGACATTACAAACGGCATTGACAACATGGTTAATTAACAGGTAGACCAATTCAGAGGGTTTCTTGAGAAGTCACGGTTGACAATCAAACGGTGTGTCATGAGTGAACCAAATTTCGCCCCGCTCTTGATGTTGGTGACTAATGAGTGCTTCGACCTTCTACTGGCCAACTATAACAAGGCTAAGTCTCTTCTGGCAAGCCATGATGGTGTTTGCAGGGATCACTTCTGGAGGGATGTTTACGGTGCTCAATGTGTACATGAATTCTTAGACGCGATATCCAAACAGTCGGCCCTCGCAGATTCATCCATTCAGGCAATCTATTCGGCCCTCGTAGATTCATCCATTCTAGCAACAAGTAATGTGGGATCTAGTTATTCCTCTCGAACGCTCCAGTGGTGGACTCGATGACTCAACTCCAAATAGTCAAGAATACGCCACCCTTCGAAGAGAGATTGATGGAAATAACCTCGCGCCTGATCAGCAGAATTTGATGGGCGATGCATACTTCAGCATGAACAACCATGGATTGTCGACAATGAGAGAGCCAACCGGGATCTATCGAAAGGGTTGTCCGATAGGATGATGGTCATTGCAGCGAGACCTTTCTGGATTTGAGCACGGGAGACGAGATGGTGCCGCAAGGGCGATCAAGAGGGAGAGGTCGGGGGGCGACATGCAATGAGGGTTCAGCGCGACAGGTAGACCCTCTGGTTATGTTGAATGATCACATCCATAAGTTCATGCTTCATTTTGTTTATAGATGTTGTTCGGTTGCTTGTGATGGTCATTGCGGTCATCATGCCCTAGTGTTGGTTCTTGGGTATGGTGAACACCGGTACATGCAACTCCGAAGAGAGGTCGCTGCCGAGCTTCAGACGAATAGGTGGTTGTACCAACCCGCATCACTATTACACTCGATTGACGATCTCATCGAGAATGTTGATGTGCAAGACCCAGCTCCTTGTTTACATCGTCATGAAAGATGGATGGAGGCAACAATGATCCCACTCGCTGTAGCAACCTTCTACCATAAGGTCGTAGTGGTCCTAAGTAACGAAATTTCCACATAAATATGAAATACTTAACCTTTAAATTGAACATAATCTATATTTTTCACAGAAAATAATTAAAATTTTCCTTAAATAATATTACATAACCTTAATTTCATCACATTGTTCTGTACCCCTATATTATCAAAAACCTAGCCGTCAAATGCAACATAATTTAGATTTTTCTCATAGCATAAATTAAGATTTTAACATAAACTAAATCTCAACTAAATCTATGTTTGAACATAAATCTATGTTTTAACATAAACTAATTAACTTTTTCCTTAAAAAATACGACATAAATTAACATTTTATCTAAATTCCATAAACTTTCATACTTCATTTCATCCCAACGAAATCTATGTTTTAACATAAAAAAATTAACTTTTTCCTTAAATAATAGGACATAAATTAACATTTTATCTAAATTCCATAAACTTTCATACTTCATTTTATCCCAACTAAATCTATTTTTTAACATAAAAAAATTAACTTTTTCCTTAAATAATACGAGATAAATTAACATTTTATCTAAATTCCATAAACTTTCATACTTTATTTTATCCCAACAAAATCTATGTTTTAACATAAAATTATTAACTTTTTCCTTAAATAATACGACATAAATTAACATTTTATCTAAATTCCATAAACTTTAAGACTTAATTTTATCTCAACTAAATCTATGTTTGAACATAAACTAATTAACTTTTTCCTTAAAAAATACGACATAAATTAACATTTTATCTAAATTCCATAAACTTTCATACTTCATTTTATCCCAACTAAATCTATGTTTTAACATAAAAAAATTAACTTTTTCCTTAAATAATAGGACATAAATTAAAATTTTATCTAAATTCCATAAACTTTCATACTTCATTTTATCCCAACTAAATCTATGTTTTAACATAAAAAAATTAACTTTTTCCTTAAATAATACGAGATAAATTAACATTTAATCTAAATTCCATAAACTTTCATACTTAATTTTTTACCAACTAAATCTATGTTTTAACATAAAATAATTAACTTTTTCCGTAAATAATACGACATAAATTAACATTTTATCTCAATTCCATAAACTTTCAGACTTCATTTTATCTCAACTAAATCTATGTTTGAACATAAACTAATTAACTTTTTCCTTAAAAAATACGACATAAATTAACATTTTATCTAAATTCCATAAACTTTCATACTTCATTTTATCCCAACTAAATCTATGTTTTAACATAAAAAAATTAACTTTTTTCTTAAATAATAGGACATAAATTAACATTTTATCTAAATTCCATAAACTTTCATACTTCATTTTATCCCAACTAAATCTATGTTTTAACATAAAAAAATTAACTTTTTCCTTAAATAATACTACATAAATTAACATTTTATCTAAATTCCATAAACCATTATACTACATTAACCCAACTAAATCTATGTTTTATCATAAAATAATGGGTTATTTGCAAAACTAACCTAAAAACCCGGTTGGGTTGCACTCCCTATCCCCTATCCATATTATTTGCAAAAAGTTAGTCCAAACCCTTTAAAATTTGCAGCCCATCCGGTTACAATAGGGAGAGAGACCGGTTGCATTGATGGAGGAGAGAGAGGGAGACGTGTGGGGGGAGTTAATTGACAAAAGCATGTCAATTCAACTGTCGATAGTTGCTCCATCTCTCTCTCTCACAGAAAATAAAAAACGGAAGGAAGAAGATGAAGGAGTTCGAAGAAGAACAAGAGCAAGTCTGCAAAGGAGAAGTAGAGGCGGACATCAAACAGGCCACACACCCCGAAAATGGATATATTGGTTGTAGTTAGATGGGGAAATTGGGGGAATGGGGGGATTGACAAAATTGGAGGAATTGGGGATTTTGGGGGAGTTGGGGAAATTTGGGAACGGCTATGTGGAATCCGAAATACCAGGAGTAGGACGACTTGGATATGTTTAATCTTGCGATACCTTTGAACGTTTAATGGATTTGCCGACACTTTGATTTCTGTCATGTTTGTAGTAGTCAGATGTCATGTTTATAACTCAACCTGTCATGTTTGTAGTAGTCAGGCGAGGTATGGTTTAATGTTTTCCTGGTTCTAGTGTATCCCTCCCCCCTAAACCCAGGCGGTAAAAAGAGAGAGGATAGAGGGGATAAGACAGAGACAAAGATAGAAGGGGGGGGGGGGGTGACGGTAAGGGGGAATTAATATAATTTGAATTAAATGTTAAGTTTCAGAGAAAAACCATCGAACCATTAATATAATTTGAATTAAATCTTAAGTTTAAGAGAAAAACCATCGAAGGAGAAGCAAGTGATCGAGCTGGGGTTTATTTGCAGTTTGACGTGTAAGCATTTAGTTTTAACTGGACACCAAAAGCAAAAAGGCATGCCACATATTGGAACCGACTGGACAAGAGTTATCGGATAAACATATTCACCATCGACTTCGGATAAAAAATGGGTAAGTTTGCTTTCGATAAAAAAAAATCAGAGAGAGAGAGAGAGAGAGAGAAAGTATGCAGAGGAGATAGAGGACATGAGAGAGAGAGAGGAGTGAAAAATAAAAGTAAAGTTGCAGATGAGAGAGAGAGAGAGAGAGAGAGAGAGATTAGTGAGGATAAGACAGAGAGAGAAAAGTAAAAGAAGGTCTGCAGTGGAAAGAGAAAGCCTGCAGAGGAGAGAGGGAGAGAGAGAGAGAGTGTGTGTGTGTGTGTATGTGAAAAAAGAAAAGTAAAGTTGCAGAAGAGAGAGAGAGATCAGTGGGGATAGGACAGAGAGAGAGATGGAAGGGTCCTCTCTCCTCTGCAACTTTACTGTTGCTGTTTCACTTCGAAGAAGAAGCAATTGGGTGGGGTTTATTTGCAGGTTGACATGTAAGCAGTTAGTTTTAACTGGACACCCAAAGCAAAACGACATGACACATATTGGAATCGACTGGACATGAGTTATTTGAGAAACAGATTCACCATCGACTTCAGATAGAAAATGGGTAAATTTGCTTGAGATTTGAGGGAGACACCTCTCGCATAACCTTTATCGAAAGCAAACTTGCCCATTTTCTATCCGAAGTCGATGGAGAATCTGTTTCTCCGATAAATCTTGTCCAGTTGATTCCAATATGTGTCAAGTGATTTTGCTTTGGGTGTCCAGTTAAAACTAACTGCTGACACGTCAACATGCAAATAAACCCCCGCCCAAATGCTTCTTTGAAGTGAAAGAGTAACAATATCTATTTATACCCCCTCACTGACACTCTATTGATCTCTCTCTCCTCTCATACTTCACTTTTCTTTTTCACCTCTCTCTCTCTCTCTCTCTCTCCCTCCCTCCTGTCATTTCTCAATTGCTTTTTCTCTCTCTCCGCCTTTCTCCTTTGCAGACGGGACTTGTTCCCTCTCTCTCTCTCTCTCTCTCTCTCTGGCCAGGTGTCACACATTGGAAGGTTGCACCCCCTCTCCCTTACCTGCTACCGGCTCCAAGGGTTTCCCAATTATCCGGTTTCACCCAATTATAAACCGGGTTGGGTTAACCTTGGAACACTTTCGGGTTTTTGGGTTAGTATGTGCAATTCCCTCTAAAATAATAAACTTTTTTCTTAAATAATACTACATAACCTTCATTTCATCACATTGTTATCTGCACCTACATTATCATAAAAGTAGTCTTCAAATGCAACCTAAATTTCATTACAATAATATCCTAAATTCCATAACCACATTCGTCAAATGGAATTCAAAAATCCGTTTCAAAATTTCACATAACTTAACCTAAATTACATCACATTGTTCTCTACACCTATTATCATAAAGTATGAAATTTCTGAACCCATAAAATCATTTTTTTTCAACATAATATCATATAATCTTAATTTCATAACAATAAATTCTAAACCTATAATAACATATAATTAACCATTAAATTCGACATACTGCCGCTCCGGCTTGAGCTCGAGGGTCGTTCGGCGTGGCTTGAGGTTGAGGATCGTTTGGCTCGGCTTGAGCTCGATGGTTGCTTACACTAGACTCGCGTCTCTCTTCATGGTCCCTCGATCCACCAAGCAATTGGAATGCACGAGGAAGACGCCATTTTACCATGTCTACGACGATGCTCTCTTGAGAACAACGAACTCCGGGCTCCCGACGACGCTCTCCTGAGGCGGTAATGAAAGGTAAGGTTTAAAATTCGTGTGTGTAATGCAAGGGTTGGTGTGAGTATTTATAGCCGATCAACACACAACAATGCCGACTTAGGGAACCGACATCGGCTCAGAGATGTGACATACAATGGTCAGGTTCCCTGCCTTATTCCCTACAAGATTCCCCGTCTGAACCGGGATTGGACGTGCCGACTTGGGGAACCGGCATCGCCTCAGAGGATGTGACGTCGTAGACCTGCAGCGCTCAGTAGATGTGACGTCTTAGCCAGGAATCTTTCAGATTTCTGTAGGCCGACTTGGTAACCCGGCAGCGGCTCAGGCGATGCGATGTGGCTCAGAGGATGGGACGTGTGTCAGGTTGACCAACCAATCGGTGTCAATCTAGGTCTGCAGAGCTCAGTTCGGGTTTGCCGGTCTCGAAAGTCGGCATATGTAAAAGTCTTAACGGCTCTGGCAGTCGGCATCAACACCGTGCCGATTGCGATAAAATGACCTTGTGCATAACAAAACCCTTTTTGTTATTCATTATGACTACCCAATTTATTAACTTGAAAAAAAAAATTAAAACACCATCCATATTTATAATTTATTCATTTTTATGGTATTTATTAAACTAACCAAATTATAATATTATGAAAATTTTAAAACCTATCATTCATATATAATTTACTAGACATAGTCAATGTTGATCCTTTCATTACACATTTATATTTTTCAATCAATTGCTTCCTTTGTAAATTTCTACGTACACAACCAAAAGAACGTATATTGTAAAAATATGACAAAACCATGCGCGCACAAGTGCGCATGACAACTTGACCTGTGTGTAGAAAACTAGAAATTTCCATGAGATAGATGATTTTATGAAGAAAAAAGCCAATTTATTATTTTTGTGATTTTTGAAAGAGTCAATGTATGGGTTTGTACGTGTAAGGTGTAAACATAGAGAGAGAGAGAGAGCTTCTTGGTGGCTTCGAAATCTCAATCAGAGTGAATGTGAAATGTACGTGAATGAAATGGACAATTCCGCATATTTAATACAATAGTATATTATAAGTTGACACTTGACATTACGTAATAAGGGGCAATAGTCATATCAAGTTCACTATATTAGTCCATGGTGGTGTAGCTATTAACGTGTTGTTTTATGAATTTCTTACTCATTTTTGTGGCTATTATTTAATTTATCTATACCGGCCTTGCCTCCCTTTGTCTTGATTTGTTGCTAGTTTCTACTCACTTACGGTTACGCCTCCAATAACCACGTTGAATCCAGCCTTCCCAGGCTTTCAGTGTTGAATGCATCGGCTTTCAGACATCCGACACCATATTTTTAATTTTATGGTAATTAGACAGAGAGATATAATTATAATTATAATTATAATTAATCATACATAAACCCTCCTCGTACGGATTCCTCCTTTTGTTCCTCATCCTACGGGGTATTAGCAACCGTTTCCAACTCCCTTAGCTCCCAAGGGCAGGTTCTTACGCGTTACTCACCCATCCACCACTGGAAACAACATTTTCCGTTCGACTTACATGTGTTAAGCATGCCCCCAGCGTTCACCCATCTGCTAGGGCATAGGCGATAGGGCGATCAGGGAAGCGAACGATGAGGGTCGTCTCTCCGGATGATCTCGGAGGCCGGACACTACTAAAAAAACAGCAAATAGCTACGGATTTTTAGACACGGATTATAAGCGACCCTGAATTCGTGGCAGCTAGCGATGACATTGGCCACGACTGATCCTGACCGTGGCTATATTCGTGGTTGGCACTCATCCTGATATTCCAAGTCCGGAAATTAGTGGCTAATAGCAACAAACATTTTGTCTGTAGCTGATTTCGTGGCTCGGTGGGTGGTTGATGTTGGAAAATAGCCACGAAATTAGCTACGATGTGTTTATTTATGGTTGTATTCTATGCTGATATAGCCACAACACAATATCCGTAGCTAACTCCGTGGCTATTCAGTATCGGAAATTCAACAACATGTGGTGAGTGGGCTTGGATCACTAATCTAAATTTATGGGCTTGGATCATTAATGGGCTTGTCATGGTTCAAACATGGAACCCCGTAGTTGAATTCGTGGATTCGTGGCAGAACTTCTCCCAAACTTTATGGGCATGTCATGGGTCAATAGCCCATCAGAATTGAAAAAGCTCAATTAGCTTATTGGCCTAAAGAATGAAATGGTAATTTAGCGACGATTCTATCCGTGGCTAAATCCATTGCTATTACGGATGAGGCCAACATTAAAGCGCTTGTACTTTACCTGCCATATGGTTGGGTGCATTAATTGGGGCCGACCCACTTGGGTTGTCTTCTAGCTTCCACTGTCGACATTGGGCATTTGCATAGTGAGGAAGACCAATTCGAAATCGGGCCTCTATACGTCTTTGAAGAGTTGAAGGTAAGCATTTTTTTTAAAGAGGTCAGGTAATTGGCTAGCTAGTTTTGTTTACTTTACATATGTATTACATTTTATATTATTCCTTATTAATTTAAATATATATAGTTAAGATTATATATATAATGGGTAATAATATAGATTTACTTGGGATTAGAACGAGTTAGAAAATGGTTTGGGTTTTGGAAGAATTTAAAAATGTTTATATGTAAATATGTGATGTAATTTAAAAATTTGTTGTAAGTTTATACTTGTATGCTCAATTAATACAATTTTGTTCAATTTGTTGTAAGTTTACACTTGTAATTATTTGGAAATTTAGTAATGTGTGTGTTTATATAGAAATGTAGGAATGTTCAATTATTATATTATAATTAGTAATGTACGTGCTTTATTATATCTACCGTACAATTTGATCGAATTTGATAAAATGGAGGATCGTACATGGATGTATGATATGTACTTGGAGGATCGTAGAGGATTAAAGCCTGAATACTTCGAAGGGGTGGATAGGTTTATAAATCTTGCTTGTGCTCAAACTTATTATGTCGATGAAGGTAACATAAAATGTCCATGTCGGAGATGTGAGAATTGTTATTTCGAGAAAAATAAATGATGTGAAGGAGCATTTATACCGCCGTGGGTTTATGTTTGGTTATAATAGTTGGACGGCACACGACGAACCTATTGCACATCCAAACCATAAGCAAATGGTTGGGGGAAACCAGTGGGCTATCTATGATCAGTTAACTGTGGAGCAAAGGATGGTGTTTGACATTGTAGGGCCGAACTTTGTTCCTCCTTGATGGTTTAATGTTTGTAATGTCGATGGTAATGATGAATTCCAACCAGCTGAAGTGAATGAGGTCGATGAGATGAGGGAAGACCTAGTAGCGACCGAGGAGGCTAATTTGTTGTCCACGCGGTTAATTTGCAGATTTGCTAAGAGCCGCCGATGAACCTGTGTTTCCCGGGTGTACTACACATTGATAACACTTAGTTTTATATATTATTCATGTGCATTTAGGTTAGTTTCATGCATCATTTTAGAGTATTTTTATTGTCTTTTTGTGTGGTTTCTGTATTATTTATGATTCGGAGATCTACACAAGCTTTGTTTGTGTTTTGTAGGTTTAGGTCGGTGATTTGGGCTAAATTGCATGCATCTAATGGAAAGGGATTGAAAGAAAAGCAAAAGTGACGGGTGATAGAGCAAGTATATCAAGCGAAACACTCATAGGAGCTCAAGGTGGTGTAGCACAACTCGCGGAACAAAGGCGTTTGTGCGATTTTCAGCTTCTGCAAGCTGTCACGACTCGCGGGAGGCCTTCACGAGTCGTGACAGGTGAACTCATATATATTAAGGGCGTCTGCAGCATGTCACGACCCGTGACAGACTCTTCACGAGTCGTGACAGTGCCAGATCAGCCCAACCTTTCACATTTCCCTTGTTAAAACAAATGAAATTGTACATTGTAAAGAGGGGAGTTACGTTCTTGTTTTTGGGGAAGAAAAGCTCAGGCCAAAATTGGACATTGTAGTTGAGCTTTTGGTGAACTTTGGAGACTAGGATTTTTGGAGAAGACAACTTGTTCGATCTATCAGATTTCGGTAAATTTTATTTTCATCTCTATTGTTCTATGTTTGTCTTGCCGAATTTGATTGAATCAAGCATGTACTTTTCCATGAGTGGCTAGACTTCTTGTTCTAGGGTTGGGATTATCTCGACAATGCGGAAATAGGCTTGCTCTTAGTATCTCTCGAATGATTCCTGAATTATGTTGTGGTTTAATCATGTTGTGCTTGTTCTAATTGATGTGAGTCGATTAGATCCGATTTAGGGTTTGAAATTGAAAGACTAAAACACCTAAATTGGAATTTAGATGGAGAATTGAGACCGAAAGGCAATTAGGATCCATCAGAACTACATGATTAAACCCGAAGTTTATTGATCGAAAGTGAAACCAAACTCCTTAAGGATTCCTAGGTTATCATGGATGTTTTGGGCAATTTTGATATTATTCGGAGCCGAAAGGCGAAGTTAGTATGATTATTGCCTAAAACTCTACGAATTTAAAGGGCCTAAATCGGTTGCTTGAGCCCGAAAGGAGAATTGCTAACCGATTTAGACACATTTGCGCTAAACCCGAAAGGTGATGTGCGATTACCTTAGATAACCTACCTCCACAATTTGATTTTGAAATCACTCGAGCAAGAAAATATTTTATGCCTATTGACGATGCATTGTTGGTATATCCTTAATCCTAGACGTTTTCCCCATATATATTTCATAATACTTAATTGCTTTTCTTGGCTACTTTACACACAAACACTCTCAAATCTGCTTGTTTATTCCGAACTTGGTCGAACTAGCTCGAAATTACAATTGATACTCCATTGGTCCTTGTGATACGACACTCGATATACTACAACTGAACCCCATACACTTGTGGGTGTAGGTTTTAGCCTATCAAGTTTTTGGCGCCGTTGCCGGGGACCGGTGCTAGTATCGATCGTCTTTTTGACAACTAGTTCACTAAGTTCTTTTTGTTGCTTTGATTTTCTTTCTTTTTGTTTTTGGTTTCAGATATGCTCTTTTGAAGATGAGTCATGTTCCCTTCTGTGATGTTTGTGCATCTTTTGGTCATGCCACTCGTGATCATCAGTTCTCCGTTTATGGGACATATGCCTATTGCGAGTTTTGTGGTGGTTTTGGACACACGACTACTGAATGCCCGGTTTTGCTAGCTCCCACCTCTCATGATGCAGATTTCATGTACCGCATTTGCAATCCTGATGGACATTATGGGTGGGAGCACACTTATGAAAGAGATTAAGTCGAGCTTGAGTGCCAAACTTCGCAACCTTCTTCTGATCCAGAGCCTTATTCACATTCATCCATTGATGAGCTAGTCGCTAGGATAGCAGAGCTGAAAGCTGAATTAGCGCAACACACATTGAATGCTCTAGCTATTCCGGAGAATCTCCCAATCCAAATAGATGTCAGTGACAATGAAAATTGCACTGGTGTTTCTTTTGAGATTGAGGAAATTTTGGAAGAGCATGTGCAGTTGATGGAGCCAGAGATTGATTTTGAGGAGGATGAACCCAAAGAAGAGCCCCAATTTGTTGTTCACCAAGCATACATGATGCCATCACTGTTTTATGAAGGGATGGTTCAAGAAAATGTTGATCAACAATTTGGGGCATTTGCTGGAATGCTTGCAAAATGGCACAAGGAGGAGATATCAAATAAAGTTCCTGTCGACATACCGCCTCCCATCAAGTCCCAAGAGGTGATCTTATTATTTGAAGACGGTGGTGAAAATGAAGGCACAAAGGGCCAATGGGATGATAAGAGGAGGAGCACACGCCTATGGAGCTTGAGCAAAAAGCGATCTAAATCATGTCGCTCCAAGAAGACTCTGCTGGAAGGATGGAACGAGCGATGGACCGTTCATTCGGGTCGATTTAAGGTTCTCGAAGGTAATAAGGGTCGGCTTCAGACCTTAAACTAGCGCTTCTCGGGAGGCAACCCGAGGTATGTTTTCTTTATTTTTAGTTTTCAGTTTTTTTCTCTTTTTTGTTTTTTTTAGGTTGATTTGCAAAAGTGCAAGGATGGGGTGGAGAGTGCGCTATATTGAGAATATTTTTTGTGTTTTGAACTGAATTGAAGGTGTTAGACACCTATCTACTAACCCCTATCTTGCCGAATTTTGTTGTTTTGTTGGTGTTGTTTGCCTTGGTTCAGTTTTCGACACATATGGCTTTGGCTTGGCCACCTTCAAGACACCCGTTCTACACGTTGAAATTGTGAGTATTCACATCTCTTCCTTGATTGATTTACACATTGAGGACAATGTAGGAGTTAAGTATGGGGTGGGGTTCATTTGCATTTGCATTGTATATATAGTCTTCACTGCATTGCATTTCCACTTGCATTCTGCACTTTTATTTTTATATTCTCAGTTTTTTCTTTTTTTTTTTCTTTTCCATCTATGTTTGGCTAGTGTGTGATAAATCCCCATGTTTTTAAAGAATTCACAATGATATGTTGATGATCTAGGAAGCTCAAAGTTGCTCTTGATTTATGTGTTAAGCTCAGTTTAGATGAATGAATTGCCTAGCTTAGGAGTCATTGATGAGAATCATGCATAATTCAGCTGCCTAAGCAGCCACCCTGATGGAAGGAGCCTAAAAGGACATAACTTGAGTCCTCTTATACCATATTGAGAGTCACTCACATGATTGCTTAATATCTTGAACTTGCATTAGAATCTGGGTTGAAGCTATTCCGTGCATATGCATGACTTTGATGTGATAGAGGCATGATGTTTGTTTTTGAGCCTATTTTGCCTTCTTTTTCCTTGTCCTATACTAATCCTCTGCTTGACAGCCCATTGAGCCTTTAATTGCCTATTTTTGTAGCTCTTCAAAACATCTCGAGCCTTATTATTAAGCCTATTACCCATCCGGGAGTTAGGACCATGAGTAGTGATGGTTTGTGGAGTGTGATGGTTGTTGAAAGAAATGAATGTTGAGTATGGATAAGAAATGGAAGAGTTGTCTTGATATTTATGTGTACTAGCCAAAGTGAAAGAAAGAAAAAAAAGGAGAGAAGAAAAAAAAAAAAGAAAAGAAAATGGTTCTAAAGAAAAATGAAAGAAGAAGTTTGAAATGAAAAGGCTATTTCATCATTAATGTGCAACAAAAGAATGCAAGTGTAGCACAATAAAGAGAGAAGAGACAAGAGTGAGCTTCATTGTCTAAGTTTTGGTGTGTCAATGTAAGATAAGAGGTGGAGTAATTTCATATGAAAATGGTGCATGAGTTTAGATGGTCTAAGTCCCGGATTTTAGCACCACAATTCCAAAAATACCGTCTTTCCCTCTATGTCTTACCATGGCCCCATTACAACCTTCGAAAGACCTCTTGATTTTAGTCATATACATGTGTGGGTGGTGGATATCTAGAACTTTGTTCCTCCTTGATGGTTTAATGTTTGTAATGTCGATGGTAATGATGAATTCCAACCAGCTGAAGTGAATGAGGTCGATGAGATGAGGGAAGACCTAGTAGTGACCAAGGAGGCTAATTTGTTGTCCACGCGGTTAATTTGCAGATTTGCTAAGAGCCGCCGATGAACCTGTGTTTCCCGGGTGTACTACACATACACAGGTGTCCTTTGTGAGTCGACTTATGAGCGTGAAGTACGATTATAATATTTCCCAAAGCCTATTGAATGGTTTCGTGCAATTGCATGATGAAGTGTTACCTTCTGACCACAAGATTCCCACCAGCTTCTATGAAACTGAGAAGATAGTTCAAAATTTGGGGTTACCAGTGGAAAGAATAGCCATGTGTCCCAACAGTTGTATGTTGTATTGGAAGAATGATGCCAATGAAGAATCATGTAAGTTCTGTGGTGAAGTAAGATATGCTGTGGGTGCAAGCAGGCATCGTGAACAGAAGGTTTTATTCTACTCGCCTCTTATTCCGAGGCTACAGAGACTATATGCTTTGGAGGTGACAGCCAACCATATGACTTGGCATGCAGAACACGTAATAGAGGAGGGGATGATGTGTCATTGTTGTGAGCCTAATTTGCCATGTTTTATACTTATCTTTATATCAATTTTTGCATGCATTTCATACATTTGGGCTAGAGTAATACAGATTCTATGTAGTTTACGCTTATTTGCCAAATTATGGAATCTACACTAGTTTCTGTGTAATTGCGCAGAAATCGAGGCATTTTACAACAATTTGAAGGAAGTAAGAAAAGTCATAGAGAGGTCGATATCGACTGAACTAGGTCTATATTGAGTGTATCACATCGAGTCGGGATGCTAGAAATCGACCAGAAAAGGAAAGGTCGATATCGACCTATACTAGTCGATATCGAGTCAACTTGTGGCGAGGAGGAGCAAAAGAGTTGAGAGACGATTTGGCTTCGATTGATTGTAAGCTTTATTTAGTTTTATTTAATGCAATTTAGTTCCCTTTTATTATTAATGTCTTTCTTGATGATGAAGAGTGAGTTTTCACCCAACTTCTAGGGTCGGGGTGAGCCCGATGGTAGCCATGTGAGGTGATGCGGTAAAGGTGAAATCTTTGGATGCAATTCGTCTTCTATCCCCATGAGCATGATTCTTTTGGAAAAGTTGAAGGTGATCCTTGTTTGTATTATTGAAGCGAAAGTGATCTTAATGCAACTTGGGTTAATTATGTGAAAAAGGTTTAGTAACAACTATGGCTTATGCGAAAGCCTCTATCTTCCTATTTGTTAATAACGAAAGTTATTTGATGAAAAGCATGATCTTTTATGCCGTCATTTGTTATTTTACATGGTTATCGTTGTGGTGTTGATGCCCTGATCTTGGAAGTATTTTAGTTTATTTGATTTATTTCTTAAATTTCGACTTCTGTTTGTGAAAAGTTGCGAGTTTTAAGTTTCTATTTCAAGTCAAAATCGGCCACTATATGTCGATATTTTTGGTCGATATCGAGTAGGTAGGTCGATATCGACCGGTTTTCGTCTTCTGTTCCGTTTCTGCTTGTTTCTGTGTTTTTACAGTTTCTGTCAACAGTTTGGTTGATATCGAGTGGTAAGGTCGATATCGAGCGCTCTTCTGGTCGATGATCTGCCGAGATCTGGATCTGAAAAGGCGGGCGCTGACACGCTTCCTCGTGGATCGATCCTGACTGCCTTCTACTACAACGAGAGGAAGTCTTGTATTTATTTGTTGAGATAGGGAGTCAGTTTGCTTTATATTTTATTTATATTTCATACTTGACCATCCTCATGCAACAACAAATTTGGCGCCGTTGTTGGGGAAGCAATCAATCGCGCCCTTTTTAGTTCATTTTTCTCTTCTTTATTTTTTTTTTCTTTTTAGTTCCTTTTTACTTGTTTCTATTTGTTATTGCTTTTCAGGTGCATACGAAGAACTGATCGCACACCCATAGATCCTATCCTCGTGCCAGAACGCTTTTTCCATCTTCAGCAAATGCTTAGGAAGAGACTTATGGCGACTCATCCCAACGACGATAATTTGGGCCAGCTCTCGCCAGCACAAGAACTTGAGTAACTCCACCTGTGGATAGAGGAGTTCACCACCAGAGAAGCAGAACACGCCCGACGAGAGGCGGAATATGCTCAGAATCAGCAACAATGGGAGACAAGGGTAGATCGCGAGATCAACGCAAGAAGGGAACTTGAGGAACGGATTGGGCATGTCCTAGCCAACACAAAGGAGTATCTGCATCCTGCTCTGGAAGTTCCAGAATCGCCGATCGTTCTTCCCGCTATTAATTTTGAAATTCGTCCTTCTTTTATTACTGAAATTAGGAGGAGTCAATTTAGGGGAAGAATCAATGAATGTCCTTTGCAGCATGTTACTACTTATCTAGATTTATGTGAAGCAATTGCTGATGGTGCTAATCTAGAATATTTAAAACTAAAGGCTTTTCATTGGTCCCTTGCAGAAATAGCACAACAGTGGCTGGAAGGATTGCCTGCATAATCAATTCGCACTTGGAACGAACTACAGGACCTATTCTTCAATAAGTTCTTTCCTCCTGCAAAGACAGCTGCTCTCAGACAACAAATCACGACTTTCAAACAGAATCCAGGGGAAACACTAGCACAAGTCTGACAGCGCTACAAGAGGCTTATGAAATCCTGTCCCACGCATGGACAACCGTCCTACGTCATCCAGGAGATCATCTTCAATTGCTTGGATGCGCCTACTAAGGATATGATCAACAACTACACCGCCTAGGGATATCTCGAATACACTGTACGCCGTGCTTGGGAGGTATTTGAGACACTGGCTAAGTACGACAACACATATGAGACTTTTGCAGCCTCTTCTAATGAAAGGTATGAAAGGCCTGCCCCATCTATGCCATTGTATGTGCCACCAAATTAAGGAAGTTGATCCAGACGTCAGGGAGCAATTCCAGAACGACCAGGCACGCCGTCTTACCAAAGAAGTTAAATTCTTGTCTAAAAAGCAGCCTTGTTTGGAATGTGGATCTATGAGGCACAACACCACTGCATGCCCACACGTCGATCAAGTACAAGTGGCAGAAACCCACGAAGAGGTAAGGCATGCCGGAGGACACTACTCAGGACAACACCAGAACCAGAACTGGAACTATTATCGCCAGCCCCAGTATCAGAACCCCCCGCCCCACAGAGCCCCTGGTCACCCTGACAGAGAAGGTAAGAAGGATGACATGCAGACCATTCTTGAGGAGAGGCGGAGGAATCATTCAGACACCAAGAAATCTATAAATTCTATCTACACTCACCTGCATGGTGTCAACTCTAGGCTTGGGAAAATCGATATCTGGAGGAAATCGATTGACACACAGATTGGCCAGCTGGCAACATCCGTCCCCAAATAATTAGGTATGCTCCCTGGATCCTCAGAACCTAAGCCTAAGACTAAATCTACATGACAGGTAGCGGCCATCAACCTAAGGAGTGGGTGACGGAGGAGAAGGGAACCGGAGACCAGTCGATATTGACCAACCCAGTCGAAATCGACTAGTCCCCGGTCGATATCGCCCCCCCCCCCCCCACTGGTCGAAATCGACCCAACTCCTCCACAGAGCCCGAGGCCAGCCGATCCAGTTGATATCGACCAGACACAGATCGATATCGACCAAATACCAATCGATTTTGACCCTCTCTACTCGACATTAGCACCTCCGCCGAAGCAAAAGATGCCTTTCCCTATGGAATCTCCAAAGGACCCGACAGAGAAGAAGTTCCAGCGTTTCATCAAGATGCTTTAAAGGCTCAACGTCACAATACCCTTCACAAAAGCTCTTAATGACATGCCATCCTACGTCAAATTCCTCAAGGAAATTCTGAGCAAAAAGCGGTCAATGGATGAGATCATAGAGGAGTGCAGCCAAATGGACGTTCTTGAGAAAAGGCCAGATCCAGGTAAGTTTGCTATAACCATTGGATTTGGCCAATACAAATTTAATGCTTTGTGTGACTTGGGACCCAGTGTGAGTATAATGCCTTTATCAATATGGTCCAAGATTAAGATAGGTGCTGTAGAGCCTGTGGATGCAAAACTTTACATGGAAAACAACACGGTAGTCATCCCAACATGCATGGTGGACAATGTACCAGTACAAGTAGGTAAGTTCTTCGTCAATGTTGACTTCTTAGTTAGTGATATGGCGGAGGACCCTTCTTGTCCAATTATTCTAGGAAGGCCCTTCTTGGCGACGGTGCATGCCAACATAAGCGTTAGGAAGGGAGTGCTCACTTTCAACATCAGCGATGAGGTAATTGAGTATTCCTTTAATAAAACTGAAAGGCATACAAGTCCCATGGAAGAGGTAAAGTCCATATCAGCCAGGTACATCACTTGCGAAGAACCAAAGGTAAGAAATATGACCCCCGAGGAGCTGGAAAAGAGGGATATGGAGGCCCAGGTGGAGGAGATCATGGCCATCCTGAACGAAGAAGCAGAGAATCCACTCGACATAGACCAAGGTAAGTCGATATGGAACTATGTTTTGGATGCTTTGCAAGGTCTTAAGTATGGGGTCGAAATCGACCAGGAAAAATCGACTAAGTCATAGAACCGGTCGATATCGACCACCTTAGCTTGAAATCGACCCCCCCATATCGAGTCAACTCCACCAGAATTCGAGCCACCTAGTATCGAGCAGCAGAGCTCGATATCGACCACTACCAGTCGATATCGACCAGATCCTCAGGAGGTCCCAATATCCGAATCTGCAAAGGTAAGCCAAGGTATTGATCGTTCTTCTCCAATTTCAATTAATGATTTATCTATACATGGGAGGGGTTTGCCTTGGTATGTGCGATTATGCAGAGTTTCAAATGATGAGCCCAAGGAATACGAGGTAGGAGTCAAGGTCTATGTCTCCAAATCAAATGATCATTGGTTCCCTAACAAATTCAAGAAGAAGAAGATGGACCCTTTCACGGTGAACAAGATCCATTCTGGAGGACTACAACTAATGGTTAAGAATGGAGTCTTGTTTGAAGCCCAAGCTACATGGGCCCTGTAGATGCCACCTTGAGTCCAATAGAAAAGCCGACCTAGCGACTATAAAGTCTAGAGCTTGTAAATAGACATTTAGTTTTTGGGATGTTTGGACATTGCTTGTTTTTTTTTGGTTTTGGACATTATTTTTTAGTTTTTCAATTATGGGTATTTCACTTCTAACAATTTTTGTAGGTACAAAGAAGGAAGCAACAATTCGAAATCGAGTCATCAAGGTCGATATCGACCAAGGCCCTCTAAATGGACCAGTCCTACAGAAGCACTACCACTCGATTCTGACATGTAGCACGCCTGTCTGGTGAGTTTATTTCTTTACCCTTATTTTTTATATAGTGAGGACACTGTAATGTTTAAGTATTGGGTCGGGGAAGGGCTTACTTTGTGCATATTTGACCATATGTGTGCATATTTTAAGTTTATTTCTTGAATTGCTTATACATGGCTATTTTGGAATTCATTATCAATCTATGTGCTTATATGTTTGATTTCCAAAGTCTTTAAAAATTACTCCCATTGAAATTTTTTGATTAGTGTCATGGAAGTTTAATATTGAACTTGACGAAGCAAAATTGGATTCATTAGAGATATAGCATGAAATTGCCTAGTAAAGGGAAGTCACAATGAAGTGCACAGTATTATTGAAAACCATGAAAGGAGGTAAAATTTGTAATTGCTTTTGACATATTGCATAATAAGAAGATTGAGGACTTTATATTTCCATATATGCTCATATGTTGATATCCTAGCATTTACCTATGCTTATGCATCACAAAAGCCATATTTTGCCTTATTTTATATATGCTCCACATGATCTAAATATTGGCCATTCTTTACCTTATTTCCATCCGGGGATTATGTTGAGAATTATATCACATTATGGAGATGTTATATGGTTGTTGTGTTATTATTATTATTATTGGAGTTTGACAGGAAATTGAAAAAAATATGGAAAATTTAATGAGCGAAACAAAATCCGATCACCTCAGGAGATAAAGGTAGATCGACCCTGTTTGTTGAGATAATAGTTTGGCGAGATGGGACACACAAGTGAGGAGTCTGAAGCACTAAGTATCCGAGGCCACTCATGACACCCATGTTTGCGACTCGCGAGAAGGCAATGCTGAGGTTAGAGAGGTAAAAGCATTATATTGAAAAAAAGCATTGAGCGATGAGAGAAAGGTGAGAAATCAAAGAAAGAAGGAATGTGGTATGAAAGTTTGGAAAATACTCCATTTCCCCCGATCATTAGCACCACATGGCCAAAAATTGCCCACCTTTAGCCTTTTACCAATCTACTCCTTATTGAGCTTATATTGAAGTCCTCTTGATTATTAATGTTTTGTCACTTAGGATTTGTTTTTGCATAGCCCTCCTTTTGTGAGTAGATGTTGCTTTTTAAATTTTCACATGCACGGATTTGTGACATTAGTACCTTTTCGAGAATGGTAATTGATTGCTGGGACATATGAGAATGGATCTAAGATGTTGAGAGTTTGAATTCTTCCCCTGAATGACAATTAAAAGTATTGCTTGAGGACAAGCAAGCTTAA
This sequence comes from Persicaria tinctoria, assembly GCA_037127255.1. Lineage (NCBI taxonomy): Eukaryota > Viridiplantae > Streptophyta > Magnoliopsida > Caryophyllales > Polygonaceae > Persicaria > Persicaria tinctoria. The sequence continues at coordinate 57,712,150 of JBANSL010000007.1, read as the reverse complement.
ATATAGGGTGTTTGTTGTGAGCCTAATTTTCCATGTTTTATACTTACTTTTATATCAATTTCTGGATGCATTTCATACATTTGGGCTACAATAATACAGATTCTATGTAGTTTACGCTTATTTGCCAAATTATGGAATCTACACTAGTTTCTGTTTAATTGCGCAGAAATGGAGGCATTTTATAGTAATTCGAAGGATGTAAGGAAAGTCACAGAGAGGTCGATATCGACTGAACTTGGTCAATATCAAGTGGATCACATTGAGTTGGGATGCCAAAAATCGACTAGAAAAATGGAACAGAAAAGGATAGGTCGATATCAACCTATACTGGTCGATATCGAGTCAACTTTGGTTGATTTTCACCCCAGAGGCCAATATCGAGTGTTTGAAGACGGAGCCGAGAAGACAGTCAATATCGACCATATTGGGTCGATATCGACCAGTATCTAGGAGCCGATTTCGAGCAAATCCGAGTCCGAGTGCTGAGCTGGCTTTCGTCCACATGAAGCAAGAGATATTCTGTCAACTCAAGAGGAGATTTATCAAGTTCTATCAAGAGAAGAGGGATCTATCCACATTAGATATAGTTTCCTTTATGGATTTATTTCTTTCCAAATTTTATCTTTATATTATAGATAGATAGTTTTAGGTAGAGATATAGTTGTTCTTTCCCAATTAGCTAGGAAATGAGCACTATAAATAAAGCCTTAGGGGTTGAGCTTTAGGACATCTTACAACACATTCATATCGAGTAGTAGGAGAGAGAGAGCTTGTGGCGAGGAGGAGCAAGAGAGTTGAGAGACGATTTGGCTTCGATTGGTTGTAAGCTTTCTTTAGTTTTATTTAATGCAATTTAGTTCCCTTTTATTATTAATGTCTTTCTTGATGATGAAGAGCGAGTAGTCACCCAACTTCTAGGGTCGAGGTGAGCCTGACGGTAGCCATGTGAGGTGATGTGGTAAAGGTGAAATCTTTGGATGCAATTCGTCTTCTATCCCCATGAGCATGATTCTTTTGCGAAAGTTGAAGGTGATCCTTGTTTGTATTATTGAAGCGAAAGTGATCTTAATGCAACTTGGATTAATTATGTGAAAAAGGGTTAGTCACAATTAGGGTTTATGCGAAAGCCTCTATCTTCCTATTTGTTAATAACGAAAGTTATTTGATGAAAAGCATGATCTTTTATGTCGTTATGTGTTATTTTACATGATTATCGTTGTGGTGTTGATGCCCTGATCTTGGAAGTATTTTAGTTTATTGGAAGCATGATCTGTTTGCGAAAAGTTGCGAGTTTTAAGTTTCTGTTTCAAGTCGAAATCGGCCACTGTTGGTCGATATTTTTGGTCGATATCGAGTAGGTAGGTCGATATCGACCGGTTTTCGTCTTCTATTATGTTTCTCCTTGTTTCTGTATTTTTACAGTTTATGTCGACAGTGTGGTCGATATCGAGTGGTAAGGTTGATATCGAGCGCTCTTGTGGTCGAAATTCCACTGAGATCTGGAACTGAAAAGGCGGGCGCTGACACGCTTCCTCTTGGATCGATCCTGACTGCCTTCTACTACAACGGGAGGAAGTCTTGTATTTATTTGCTGAGACAGGGAGTCAGTTTGCTTTATATTTTATTTATATTTCATATTTGACCATCCTCTTGCAACAACAGTCATTCTTCGGATGGATATGCATGGAGGAGGTTAGATATGAAGCATCCTGATTTTGCATCTGAGCCTCATAATATTCATTTGGGGTTATGCACAGATATTTTTGCTACATTTAACAAATCTGGTCAGAATTATTCATGTTGGCCGGTGATTGTCACTCTTTACAATCTTCCACCTCATTTGTGCATGAGGGCCGAGCATATGTGTATATCGTTGATAGTGTCATGTCCTCGAAACCCAAAGAAGTTAATAGATATTTGCCTCCAACATCTTGTTGATGAGTTGATGCAGTTGTGGGAAGTTGAAGTTGCTAGATATGATGCCTCAAGGAGAGAAAACTTTATTATGCGTGCGGCTCTACTCTTGAGTGTCAGTGATTTCCCTGCATATGCTATGTTGTCCGGATGGAGCACTACAGGTCAGTTGGCTTATCCGGTTTGCATGGAATCGGGATCTGATGCATTTGGCCTCGAAAACGGTGGGAAGGCTTATTGGTTCGATTGCCATCGAAATTTTTTAGAGAGTGATCATTCCTTCCGTAGAAACAAGAAGGACTTCTACAAAGGGCATGTGGAAACAGGATCGCCACCTCCATTTCTATCGGGGGAGCAGATATGGGAGCGGGTTTGTGATTTGCCAACGGTCATGGAGGATCCTTCCTACAAGTCCAATGAGTATGGTATTTCAAATAAGTGGACAAAACAAATCATTTTCTGGAGTCTTCCATATTGGAAGGACCTTCTAATCCGACACAATCTCGATGTTATGCACATTGAGAAAAATGTCTTTGACAATGTGTTCAACACTATAATGGATGTCCCTGGGAAGAGGAAGGATAACTTGAATGCCCGGAAGGACATTCGCTTATATTGCCATCGAAACCTAAAGCAATATATACCTTGACAAGAGAGGCGAAGAAAACGGTGGGTCAATGTTAAGGACTGACAAATTTCCCGATGGCTATGCTTCCAACATAGGAAGATGTGTACAGAGTGACGATTGCAGTCTTAGTGGGATGAAGAGCCATGATTGTCACGTGTTTATGGAGTGACTATTGCCGATTGCTTTCAGAAAACGGTGGGTCAATGTTATGGAGCCTATGTCAAGAAGCTGAAGACGAAGAACCCGGCTCCACACCCTCCTCGAGATCGAGTTCCACAACTCGAGATCGACAAGACTTCGGAGAACAACCCGTAGTCGAGGAAAACCTGCCCGAGGAGACTGAGGAAGAGAGTACCCGACCTGACGCCCAGACACATTACTCGATGTCGAGGACCATACTCGATGTCGATGAAGCACCTGAAGACCATGTCCGAGCATGTCGAGAAGGGTTCCTCGACAACACCAGAAGGCCGAAGTCGATCATCCACCTCTACTCGATGTCGACAAGGGGTCCTCGAGATCGACGAATGCCAGGAGCCATGACCGAGCCCCACCGAGGACCTGCTAGCCGAGACATCGAGCCAAGCCCAGTCGACAACACTCCTAGTCGAGATCGAATAGGCTCTACTCGAGATCGACGACGGTTCCAGAAGCCGCGTGACGCGTCGACGCAATTCTACTCGGATTGGGATTTTTTGGGGCCGAAGATTGCCGAACTCTATCCGATCTATCAAGATACATCATGGAAGGAGAAGATCTATCCATTGAAGACTTTTAGATATATTTCCCTATTTTAGATTTAATTCCTTTATTTCCATTTATTTATCATTAAGCTTTTTAGATATAGTTTTAGATATAGATAAAGATTTCTATCCTTGAGTAGCAAGGTTTAGAAGCCTATAAATAAAGCCCATGGGGCTGATTTTTAGTCAATTCAATTTCAGAGAGAGAAGTAAGTAGGAGAAGTAGAGAGAGAGAGAGTGAGCGGCCGATTGGAGTTGTGAAGCAAGAGCGGAATTGGCTTCAAGCGGCTGTAAACTTTGGTTTATTTTAATGCAATTAGTTTTCTTTCAATCAATGATGTCTGAGGTTGCGATGAAGCGCGAGTAGTCCACCCACTTCTAGGGTTGGGGTGAGCCCGACGATAGCCATGCGTGTTTGAGCATCTGCTACTTGTTTATGTGTTTATTACCCATCTAATGGAGATCCATGCTAACAACTTGGATTGTAAACATAAAATCGGTAGAGACAATTAGGGTTTCTTGAAAGAGTTGTCTAATTGTTGGAAAAGGCGAAACCTTGTCCTTTGATGCGATTCACATGATTATTTGTTTATCTCTGCCTTATGCATGCTTGGTTATCGTTGTCGCAAACCCCAATCTTGGAAGTCCTTTTTTATACAGTTTATTTCGAAATCCCCAAAGCCATTGCCTTTACTTTATTTCTTTTATTTTGTTTTTCTACCCTTACTCGATCTCGACCAAGTCTGGTCGACCTCGAGTTACTGATATTCGATCTAGCATCGCTGTAGCTTTTGTGTGCAGGTGCTCGACAAAGCTCAACTCGACGTCGACGAAGCCTACTCGATCTCGAGTAAGCCCTAGTCGAGATCGACGAGAACATGTGATTGCCGCTGCGCTCTGCTCGACTGGTCCGATCTTCTATCGACTAACTCTAGTCTAGATCGAGGACATCTGTGGTCGACTTCCGTGAGATTTCTCTGCTGCCTAGGATCTGCTGACACGCTTCCTCGTGGATCGATCCTGACTTCCCGCTGCTGCATCCGGAGTGTTGTGAGCCTAATCTGCCATGTTTTACAGTAACTTTTATATCAATTTCTGCATACATTTTATGCATTTGGGCTAAGATAAAATAGAATCTATGTGGTTTAGGGTTATTTGCCAAATTATGGGATCCACACCAGTTTCTGTTTAATTCGCAGAATTCGAGGCATTTTACAGCAATTCTAAGGAAGGTCGGAAAAGCTCGGAAATCCACTACAGAAGTCCAAGGTCAAAGCAGCAATGGAACCAGTCGAATCGAGCCGAGAACCCAGGCTACTCGATCTCGAGTAGACCTTACTCGATCTCGACGAGCATGTCCGAGCACTGCCTTGTCGACCAAGAGCAGTGTCGAGAGCCAGACCAACCCAACTCCGGAAGTCTACTTGATCTCGAAAAAACCCTAGTCGAGATCGACGAAGCCCAGTGCCACACCCGGAGTCGACGAGGAGAAGAGCTAATCGAGAAGTCGAGGACAAGAAGCCGAGCACAACCCTTGTCGAGATCGACGACGCTTTGTCGAGATCGACGAAGGCCAGAGCCCAGATCCGAGCTTGTGGAGCACACCTACCCGAGAAGACCTAGTCGATGGATCAATTCTTGTCGAGATCGAATAGGGCTACTCGAGGTCGACGAAGCGCCAGGAGCCAAGTCCGAGCCACATCGAGCACCAATTAGCCGAGACGACGAATCCTTGTCGAGGTCGACCAGACCCTTGTCGATGTCGAGTAGCCCAGTTTCCAGAAACACGTCAACGTGACGAGTCCTACTCGACTTGAGAATCCTTGGGCACAAAGAAATCCGAGAATTGCCGAATTCTATCCAAAGTTGATCAATTCTATCCATGGAGGACAAGATCTATCAACACATGAAGACTTATCTAGTTTAGATTTATCTTTTCCTTATTGATTTATTTTCATTAAGCATTTTATTTATCTTTTAGCAAAGTAGATATAGATTTAGATAGAGATAGATGATTATTTCCTTGATTGGCGGGGTTTGATCACTATAAATAAAGCCCTAGGGGCTCAGTTTTCATAATTCAATTTCAGAGAAAAACAAGTAGTTCCATAGAGAAGTTTAGGAGTTCTAAGGTTTTTAGGGTTTTGGCTTTCTGCGAAAGTTGATTGCCGGGATTGTAAAGGATTTTGAATATAGTTTTATGCAAGTTATTTCTTTTCATTCAATGTCTGCAATTGCAATGAGGCGTGAGTAGTCTACCCACTTCTGGGGCTGGGGTGAGCCCGACGGTGGCTATGTGAGGCGATGCGATAAAGGTCAGATCTTTTTGTGCAATTCATCTTCTATCCCTATGAGGATGATTCTTTTGCGAGAGTTGAAGGTGATCCTTGTTTGTATTATTGAAGCGAAAGTGATCTTAATGCAACTTGGGTTAATTATGTGAAAAAGGGTTAGTAACAATTAGGGTTTATGCGAAAGCCTCTATATGCCTATTTGTTAATAACGAAAGTTATTTGATGGAAAGCATGATCTTTTGTGCCTTTGTGTGTTACTTTGCATGGTTATCGTTATGGTGTTGATACCCTGGTCTTGGGAGTGTTTTATTATATTGATTTATTTCGTCGGAAATCTGAGTTTGGGTTCGAGAATTCGAAATTTAAAGTTTATGTCTTTCTTGTCGATACAGAGGAGAGTCTCCTCGATATCGAGTAGGGCCTTAGTCGATATCGAGTACGGTTTTCGTCTAGGTCGAGTTGAGTTTTCTTCGGTTGTCGTCGATTTTCAATTTCTGCCTTTGCTGTTCCTTGTCGATCTCGAGTAGGTGTGGTCGAGATCGAGTTGATTTGTCTGCTTCGAGTTGATTGCTTTCGTTTCTGTTTTCTGTTGTCGACTAACTGTTGTCGACCTGCCTTTGTCGATCTCGAGTACTACTGGTCGAGATCGAGTAGCTTGCTGATTTGCTTTGTTCTTTCTTTTCGTTTGCTGTCTTTGCTTCTTTTTCTGTTTTTCTTTTGTTTGTTATTTTCTGCTTTTATTTCTGTTTCTTTCCTTGTTTCTGTGTTTCTGTGTGTCTGCTGCTTGTCTGTGAGAATTTAAAGCTACCTGAGAACTGCTGACGTGCTTCCTCATGGATTCGATCCTGATTTTCTCTTACTACAACGGGAGGAAGTCTTGTATTTATTTGCTGAGACAGGGAAGTCAGTCTGAACTTTATTTTATATTTATTTCATACTTGACCATCCTCCTGCTTACAACAAATTGGCGCCGTTGCCGGGGAAGCAATCATTCGCGCCTTAGGTAGTCAGTTCTCACTTTTCTCTTGATTGAATTCGCAGGTGTATGCGCCGTTCTGGTATCCCACCTGAGTTTGACACCTTAGACGAACCGGAACGCCTCCTACACATCAGAGCTAGACTGCAAAGAGCCATGCCAGCCGCTGAAACACAGAAGCAGCTGATACAGAGACTTACCAGGGAACTAGCCGCAAAGGATACTACTATCGCCAATGAGAGGACGGCAAGGGAGCAAGAAAATGAGCGTGCAAGGCAAGCAGAAGCTGAGCTTGCCCATATCCAACCACTGCAGAGGATTATATGTATCCCACTCTCATCGTGCCTGAATCGGCGATTCTAATCCCTGATAACTCTTTTGAAATTCGCACTCAATTTCTTATAGAGCTTAAACATATTACAAACGTTTCTGACATGTGTCGTACTCTTGCTGAAGGTACAACCCTGGAATATGTCAAGATGAAATCTTTTCGCTGGTCTCTCGCTGGGCCTGCACTAAAATGGCTTGAAGGGCTGAAAGCAAGATCACTCACAACCTGGGCCCAAGTAGAGCAAGAGTTTCTGAACAAATTCTTCCCACCCGCCAAAACAGCACATCTCCGCTAGAAAATCACCGCCTTCAAACAGAAGCAAGGGGAACCGCTAGCAAAGGCATGGGAGCGCTACAAGGAACTTCTACGATCTTGCCCTACTCATGGACAGCCACCCTACGTCATTCAGGAGATCTTCTTCAACTCTCTTGATCAAGTCACTAAGGACAGAATCAACCATTATACTCGCTATGACTATCTGACAATGCCGCCAAGTGACGCATGGGGTGTGCTAGAAAAGCTCACCAACTACGACAACAAGTATGGGTCTACTGCAACTTATGAAGAGAACCCATACGCCAGGCCAGCACCATCCATGCCCCTCTATGAACCTCCTAAGGAGATTGATCCTCATTTTAGGGAGCAGTACTACAGAGACCAGAATAAGAAGCTCATCAAACAAGTAAAGTATCTCTCTGTCAACCAGCCTTGTATTGAATGCAGATCGCAAAGGCACACCACTCATGAGTGTCCACACGCAGAACAAGTCAGGATGGCAGAGCATCATGAGGAGGGTGCTTACGCAGGGGGTCCCAATCGCTACACGGGGGACCAAAGGTTTCAGCAACCACAATGGAACCAATGTGTCCCTAGGAACCCCCCGCCCTACAGAGCTCCAGGACATCCGGAAAGGGACCAGAAAAAGGATGATATATAGACAGTCTTGGAGGAAATAAGGAGGAATCACTCAGAAACTAGGCAATCGTTCAACTCAGTCTATACTCAGATGCAAGGTGTCAACTCTAGGCTTGGGGAAATTGATATATGGCGAAAATCAATTGATACACAGATTGGTCAGCTAGCAGCAGGGATCCCCAGACAGTCAGGTTCGCTCTCTGGATCTTCAGAACCAAATCCTAAGGGAAAGACTGGACAAATCACTGCTGTAAAACTCAGAAGCAGCCATCAATTGCAAGAGCCAGAGGTCGGAAAGCAGCAGAATAATGGAGAACAGCTAGTCGACCAGAGCCTACTCGATGTCGAGGAAGGTCTACTCGATGTCGAGGAGAAGCTTCAGAAACCTTCGTCTACGCCGAACAGCAACTCGACTGCACCCAACCTGGTCGAAATCGACAAGGGCCTAGTCGATGTCGAGGAGCCCTTAGTCGACATAGAGCAGCCTGCAGCATCTCCGACGTCTGTTCTGGCTTCGAATCAGAAAAAGAAGCTGCCTTTCCCCACAAAATCTCCAAAGGACCCGGCAGAAAAGAAATTTCAGCGCTTCATCAAAATGCTTCAGAAGCTCAACGTCACCATCCCCTTCACACAAGCTCTCAATGAAATGCCATCCTATGTCAAGTTCCTGAAGGATATTTTGAGCAAAAAGCGATCAATGGCTGAAATCACAGAGGAGTGCAACCATCTGGACATATTGGAGAAGAGGCCGGATCCAGGTAAGTTTGCTATAACTATTGGGTTTGGTCCATACAAAATTAATGCTTTATGTGATCTTGGAGCTAGTGTGAGTATAATGCCTTTAACGATTTGGTCCAAGATTAAGATAGGTGCCCTAGAGCCTGTGGATGCTAGACTTTACATGGCTAACAACACGGTGGTCATTCCAATAGGCATGGTGGATAATGTGCCAGTACAAGTAGGTAAAGTCTTTGTCCCTACTGATTTCCTAGTTGTTGATATGCAAGAGGATCCTGCTTGTCCAATTATTCTAGGAAGACCCTTCTTGGCGACGGTGGATGCCAACATAAGCGTAAGGAAAGGAGTGCTCACCTTCAACATCAGCGATGAGGTAATTGAGTATTCCTTTATTAAAACTGAGAGGCATACAGGTCCAATGAAAGAGGTCAAATCTATCTCAGCTGGCTACATCACCTGCGGGGAACCCAAGGTAAGAAATATGACCCATGAGGAGCTAGAAAAGAGGGACATGGAGGCTCAGGTGGAGGAGATCATGACAATCCTCAAGGAGAACACAGAGAATCCAATCGACACAGATCAAGGTAAGTCGTTATGGATTAATTATTTTTCGGATGCCTTGACAGGAACTAAGTATGGGGTCAAGATCGACCAAGACTCCTCGACATCGAGGACCCTAGTCGATCTCGACCAGACCAAGGAGACTCCACTAGCACCAGCCCCGTCGAGCAGCCAGACGGAAGCAGAACCCTACTCGATCTCGACTAGCCTTGTCGAGATCGACCACCACTCGGCCAACTCGACTTCGCCTTCCTCGACGAAGACGACTCCAAAACCAGAGCCCTTGTCGATCTCGAGTACGCTCCTCGATGTCGGCCAACTTCAGCATCCTCGGGCACCGTCTTCCTCGACACAGACTCCACCAGACGGACCAAGCTCCTCGATCTCGACCAGCCTTGTCGAGATCGACCACCACTCGACTCCACCAGATCCTTCCTCCTCGACGCTGCAGCCACCAGGAGCAGAAGCCTACTCGAGGTCGACCAGCCTTGTCGAGATCGACAAGCCCTGTCCTTCGTCGACTTCCGCATCCTCGAGCAGACCACCACCAGAACCAGCATCCTCGTCGAGATCGACTAGCCCTAGTCGAGATCGACCAAACACTGTGGTCCCCGATTCCGTCTTTGCAAAGGTAAGCCAAGGTATGGATCTTTCTTCTCCTATTTCCATTAAAGATTTATCTATACATGGGAGAGGTTTGCCTTGGTATGTGCGCTTCTGTAGGATATCCAATGATGAGCCTAAGGAGTATGAAGTTGGAGACAAGCTCTATGTCTCTAAATCAAAGGATCATTGGTTTCCCAACAAATTCAACAAGAAGCGGATGGGACCGTTCGTGGTGAACAAGATCCATTCTGGAGGATTACAGCTCATGGACAAGAATGGAGTCCTATTTGAGGCCCAAGCTACATGGGCCCTGCAAATGCCACCTTGAGCTAAATGGAAAAGTCGGCCTAGCGACTATAAAATCTAGAGCATGTACATAGACTTTTTAGGACTTTTGAGACTTTGTTGCTTTTTGTTTTTTGGTTTTGAACTTTTCGTTTTTCTATTTTTGGGTATATGTCTTCTACACTTTTCAGGTCCATGGATAGAACCAAGCTATATTCATACTCGGCCCAAGAGGTGCTTCCATTAGAAATTTAGAGACCCTGCACACCTGTCTTGTAAGTTTCTTTCTTTACCCTTGTTTTTATACAGTGAGGACAGTGTAATGTTTAAGTATGGGGTAGGGGAAGGGCTTACTTTTTGCATATTTGATTTATTTGACATTACTTGTGCATTATTTCTTAGAATTGCTACATGGCTATTTTGGAATGCATTATTGATTTATGTGCTTAAATGCATGTTTTCCAAAATTTGAGAAAAAATGACCCCCATTGAAAATTTATGAATTAATGTCATGGAAACTTTATTGAACTCGACGATGCAAAATTGGATTCATTAGAGATATAGCATGAAATTGCCTAGTAAAGGGAAGTCACAATGAAGTGCATTATTTTATTGAAAACCATAAAAGGAGGTAAAATTTGAAGTTGCTTTTGACATGTTGCATGATAAGATGATGGAGGACTTTATATTTCCATATAATGCTCATTGTTTATAATCCTAGCCTTACCTATGCTTATGCATTACACAAAAGCCATATTATGCCTTATTTCATATATTGCTCCACATGATCTAAATATTGCCATTCTTTACCTTATCCGGGGATTATGTTGAGAATTAATGATGTTACATTATGGAGATGTTATATGGTTGTTGTGGTAATTATCATCATTGGAGTTTGGCGGGGAATTGTTTTAAATATATGGAAAATTTAATGAGTAAAAGAAAATCCAATCACCTCAGGAGATAAAGGTAGATTGACCCTAATCTCTGAGATAATAGTTTGGAGAGATGGGACACATTGTGAGGAGTCCAAAACACTAAGTATCCGGGGCCATTCATGACACCCATTTTTGCGACTCGCGAGAAGGCAGTGCTGAGGTTAGAGAGGTAAAAGCATTATGATTGATCAAAAGCATTATGAAAGGTGATGAAAGAATGTGGTATGAAATTCAGTTTGGAAATAATCTATTTCCCCGGATCATTAGCACCACATTGCCAGAAATTGCCCACCTTTAGCCTTTTACCAATCTACTCCTTCATGAGCTTAAATTAAAGTCCTCTTGATTTTTGTTGCTTTGTCACATATAAATTGTTTTTGCATGAACCTTCTTTTGTGAGTAGATGTTGCTTTTATTTGCACATGCATGGATCTGTGACACTAGTACCTTTTCGAGGATGGTAATTAATTGCAGGGTTATATAAGAATGAATCTAAGATGTTGAGAGTTTTGATTTCTTCCCCTGAATGACAAATAAAAGTATTGCTTGAGGACAAGCAAGCTTAAGTATGGGGTGTTTGTTGTGAGCCTAATCTGCCATGTTTTAAAGTAACTTTTATATCAATTTCTGCATACATTTCTGTGTGGTTTAGGGTTATTTGCCAAATTATGGAATCTACACCAGTTTCTGTTTAATTCGCAGAATTCGAGGCATTTTACAGCAATTCTAAGGAAGGTCGGAAAAGCTCGGAAATCCACTACAGAAGTCCAAGGTCAAAGCAGCAACGGAACCAGTCGAATCGAGCCGAGAACCCAGGCTACTCGATCTCGAGTAGACCTTACTCGATCTCGACGAGCATGTCCGAGCACTGCCTTGTCGACCAAGAGCAGTGTCGAGAGCCAGACCAACCCAGCTCCGGAAGTCTACTCGATCTCGACAAAACCCTAGTCGAGATCGACGAAGCCCAGTGCCACACCCGGAGTCGACGAGGAGAAGAGCTGATCGAGAAGCCGAGGACGAGAAGCCGAGCACAACCCTTGTCGAGATCGACGACGCTTGGTCGAAATCGACGAAGGCCAGAGCCCAGATCTGAGCTTGTCGAGCACACCTACCCGAGAAGACCTAGTCGACGGATCAATTCTTGTCGAGATCGAATAGGGCTACTCGAGGTCGACGAAGCGCCAGGAGCCAAGTCCGAGCCACATCGAGCACCAGTTAGCCAAGACGACGAATCCTTGTCGAGGTCGACCAGACCCTTGTCGATGTCGAGTAGCCCAGTTTCCAGAAACACGTCGACGTGACGAGTCCTACTCGACTTGAGAATCCTTGGGCACGAAGAAATCCGAGAATGGCCGAATTCTATCCAAAGTTGATCAATTCTATCAATGGAGGACAAGATCTATCAACACATGAAGACTTACCTAGTTTAGATTTTTCTTTTCCTTATTGATTTATTTCCCTTATGCATTTTATTTAACTTTTAGCAAAGTAGATATAGATTTAGATAGAGATAGATGATTATTTCCTTGATTAACGGGGTTTGATCACTATAAATAAAGCCCTAGGGGCTCAGATTTCATAATTCAATTTCAGAGAAAAACAAGTAGTTCCACAGAGAAGTTTAGGAGTTCTAAGGTTTTTAGGGTTTTGGCTTTCTGCGAAAGTTGATTGCCGGGATTGTAAAGGCTTTTGAATATAGTTTAATGCAAGTTATTTATTTTCATTCAATGTCTGCAATTGCAATGAGGCGTGAGTAGTCCACCCACTTCTGGGGCTGGGGTGAGCCTGACGGTGGCCATGTGAGGCGATGCGATAAAGGTCAGATCTTTTTGTGCAATTCATCTTCTATCCCTATGAGCATGATTCTTTTGCGAGAGTTGAAGGTGATCCTTGTTTGTATTATTGAAGTGAAAGTGATCTTAATGCAACTTGGGTTAATTATGTGAAAAAGGGTTAGTAACAATTAGGGTTTATGCGAAAGCCTCTATATGCCTATTTGTTAATAACGAAAGTTATTTGATGGAAAACATGATCTTTTGTGCCTTTGTGTGTTACTTTGCATGGTTATCATTGTGGTGTTGATACCCTGGTCTTGGGAGTCTTTTATTATATTGATTTATTTCGTCGGAAATCTGAGTTTGGGTTCGAGAATTGGCAATTTAAAGTTTATGTCTTTCTTGTCGATACAGAGGAGAGTTTCGTCGATATCGAGTAGGACCTTAGTCGATATCGAGTACGGTTTTCGTCTAGGTCGAGTTGAGTTTTCTTCTGTTGTCGTCGATTTTCAGTTTCTGCCTTTGCTGTTCCTTGTCGATCTCGAGTAGGTGTGGTCGAGATCGAGTTGATTTGTCTGCTTCGAGTTGATTGCTTTCGTTTCTGTTTTCTGTTGTCGACTGACTGTTGTCGACCTGCCTTTGTCGATCTCGAGTACTACTGGTCGAGATCGAGTAGCTTGCTGATTTGCTTTGTTCTTTCTTTTCGTTTACTGTCTTTTCTTCTATTTCTGTTTTGCTTTTGTTTGTTATTTTCTGCTTTTATTTCTGTTTCTTTCCTTGTTTCTGTGTTTCTGTCTTTCTGTTGTTTGTCTGTGAGAATTTACAGCTACCTGAGAACTGCTGACGTGCTTCCTCGTGGATTCGATCCTGATTTTCTCTTACTACAACGGGAGGAAGTCTTGTATTTATTTGCTGAGACAGAGAAGTCAGTCTGAACTTTATTTTATATTTATTTCATACTTAACCATCCTCCTGCAACAACAAGGAGGAGGTCTTGTAATTATTTGCAAGGGATGGAATGTGGTTTGCCTTGATTTATTTATATTTTATTTTGCATTCTCGATTTCCTCCAACAACAAATTGGTGCCGTTGCCGGGGAGGCTATCATTCGCGCCTTAGGTAGTTAAATCTCACATCTGCTATGAGTTACTATACAGGTGTATGCGCCGTTCTGGTCTACCACCCGAGTTTGACAACTTAGACTAACCGGAGCGTTACCTACACATCCACTCTAAACTAAAAAAGATCATGGTGGCCGCTGAAACACAGGAGCAACAGATTGCCATGCTTACAAGGGAGCTAGCCGCAAAGGATACCACTATCGCCAATGAAAGGGAAGCGAGGGAACAAGAAGCTGAGCGTGTTAGGCAAGCAGAAGCTGAGCTTGCCCAATATCCAACCACAAAGGATACCATTATATGCATCCAACTCTCGTCGTGCCTGAATTGGCGATTCTAATCCCTGATAACTCTTTTGAAATTCGCACTCAATTTCTTATAGAGCTTAAAAATAATGCCTTTTATGGCAAATTTAATGAGTGCCATCTTGAACATATTACCAATTTTTCTGACATGTGTCGTACTCTTCCTGAAGGTACAACTCTGGAATATGTCAAGATGAAAGCTTTTCGCTGGTCTCTCGCTGGGCCTGCACTGAAGTGGCTTGAAGGGCTGAAACCAAGATCACTCACAACATGGGCCCAAGTAGAGCAAGAATTTCTGAATAAATTCTTCCCACCCGCCAAAATAGCACTTCTCCGCTAGAAAATCACCGCCTTCAAACAGAAGCAAGGGGAACCACTGGCAAAGGCATGGGAACGCTACAAAGAACTGATGCGATCTTGCCCTACTCATGGACAGCCACCCTACGTCATTCAAGAGATCTTCTTCAACTCTCTTGATCAAATCACTAAGAACAGGATCAACCATTATACTCGCTATGAGTATCTGACGATGCCGCCAATTGACGCCTGGGGTGTGCTGGACAAGCTTACCAATTATGACAACAAATATGGGTCTACTGCAAACTATGAGGAGAACTCTTACGCCAGGCCAGCACCATCTATGCCACTCTATGAGCCAGCAAAGGAGATTGACCCAGATGTCAGGGAGCAGTTCTACATAGACCAGAATCGCAAGCTCCTCAAGCAAGTCAAATATCTATCTGTCAATCAGCCTTGCATCGAATGCGGATCACAGAGGCACACCACTACTGAGTGCCCACACACTAAGCAAGTCAGAATGGCAGAAACACATGAAGAGGCAGCTTACGCAGGGGGTCCAAATCGATACATGGGAGATCAAAAATTCTATCAACCACATAGGAACCAATGTCCTCCTAGGAACCCCCCACCCTACAGAGCTCTAGGACATCAAGAAAGGGATCAAAAAAAGGACGATCTGCAGCTGATCCTTGATTAGATGTGCCGAAATCATGCACAGAACCTGCAGGCTACCAACACCATCAAAAATCAGCTCCAGAATTTCAACACAAAATTTGGGGAACTGGATATCTGGAAAAGAGGAATAGAGACCCAGATGGGTCAAATCGTTGCACAGATCACACGACCGTCCGGACAGCTCCCTGGGCAAACAGAACCAAACCGTAAGGGGAAGACCGGACACGTCGCGGCTATCAAACTCAGGAGTGGGCATCAATTACACGAGCCAGAGGTCGGGAAATTGAAAAGCAAGGCAGAGAAGCAACTCAAGACAGAGCAAAGCCTACTCGATCTCGAGGAGACCGTACTCGACCTCGACAAGAAGCTACTCGACCAAGACCAGAAGCTGAGCTCGGACTCCGCTGCGCAGACCAGCAACTCCAGGTCGACCACCCAACTCGATGTCGAGGAGCCCATGGTCGAGATCGAGGAGCAGCATCTGGCCGACGTCGACGACTCTGCAACACCTCCGACAACTGATCTGGCTCCGGAACAGAAAAAGCCACTGCCTTTTCCTTCTAAAGCACAGAAAGATCCCACTACAGGTAGGTTTACCAGATTTGTTAATATGCTGCAGGAACTGAATGTTTCTATTCCTTTTACAGAAGCCCTGCAAGAGATGCCTGGATATGTCAAATTTCTGAAGGAAATTCTGAGCAAGAAGCTATCCATCTCGGAGATCGCAGACGAATGAAAAGTACTCCACTTCCATGAAAAGAGACCTGACCCTGGTAAGTTTTCTGTTACTGTGGGTTTTGGACAATATAAATATGAGTCTCTGTGTGATTTAGGAGCAAGTGTGAGCATCATGCCTCTATCAATCTGGCGGAAGGTCAAAATAGGATGCATAGAACCTGTGGATGCCAAATTATACATGGCGAACAATACAATGGTCATCCCTACAGGTATAGTTGAGAACGTTCCGGTCCAGGTTGGTAAATTCTTTGTTCCAGCAGATTTCATTATCATTGATTGTGTTGAAGATCCTACTAGCCCTATTATTCTTGGTAGACCATTCATAGCTACTGCAGATGCCAGAATTAGTGTTAAGAATCGATCGCTCACCTTCACCATAGGCGATGAGGTTTTGGATTTCTCTTTTGGCCCTGCAAAAGAGGAAATTTCCTGGTTGGAGGTGAAAAGCATGAGCAACCACGGAACCAAGCAAACAACAGAGGAAGGTGCCAACACTGTACTCGAGATCGACCAAGCCAACTCGATCTCGACAAAGCTTCTACTCGATCTCGACAAGCCCTTGTCGATATCGACAACCTCTACTGAGCCACTGACTTGCCCAGAGACTACGTATGGGGTCCCTGTACTCGAGGTCGACCAGCAGTACTCGATCTCGACTAGCCCCGAACCCAAAGATTCCTGTTTTGGGTCCAAAAAGGTAAGTTCAGGTATGAATACTACTCCCCCTCAGTCCATAAAGAAAATTATCAATGATTTAAGGGGAGATAAGACACCATGGCGAAAAAATCTGCGGAAACTGAGGGCTGGAAGGAAGAAGAAGAAAGAGAAAGGAGATTATGCAAGCAACCACCTGTCAGCTGAGCTTGCATACTACCATCAAGATCTAGATGATCCAGGAGAATGGCCAAGCATGAGCGGGCCCCACAATAATGATCCTTGAGCGCAAACGGAGAAGTCGGCCTAGCGACTCTAAAATCTAGAGCATGTATATAAAACTTTATGAATTTTTTGGGACTTTTTGAACTTTTTCGTTGTTGTTTTTGGTTTTGGTTTTATGTCTTTTAGAATATTTCATTTGGATAGTCTTGTTTCTTGTGCAATCTAACACTTTTTAGGTCGACAAGCATATAAAGATTGCAAAAAGTGGAATAGGAAGTCCCTGAAAACCAGTCAAAATTGACGAAGGCCAAGTCGATTACGATAAGGAGGAGAAGCCCAGAAGTTACTCGATCCCGAGTAGACGTACTCGACATCGACCAAAGCCAGGCGATCCTCGACTTCAGATTCCACCAGACGCTGAGAGCCTACTCGATATCGAGTAAAGAGTACTCGATATCGACCAGCCAGTTACTCGACCTGCACTGATCTGCCCTCCTCGATTTGTTATCTTGTGAGTTCCTTCCTTTACTCTTGTTTTTATTTGATTTTATACAGTGGGGACACTGTAAATTTTAAGTATGGGGTGGGGGAAGGACTCATTATCATTATCATATGTGTTAGTCTTGTTTTTGGTTTTACATGGTAAAATTTTAATTTTTATGTTATACATTCATGTTTAAATTTTATGCCTTTTAAATCTTTTTGTCATATTTTAGTCTTGATTTTTGCATAAGAAAAAATAAAAAATAAAAATAGAAAATGTCGAAAAAAAAGAAAAAAAATGCATGTTTAAATTTTTGCATTGTTTTATACCCTAACTTAGATGTCCTATGATGATGAATAATGACTGACTTCATCATATAAATCCTATGGCATGTTTGGAAGGTTTAGCCTTAGTCCTCAAAATGGTTCTTATGTGGATTGTGAACCTGTGATGAAATTGAGCACATATGATCCTAAGCTAAAAGGTAAAATCCAACAAAAATTGTCCCAGTGAGAATTTTGGCCTTATAGGGAGAACATTAAAAATCCCTCCGCTTTCTTGAGTATATTTACTCTTCCTGTGCATCTCTAAATGTTGTGATAGTTATTCAAAGCCAATGCATTTATATGTTTATGTTGATGAGAATTAAATAATGGAGGCACCTTTTAAGCCAATTTTATCCTCTCTTTACCTACCCTGCATTATCCCTGCTTGAAGCCATAACATTAGCCTGAGACTTTTATTGTGAACTCCACAAAAAATATCCTTAGCCAAAATTGAGCCTGACGCCCATTTGGGAATTAAGACTTAGAGTTGGTTGGAATGATGATTTCTGGAAAGAATGAGCTTATGTTGCATTTCAAGTAAGAAGGATTGTTGAAATTATTGAGATATGGGTTGGTTTTACATTTTTATTTTGCTATGCATATTATGTAAAAGAATTTTTGGCTCACATTATGAATGCACTATTAGTGTTATTTGGTTTTTATTTTCGAAAAATAAATAAAAAAAAATCCGAAAGAAAGAAAGAAAAAAGTTATATATGTTTGTGAATAAAGTGCATGAGCCAAATTTACCTTATTTCTTTCATTCATTGCAAGATGCATACTTTGGAGAGGTTGAGGAAGTTTGAAAGGTTACATACTTCATTGAGATAAATTGGAGAGTTTGGGTTGATGCATATGATTGAGAAGTTATGGTTTGGTTGTGTTGGAGATTTAGGAGTCTTGATTCCCGAATTTTATTAAGCACCACATGACCAAATAATTCCATACCTTATTATTTCTTACCAAGCCCCATTACAACCCCGCCGAATAGAATCTTCTTTGGAGACTTCTATTGAGCGAAGTCCTCCTGATGATTCTTGTTGCATTTTCATAATTGGTTGCGAAGTGGATTCATGTTTAAATTGCAATATTTATGAGATTGTATATGGAATTGAGTTGAGAGAAGATCTACATAGCCTAAACACATTTGAGAGTTGAGGGTAAACACATTATCCTTGTGAGGTTGGATTTATACTGCCTATGCATATGGATCGCTCATATATGTGTGATGACGTTAAATTCACTTGTCTTACATTGCTACTACTTGAGATGTTGCTTTTGACAAAGGAGAAGACTTGAAGGATGTGTTGTAGGTCTTGGTTATTGCTTGAGGACAAGCAAGTCTAAGTGTGGGGTGATTTGATGTCTCCAAAGTAGCCATGTCTTAATGCATATTTTAGCTCCATATTCTTTACATTTTGCATATTTTGGGTCGGGAATATGTCGGATTTATGTAGTATATGCTTATTTATCGGAAATGGAGATCTACATAAGTTTCTGTTTAATATCGCAGAATATGGAACCATTTTTGGAGAAAATCAAGAAGCGAGAACCGGAGCACAAAGCTACTCGACATCGACAAACCCTAGTCGATCTCGACAAGCCATGCCTAGACACCTACCAGGATCGAGAAGCCTATGTCGAGAAGCTGAAGACGAAGAATCCGGCTCCACACCCTCCTCGAGATCGAGTTCCACAACTCGAGATCGACAAGACTTCGGAGAACAACCCGGAGTCGAGGAAAACCTGCCCGAGGAGACTGAGGAAGAGAGTACCCGACCTGGCGCCCAGACACATTACTCGATGTCGAGGACCATACTCGATGTCGACGAAGCAGCTGGAGACCATGTCCGAGCATGTCGAGAAGGGTCCCTCGACAACACCAGAAGGCCAAAGTCGATCATCCACCTCTACTCGATGTCGACAAGGGGTCCTCGAGATCGACGAATGCCAGGAGGCATGACCGAGCCACATCGAGTAGGCTCTACTCGAGATCGACGACGGTTCCAGAAGCCGCGTGACGCGTCGACGCAATTCTACTCGGATTGGGATTCATTGGGGCCGAAGATTGCCGAACTCTATCCGATCTATCAAGATACATCATGGAAGGAGAAGATCTATCCATTGAAGACTTTTAGATATATTTCCCTATTTTTGATTTAATTCCTTTATTTCCATTTATTTATCATTAAGCTTTTTAGATATAGATAAAGATTTCTATCATTGAGTAGCAAGGTTTACAAGCCTATAAATAAAGCCCATGGGGCTGATTTTTAGTCAATTCAATTTCAGAGAGAGAAGTAAGTAGGAGAAGTAGAGAAAGAGAGTGAACGGTCGATTGGAGTTGTGAAGCGAGAGCGGAATTGGCTTCAAGCGGTTGTAAACTTTGGTTTGTTTTAATGCAATTAGTTTTCTTTCAATCAATGATGTCTGAGGTTGCAATGAAGCGCGAGTAGTCCACCCACTTCTAGTGTTGGGGTGAGCCCGACGATAGCCATGCGTGTTTGAGGTAAAGATCCGACTTTTATCATGTTTTGAGCATCTGCTACTTGTTTATGTGTTTATTACCCATCTAATGGAGATCCATGCTAACAAATTGGATTGTAAACATAAAATCGGTAGAGATAATTAGGGTTTCTTGAAAGAGTTGTCTAATTGTTGGAAAAGGCAAAAGCTTATCCTTTGATGTGATTCACATGATTATCTGTTTATCTCTGCCTTATGCATGCTTGGTTATCGTTGTCGCAAACCCCAATCTTGGAAGTCCTTTTTTATACAGTTTATTTCGAAATCCCCAAAGCCATTGCCTTTACTTTATTTCTTTTAATTAGTTTTTCTGCCCTTACTCGATCTCGACCAAGTCTGGTCGACCTCGAGTTACTGATATTCGATCTAGCATCGCTGTAGCTTTTGTGTGCAGGTGCTCGACAAAGCTCAACTCGACGTCGACGAAGCCTACTCGATCTCGAGTAAGCCCTAGTCGAGATCGACGAGAACCTGTGATTGCTGCTGCGCTCTGCTCGACTGGTCCGATCTTCTGTCGACTAACTCTAGTCGAGATAGAGGACATCTGTGGTCGACTTCCGTGAGATTTCTCTGCTGCCTAGGATTCGTTGACACGCTTCCTCGTGGATCGATCCTGACTTCCCGCTGCTGCATCAGGAGGAGGTCTTGTAATTATTTGCAAGGGACGAAATGTGGTTTGCCTTGATTTATTTATATTTTATTTTTCATTCTCGATTTCCTCCAACAACAATGACCTCAATAAAAAGGAATTTGCGAACTGGTATAAGAAATATGTAAGTGTACCTGAACATAATTCTTATACATCTTTTTATATAACATATATATTTATTTATGAACATGCTTGCTGGTTAGCTAGGCCTTAGACAAAGGAAGCGGATTTGGACCAACTGATCTATTGTGGAGTTTGGCATGGGGTCCTAATGTGAAAGTAAGATGTTGGCCAAGATACTTTACCAATGGATATAAGTTCCACACTCTACAACATGGTGAAGGTAAATCTACAATGAACAGTGGGGTTTGTGTTCGAGGGTCCAACTATTTGACCACCGAATTAGATTTTTCTGGTCTCCTCGAAGAAATCATCGAGCACGACTACCCAACGGCACTGGATCACCCATTGACAGTTACCATGTTCAAGTGTTGATGGTTTTATCCAATGACACGAGGAACACAAGTTCATCCCATCTACCAGTTTGTTGAAGTTAATCACAAGAAAATGTATAGACGATATGAGCCTTTTGTGCTCGTGCAACAAGCTCTCCATGTTTATTATGTTCAATATCCAAGAGCCACCCGTGACATGATGGATTGGTGGCATGTCTGCAAGACAAGGGCTCGAAATAGGATAGAACAAAGGTGGGCATACACGGGCCAAGCTGACACAGAGGCTTATTAGTCTGATGAAGTCATCACCCCGGAATTATCCATTGACATAGGAGTAGGCTGACACAGAGGCTTAATCCAAGTTGCATTAAGATCACTTTCGCTTCAATAATACAAACAAGGATCACCTTCGACTCTCGTAAAAGAATCATGCTCATAGGGAAAGAAGATAAATTGCACAAAAGATCTGACCTTTATCGCATCGCCTCACATGGCCACCGTCGGGCTCACCCCAGCCCCAGAAGTGGGTGGACTACTGACGCCTCATCGCTATCGCAGACATTGAATTGATGAAAGAAACTTGCATAAAAACTAAATTCAAAGCTTTTTACAATCCTGGCAATCAACTTTCGCTGTCAGCCAAAACCCTAAAAACCTTAGAACTCCTAAGCTCTATGTGGAACTAACTAATTGTCTCTGAATCATTGAATTTGAACTGGAATCCATAAAACTGAGCCCCTAGGGCTTTATTTATAGCCTTCATTCCCTAGCTATTCTAGGAAAGAAGATATCTATCTATATCTAAGTTGCTTTAAAAGATAAATAAATGTTTTAATGGAATTAAATCCATAAGAAAAAAGATAAAACTAATGTGGTAAGTCTTCATGTTGATAGATCTTGCTCCTTCCATGATAGAACTTGATAGGTCAGATAGAATCTTACGGCTTTGCGACCAAGCAACTCCAACTCTACTCGGACAAGGCTTCGTTGAGCAGCTTCTGGAATCTGGGTCTAGTCGACCTCGACAAGGTCTCGTCGACCTCGACCACGATGGTTTCGTCGACTGGACCTGGCTGACTTCTCTGCTCGATGTGGCTCGTTTTGGTTCACTGGGCTCTTGTCGACTTCGAGTAGGCTTCATCGACCTTGAGTAACTTTGCTCGCCGACTAGGGTTTATCGAGTAGATCTCCTCGACAGGGTCGGACATGATCTGGGTGCCTTGTCGATCTCGACTAACTCTTGTCGAGATCGAGTAGGATTCATCGAGGATGGCTCGGATGGTCTCGTCGAGGACTCCTCCTCGTCTGGCTGGGACTGGCTTGTCGACCTCGACAAGGGGTTCGTCGAGGTCGAGTAGACCTGGCTCGGATTCTCGTCCTTGGCTTCTCGGGCAGCTCTTCCCCTTGTCGACTCCGGGCATGGCCCTGGGCTTCGTCGATCTCGACCAGAGTTTGTCGAGATTGAGTAGACTCCGGAGGCTCGGGTTGTCTGGCTTCTCGAGCAGGCTTGCTCGACAAGGCCGTGTTCGGTCATGCTTGTCTAGGTCGAGTAGACCTACTCGATGTCGAGTAAGGTTGACTCTCAGACTTGTTCTGCTGCTTTGACCTTGGAAGGTAAAATTCGTGGCCACCTTGAGCTCGAATTTAGTCACGAGGCATATGGCTACGGATGGCCCGCCCGTTGCTGAGTCCGTGGCTAAATGCTTTAGCCACGACCATTCGTGGCCAAAGCCGTTGCTATTTTCCGTTGCTAAATCCTTTTTTTTAGTGGTAGGAGTCGGCCGTACTTGAGGCCGGAGCCGACACTTCTTCAACCTTGGGGCCTAGGCGAAGGCGTTTCTTATTCGGCAGAGTCTGGGCAAAGGCACAGCGTCCTCCCTTTGTGATTAAGGTTTGTTAGTTGTTACTCTTCTTCGTTCGTCCGAGCCGATTGTTCTGGTTCAGCGGTGTCTTTGCTGTTGCTGAATTGGTCCGAGCCGATTGTTTTGGTGTAGCGGAGCCGATTGTTCAGGTTTTTTATTCAGGTCTTGCTCTTGGCTGGTCTGATTTGGTTGTGCGGTATCTGAGTATTGGTTTTGCTGATTCGGTTGTGTCGGTCGGGTGTGATTCAATGTGTGCACTGTGTGGTATGGTTGATCTTGTTGCGCCTAGTTAATTCCACAATTAACTCCTTAATTAACTTAGTGTGGGGTATTGTGTGGGTGATCTTATTTGTGAACGGGTGATCTCATTTGTGTGTTGTGTACCTAGCTTTTGATTTGTACGTGCTAAGTAAAGTAAAGTTTTGTGTGTTGTGAGCCGATTGTGTGAGTTTCTAGTAAGTAAAGTTTTCACCATATTATGTCTCTCTCTCAATCGGATGAGCGATTTCATTGTCTTTTTCGAGGTAGTGCAGGGTGTAGAGATGGTCGTCTGGATAATACCGGTCTCACGCCAAAACATTTTGCTGATCACCTCTCTAGGCATTTTAGTACGCTGGAGGGAGTTGAGAAGTATAAGAGGATCATTTCTTCAGATATATTTGTTTATGATTTGCTAGCTGCCAATCTTGAACAGGTTGGCCATTGGTTGTGTGATATATGTTTTCGTAATCATACAGTCAGGATGGCATGTAAACATGGAGGTATAGGAATCCCTATCGCGGGACCGGGGTATGGAGATAATGGAGAGTCATTTGTCATCCATGGTATTCCCATACCATTTGGTTCTCCATGTTTGTTGGCTCCTGGTTGTCGGGACTCTCCTAATACCCATAATGTCGCTATATCTAGGCCGAGGGGATTGACTTTTGATGAGCATTTTTTTGAACGTTTCCTTGAGCAACGGTTTGTTACTTCCAAAAGTATCCCTTACAAGCTACGTCTTGAGTTTGAGAGGGTTTACCTTGAAGCTCTTTCTAAGGTCATTGCTCAACCATCAGATATTTCTTGTTGGGTCCAGTTGTTTGTTCTCTAGGATTGTGTTTTAAATACGGCTACTATGTGGGGTCGTCCTAAAAGCATGTCTGATAGAAGGAAGAAGGATCAGGTCGCATCTATGGCTTCCGCCTTGACCTTGTGGAGATAGCCGGGAGGGGTGCAAGCTCTGGTTGAGGATATACTCACTCCCTCTGTCTCTTACGGCTATGGTTTGGTAAAGAAGAAAAATTATTTGTCTCAATTTGAGTTGAATATAGTTCAGTGCAAGCACAAAATGAGGGATGTTCATTATGTTGCTCCTATTAGAGTCCTCACTTCCTCTGGGGTTGCACCCTTCACCGATGATACAGCCGCAGAGCTTCTTGCTAAGCATCCTATTGTTGTGAGCTAAATCTGCCATGTTTTACAGTTACTTTATATCGTTTTCTGCATACATTTCATGCATTTGGGCTAGAATAGTACATAATCTATGTAGTTTATGTTTATTTGCCAAATTATGGAATCTACACCAGTTTCTGTTTAAATTCGCATAATTCGAGGGAATTTACAGCAGTTCTGAGAAAAGTACGAAAAGCTCGGAAGTCAACTACAGAAATCCAAGATCAAAGAATGACAGAACCAGGACGAATCAAGCTGGAGCCAAGAGTTACTCGATATCGACCAAAGAAGCCGAGCAGTACTGGTCGAGTAGGAGCTGATCGAGGAAGCTGAAGACGAAGCCAACCCGACTCCGGAGCTCTCGATATCGACAACACCCTGAAGCCATGCCCGGAATTGAGGAAGAATGCTGGATCGAGAAGACGAAGACCTGGAGATGCAGCAACCTTTACTCGATAACGATGAGTTTGCTCGATATCGACAACCCTAGAAGCACCTGTCCGAGTCAGTGTCGGGGAGAAGTTGCTCGACCAAGATCAGAAGCTGAAGTCGACGCCAAAGTTACTCGATATCGAGGAGCGCTATCCTAGGCCGCGTTACGCGGTGAGCTGTCTGACGCAGTTTGGGCTTGCTTGGAGCCGAAGGAGTCCGATTCTATCCACATCTATCAAGTTCTATCTATGGAGAGAAGATTTACCCACACAAGAAGATATTTTAGAACATTAGATATATTTCCTTTATGGATTTAATTCTTTTATTCCATTTATTTATCTTTAAGTAAGTAACTATTTAGATATAGATATAGATAGACTTTCTTACCTTGATTAGCAAGGGTTGGAAACCTATAAATAAAGCCCTAGGGGCTGATTTCTAAGCATTCAATTTAAGAGATAATTAGTTACATAGAGAGAGTAGAGGAGAGAGCTTGTGGCGAGAGAAGTTGGAAAGGCGAAAGCGGATTTGGCTTCGATTGGTTGTAAGCTTTCTTTGGTTTATTTAATGCAAGTTATTTCTTTTTGTTTATTGATGAGTTTCTTGATAATGAAGAGCGAGTAGTCCACCCACTTATAGGGTCGGGGTGAGCCCGGCGGTAGCCATGTAGGGTGATGCGGTAAAGGTACGATCTTTTTATGCAATTCTTCTTCTATCCAATGTGAGCATGATTCTTTTACGAGAGTTGATGGTGATCCTTGTTTGTGTTATTGAAGCGAAAGTGATCTTAATGCAACTTGGGTTAATTATGTGAAAAAGGTTAGTAACAATTAGGGTTTATGCGAAAGCCTCTATATTCCTATTTGTTAATAACGAAAGTTATTTGATGGAAAGCATGATCTTTTATGCCTTTATGTGTTATTTTGCATCGTTATCGTTGTGGTGTTGATACCCTGGCCTTAGAAGTCTTTAGTTTATTGAATTTATTTCGTTGAAAATCTGCGTTCTGTGTTCGAAAGTTTGCATCATTAAGTTTCTATCTTTTTTCGATTCCGAGGAAGTTCTTGTCGATATCGAGTTGATCTTACTCGATATCGAGGAGGGTTTACTCGACACTACTTTTGCTGAGTCTTCTGTCTGTTGGTCGATTTCTGTTTCTGTTGATCGACATAGTTTTAGTCGATATCGAGTTATTGTTTGTCGATATCGACCTAGGTGCTGTCTTTGCTTTAGTTTCTACTTTTATTTGTTATTTATGTCTTTCTTTCTGTCTTTCTGTTTGCTTTTCTGTCTGTGAGATTTACAACTACCTGAGCTCCGCTGACACGCTTCCTCGTGGATCGATCCTGAGATCCCACTACTGCATCGGGAGGAAGTCTTGTAATCATTTGCAAGGGACGAAATCTGGTTTGTTGTACTTTATTTATATTTTATTGCAATTCTCGATTTCCTCCTACAACACCTATCCCCCCCCCCCAACTGTACCATGTGATCCTCTCTTGGTGCATGCATTGTCAGTTAGTAAAGAGTTAGTCCTCAATCGGATCAGGAGCTTCCCCAAGTGTACTTCTTGTGGGAAAGATGGGCTTCGAGCGCAATATCCCGTTGATATTCTGGGTGGGGTATGTGACGACATTGCTAGTGAGCTTAACGGAGCCCTCACGGGCGTTGTTAAGCTTTTCATGTCAGGTGCTTGCCCTCGAGTGCTTGCATAATTTGTGACGAGTGCTCCCTCGACTATGTTGCTGAAACCGAGTGGGGGTGTTCGCCCTATTGCAGTAGGTTCTATTTGGAGGAGGTTGGTTTCCAAATCGGAAGCTTCTATCGTCACCAAGGAGCTCATTAGATATTTGGGCACACACCAGTTTGGTGTGGGTGTGTCGGGGGGTGGTGAAGCTATCCTCCATTCTGTTAACAGGCTTCTATTAGATAAGGGTATAGATAGGGGCATTTCCTTGCTTCTCGTGGACTTTTCTAACACCTTTAATCTTGTTGATAGAGGCGATTTGATTCGGGAAGTTCGCATCCGTTGCCTCTCCATTGCTCCGTGGGTTGAATTTTGTTATGCCCAACCCACTCGTTTGTATTGGAAGGATATTCCTTTGTGCTCTTGTCAAGGTGTGCAGCAAGGTGATCCGCTAGGCCCACTTTTGTTTGCTTTAGTGTTATATCTGCTTGTCACCAAAATTAATACTGCATGTGCTCTTGACATTAATGTCTGGTACTTAGATGATGGTACCCTATCAGGTGACACCAGGAAGGTTGCTAAGGTGTTGGAGATTGTAGTTAGAGAGGGGCCGAAGTTGGGACTATTCATTAATATTCAGAAAACTGAATTATTCTAGCCGACTGAAGATCCGAAAGCTTTGTAGCTGGTCTGTTCCCATCTGACATTTCTAGACCCAAATTGGGAGGGAAATTGTTAGGTGGCCCGGCCAGTAACAATGCTACATTCTGCAATATCTTGATTATGAAGAGGGTTGACAAATCGATAGAAGATCCCTAGTGTGAATTGCTCCTTCTACGAAATTGTATCAGGGTCTCTAGATTGATGTTATCTTTTGGAACATGCCCCCCTCATGCCCTCCCTGAGGCTATAAGGTGTTTTGATGATGAGCTTCGGGCCTCTCTTGAGCAGGTTGTTACTCAAGGAGGCCCTAGGGTTTAGTCTGTGGAAGTGGCGTCTGGCGACTCTTCCTTTAAAACTTGGTGGGTTTGGGGTGCTTTCGGCGGAGGATGCTAGTCATTTTGCTTTCATCGCATCTCGTCTCCAAACGGCTGAACTCCAAACATCCATTTTGAGTAAGTCAGTGTCTTCACCTTCTAGACGTCCGGACAGTTTCCTCGACAGCGTCCTCACCCAATCTATCTTGAGGTATGTCGCTTGTGTTGGTTCGGATATTGATGACTTGATTGTATGCCACGCCCCAAAAAAATCATATTAGTGTTGGCGGATCGATACTTCAAGTTCATTGATGGCAACTTAATGTCCACACTCAATCCGACTCCAAGGCAGTTGCATGTTTTGCAAGCGGTCAGAGGAGACAGAGCGCATGATTTTTTGTTGACTGCTCCCATTGAGGGTATAGCTCAGATCATGCCGTCTCCCATTGAGGATTTTTCGTTTTGTCCTCCAATACCATCTTTCGATCCCTATGTTTAATGGTTATCTGACCTGTCCTAGTTGTGAGCCTGATATGTTGGACCCATTTGGAGATCACGCTCTGCATTGCAGTCGAGGAATCGGGAAGAAGTACCGCCACAACATGGTCCGAGATGTTTTGGCTGATATTTGTTACAAAGCGGGTATTGCAGTTCAGAATGAAGCACATACGGGTATGAGAAATGAAGATGGTGTTGAGTTGAGACCAGGAGATTTGTTGGATTATGGGTGGGACAGGGGTAGAGACACTTGTGTGGATGTGGTTGGGGCTTCACCATTCACAACTAGAGCCAATGATTCCTTTATACCTGGCAAGGCATTCTCTCAAGCTGCTGAAAGAAAGGAGAAGAAGTACGCGGATATTTGTGTTGCTAAGGGGTATGATTTCATGGCATTAATTTGCGTTCTCTAATTTTGGAGAGCTGGGGGATGATGCTATTGATTTTATAAAGCGAGTTCAATTGGTCATGAAAAGTCATGGGGCAGGGTTTGATAATGGTGATTTCATCTTTCATATAGTTGGTTTTACTATTCAAAAAGGGGTTGGAGCTCAATTTGTTACGAAGCTTCCAACTAACTTTATGTAAATCTTTTTCATCATAATAAAGTTTTATAATAACAACAACAACAACAACAACAACAACAACAACAATAATAATAATCTAAACAAATAATAATAATAATAATAATAATAATAATAATAATAATAATTATTATTATTATTATAATGATGAGGTTGTATCATGTGTTAACATCTCTTCTGGTGTTAAATGTTAACAAATCTTGGCCTTTGATTGAATGAAATGGGAGAATGAGATTATTTGGCAATTTTGGCTTTTTTTCTTTAATTAAAAATCAATATGACCCACTTCTTTCCTTACCCACTTATTGAATTACGTGTGTGTTGTACTTTTTTTTTGCGTAACGTTTTTTTTTGTGGGTAACCTTGTTTTTTGTGCGGTGCATTTTTGAACTATTCGATAAGGTGATCAAAAGTATTTGTTAACATATATTTATTATTAGTTAGATAGTAGAAAAAAAGTTGGTCAATTTTGTAACTATTCGCTAAGTTAATTGTAATTATTCACTAAATTAATTGTTATTATTCATCCGTAGAGAGGAGTTATCATTTAGATAATAACAAAACGGTTGGTCAATTTTGCAACTATTCATTAGGTTGATAATAATTATTCTCTAAGTAGATAGTAATTATTTGATGGGTTGAAAGAGTATGTAAATGTAATTATTGATTTCCCACATCTAATTAACAAAATACATATTGACTCTGAACATGAAATAATAACTAAATAGTAACGAATAACCTATCTCATTCAATCGAATATTTATTGCATATCAATGAATAATTCCTTATTCTTCGTCGAATAACAAGGAGAAGCATGAGCAACCACTAATCTATATACAATAATTCCTTATTCTTGATCAAATACATATGAATAATTCTGTATTATCAACGAATAGAAACTATGAACTTATCGAATAGTGACTCTACATGAAATAATAACTAAATAGTAACGAACACTCTATCACATTCCATTGAATATTTATTGCATACCAATGAATAATTTCTTCTTCTTGATCAAATATTTATTGCATACCAATGAATAATTCCTTCAAGCTATGCTCTAAAGTTACAAACTCATCATGCACCTTGGAGATCCGATGAAATCGAACACAGATTGAGAAACAATTCAGGAAGAAGAAAACAAGAGTTAAACACATGATTGAGCAACAATCGAACACATATTGATCACCGTCTACCTGCTTGTGCCCCTCTTCCGCAATCGGAGGCCGCCAACGGAGATCCTAGGGTTCGTGAGATTGGCATCTGAGTTCTTCCTCTGCAATTGGCAATCGCCTCATCCCTACCCTCTAGACCCCGAACCGCCATAAGCAATCGCCTCCGCCTGGGCTCGAGATGTTCTTCATCCCTGGCCAATGCTGGCTACCTGCTCGTGCCCCTCGCTCGCAACCGGAGTCTGCCACCGGAGATCCTCTAAACATCGCCACCGACCTGCCGTCTGGGCATCCGAGTTCTTCCTCGTTGAACCGCACCAAACCGATGACATTTGTTACAAACTGGGCATCGCAGTTCAGAAGGAAGTGCATACGGGTATGAGAAATGAGAATGGTGTTGAGTTGAGGCCTTGAGATTTGTTAGTTAATGGGTGGGACAAGTGTAGAGACACTTTTTTCGATGTGGTTGGGGCTTTACCGTTCACAACTAGAGCCAATGATATATTTCTTTGTACCCGGCAAGGCAGTCTGTCAAGCCACTGAACGAAAGGAGAAGAAATATGCAGATATTTGTGCGGCGAAGGGGTATTGTTTCTTGGCATTTACGTTCTCTACTTTTGGAGAACTTGGGGATGATTGAATTGGTTTTATGAAGTGAGTTCAATTGGTTACGAAAAGTCATGGGGCAGGGTTTAATAATTGTGATTTTACATTTCATAGGGTTGGTTTCACCATTCAAAAAAAGGTTGAAGCTCAATTTGTTACGAGGCTTCCAACTAACGTTATATAAATCCTTTTCATCAATAATAATAATAATAATAATAATAATAATAATAATATTACTATTATTATTATTATTATTATTATTATTATTTTAAACTAATTATTATTATTATAGGAATGACTTATTATTATTATTATTATTAATTTTTTTTATTAGGAAAAAATTCGGGTGGGCTGGCCCTACCCGGCAGCATCCTTGCGGATGAGGTCAAGAAGACCTGAGTCATTTTTAATATCGACTCCTCGAGCAGAGTGGCTAAGGTGTGCAACCTTATCCGCCACTCTATTGCCCATACGAGGAACATGAAAGAAATCTACTTCTTCCACAGTCGATAATAGGACTTGAGCATCCGAAAGTAATAGTTCGATCTCCCAAGGGCAGTTAGATTTTCTATTTAAGTGGTGAATGATTATCTTGCTATCTCCTTCAATTTGGATCTTTTCTATATTGAGTCGTCGCACTTGTTGGATTCCTATTTTAAGAGCTAATGCTTCTGCTGTGAGTGGTGTTTGTTTGCCCAACTGTTGGTGGTGTACAGAAATTGGGTGGCCTACCCAGTCCCTAATGATGGTACCAGCAGAGCTGTCGCCGTTAGAAAGGGTTGATCCGTCGAAATTGAGTTTGAACGTGCCCTGGGGAGGCTTGCGCCAGGAAATTGTTTTTTGTTTCTGACTTTTTCTCGGAGGGTACCGACGAGGAGGGCGAAACTCCTCCTCGAAGTCAGCCTCAGCTGTAGATGTTTTATTCCAATTATCTATATGAGATTTGATTAATCGTAAGACTTTATCTTTTTGCGGGATTGCATCCTGCTGAAAAAGATGTTGGTTCCTAATATACCACGTCGTCCACCACGAAAAAGCGAGGTTGGTCAGAGAAGAAGAATTTAGGCTCCTCCCTAGAAGAGATAGAATGGGCTTAATATCCCGGGAATGTGCAATCAAGCATGCAGTATTTGATTGGACTTGGGACGGAAGCTGGTGGATCACTTGGATAAAGGGACATTCCAAAAACAAATGGACCTCATCTTCTGGTGCTGCATTACACAGAGAGCAGGTGGAAGGGACAGACGTACCCCTGTTGGACAACCCAATAGTAGTTGGGAGCCCGTCCTGAGCTATTTTCCAAAGAAAGTTTATGACTTTCGGGGGGACATTACTCTTCCATATCCAGGAATTATTGTCCGGGAGTGATGCTGACTGAGCTGTTATCAATTTATATGCACTAGCAGTAGTAAACCAGCCTTCCCTATCCGGCCACCAGTACAAGCGGTCTTGCAGAGTGGAGGCAGGAAGAAGGATGTCTTGGATCTCATTCACTATATCAATAGGAAGAACCTCTTGGAGTTTTTCTTTCCACCACTCCCCCCCCCCAAAAAATATAATCACTAACAGTTTCGTCCTGATTGTAATTTTGAGGGCATTCTTCCCTGGCCGACAGAGAAGAGGTTGTGATCCAATTATCTGTTCAAAACTTAATTGATCGCCCATTTCCTACAGACCAAATAAGCCCCTTTTTAAATTTATCAAATAAAGCAGACAACTTGGACCACTGCCAAGAGCTAGACCCCATGTTTTTGTAGTAAAAAATACTGGCAGAACGCAGGTATTTATGTCGAATCAATGACACCCATACGTTACTAGGCTCGGCCAGAATTTTCCACAACAACTTCATCTGGAGAGCCACATTCATGTCGCTAGATTTCCGAATCCCCAACCCCCCAAAAAGCTTTGGTTTGCAGATTCTGTCCCAGCTAATCAGCGGACGGTACTGAAGATCCTTATTCCAGAAGAACGAGCGGTTTATCTGGTCGAGTTCTTTGTGCAAAGCAGCGGGGATCATGAAATTCTGCATAGCATATAGCGGCTTAGCGGAGAGGTTGGAGTTGATAAGGGTGGCACGACCTTGTTGGGAGAGGGCATTAGCCCTCCACTTTGTCAATTGCTGTTTAGATTTACAGATGATATCTTTGAACGTGGTTTTGGTAACTCTTCCATTGATAATTGGACAACCTAAATACATTTCTAAAGAATTGTCATTGGAAATATTGAGGCAGGTACGCAGCTCAAGGATCCTGTGGTTCGTAATACCTTTCGTGGCTTGGAAACTAGATTTATGGTAATTGACCTTTTGGCCCGACACTTTGCAATATGAATCAACAATCATCTTTACTTTGTTCCCTGCAACCAAGCTGCCTTTTGGGAAGATTATGATATCGTCGGCAAAGGAAAGGAACGGTATCCAAGGGCCATTATGTCCAATCGGGAACCCAATGGGTGTTTTATCGAGACTAGCTTCATCATCCAGTTTCTGAGCCAGAATCTCAGCCCCTAAAATAAATAGAAAGGAGATAACGGATCTCCCTGGCGAAGACCCCGTGTGGGATAAATCAGATTCGTAGGACCGTTGTTGACTAATACCGAGAATGAAACCGTCGTGATACATTCCATTACCCAGGAGATAAACGTGTCGTGGAATCCAAATATTTGAAGCACTTTTTTTATGAAATTCCAGTCGACTCTATCATATGCTTTTTCCATATCTAGTTTTATTGCTAG
Source organism: Persicaria tinctoria (assembly GCA_037127255.1). NCBI lineage: Eukaryota > Viridiplantae > Streptophyta > Magnoliopsida > Caryophyllales > Polygonaceae > Persicaria > Persicaria tinctoria. Next base: position 57,679,006 of record JBANSL010000007.1, on the reverse strand, counting down.
CCATCCTTCCTGGCCTCTTCGACTTTTGTAAGAGTGGAAAATTTCATGAGCAACAGGACATTGTCTTGAATAGCATTGTCTGATACAAAGGCACCCTGAAGAGGATGTATAAGTTTACCAACAACATTTTTCATTCTATCAGTTAAGATTTTGGATATAATTTTGTAGACATTGGACCATAAGCTGATAGGACGGTAGTGACTGGTGGTCGTCGGATCGTCTCTTTTAGGGAGGAGGGAGATAAATGTATGGTTTATTTGTTTAAGCATTTTTCCAGAGTGGAAAAACCCTTTAACCGCACAGATTACAGATTTACCTACAATATCCCAATATTTTATTATTATTATTATTAGAAACCGCTCACGTGATATCATGATCAGAAAAAGGCAATATACATAAGTAAAAATCATGTGAGTGGAGATACTTCTATTAATTATTGATGGTCGTCCATATTGATAATTATTTGCTAATTATAATATGAATTCGTCATATACAATATATGTATATATACCTAATATACGTACACGTTTAAACTTCAATCATATATGACATAATCATTTATAATCTCATATGTCCCTTTTTAAAAAGCAATAATATTATAATTGTTTTAGAATACAATATTATATATATAATATATATATATATAAAATATTATAATTTTTTTAGAATATATATATATATATAATTAGGCCATGCATATATAGTATAGTTTTGTCTGAGAATTATATATGGAATGTGTATATATGACTTTTGTTGTTATATATATTTGTGAAATAAATATTTTGTTTTTATAAGATATTTGTGAAATAAATATGGAAGACCTTTCAAAGCGTGTTGATGAGGTAGGTACCTAGTCATATGCACTAGACAATTTTTATTTTTATTTTGGCCTGTATTTACGGGGAAAAAATATCCTTTTTATTAATTTACGGAGAGAGTCGAGCCTTACTAGGTTAGATGGTAATGATGACATGTAGTGTCCAATAGGTCACGAGTTCGAATCCCCCCTCACCTAACATTATAATGGTCTAAGTGCCTACCTTTGAACAAAAAAAAATTACGGAGAGATTTCACCTAAGTGGTGTGTGTATTTTTATTTTGGCCTGTATTTATGGGAAAAAAAATATCATTTTTATTAATTTAAGGAGTGATTTCACCTCAGTGGTGTGTGGGTGTGTGTGCGGCTGTGTGTTTAGAAGAAATTTAATTTTAACCATAAAAAGGAGATTTCTAACAACATATAGGTAGGTGAATTTGGTAAGTGTTCATATTTTGGGCAAAAACTAAGCTCTAGGACAAAAATGGGGAAAAATTAGGTCGGTGTCCATAATTTCCAACTTTACCCTTACCCTTGTTTCTTCCCCTTCCCCAAATTAAAACAAGCGAAAGCCAGGAAGCGACGAAGCTATCGAAGGCGCTCGACGTAGATCGGTGAGGAAGATTCGAAGAGAAGCCACTGGAGGGAGCGAATTCCATGGAGCGGAAAGGATCGAAAGAGATCGATGGATCCAAGACGATATGTACAATTCTCCAACATCCGTCGCCGTGTTGGTGGGCATTGCAGGTGCTCGACAAAGATCGATCGGCGATGAACGCTGGCGATGCGGTGGTCCGAATTTGTTCTCGGCCGGCGGATTGCAGAACGGAGCTCTCGTTGGAGATTGCAGAAACAGGAGACGAAACCGGTGCCGGGAAGTGGATCTCTGGTTCCGAAGGAGGAGTCGAAGAAGCAGTTAAAGGCCTGGATTGCCGGTGCTGGGACGTGTGGATCTCTGGTTCCGAAGGAGGAGTCGAAGAAGCAGTTAAAGGCCTGGATTGCCGGTGCTGGGACGTGCCACTTAGCCATCTACGATTGGTCAAACGGGAGATGCGACGACATTCCATTGTTGAGGAAGAAGTGCTTATCAGTTGTTGCAGGAGGATGTGTCAAGTATGAAATATAAATAAAATATAAAGCAAACCGATTCTCTGTCTTAGCAAATAAATACAAGACTTCCTCTCGTTGTAGTAGAAGGCCGTCAGGATCGATCCACGAGGAAGTGTGTCGGCGCCCGCCTTTTCAGTTCCAAATCTCAGCACGATCTCGACCAGAAGCGTACTCGACTTCGAGTAAGGTACTCGACTTCGACGACGCTGTCGACTAAAACAGTAAACATAAAGCAACAGAAAACGAAAGCGAAAGTAGTCGATCTTGAGGAGTTGTACTCAACGTCGACAAGAACTTGCTCGACGTCGATCAAGTGTTGTCGATCTCGAGTGCGCGGAACCAAAAATCTTACCTTTTCAAACTAAAATACTTCCAAGATCAGGGCATCAACACCACAACGATAACCATGCAAAATAACACATAAAGGTATAAAAGATCATGCATTTTCATCAAATAACTTTCGTTATTAACAAATAGGAAGATAGAGGCTTTCGCATAAACGCTAATTGTTACTAACCCTTTTTCACATAACTAATCCAAGTTGTATTAAGATCACTTTCGATTCAATAACACAAACAAGGATCACCTTCAACTCTCGCAAAAGAATCATGCTCGTAGGGATAGAAGACGAAATCGTATCAAAAGATTGTACCTTTTTGCATTACCTTACATAGCTACCGTTGGGCTCACCCTGACCATAGAAGTTGGGGGACTACTCGCTTCTCATCATGAATAAACACATTAATAATTTCTGGAAAATAAATTGCATTAATAAACTAAAAGAAAACTTTCAACAGAACAAAGCCAAATCGTCTCTCAACTTCTCCAACTCCACTCGGCTCCAAGTCTCTCTCTCTCTCCTACTCGTTATCTCTCTCTATGTGTTCTCTTGGGGCTTGGCTTGGATTCACAGAATGATTCTAAAATCCAGCCCCTGGGGATTTATTTATAGTGTTCTCCCTCTAGATAATCTAGGAAGGAACATCTATCTACATCTAAAACTTTCTATCTAATAACATAAGATAAAATATTGTGATAAAGGAAATAAATCTAAAAGGAAACTAGGACTAATGTGGAAAGATCCCTTCTTGACTTGACATATCTTGATGTGGATGGATAGAATTCCACATATCTTCTCTTGCAAGTAACTCTATCTTCTCGGACACAATTCGATCTCGGACTCGGACTCGTCTGGATTGTACTCGACATCGAGTAGATGTACTCGACGTCGACTGGCATTTTCTCCCCTAAGATTGTACTCGAGATCAGGCATCATCTGGACTCGACATGTGTACTCGACGTCGATTAGATGTACTCGACGTCGAGTATCTTTGGGCTCTCGAGTGGCTCTGCTCGACTTCGTGTGGAATTATGGGCTCGGGTTACTCGATATCGACTAAAGTGGTCGATATCGACCAACCTTGTCGAGTAGCTCTTTCCTTGTTCTTTGCTCGATTCGTCCTGGTTGTGCTGCTCCTTGACCTTGGACTTTCTATAGTTGACTTCGATCTTTCTGTCCTTTCTATGAATTGCTACCAAATGCCTCGATTTCTGCGAAATTAAACAGAAACTACCGTAGAATCCATAATTTGGCAAATAAGCATAAACTGTAAAGATTATGTACTATTCTTAACCCAAATGCATGAAATGCTTACAGAAATCGATATAAAAGTAAGCGTAAAACATGGCAAATTATGCTCACAACAAATACCCCATACTTAAGCTTGCTTGTCCTCAAACAATACTTTTAATTGTCATTCAGGGGAAGAAATCAAAACTCTCAACATCTTAGATTCATTCACATATAACCCTGTAATCAATTACCATACTCGAAAAGGTACTAATGTCACAAATCCATGCTGCACAATATTTAGATCCATACTTGCGAAAAGGTACTAATGTCACAACCATATAACAATCTCCATAATGTAGCTTTCATTCTCAACATAATCACTGGATAGGAAATAAGGTAAAGAATGGGAAATATTTAGAGCATGTGGAGCAATATATAAAATAGGGCTTAGTATGGCTTTTGTGATGCATAAGCATAGGTAAAGGCTAGGATATAACAATATGAGCATATATGGAAATATAAAGTCCTCCATCATTTTATCATGCAGCATGTAAAAAGCAACATCAAATTTACCTCTTTTCATGGTTTTCAATAACATATGTATTTCATTGTGACTTCCCTTTACTAGGCAATTTCATGCTATATCTCTAATGAATCTAATTTTGCATCGTCGAGTTCAATTCAAGCTTCCATGACACTTATCAAAAATTTTCAACGGGGGTGAGTTCAATTCAAATTTTTTTCAATGGGGGTGATTCTAGTAGTTTTCCCCGTCCCACAACCAACATTCACACACAAACAATTTTGTGACCAAACGCAAATAATCATCATACCATAAATTGGAATTCAATAAGACGGAAAATAACCTTCTTTTGTAATGGAAAACCAACTGAAATTCAATCAAAGCAACATTGAAAAGCAACCGGAGAACGGCAGTAGAAAAATGACAAGAAATCGGGTTTGCAGTTCCAATTTCGCGTCGAAACAAGTGGAACACAAAGAAATTAAACATCATCACAACGACGGGGAGAGAGATTTCTGGAGAGATGAAAACTTCAATTGACACTTGAGGGTTGCCGGGCTCGAATTGAGCGTTTGAAGGCAGAAGCAACGGCGGGGAGAAAGATTTCTTGAGCTTGAGGGAGAATAGGATGATGGTGATGTCGGCGACCATGGGGGTGGAGAACAGCGGCCATGGCGGGAAGACAGATCTGAAGGGGAATCGACGGGGCCATGGCTAAAGAAGGGAAGAGATGAGTAAATCGGCGGGGCCAAGGGTCGGATGATGAAGAGGGGAGGAGCGAGAATGGAGGAGCAACCATGGATGAGCTGAGATCTGAATACAAGGAGGGATGAAGCGGGTGGGGGAATAATTAAAACGAGGGTAGTCTAGATATTATGAAAAAATTATGAACATTTACTAGCAAGGCTCAATCCTTGGGATATTTACTAATTGCCTCAAAGGCCGGTATATGGACCAAATTACTTCTATATAGATACTGTAATTCTATATTAAAAAAGGTATCGTATGCCTCAGTCGGGGTGGAGGAAGGGTAGGGTAACGATGTCCTAGGTTCGATTCTTGCATGCTTGTGTATTTAGAAGAAATTTAATTTTAACCGAAAAAAAAAGAGATTACTAACAAAATATATATATATATATATATATATATATATATATATATGTATATATATATATATATATGTATATATATATGTATATATATATATATGTATATATATATATGTATATATATACTGTAATTCTATATTAAAAAAAGGGTATTGTATGCCCCAGTCGGGGTGGAGCGAGGGGAGGGGTAAAGATGTTCCAGATTCGATTTTTGTCTCCGCCTCTTTTTTTGTGTGTAAATCAATGTTTACCTTACACCTTATTAGTAGGTCGAGTCGTTGATATAAGTTGGTTTACCTGGTGCGTGGCTTTTCTCGATTAAATTATGGGTTCGAGGTTTACCACCGAAGGTGGTTCCTCGTCATAAAAAAAAATCGGTATGTATTGATTTTTTTTTCAAACAAAATAAATAAAAAAAAGATTTAAGATTGGGTGGAAAATATCAATCACTGAATCAAATAATTGATCTTCAGGTATCTACGTACGTACTAAAAATAATGTCAAATACTCTTATTTTCAAATATTTTAAAAATATTTGTGAATAATGGGATCGAAAAGACATGTCTTTCTTAATTATTGTATAGTTTGGATTGCATGCAATATTATAGATAAAAAAAAGGAAGATTCTTTGACTCATACGGTGATCTAGTGGTGTAGAATAAGGGAAGGTAGATGAAAAAAAAGGAAGATTCTTTGACTCATACGGTGATCTAGTGGTGTAGAATAAGGGAAGGAAGAATGAGGTCCTGGATTCGATTCTCGTTTCTGTCTCTTTTCTTGGGTCAAAATTTAAGGTTTATCTTACTCTTCATCAGTGGGTCGAGTCGGTCGACGCAAGTCAGTTTACCTGATACGTGACTCTTTTCGATCGGCTCACGTGCTAATGATTTATCACAAAATACTAAGTCGGTCGACGCAAGTCAGTTTACCTGTACGTGTCACTTGTCGACCGGGTCACGTGCTCGGGATTTATAACAAAAGGAAGATTCTTTTATAGTATATTAAAAGTTTTTCTTTCTCAAAAATAGTTGATCAAAATAATTAATGTTGGTTTAATACTCCGTACCATTTTCTCACAAATAGTTGATCAAATAGGTAATGGGACTCTTTGCATAAATATAGGAACCCAAAGTCTCATTTCCAAAAATAAATTTGCAAAAATAAATCATGCGGATTATTTTCATGGGTTTTTTGCATAACTAACACATATTCCCATTCGATTTGTAAAATTAGCCACAACAAGTGCAAATAGCAATCTTGTCAAAGGAAGCTATTTTTGTAAATGTAAAAAGTGACCAGTTGGGGCGTTAGCAGGTGAGAGGAGGAAGTGGTTGAACTGCACAAAGAGAGCACAATGAGGGGGTTTGATGTCGAGTGGAATAGCGGGAAAAGAGAGCACAATGAGGGCGTTAGCAGGTGAGAGGAGGAAGTAGTTTCGGGTTTCGGGAATAGCGGGAAAAGATGCAAGGTTGCTATCAACGTCGGCTAAGAGTTAGTCGATGTCGAGGGATGGAGAGGGAATGAGGGTTTGATGTCGAGTGGATGCGCAAAGCTTTAAAATAACAAAAATAGAATAATAAAAGAGAAAACTTCCAAGGTTAGGAATCACCACAATCACATAAAGATGCGTGCTTTATATCAAAGAATCGACTTTCGCAAATTCTAAGAATTTAGGTGATAGAGGCTCTCAGATGAAAACCTAATTATTTATACCTTTTCTTAATTAGAATTAATCGGCTTTCGCAAATAAACCCTAATTACTATCCAAATTCATACTTAATTCACTTTTGCTTCATAATTGCAAATAAGGAATTTCATCAACTCTCGCAAAGGATTAGGCACATAGGTAGATGATGATAAAGACATACAAATTCATAAATCAAACACATATATCTATATTGGAATCACCCCAACCCTAGAAGAGGGAAATTAGAAAGAAACCATAATAAAAGAAACTAATTTTAACATAAAATAAAATTCTAAACTTATAACCATCCAATCGTCTCTATCCTTCTCTCTCTCCTATCTCGCCTCTCTCTCTCTCTCTCTCTCTCTCTCTCTCTCTCTCTCTCTCTCTCTCTCTCTCTCTCTCTCTCTCTCTCTCTCTCTCTCTCATTGCGCCCGAAGACAACTTTGCTTGAATTCTTGAAAAACCAGCCCCTCAGTCGCTCTATCCACTGCAGAAGCCGAATACATAGCAGCTGGAGCATGATGCTCCCAAATCCTTTGGATAACTCAACAAATGCGAGATCTTGGCATCAACCTCAAAGGCATTCCCATTAAGTGTGAAAATACAAGTGCCATCTCCATTACAAAGAATCATGTTCAGCATTCAAAGACCAAACATATTGATGTAAGACATCATTTCATTAGAGACCATGTTGAAAAAGGTGATGTATCTATTTCTTTTATTTCAACTGATTATCAATGGGCTGACATTTTTACTAAGGCATTGGCAGAGGACAGGTTCACCTTCATTAGACGAGAGATTGGGATGCTTAACAAGGATGCACTTTTGTAGGGGGAGTTTTCCTTTTACGAAAAATAAATTCTACTCAGTGGCAAGACCTTTAAGAATTATGTCAAGGTTTGTGAACTGAATGGTAGATTACAGATATCGGATCACATATATTTGGTTAATATCTTTTTAGATATTTGATCAAGTATATTTTTAACGGATTTTAAAATTCTATTTGTCAATTGTTTTTATCAGTTGAGATATTTTTGGAACAAAATAATTTCGGATATTTCCCTCCTTTTTAAAATGGTTAAGAAAAAAATTTGAATTTTGAATTGGAAAATTTTCAAATTGGCAATGTTATGATTACTATCCTTGGAACTCTAAACCCGTCCAATCAACTCCATCACCTCACTCTACTTAAACCCAAATCTGTACCCGACTCCCTCACTAATTCAGACTTATCCAAACCCTTCCAAATTCTCTTTCTTCAACCTTCCAAACTGTTCTAAAAACCCTAGCCGATTACCTCCATGGCTCCCAAACCAAAGAAAGCTCCCACACCCAAAAGACTTGGCGCCACCCCCGAGGGACGCCAGGTCACTGCTACTTCTCCTACACCAGAACCCACTCCTCAAGCTATCGTCCCTGCTATTGTCCAGAACACCATCGCTGAGAGCACGACTACAGTAACCAAGGGCTCTAAAAAACGCTCTGCTAAGAAGCCTCTCAGTGCAAAGCAGAAAGGGAAAAAGAAAATCATCGCTGAGGAGGTGGATGTTGAGGAGGAAGAGGAGGATCTCGACGCTATTCTGGAACGGGATGCCGCCAAGGAAGCAGAAGAAGAAGCCTTAAGGAAGAAGAAGGCCGAGGAAGAGGCTGAGCAGGCAAGAAAGCTAGTCGAGGAGGAGGCCGAGAGAATTAGGAAAGAGGCCGAGGCAGAAGTTCCCGCTGAGGAGGAACCAGAGGAAGAAGAAGAGGAGGATGATGAAACCGGTCATGACGAGAATGCTGAAGGAGACAACAATGAGGGGTCCACTGAGGACTCGGGGTCTGAGGACGAGGAGGAAGAGGAGCCAGAACCTGTTGCCTCTCCTTCTCCTTCTCCTCTTCCCCCGTCTCCAAAGAAGTGGAAAGCCCCAGCAGCTGTCAAGCCTCCTTCTCCAAAGCGTACCAGGAAGGGTACCCTTAGAGGCCTTGAGGCGCATGCCAAGAGGATTACTCCAACGCAGGATCGCAGGAAGAATGCTGATCCACCCGCCTACATCCAGGTAAACCAATCCCTACCCTCTTCATGGTTTGAAAATGCTGAAACTGCTGGAAAGTGGGTAGATGAGTTTCGAACTCGTAGGCTCTGCTGTTCAGATTTTTTGAATATTGCGTTCTTTGAAGCTTTGAACTTACCTTGCATTGTTGACCTTAAAAAATCCCCAGCATGGACCCTTCTCAATCTTGAAACCGTCTATTATCCCTAACTCACCCACCTGTTCTACATAAACCTCAAAGCCAAACACCTTGATGATGGTTGGTTCTTGGAATCTGTCGTCAAGTGAGTTAGAATCTCTTTCAACTCCTTTGACTTTGCTGATTTCCTTGGCCTAGCAAGCCCTTGTCCACCCTCTGAAGAAAACCCCTCTAAAGAAGACTGCATTACCCTTACCCGATCCAAATACCTCTTACCCGAAGCATCCACCAGCACCTCAAAGCAGCTGACCCACTCATCCCTTACGCTAGAGGCAAAGATCATATTTAACATCATTGTGCGTTGCCTCTTACCCCGTCTAAACTCCGGCTCTCTCCTGACCGACAATGCCATGGTCCTACTTTACCGAATCCTCAATGACCTTGATCTCGATCTGGCCAACACCATTTTAGGATCCATGGCTCACACAAGAAAAGCCAGGAAAGGAACTCCCCTCCCCTTTGCCACCCTTTTGACCCAAATCTTCAAAGCTTTTGGAATCGATTTCAAAAATGAAGAACATCAGCGTCATATGGGTAAGTTCGACTCCAAGAGCCTTGAAAAGATAGGCATCACTCGGTCCTCCAAAGGGACTTTGAGTCTTGCCTCTCCTTCAAAAGCTCTTCCCACTGCCTCAGTTGTTGATGAGCGCATGGACAACCTGAAGTTGGGCTTGGAGGAAGTTCGCCTGGATATCAAGTATTGTCGACGTGGAAAGCTCTTCCCACTGCCTCAGTAGCAGCGTCTTTACTCGACATCGACCAAGTATTGTCGACGTCGAGTACTTATGCCTGCGTTCAACATTCTACTCCATCTTGAAACGCACTTTCCCGAGTCCTCGTTCGTCCGATTTACGCATATGAATATGCATTGGAAAGTTCTTTTTGAGGGATACAACTCTCATAAGGACATCAAAACTTGATTCGGAATGATGAATGGTGAAAAGTGGCGTTTATCTCCAGCTTCACCATCTTATCATCTTTCTTAGCTTCTCCAATGTCTTCATGACTTTCCTTTAAGCTCCAAAGTTCTTTCGATTTCTGCAAAATTAAACAAAAACTTGTGTAGACGTCTATACATAGCAAATAAAAACAAACTACACAAATCTCATGCATTCCCAATATAAAAGTATAAAATATGCACAGAAATCGACATAAAAGTAGATGCAAAACATGGTTAATTGAGCGCACATCAACTGATTAATTCATGCTCGTCAAGATCAGGTCTCATCTACAAACCCATACTTTTAAATGTGAAATCGATATTGGTTTGAAGATTAGACATTTCTCCTTTGATTATGAAACTTGGTTCTCACTGACGAATAGGTCGACCTTTTTGTTCTCTTGTCCCTGTCTAGAAATTGGCCTTAAAATCTTTTCCCGTAATTGTTTGTTGAACAAATCTTAGAAGAATGAAAAATAGAGTAGCAAGAAGCTCTGGTACAATAAAGGAAATAAGACTCTAAAATCTGGTTGATTATGTGTCACCTATCGTATTTTACTGTCTTATTCTTCGGTCTTTGAACTTCAGTTTCTTATGTACTTCTTCTATGTCACATGTTTGTATACTAGTGTCACATGAATGATTTGATGTGTCACATTGTTTGTTTGCACCGAAACAAGTGAAAAGAAAACGAAACCAAAGAAGTTTACAAATACCACACTTAAAGTAGCTAAGGAATTTGGAATCTGGTGTTCACGGTTGCAGGTAAGGAATTTTCACCAACCCATGTCACTCGATATCGAGTGAAACTAAAGAGTGATACGATGCGTTTTAAGGAGTTGTTGTGAGCATAATTTGCCATGTTTTTAACTTACTTTTATATCGATTTCTGCATACATTGCATACACTTGGGTTAGAATAATACAGAATCTGTGTAGTTTACACTTATTTGCAATACATGGAGGTCTACACAAGTTTTGGTTATATTTCGCAGAAATCGGACGCACTTTGAAGCTTAAAGGAAACTCATGGAGAGGCTAGGAATGGTGAAGCTGGAGAAAAGGCCATTTGTCACCATTATTGGTTCTGCGTCAAGCTTTGATATCTTCATTAGAGTTGTAGCCCTCAGGAAGAGCTTTCCAACGCATGGTCATATGCAGCAATCCAACGAACGAGGACTCGGGAAAGTGCGTTTCAAGAACAGAGCAGAAAGCTGAGAAAACTTTACTCGAGATCGAGTACACTCTACTCGAGATCGACCAAAAGTGTCCGAGGAGGGCCTAGCCGAGGTAGAGCTGATCGAGAAGATGAAGACGAGGACATGCCGGCTGACATTCTACTCGAGATCGAGTAGATCTACTCGAGATCGAGGAGCCCGGAAGCCGTGTCCGAGCATGTCGAGAAGATCTACCCGACGCTGCCGAGAAGACCTAGTCGATGATCCACTCCTACTCGAGATCGATAAGCTCTCCTCGAGATCGACGAGCGCCAGGAACCATGTCCGAGTCTGTCGAGCACCAGCTAGCCGAGACGACGAGCCGAGCCAGTCGACCACAATTCTACTCGAGATCGACAAGACCTTAGTCGAGATCGAGTAGACTTCCCGAAGCAGCGTGACTCGGTTTGACGAATCCTACTCGACTTGGGATTACTTGGGCTCGAAGTTTTCCGATTCTATCCAATCTATCAAGATACATCATGAAGAGAAGAAGATCTATCCATGGAAGACTTTAGATATATTTTCCTATTTTGGATTTAATTTCCTTGTTGCTTTTATTTCTCTTTAAGCCTTTAGATATATTTTTAGATATAGATAGATATTTCTATCCTTGAATAGCAAGGTTTAGAAGCCTATAAATAAAGCCCATGGGGTTGATTTCTAGTAATTTAATTTCAGAAGTAGACAAGTAGTTCCAAAGAGAAGTTTAGGAGTTCGAAAGTTTTAGGGTTTTGGCATTCAACGAGAGTTGGATCGCCGGGATTGTAAAGTCTTGGAATATAGTTTAATGCAAGTTGTTTCCTTTCAATCGATGATGTCTGAGTTAGCGATGAGGCGTGAGTAGTCCACCCACTTCTAGGGTTGGGGCGAGCCCGACGATAGCCATGCATGCTTGTTTATGTGTTTATTGCCCATCTAATGGAGATTCATGCTAACAACTTGGATTGTAAACATAAAATGGTAGAGACAATTAGGTTTTCTTGAAAGAGTTGTCTAATTGTTGGAAAAGGCAAAAGCTTAGTCCTTTGATGCAATTTACATGATTATCTGTTTGGTTCTGCCTTATGCATGCTTAGTCATCAATGTTGCATACCCCAATCTTGGAAGTTCTTTTACATACAGTTTAGTTCGAAACCCAAAGCATTTGTTCTTTATTTCCATTCGTTTTATTTTCTGACCTCGCCGATCTCGACCAAGCCTGGTCGATCTCGACTACTGATCCTCGACCCAGAGTCGCCGTAGCTTATTTGTGCAGGAAATCGACAAGCCCAACCCGAAGTCGACAAGGACCGTACTCGATATCGAGTAGCCCCTTGTCGAGATCGAGTAGCCTTTCCCGAGTTGCTGCTACCCTGTTCGTCTGTACCTGACCCCTGTCGACTAACCCTTAGTCGAGGTCGAGTACCACTGTTGTCGACTTCTGTCCGTGAGATTCCACCGCTGCCTAGGATCCGCTGACACGCTTCCTCGTGGATCGATCCTGACTTCCCGCTGCTACATTAGGAGGAGGTCTTGTAATTATTTGCAAGGGACGGAATCTGGTTTGCTGTGATTTATTTATATTTTATTTGCATACTCGATTTCCTCCTATCAACAAATTGGCGCCGCTGCCGGGGAAGCTATCATTCGCGCCTTAGGTAGTTAAATCTCACGTTTCTCTTGAGTTAATTTGCAGGTGTATGCGCCGTTCTGGTCAACCACCTGAGTTTGACACCTTAGATGATCCGGAACGTGTCCTACACATCCATTATAAACTGAAAAGAGCCATGGCGGCCGCAGAAACACAAGAGCAGCTGATATAGAGGCTTACAAGGGAACTGGCCGCAAAAGATGCTGCTATCGCCGTTGAGAAAGCAGCAAGGGAACAGGCAGAAGCTAAGCTTGTGTTGCGTAGATGGGAACATTACGCTAAATCGCCCAAATCAACAATGACAAGTTGGTTCGACAATGTCCCCTTCTCTGAGCCAGTAAACATCGACTACCTGGACTCGACATATACACATTCTGGAGGAACTGATCCAGAAACACTAGCCGAAATCGTTGGTACCACAGAAACCCATGTATGTCCTTCCTCTATTTCGATTTCGCTATCTATCTTTGAAGAATCTTTGGAAGGATCCCAAGAAGAAGAGGAGACACCAACGCAAAATCCGGACGTCGTTGGCCATGGTGCTTCAAGGTCGCTTTTACCCTATAAGGTGAAGGCCATTCCTGACAATTTTGAGCAATCGATGTTTGTGTTCAAGTATGGGGTCCTAGCAAAGTGGCATGCTGCTCCGCATGATGAGGTGGAAATATCTCTTCCCACTCCACCGTTTTGCTATGGTGGAGACGCGCAAACAAATCAACCAATGGAACGGAAGAGGTTTGATGATGAGGTATGCAAATTTCCTTTATATATTCCTTTATGCATGCCAGCTGGAGCCTAGGAAGATGGAAGGGTGGACCCATGGAGCGTCCACTCGGGGAGGTTTAAGTTTCTTCACATGATGCCCCCGGATGACATCCCACGCTTCCCACCACCGGAGGAACCACCAGATCCACCTATACCTCCAGACAAAGATGAGCCAGGCTAATGCTAAATGGAGAAAGTCGGCCTAGCGACTATAAAATCTAGAGCTTGTAAATAGACATTTATTTTTGGGACTTTTGAACTTTTTAGTTTTTGGTTTTTGTTTTTTTTTTGTTTTGATTTTATGTCTTTTAGAATACTTCATGTGGATAGTCTTGTTTTTTGTGCAATCTAACACTTTTAGGTCGGCAAGCATATAAGGATTGCGAAAAGTGGAATCAAGAAGTCCCTGAAAACAGTCAGAATTGACGAAGGCCAAGTCGACGACGACAAGGGGGAGCAGCCCAGACACTACTCGATCTCGAGTAGGCCAACTCGACATCGACAAGCCCAGACGCCCCTCGACTTCAGAAAACCACTAGACGCAAAGCGAAGCTCGTCGAGATCGAGTACACTCTACTCAAGATCGACAAGGAACCTACTCGATGTGTTATCTTGTGAGTTCCTTCCTTTACTCTTGTTTTTATTTAATTTTATACAGTGGGGACACTGTAATATTTAAGTATGAGGTGGGAGAAGGGCTTACTTTATGCATATTGGATTTATTTGACCATATTTGTGCATATTTAGAAATTTATTCATTGAATTGCTACATGGCTATTTTGGAATGCATTATTGATTTATGTGCTTATATGCATATTTTCCAAAATTTGAGATAAATGACCCCCATTGAAAATTTTGAAATAATGTCATGGAAGCTTATATTGAACTCGACGATTCAAAATTGGATTCATTAGAGATATAGCATGAAGTTGCCTAGTAAAGGGAAGTCACAATGAAGTACATATTTTAGATGAAAACCATGAAAGGAGGTAAAATTTGAAGTTGTTTTTTGACATGTTGCATGATAAGCTGATGGAGGACTTTATATTTCCATATAATGCTCATTGTTTATATCCTAGCCTTACCTATGCTTACGCATCACAAAAGCCATATTATGCCTTATTTCAATTATTGCTCCACATGACCTAAATATTTGCCATTCTTTACCTTATCCGGGGATTATGTTGAGAATGATGTTACATTATGGAGATTATCACATGGTTATTGTGTTGTTAATTATCCTTATTGGAGTTTGGCGGGAAAGTGTTTGAAATATATGGAAAATTTAATGAGTGAAAGAAAATCCGATCACCTCAGGAGATAAAGGTAGATTGACCCTGCTTACTGAGATAATAGTTCAGTGAGATGGGACACACAGGTGAGGAGTCCAAAGCACTAAGTATCCGAGGCCATTCATGACACCCATGTTTGCGACTCGAGGGAAGGCAGTGCTGAGGTTAGAGAGGTAAAAGCATTATTATGAATAAAAAGCATTATGGAAGGTGATGAATCGTATGAAGAAGGAATGTGGAAATTCAAGTTTGGAAATACTCCATTTCCCCGGATCATTAGCACCACATTTCCAAAAATTGCCCACCTTTAGCCTTTTACCAAATCTGCTCCTTATTTGAGCTTAAATTAAAGTCCTCTTGATTATTGATGCTTTGTCACTTATGAATGGTTTTGCATAACCCTCCTTTGATGAGTAGATGTTGCGTTTATTTGCACATGTATGGATCTGTGACACAAGTACCTTTTCAAGGATGGTAATTGATTGCAGGGTTATATGAGAATGAATCTAAGATGTTGAGAGTTTTGATTACTTCCCCTGAATGACAATTAAAAGTATTGCTTGAGGACAAGCAAGCTTAAGTATGGGGTGTTTGTTGTGAGCATAATTTGCCATGTTTTTAACTTACTTTTATATCGATTTCTGCATACATTGCATACACTTGGGTTAGAATAATACAGAATCTGTGTAGTTTACACTTATTTGCAATATATGGAGGTCTACACAAGTTTTGGTTATATTTCGCAGAAATCGGACGCACTTTGGAGCTTAAAGGAAACTCATGGAGAGGCTAGGAATGGTGAAGCTGGAGAAAAGGCCATTTTTCACCATTTTTCGTTCTGAATCAAGCTTTGATGTCTTCATGGGAGTTGTAGCCCTCAGAAAGAACTTTCCAACGCATGGTCATGTGCATCAATCCGACGAACGAGGACTCGGGAAAGGGCGTTCCAAGAACAGAGCAGAAAGCTGAGAAAACTTTACTCGAGATCGAGTACACTCTACTCGAGATTGAGTACACTCTACTCGAGATCGACCAAAAGTGTCCGAGGAGGGCCTGGTCGAGGAAGAGCTGATCGAGAAGACGAAGACGAGGACATGCCGGGTGACATTCTACTCGAGATCGAGTAGATCTACTCGAGATCGAGGAGCCCGGAAGCCGTGTCCGAGCATGTCGAGAAGATCTACCCGACGCTGCCGAGAAGACCTAGTCGATTATCCACCCCTACTCGAGATCGACAAGCTCTCCTTGAGATCGACGAGCGCCAGGAACCATGTCCGAGTCTGTCGAGCACCAGCTAGCCGAGACGACGAGCCGAGCCAGTCGACCACCATTCTACTCGAGATCGACAAGACCTTAGTCGAGATCGAGTAGACTTCCAGAAGCAGCGTGACTCGGTTTGACGAATCCTACTCAACTTGGGATTACTTGGGCTCGAAGTTTTCCGATTCTATCCAATCTATCAAGATACATCATGAAGAGAAGAAGATCTATCCATGGAAGACTTTAGATATATTTTCTTATTTTGGATTTAATTTCCTTGTTGCTTGTATTTATCTTTAAGCCTGTAGATATAGTTTTAGATATAGATAGATATTTCTATCCTTGAATATCAAGGTTTAGAAGCCTATAAATAAAGCCCATGAGGTTGATTTCTAGTAATTCAATTTCAGAAGTGGACAAGTAGTTCCAAAGAGAAGTTTAGGAGTTCGAAGGTTTTAGGGTTTTGGCATTCAACGAGAGTTGGATCGCCGGGATTGAAAAGTCTTGGAATATAGTTTAATGCAAGTTGTTTCCTTTCAATCGATGATGTCTGAGTTAGCGATGAGGCGTGAGTAGTCCACCCACTTCTAGGGTTGGGACGAGCCCGACGATAGCCATGCATGCTTGAGGTAAAGATCCGACCTTTAACATGTTTTTTAGCGTTTTCCTACTTGTTTATGTGTGTATTGCCCATCTAATGGAGATCCATGCTAACAACTTGGATTGTACACATAAAATTGGTAGAGACAATTAGGGTTTCTGGAAAGAGTTGTCTAATTGTTGGAAAAGACGAAAGCTTAGTCCTTTGATGCAATTTACATGATTATCTGTTTGGTTCTGCCTTATGCATGCTTGGTCAACGTTGTTGCAAACCCCAATCTTGGAAGTTCTTTTACATACAGTTTAGTTCGAAACCCAAAGCATTTGTTCTTTATTTTCGTTCGTTTTATTTTCTGCCCTCGTCCATCTCGACCAAGCCTGGTCGATCTCGACTACTGATCCTCGACCCAGAGTCGCCGTAGCTTATTTGTGCAGGAAATCCACAAGCCCAACCCGAAGTCGACGAGGACCGTACTCGATATCGAGTAGCCCCTTGTCGAGATCGAGTAGCCTTTGCCGAGTTGCTGCTGCCCTGTTCGACTGTACCTGCCCCCTGTCGACTAACCCTTAGTCGAGGTCGAGTACCACTGTTGTCGACTTCTGTCCGTGAGATTCCACCGCTGCCTAGGATCCGCTGACACGCTTCCTCGTGGATCGATCATGACTTCCCGCTACTACATCAGGAGGAGGTCTTGTAATTATTTACAAGGGACGAAATCTGGTTTGCTGCGATTTATTTATATTTTATTTGCATACTCGATTTCCTCCTATCAACAGGAGTCCGGATTCGAGGTTGTTTTCTTAGCCACGAAGGGAAAGAACTTTTATCCTATTGAAGAACATCTTTTATCCTATTGAAGAACATTTTTCCTTATGGGTTAAGAACATTTTTACCCTAGGGAACTTTTATTTGTTTTATTATATTTTAAGTAGGAAGTTTTATCTTTAGGAAGTAGATATATATTTGCTTTCCTTGGATAGCAAGGATTGAACCCTATAATTAATGCCATTGGGGGCTGGTTTTTTGTTAATCATCCAATCACACAAGCAATTGCGTAACCATAGAGTAGAGAGAGAGTAGAGCCTAGAGCAAGAGAGAAAGAGAGAGTTTGGAGCTTTGGTTGTACTCTTTCGACGTTATTTCAATTCAAGTTAGTTTTTTTCCATGTCAATGATGATGTTTGCAATGATGAAGCGCGATAATTCACTTTACTTCAATGGTCGGGGTGAGCCCGACGATAGCCATGTAAGTACGCTGAAGTTATAATCTTTATATGATTTTTTTTATCTTTTATCCTATATGCATAATTCTTCTACGAGAGTAGTCGACAAATCCATGTTTGTTATATTGAAACAAAAGTGATCTTATTATGAATTTGGATTAATTATGAAAAAAGATAGTAATACTTAGGGTTTATGTGAGAGCCTCTATCTTCCAATTTGTTAATGATAAAAGTTATTTGATGAAAATCATGTTGCTTTCATGAGTTTAGAATATTACTTGCATGGTTATTATTGTGGCAATTCCTCATCTTTGGAAGTTCTTTAGTTTATTGATATATGATAACTCCACTCCCTTGATGAA
The DNA here is from genome assembly GCA_037127255.1 of Persicaria tinctoria. Taxonomy (NCBI): domain Eukaryota; kingdom Viridiplantae; phylum Streptophyta; class Magnoliopsida; order Caryophyllales; family Polygonaceae; genus Persicaria; species Persicaria tinctoria. The sequence goes on along the minus strand of JBANSL010000007.1, from coordinate 57,660,661 downwards.
AATCAGAATAAGTTTCAAAGGCCTTGACAATCTGTTTGTGTCAAAGGTCTTGAAGCTTTAGCAGTGTTGAAGAAACACAAAACCTGTTCTTTATATTATTATGCTCGACTATTATTTTATTATATGCTTCCATATTATTATTATATTTTCACTAAGAGCATCTGCAATGGGGGTTCCTTAACCCAAAAATAAGAAATTTAATAGTTTTTTAATTGAGATTGTAGAAAATGTGGTAAAGAACGATTTGATGGGTTCTTTGCTAAAGAACTCTTAAATACTGGGCAAAAAGTAGAAATTGGGGACCACACCTACAAGAATTGGGAAGGAGATTATGGTGTGCATGATTGCCTTGCTTGGGGCAAAATTGGGAAGAGGGGAGAGTGACACATGACATTTTCGGGGTTTAAATGAGATGGGGGATTACCACTATATTTAATTCTAGCCTAATTTCGAGCCTAATTCAATTTTTTTTCATTTTTTTAATATAGTAGAAATTCATAAAAAAAAATATCTATCAATAGACACGAATATTGTATATGTTAATGAAGAAAACAATCAATAACCAATATATAATGTGTACATTTGGGTTTAAATAACAACAAGATGTAATATATAATAAATAAAACTTTCGAATAGACACCGCTCATTTCGATGTTTTTTTTTAATTTAGTTTCAATTAAGTTTTCTAAGTGCAATTAACTTTCGAATCTTTATTTTGTGTTAAAACTGAGAAATAAATTGATATTATCTTTTAATTTTTTCAAATTTTACTAAAAATAGAAAAAAATTAATTTATTGTACATATAAATTAGATAATTAAATTTACATATACAAATATTTATATTATATAATATATAAATATTATTATTATAACATATTATTATAATTTTGGTAAATGAATTAAAAAAAAGTTGAAAGAAGAGATGAAAGATAAAAAGGGGAGTTAAGAAACTTTCATGAGTTCAAGGGTTGTGAGTGGAAATGTATAATGGGTTGTTTAAAGAGAGAGAAAGATAAAAAGTGGAGTTAAGGAACCCTAATGGGTTCGACGACTGCGGATGCTCTAACCTTTCAGGAAGCTATTTGAATTTTATATCCTTCCTTAAGCGTTCAAAATTGAGAGGATTCAAATTGGAAGATCATGGCGTCCAAGTTTCCAAGAATAGAAGATCTCGAAGATTTCCATGATCAAGCCTAGCCGTTGAAGAAAAAGATTCATCTTTGGAGGCGCCGATTTGTTCTCTATAAAAAGAAAAGGAAGAAAAGAAGACAAACACATCTGTTGAAGACAAGCTTTCATACACTCAAGCCTTCAAGCGAGATCTGTCTTCTTCGTGTGCTCTCATCTAGTCCTTAAGAGTCTGGTATTTCATTTGAAAGCATTTGAGAGTTACACAGTGAGCTTATAGGATATATTCTGTTATAGTGTTATACTCGAGAGTTTGTAACTCAGGAAGTGAACACTAGGCGATTGATTCACTAAGTGTATGAGGATTGTACTAGATAACATAAAGAGGTGGAGCTCTTCTAGATTGGTCTAGGACTCTAAGGGAACGTGAGTTGACTAGATTGCAATTGTATAGGAGAGAGGCTTCTCGGGGAGCTACTAGGATCCTAAGTCTTGTGAATCAATAAAAGCCGGTTGAATCCTAGGGTTGTGGAAGAACCCTAGGCGGGGACGTAGGCCAAGTTCGTGCCGAACCTCGTAAACAACTCATCGAGTCCTTTATTTTTTGCTTTACCTTATTCCCGCAGTTGGTTCGATCGTTTAACTTTGTGATTCAGGTTTTCAGAGAAAAGACTAAGTCTAATCTCAAAGGGTTTTGCACGAGCTTCAAAAGTCTTGAGACTATCTGCGAAAAACCGGCATACTCTATTCAACCCCCCTTCTAGAGTATTTCTATATTACTTTGTTTTACATTATCGAACCTTCAATATAGAAACAACCTTTCTTCGTATTTCTGTTCACCATTCGATTTCATCCTATTATAATTTGTATGTTCTTTTTCGATATTACTTTACGTTCTGTTTCTACATTGTCACTTGAGATAAACTCTTTCCTTCGATTTTGAGTCGATTTGACACGATAATGAGTGTTCTATTCAACGTGGAGTATGTTCTGTGCTGTTTTGTATGTTCTGTGCTGTTTATGAGACTATATCGGCAAGCGCTGACACGCTTCCTCGTGGATCGATCTTGACTCCTACCAGTACAACAAGAGGAAGTCTTGTAATTTTATTTGTGTGGAATGGGATTCGATTTGATTTATATTTCATATTTTTTAGACTCGATTTCCTCCTAACAAATTTTGACGTCGTTGTCGGGGAAGCCATCAATCGCGCCCTTTTTAGTCTCTTTTATGCTTTTATCTAGTGTTGTTTTATAGGTGTATTGATCGCACATCGGAGTTTGAACCCTTAGTCCAACCGAAACACTTCTTTCGTCTGCAAGAAAGGTTGAAAAGACTCATGTCTAATCAATAATAGGAAACGGTTCTTACTATGGAAGAGGAGCTTGAGCAGCTCCACAAGTAGGTGGAGGAGCTCACTACCAAGGAAACGGAATACAACCGGAAGGAGGTGGAATAGGCCAGAAATTAGCAAAGGTGGGAGGTTAAGGCGGATTGCGATGCCCAAGCCAGAAGAGAGCTCAAGGAACGACTACGACACATCCTTCAGAATTCAAAAGAATACATGCACCCCACTCTGGTAGTGCCAGAATCTCTTATTATTCTTCCTCGCATCTCTTTTGAAATTAAACCCTTCTTTTATATATTAAATTAGGAGGAATACTTATTAGGGAAAGCCCAATGAAGGGCCTATGGATCATATTACTACATATTGAGATCTATGTGAAACTATTGCTGATGGCCCTAATTTAGAATATGTAAAACTAAAAGCTTTTCGTTGGTCGCTTGCAGGCAAGGCTTTACAATGGCCGGAAGGTTTGACCCCACAATCCATCCGCACGAGGGGAAAACTCAAGGACTTGTTTTACATCAAGTTCTTTCCACTAGCGAAAACGGCGCAACTCAAGAAAAAGATCATGGATTTCAAGAAAAAGCCAAGGGAAATACTCGCACAAGTCTCGGAGCACTACAAACGCTTGCTCAAAACTTGCCCTATGCATGGGTAGCCACCATATGTCCTACAGAAAATCATCTACAACTCCCTGGACATGCCTACAAAGGAGCGTATCAACACCTATACCTCTTATAGGTATCTTGAGAACACACCACAACGTGCTTGAGATACCCTTGAGAGGCTTGTTGATTTCGACAACACTTATGTGACTCCAAAGGTCTCTGACGCGAGGCTTGCCCCATCCTCACAAACAACCAACCTTGTCTAGAGTGAGGATCGTTCAGGCACAACACCACTACCTGCCCACATTCAGAGCAAGTCCACCTGGCGGAGACGCATGAGGAAGCACGCTACATGGGGGGTCTTAACTATGGAGGACATCGTCAGCAGAATTGGGGATACCATTAACCCCAATACCAAGGAGACTCCCACACCTTACAGAGCTCCTGGACGCCTTGACAAGGAGTCAAAGAAGGATGATCTGCAGCTAATTCTTGATGAGTTGAGGCGGAACCTCGCTGAATTCAAACAAGCCAACAATTCCATCCACACTCCGTTGCACGACATCAACTTGCAATTGGTAGAGATCGATGTCTAGCGGGAGAACATTGAGACCAAAGTAGGTTGATTGGTTGCACAGACCCCCAGACCGTCCATATCGCTCCCCGGAAAATCTGAGCCCAAACCTAAGGGCAAATCTACTTGACACGTGGCTGCTGTACAATTAAGGAGTGGGTGTCAACTAAAAACACCCGATCACACACCGGAAGAAGAGGGTACTTGAATTCCAATTGACATTGAGTCACAACCACTCGACATCGAACTTCCCTAACTTGATATCGACGTCGACTAATATCGACTCTCTTATAGTTGACATCGAGTCACCTGCTCAGTAACTCCAAAAGCCAGCTACTCCACTCGATGTCGACTCACCACCAATCGATGTTGAGCCCACTCATTCGACTCAACCAGCTGCAAAAAAGAAGAAAACACTGCCCTTCCCCACCAAATCATTGAAGGACCCCGCCGACAAGAAATTTCAGCGTTTTGTGAAGATGCTTTAGGGGCTCAACGTTACCATACCCTTCATCGAAGCTCTTCATGAGATAACATCCTATGTGAGGTTCCTTAAAGACATCCTAAGCAAGAAGCAATCGATAGTTGAGATCGCAAAGGAGTGTAATCAAATGAAGTTTCCCGAGAAGAGACCGAACCCAAGGAAATTCGCTATCACTATTGGGCTAGGCCAACATTTCTACCAAGCTCTCTACGACCTAAGAGCTAGTGCAAGCCTCATGCCTTTGTCCATCTGGTCAAAGGTGAACGTCGGAGCTTTGGAGCATGTGGATATGAAGCTCTATATAGCCAACAACAACTACGTCACGCCCACATGAGTTATTGATGACAGCCCCGTCAAGGTGGGCAAGTTCTTTGTGTCCACGAAGTTTATTGTGCTTCATATGGAGAAAGATCCTACATGTCGTATTATTCTTGGTAGGCCGTTCTTATCAATTGTCGACGCCAATATTAGCGTGAGAAAGATGATTCTCACATTTAGTATTAGTGATGAGGTTATCGAGTACTCCTTCAACAACACCATGGAGAAGCTCGATAGGATGGACGTCAAGTCCATGTATATCAAGGGAAGGTACATCCCTTATGGGGAACCAAGGATGAGAACTACGACCTCGGAGGAGCTAGATGAGAGGGCTATGGAAGCCCAATTGGAAGAGATCGTGGCAATCTGAAACCAACACATTGAGAATCCAGTTGACATCGACTCATCTAACTCGATATTGTCTGAACTTGAAGATCCAGAGCGAATAAAAAAAGCTAAGTATGGGGTCAAGTCAACTCACTCGATATCGAGTGGTTCACTCGACATCCACCCATCATCTATACCTACCAGGACTCGACCTCCATATGTAGAAAGTCTCTCGAAGTCTACTGACCCCAGTCGATGTGGAGTGGATTCATAGAGGAAAGACTCGAGGGTAAGCCAAGGTACGAATCTCTCTTCCCCTGTTTCAATCCATGATTTATTTGTAACAAATGGAAGAGGTATGCCTTGATATGTGAGATTGCGCTGGGTTTCCAATGATGATCCAAAGGAGTATGAAGTTGAAGATACGATGTGACGTGCTCGGACCCGGGCTCGAGCAAAAGGACCGGCGACGACTGTTCCGAGAGTCGGGAAATTGTGAAAAGCTTTTGAGGCAACAGATCAGACTTCAAAGCTTTCCGATTTCCCGTCGATTGGCTTGGCTTCTGGAGACGTGGAAGTACTACTTTTGTAGATCGTGAAGTGACGGTCGTGGATTGGGGCAGATCTCATCAATCGGAGGTCGGACGAAGCAGGAAATCGCGTTTTACCGAGACATCGCTTGTGTAGAGGAGAGTCCAAACGGGGCTTGTTTGACAGGTATTGAAGGGCTGCTTTTGGGTGACGTTTTGGGGATGAATGAGGGTGATAATGGGGCTGTGGAAGGCCTTAGAATGGTGGTAAAGAAAGGGATGAGGGTTGAGGGATATGTGATGCAAGATAGCTCTCGACCTTGCACTCCGAGCTCTCTCCAACACTCGATCTTCCGCACTCTCGGCCTCGCACTCCGAGTGTTTCCGACCCTTTGATTCCATCGTCTCTCACTAGGGAATCGCTCTTAGCATCTCACCAAGAGGTTTTATCTGGCATCTCACCAAGATAGAGTTGTTTCTTAACCCGGAACGAAGGAAGCACAAATCTTATTTTTTTCTCAAATTCAAATTGTTCCCAAAAGAAGTTCTTACATCCCTTTATATAGGAAAATATGGATGCTATGAAGAATAAAAGAAATTAAAATAAATCGATAAACTAATGACGGATAATACGAACGGGTTTTCCGAGATTTATGACGGAGAGATGGGCAACCATAATGGGGGAACCGAATGGTCTTGGTTGCCATCAAAGAGATGGATGTTCAAAAATCTCTAAAGCCATGTCATTTAATCCGACTTTATCGATTGCATTCCGTCTTCATTTATTGCATTTCCGACAAGCTGTCTCGTTTTCGGATTGCTCCAAAGATGCCCGATTTCGTCCACCTTCCAAGCTGATTTAATGATTGCATCCTTCAATAAAGTTGTAGCCACTTAAAATATCTTTCCAACAATTTCTCATCGGCTTCAATCAGAATTTTATACAGCCAGAACAAGCCAAAATACCGAAGTGTCTCCAAACAGTCTTCGTAAATAAAAGTTGATGTTCTGCTCCGAAGACAAACCCTTGTAGGAAAAAAGAGTCAAGCTCACGGGCGACTATGATCACATCATAGTCGCCCGTGAGCTTGCTTCTTCTCCTTGAACCGATCTTGAATCCCTTCTTCTTCTTGAATCGTGAAAGGCAAGCAAGAAGGAATGAAAGAAGTCGAATCTAACCACTTACTTGACATGGAATTCAGAGAGTTAGGCATGTCGGTTGGCATTCGTTTCTCTTTCATGAAAAGCACAACCTTGGGAACTTGGATGATTTCCTCATCTTTCTTAAGCTCAATGTTGACCTTCGCAATCTCAATATGAACATCCTTGGACATGCCTTCTTCAATATCAAGTGTCTCACCCATGGCCGTAGAGGATTTTTACTTAGAAGACGGAGGTGGGGCTGTTGTGGGCTTCGATAGCGTCGACCCCAATGAGTTGACGAGTTTTCGAAGTTCCTGTACTTGCTGCATTGAATCTTCCGCGAGCTTGCGGATCTCTTGCCAAGGTGGTTCAACCTTCTTCTTACGCCGAGCCTCATCCTCTCGAGCCCTTTTCTTTTGATATCTTCTTCGGAGCTCTTGATCAACTACATCATATGTAGAACCATCCATGTCTCTCCAACGAAGATACCCATCATCATAGGCTCAAATAGCCCATCGGATGTACTCTTCGGACAAAGGCTTGGAACTCGTTCTCTTAACCATTTTTGCCCAAAAGCTTGAGAAACTCTTGTGGTTCCTCTGATACCACTTGACGTGCTGGGACCCAGGCTTAAGCAATAGGACCAGCGATGAGAGTTCCTAGAGGTCGGGAAGCTTGGACAGTTTCTGGAGCAGTGGGTCAGTCTTCAAAGATTTCCGATTTCCCATCGATTGGCTCGGCTTCTGGGGACGTGCAGGTACTAGTTTTGTAGATCTTAAAGTCACGGTCGCGGATTGGGGAAGATCTCATAAACCGGAGGTCGGACGAAGCGGGAAATCGCGTTTTACCGAGATGTCGCTTGTGTAGAGGCGAGTCCAAACGGGGCTTGTTTGAGAGGGATTGAAACGCTGCTTTTGGGTGACGTTTCGGGGAGGATTGAGGGTGATAATGGGGCTGTGGAAGGCCTTATAATGGTGGTAAATAAGGGGATGAGTGTTGAGGGATATGTGATGCAAGATAGCTCTCGTCCTCGCACTCCGAGCTCTCTCCAACACTTGATCTTCCGCACTCTCGGCCTCGCACCCCGAGTGTTTCCGACCCTTTGATTCCGTCGTCTCTCACTAGGGAATCACTCTTAGCATCTCACCAAGCGGTTTTATCCGGCATCTCACCAAGATAGAGTTGTTTCTTAACCCGAAATGAAGGAAGCACAAAGCTTAGTTTTTTCTCAAATTCAACTTGTTCCCAAAAGAAGTTCTTACATCCCTTTATATAGAAAAATATGGATACTATGAAAAATAAAAGAAATTAAAATAAATTGATGAACTAATGACGGAGAATACGAACGGGTTTTCCGAGATTTATGACGGAGAGCTGGGCAACCAAAATAGGGGAACCGAATGGTCTTGGTTGTCATCAAAGAGATGGAAGTTCGGAAATCTCTAAAGCCCCTTCATTTAATCCGACTTTATTGAATGCGTTCTGTCTTTATTTATTGCATTTCCGATGAGCTGCCAGAATTTCAGACTGCTGCGAAGATCTCATATTTCGGCCATCTTCCAAGCTGAATTGACGATTGCATCCATCAATAAAGTTGTAGCCACTTAAAATATCTTTCCAACAAGTGCTCGTCGGCTACAATCGAAATTTTATACATCCAGAATGAGCCAAAATACCACGATGCCGCCAAACAGTTTTCAGAAATAAAAGTTGATGTTCTGCTCTGAAGACAAACCTTTGTAGGAAAAATGAGTCGAGCTTACGATCACATCATCCTCCTCCCCTAGAAAAGGATTCGTCCTTGAATCCGTGATGGAAATGAGCGACTTCTTTGGACATGTACTTCTTCTTTGAAAGGATGTTGAATCTTCTCTTCTTCTTGAATCATGAAAGGCAAGTAAGGCGGAATGAAAGAGGTCACATCTAACCACTTACTTGAAAAGGAATTAAAAAAGCTAGGCATGTCGGTTGGCATTCGTTTCTCCTTCCTGGAAAGCGCAACCTTGGGAACTTGGATGATTTCCTCATCTTTTTGAAGCTCAGGCATGACCTCTGCAGTCTCAATTGGAACATCCTTGGACTTGCCTTCTTTAATTTCAAGTGTCTCGCCCATGGCCGTAAAGGATGTCATCTTTGAAGAGGGAGGTGGGGCTGTTGTGGACTTCGATTGCGTTGACCCCAATGAGGTGACCAGATTTGGAATTTCCTTTACTTGTTTCATTGAATATTCCGCGAGCTTGCAGATCTCTTCCCAAGGAGGTTCAACCTTCTTCTTATGTCGAGCCTCATCCTCTCGAGCCCTTCTCCTTTGATATCGCCTATGGAGCTCTTGATCAACTACATCATATGTAGCCCCATCCATGTCACTCCAACGAAGATACCCATCATCATAGGCTCGAATAGCCCATCGGATGTACTCTTCGGACAAAGGCTTGTAACTCGCTCTCTTCAACATTTTGACCCGAAAACTTGAGGGACCCTTGTCGTTGCTCTGATACCACTTGACGTGCTAGGACCCGGGCTCGAGTAATAGGACCGGCGACGAGTGTTACGAGCGGTCGGGAAGCTTGAACAGTTTCTAGAGCAGGGGGTCAGTCTTCAAAGATTTCCGATTTCCCACCGATTGGCTCGGCTTCTAGGGACATGCAAGTACTACTTTTGTAGACCTTGAAGTCTCCATCACGGATTGGGGAAGATCTCATCAATCGGAGTTCAGACGATGCGGGAAATCGCATTTTACCGATACGTTGCCTGTGTAAAGGCGATTCCGAACGGGGCTTGTTTGAGAGGGATTAAAAGGACTTTTTGGAGTGATGTTTTGGGGGTGATTTTAGGGTGATAATGGGGCGGTGGAAGAATTTAGAATGGTGGTAAAGAAGGGGATGGGGGTTGAGGGATATGTGATCCAAGATACCTCACACTCCGAGTGTTTCCGACCCTTCGATTCGGTCGTCTCTCACTAGGGAATCGCTCTTAGCACCTCACCAAGAGGTTTTCTCCGGCATCTCACCAAGATAGGTTTGTTTCTTAACCCGAAACGAAGGAAGCACAAAGCTCAGATTTTTCTCAAATTCAGCTTGTCCCCTAAAATAAGTTCTTACATCCCTTTATATAAGAAAATATGGATGCTATGAGAAATAAAAGAAATTAAAATGAATCGAAAAACTAATGACGGATAATACGAAAGAGTTTTCGATATTTATGAAGGAGAGATGGGAAACCATAATGGGGGGGAACCGAATGGTCTTTGATAACTCCCTTCTTTGATGAAAATCGGAATAAGTTTCAAAGGCCTTGACAGTATGTCTGTGTCAAAGGTCTTGGAGCTTTAACAGTGTTGATGAAATACAAAACATGTTCTATATGTTATTATGTTCGAATATTATTTAACATTATTATATACTTCCATTATATTATTATATACTTAACTAACCTTTCAGGAAGTATTTTCGAATTATTTCCTTTGTTGTGATGCGTTTTGAGAATATTCAAATCGGAAAGATTGTGGCCTTCGAAGTTTCCAAAGATAGAAGATTCAGTTCAAGCCATGATCTTGTCTAGCCGTTGGAGAAGATTCTTCGCGCCTATTCATCTCAATATAAAGAAAAGGAAGATGAAGACAGAAGACAGAAGACACACATTCATTGAACACGAGCCTTTCATACACTCCAAGCCTTCAAGAGAAATCTGTCTTCGTGTGCTCTCTGCTTGCCCTAAGAGTCTGTTATTTCATTTCAAAGCATTTGAGAGTTACATAGTGAGCTTATAAGATATATTCAGTTATAGTGTTATACTCGAGAGTTTGTAACTCGGGAAGTGAACACTAGGCGATTTATTTACTAAGTGTTAGAGGATTGTACTAGATAGCATAGAGAGGTGGGGATCTTCTAGATTGGTCTAGGACTCCAAGGGAACGGTGAGTTGACTAGATTGCAATTGTATAGGAGAGAGGCTTCTCGGGGAGCTACTAGGATCCTAAGTCTTGTGAATCAATAAAAGTCGGTTGAATCCTAGGGTTGTGGAAGAACCCTAGGTGGGGACGTAGGCCATGTTCGTGTCGAACCTCGTAAACAACTCATCGAGTCCTTTACTTATTGCTTTACCTTATTTCCGCACTTGGTTCGAATTGTTTAACTTTGTGATTCAGGTTTTCAGAGAAAAGACTAAGTCTAATCTCAAAGGGTTTTCGCACGAGCTTCAAAAGTCTTGAGACCATCTACGAAAATCCGGCATACTCTATTCAACCCCCCTTCTAGAGTATTTCTATATTACTGTTGTTGCAGGAGGATGGTCAAGTATGAAATAAATATAAAATAAAGTTCAGACTGACTTCCCTGTCTCAGAAAATAAATACAAGACTTCCTCCCATTGTAGTAAGAGAAAATCGGGATCGAATCCACGAGGAAGCACGTCAGCAGTTCTCAGGTAGCTACAGATCTCACAGACAGAATAGCAGAAAGACAGAAACACAGAAACAATGAAAGAAACAGAAATAAAAGCAGAAAATAACAAAAAAAGCAATGAACTAAACGAAGACAGAAAAGACAAAGCAAAGCAGAAAGTAAAGCAAGCACAAAGGCGTACTCGATCTCGACCAACAGCTCCTCGAGATCGACTACCAACAAATCGACAAAAACTTGAAAATCGACAACGGGAACAGAAAACTCAACTCGACCAAGACAAGACCTACTCGATCTGGACAAGGTCCTACTCGAGATCGACGAGAACTACTCTATGTCGAGCGGAAACAGAAACTTTAGAATGCAAATTCTCGAACCTAAACTCAGATTTTTGACAGAAATAAATCAATATAATAAAAGACTCCCAAGACCAGGGTATCAACGCCACAACGATAACCATGCAAAGTAACACTCAAAGGCACAAAAGATCATGCTTTCCATCAAATAACTTTTGTTATTAACAAATAGGCATATAGAGGCTTTCGCAAAAACCCTAATTGTTACTAACCCTTTTTCACATAATTAATCCAAGTTGCATTAAGATCACTTTCGCTTCAATAATACAAACAAGGATCACCTTCAACTCTCGCAAAAGAATCATGCTCATAGGGATAGAAGACGAATTGCATAACAAGATCTGACCTTTACCGCATCATCTCACATGGCCACCGTCGGGCTAACCCCAGCCCCAGAAGTGGGTGGACTACTCGCGCCTCATTGCAATCGCAGACATTGAATGAAAAGAAATAACTTGCATAAAACTATATTCAAAACCCTTTACAATCCCGGCAATCAACTTTCGCAGAAAGCCAAAACCCTAAAAACCTTAGAACTCCTAAACTTCTCTGTGGAACTACTTGTTTCTCTCTGAAATTGAATTGAATAAAACTGAGCCCCTAGGGCTTTATTTATAGGCTTCTAATCTTTGCTACTCAAGGATAGAATATCTATATCTATATCTAAAACTATATCTAAGGCTTTAAAGATAAATAAAAGCTATAATGAAATAAAATCTAAAAATAGGGAAATATATCTAAAGTCTTCCACGGATAGATCTTCTTTTCTTCATGATGTATCTTGATAGATTTGGATAGAATCGGCAATCTTCAGGCCCAAGGAATCCCAAGTCGAGTAGAGTTGATCAAACCGCGTCACGCAGTTTCTGGAAGCGTCGTCGATCTCGACAAGGCTCTCGTCGAGGTCGAGTAGGGATCTTGGTCGACTGGCTTGGCTTCTCGTCTCTCCTAGCTGGTCCTCAACAGACTCGGACATGACTCCTGGTGCTCGTCGATGTCGAGTAGCCCTAGTCGACCTCGAGTAGAATTGATCTGTCGACTAGGTCCTCTCGGGTAGGTGTGCTCGACAAGCCTGGGTCTGGTCTTTGGGCTTAGTCGATCTCGACAAGGCCTCGTCGATCTCGACAAGGGTTCGTCGAGTTGGGATGTGGACTTCTTGTCGAGTAGCTTCTCCTCGGCATGGACTCGGACTGGCACTGGGTGGCTCGTCGATCTCGACAAGGGCTTCGTCGAGATCGAGTAGGATTGTGCTCAGCTTCTCGTCCTCGGCTTCTCGATCAGCTCTTCTCCTCGTCGACTCCGGGTGTGACACTGGGCTTCGTCGATCTCGACTAGGGTTTTGTCGAGATCGAGTAGACTTCCGGAGCTGGGTTGGTCTGGCTCTCGACACTGCTCTTGGTCGACAAGACAGTGCTCGGACATGCTCGTCGAGATCGAGTAAGGTCTACTCGAGATCGAGTAGCCTGGGTTCTCGGCTCGATTCGACTGGTTCCGTTGCTGCTTTGACCTTGGACCTCTATAGTGGATTTCCGAGCTTTTCCGACCTTCCTTAGAATTGCTGTAAAATGCCTCGAATTCTGCGAATTAAACAGAAACTGGTGTAGATTCCATAATTTGGCAAATAAACATAAACTACATAGATTCTGTACTATCTTAGCCCAAATGAATGAAATGTATGCAGAAATCGATATAAATTTAAGTGTAAAACATGGCAGATTCAGCTCACAACAAACACCCCATACTTAAGCTTGCTTGTCCTAAAGCAATACTTTTATTTGTCATTCAGGGGAAGAATAAAAAACTCTCAACATTTTAGATTCATTCTTATATAACCCTGCAATCAATTACCATCCTCGAAAAGGTACTAGTGTCACAGATCCATGCATGTGCAAATATAAAAGCAACATCTAATCACAAAAGGAGGGTTATGCAAAAACATTTTATGTGACAAAGCATTAATAATCAAGAGGACTCTAATTCAAGCTCAAATAAGGAGTAGATTGGTAAAAGGCTAAAGGTGGGCAATTTTTGGCAATGTGGTGCTAATGATCCGGGGAAATGGAGTATTTCCAAATTGAATTTCCACATTCTTTCTCATTAGATTCATCACCTTTCATAATGCTTTTATCAATAATAATGCTTTTACCTCTCTAACCTCAGCACTGCCTTCTCACGAGTCGCAAACATGGGTGTCATGAATGGCCCCGGATACTTAGTGCTTTGGACTCCTCACAATGTGTCCCATCTCTCCAAACTATTATCTCAAAGAGCAGGGTCAATCTACCTTTATCTCCTGAGGTGATTGGATTTTCTTTCACTCATTAAATTTTCCATATATTTCAAACACTTTCCCGCCAAACTCCAATAATGATATCAACAACACAAACACCATATGATAATCTCCATAATGTAACATCATTCTCAACATAATCCCCGGATAAGGTAAAGAATGGAAATATTTAGATCATGTGGAGCAATATATGAAATAAGGCATAATATGGCTTTTGTGATGCATAAGCATAGGTAAGGCTGGGATTATAAACAATGAGCATGTATGGAAATATAAAGTCCTCCATCATCTTATCATGCAACATGTCAAAAAGCAACTTCAAATTTTACCTCCTTTCATGGTTTTCAAGAAATAATGCACTTCATTGTGACTTCCCTTTACTAGGCAATTTCATGCTATATCTGTAATGAATCCAATTTTGCATCGTCGAGTTCAATTTAAGCTTCCATTACTTTATTCAAAATTTTCAATAGGGGTCATTTTTCTTCAATTTTTGGAAAACATGCATATAAGCACATAAATCAATAATGCATTCCAAAATAGCCATGTAGCGATTCTAAGAATTAATGCACATATATGTCAAATATGATCAATATGCATGAAGTAAGCCCTTCCCCCACCCCATACTTAAACATTACAGTGTCCTCACTGTATAAAAACAAGGGTAAAGAAAGAAACTCACAAGACAGGTCTGCAGAGTCTCTAAATTTCGAATGGAAGCACCTCCTGGCCTCAGTATGAATATAGCTTGGTTCTATCCATGGACCTGAAAAGTATGGAAGACATATACCCACAATAGAAAAACTTAAAGTTCAAAACAAAAAAAAAACAAAAAGCAACAAAGTCTCAAAAGTCCTAAAGAGTCTATGTACATGCTCTAGATTTTATAGTCGCTAGGCCGACTTTTCCATTTAGCTCAAGGTGGCATTTGTAGGGCCATGTAGCTTAGGACTCAAATAGGACTCCATTCTTGTCCCTCAGCTGCAATCCTCCAGAATGGATCTTGTTTACCACGAAAGGTCCCATCCGCTTCTTGTTAAATTTGTTGGGAAACCAATGATCCTTTGATTTAGAGACATAGAGCTTGTCTCCAACTTCATACTCCTTAGGCTCATCATTGGAAATCCTACACAATCGCACATACCAAGGCAAACCTCTCCCATGTATAGATAGATCTTTAATGGAAATAGGAGAAGAAAGATCCATACCTTGGCTTACCTTCACAGAGACGGAATCGGAGACCACTGTGTTTGGTCAATCTCGACTAGGACTAGTCGATCTCGACGAGGATGCTGGTTCTGGTGGTGGTCTGCTCGAGGATGCGGAAGTCGACGAAGGACAGGGCTTGTAGATCTCGACAAGGCAGGTCGACCTCGAGTAGGCTTCTGCTCCTGGTGGCTGCAGCGTCGAGGAGGAAGGATCTGGTGGAGTCGAGTGGTGGTCGATCTTGACAAGGCTGGTCGAGATCGAGGAGCTTGGTCCGTCTGGTGGAGTCTGTGTCGAGGAAGACGGTGCCCGAGGATGCTGAAGTTGGTCGACATCGAGTAGCGTACTCGAGATCGACAAGGGCTCTGGTTCTGGAGTCGTCAGCGTCGAGTGGTGGTCGATCTCGACGAGTCTACTCGAGGTCGAGTAGGGTTTGGCTTCCGTCTGACTGCTCGACGAGGCTGGTGCTGGTGGAGTCTCCTTGGTCTGGTCGAGATCGACTAGGGTCCTCGATGTCGAGTAGTCTTGGTCGATCTTGACCCCATACTTAGTTCCTATCAAGGCATCCGAAAAATAATTAATCCATAACGACTTACCTTGATCTGTGTCGATTGGATTCTCTGTGTTCTCCTTGAGGATTGCCATGATCTCCTCCACCTGGGCTTCCATGTCCCTCTTTTCCAGCTCCTCAGGGGTCATATTTCTGACCTTGGGTTCCCCGCAGGTGATGTAGCCAGCTGAGATAGATTTGACCTCTTCCATTGGACCTGTATATGCCTTTCAGTTTTATTAAAGGAATACTCAATTACCTCATCGCTGATGTTGAAGGTGAGCACTCCTTTTGATACGTTTGGGATACCCGATCCTTCGCCTGTGGGCTCAAGATCAAGAACCACGCCGTATATTTAGAAGAGATATAATTAATTTGCATAAAATAACAAACTAATGACTAAAATGGAACTCGGCCCATCCATGAAGCCCACTCGGCCAAGGCCCATTCGGCCATGTCTTGATCAAGGCGGGTGTAGCCGAGTCTTCATGAGCTCCGAGTGTGGACGCAAGCTCACTTCTTGTGCTGGCGGTGTAACCTTGAGCCAAGTGATCCAGGGTGGCCTGGACCCTTGCTCTAAAGTCCCATGGTGACGGACAAGAAAGGCCTTAGTTGCATTTTGAATCTTCTTGGCCTTTGCACGAGTGACAGGGCCATCAAATGGAACCTTCATGTTGTCCTCAATGTCACCAGGAGTCATCGATAATTGAGCGGCATCACCTTTCCTTACGCTTATGTTGGCATCCACCGTCGCCAAGAATGGTCTTCCTAAGATAATTGGACAAGCAGGATCCTCTTGCATATCAACAACTAAGAAATCAGCCGGGACAAAGAATTTACCTACTTGTACTGGCACATTGTCCATCATGCCTGTTGGAATGACCATCGTGTTGTTGGCCATGTAAAGTCTAGCATCCACAGGCTCTAGGGCACCTATCTTAATCTTGGACCAAATCGTTAAAGGCATTATACTCACACTAGCTCCAAGATCACATAAGGCATTGATTTTGTATGGACCAAATCCAATAGTTATAGCAAACTTACCTGGATCCGGCCTCTTCTCCAATATGTCCAAGTGGCTGCACTCCTCTGAAATTTCAGCCATCGACCGCTTTTTACTCAGAATCTCCTTCAGGAACTTGACATAGGATGGCATTTCATTGAGAGCTTCTGTGAAGGGGATGGTGACGTTGAGCTTCTGAAGCATCTTGATGAAGCGTTGAAATTTCTTTTCCGCCGGGTCCTTTAGTGATTTTGTGGGGAAAGGCAACTTCTTTTTCTGAGTCGGAGCAAGAACAGATGTCGGCGAGAGAGAACGCAGGAGCGAAGGTGATGGCGAGCGGGAGCGGATCTCCTCGCGGACGTCGCCAAGGCCTGGGTTCTCGGAAGCGCTGTTGGCCTAGGTCGAGCAGGCCTGAGTTGGTTGTCCTCGATCTCGACGAGAACAGGCTAGGGCTGGTTTTTAGGGTTGCCGAATATGATCAAGGTTGAGGGTGATGATTTTTGTGAGGTCCGAAATTTCTCAAGAACACAAGAGCTTTTGGGATTGATAATCGAAGAACCCTAGATCCGTTAAGGGTTTCTTCAATTCTAATTCAATCTGATTAAATTCAAAGTGCGAAACATAAATTTATAGTAAAACTATGAGATATCTAACCAATCCTTCCTTGCAAAGGAAAGGGGTTTGGTTAGATTAATTATATCTAATGATAAGTGAAATAACATTATGATAAATAAAACCTAAGAAGATAGATATTTAATAACTTGGTGGTAAAGTAATATATCTAGAAGAGATATAATTAATTTTCACCTTATTTATCTAATTTGCATAAAATAACAAACTAATGACTAACATGGAACTCGGCCCATCCATGAAGCCCACTCGGCCAAGGCCCATTCGGCCATGTCTTGATCAAGGCGGGTGTAGCCGAGTCTTCATGAGCTCCGAGTGTGGACGCAAGCTGACTTCTTGTGCTGGCGGTGTAACCTTGAGCCAAGTGATCCAGGGTGGCCTGGACCCTTGCTCTAAAGTCCCATGGTGACGGACAAGAAAGGCCTTAGTTGCATTTTGAATCTTCTTGGCCTTTGCAGGAGTGACAGGGCCATCAAATGGAACCCTCATGTTGTCCTCAATGTCACCAGGAGTCATCGATAATTGAGCGGCATCATTCTCCTCCACTTGACTTCGATTTGTCCTCAAATCGTCGTCGGAGTCATCGTCAGGCACGAACAAGGATAGATCGGCGACGTTGAATGTAGAATGGACGCTGTACTTATGGGCAGGGAGATCTAGCTTGTAGGCATTAGGACCCATCTTCTGAACCACTCTGAATGGTCCATCTCCCCTAGGGTCCAGCTTAGATTTCCGTTGTTGCGGAAACCTTTCCTTCCTGAGATGCAGCCAGACCAGATCACCAACGTTGAACTGCACATCCTTGCGATGCTTGTCCTTCGCGGCCTTGTATTGCGCAGTCTTCCTCTCCAGCTGCGCCTTGGTACGCTCATGCAAGCTTTTGATGAAGTCCGCTTGCTTAGCTGCATCTACGCTCTCCTTGTCCTTATATGGCCGAGGCATCATGTCCACTGGAGTCAAGGGATTTCGGCCATATACCACCTCGAAGGGGGTCATCTTTGTTGCAGAGTGCCTAGACCTGTTATATGCAAACTCTACTAATGGTAGACAGTCTTCCCATCCCCCGAGGTTAGTTCGCAACATGACTCTAAGGAGAGCCCCAAGAGTTCTATTTGTGACCTCAGTTTGGCCATCAGTTTGTGGGTGACAAGAAGTAGAAAATAGCAATTTTGTACCCAATTTAGACCATAAAGTTTTCCAAAAAGAGCTTAAGAATTTAGGATCACGGTCAGAAACTATAGACAATGGCAATCCATGTAAGCGAACAACATCTTTGAAGAATAAATGAGCAACATGAATAACATCATCAGTTTTATGACAAGGTATAAAGTGAGCCATTTTGGAAAATCTTTCTAAAACAAATATGGAATCATGACCCTTAGAAGTTCTAGGCAATCTGTTGTTGCAGGAGTAAGTCAAGTATAGAATAGAATATGGTTTAGAATGACTCCCCTGTCTCAACAAATAATTACAAGACTTCCTCCCGTTGTAGTAAGAGAAAAGTCAGGATCGAATCCACGAGGAAGCACGTCAGCAGCTCTCAGGTAGCTATCAGATTCTCACAGCAGCAGCAGAAAAACACAGAAACAAACACAGAAGCAGAAACAAGTAATCCCGGCAAGGGCAGCTAAAGCAAAGCAAAGAACAAAGTAAAACAAAAGCAAAGGCTCTTGTCTATCTCGACAAACAGTACTCGAGATAGACAAAGGTGGTCGACAACAGTGGCTCAGAATCGAAAACGAAGCAACTCGACAAAGGCAAGTCAACTCGACCTCGACAACTACTACTCGACTTCGACAAGAAAAGCAGAAACAGAAAACTGAAAATCGATAAGAGACAGAAGCTTCACTCGACCTAGACTGGACCTACTCGATCTCGACTAAGGCCAACTCGAGATCGACAAGGGTTTCGTCTATGTCGACAAGAAACAGAAATTTAAAGGAATTTAAATTGCAATTGCTCAAAACACAAACTCAGCTTTTTGACGGAAAATAAACTCAATATATAAAAGGACTCCCAAGGCTAGGGTTTCAACACCACAACGGTAACCATGCAAAACAACACATAAAGGCATAAAAGACCATGCTTTCCATCAAATAACTTTCGTTATTAACAACTAGGCATATAGAGGCTCTCGCATAAACCCTAATTGTTACTAACCCTTTTTCACATAATTAATCCAAGTTGCATTAAGATTACTTTCGCTTCAACTCTCGCAAAAGAATCATGCTCATAGGGATAGAAGATGAATCGCACAAAAGATCTGACCTTTATCGCATCGCCTCACATGGCCACCGTCGGGCTCACCCCAGCCCCAGAAGTGGGTGGACTACTCACGCCTCATCGCAATCGCAGACATTGATGTATAAAAAGAAACTTGCATTAAAACTAAATTCAAAGCCTTTTACAATCCTGGCAATCAACTTTCGCAAAAAGCCAAAACCCTAAAAACCTTAGAACTCCTAAACTTCTTTGTGGAACTAACTAACTGTGTCTTACTAACTGTGTCTCAGCAAATTGTTACAAGACTTCCTCCCGTTGTAGTAAGAGAAAAGTCAGGATCAAATCCACGAGGAAGCACGTCAGCAGTTCTCAGGTAGCTATCAGATTCTCACAGCAGCAGCAGAAAAACACAGAAACAAACACAGAAGCAGAAACAAGTAATCCCGGCAAGGGCAGCTAAAGCAAAGCAAAGAACAAAGTAAAAAAAAAGCAAAGGATCTCGTCTATCTCGACAAACAGTACTCGAGATAGACAAAGGTGGTCGACAACAGTGGCTCAGAATCGAAAACGAAGCAACTCGACAAAGGCAAGTCAACTCGACCTCGACAACTACTACTCGACTTCGACAAGAAAAGCAGAAACAGAAAACTGAAAATCGACAGAAGACAGAAGCTTCACTCGACCTAGACTGGACCTACTCGATCTCGACTAAGGCCAACTCGAGATCGACAAGAGTTTCGTCTATGTCGACAAGAAACAGAAATTTAAAGGAATTTAAATTGCAATTGCTCAAAACACAAACTCAGCTTTTTGACGGAAAATAAACTCAATATATAAAAGGACTCCCAAGGCTAGGGTTTCAACACCACAACGGTAACCATGCAAAACAACACATAAAGGCATAAAAGACCATGCTTTCCATCAAATAACTTTCGTTATTAACAACTAGGCATATAGAGGCTCTCGCATAAACCCTAATTGTTACTAACCCTTTTTCACATAATTAATCCAAGTTGCATTAAGATTACTTTCGCTTTAATAACACAAACAAGGATCACCTTCAACTCTCGCAAAAGAATCATGCTCATAGGGATAAAAGATGAATCGCACAAAAGATCTGACCTTTATCGCATCGCCTCACATGGCCACCGTCGGGCTCACCCCAGCCCCAGAAGTGGGTGGACTACTCACGCCTCATCGCAATCGCAGACATTGATGTATAAAAAGAAACTTGCATTAAAACTAAATTCAAAGCCTTTTACAATCCTGGCAATCAACTTTCGCAAAAAGCCAAAACCCTAAAAACCTTAGAACTCCTAAACTTCTTTGTGGAACTAACTAACTGTGTCTTACTTGGAATCTAACTGAAATTGAATTGAATGAAACTGAGCCCCTATGGCCTTATTTATAGTGATCAAACCTTGCTAATCAAGGAAATAATCATCTATCTCTATCTAAATCTATATCTAAAATTATATCTAAAAGCCTTAAAGATAAATAAATTGTTTTAAGGAAATAAATCTTAAAGGCATAGATAAAACTAAATAGGGTAAGTCTTCATGTCTTGATAGATCTCCTTCCATAGATAGACTTGGATAGATCTCGTCCAGATTCGAATTCCTTCTCGATCTCGGCTTTCTGGACTCCTCGACATGTCTTCTCGACACGGACTTCTCCTCGATCTCGGATTCCGGAGCTGCTCGACAAATCTTCTCGATGTCGACAACTTTCCTCGACATCGAGTAGATTTCTCAGCTTCCAGTTCTGTTCGTAAAACGCACTTTCCCGCTGCCTCGGTTGTCGGATTGACGCATATGACCATGCGTTGGAAAGCTCTTTCCGAGGACTACAACTCTCATGAAGACATCACAGCCTGATTCAGAATGATGAAAGCCGGAAATTGTCCTTCTCTCCAGCTGCACCATTTTTGGCTTCTCCATGAGTTTCCTTTAAGCTCCAAAATGCGTCTGATTTCTGCGAAATATGACAAAAACTTGTGTAGACCTCCATATATAACAACTAAGCATAAACTACACATATTCTGTATCATTCTAGCCCAAATGCATGCAATGTATGCAGAAATCGATATAAAATTAAGTGTAAAACATGGCAAATTAGGCTCACAACACAATCCTACAATAAAATCCATAGAAACATCTTCCCAGGGTGCATTAGCAATTGGCAAAGGTTGGTATAGACCATTAGCATTGGATTTCGATTTTGGTTTAGCACATATAACACAACTTTTAACAAATCTCAGCACATAATTAGACATTTTAGGCCAAAAGTAATGTTCCTTTAGTCCAGCTAGTGTTTTTTCGAAACCCCCATGTCCCCTAGATTCATGTATTTCCTGGGTTAACAATCGGCGAATAGAAGAAGATGGGATACAAAGCTTGCCCATCTTGAATAAATACCCATTATCAACAAAAAATGAATCTACTTCACCTTTATTAATGCAAAACTATCAGAAGCATACAGTTCCTTTATTAATGCAAAACCCAAAACATGTGCATCCATATGGTTTAAGAGGACATACCTTCGTGATAGCGCGTCAGCTACCACATTATCCTTCCCCTTTTTGTGGTGAACCACATAGGAAAAGGTCTCTATGAACTCCACCCAACGAGCAAGTCGCCTGCTGAGCACTGCTTGTCCTTTGAGGTACTTAAGAGCTTCATGATCCGAATGAATCATAAACTCCTTAGGCCAGAGATAATGTTGCCAAGTCTGTAAGCAGCGAACCAATGCAAATAGCTCCTTGTCGTAGGTAGAATAGTTGAGCTCAGCGGCGCCCAACTTTTCGTTGAAGTAGGCGATGGGACGCTTGTTCTGCAACAGGACCCCTCCAATGCCAGTGCCAGAAGCGTCACACTCGAGCTCAAAAGGTTGAGCAAAGTTAGGTAACTGCAGCACTGGGGCGTGTGTCAGGCGATCCTTGAGAGCGTCGAAAGCCTTTTGATGTGAGTCAGACCAGCGAAATGTAACATCCTTCTTTGTCAGCTCATGCAGGGGGGCGGCAATCAGGCTGAAATCCTTGACAAAACGTCGATAGAAGCCAGCAAGGCCCAAGAATGAGCGGACATGGGTGGGTGTAGTCGGCCTAGCCCACTTCTGAATAGCACGAATCTTCTCCTCATCCACCTTCAATCCAGATGCAGTCACTACAAAACCAAGAAAAATGGTAGACTCGGATGCAAAAGAACACTTCTTTAAATTGGCATATAATTTCTCTTTTCTTAGACAATCAAAAACCAATTTTAAGTGACTTAAATGGTCATGCATATTCTTACTGTAGATTAAGATATCGTCAAAATAGACAACAACAAATTTTCCTAAGTGTCTTCTAAGCACATGGTTCATAAGCCTCATAAATGTATAAGGTGCATTTGTCAAACCAAAAGGCATTACTAACCATTCATATAAGCCATACTTAATTTTAAAAGCCGTTTTCCATTCATCACCCTGTTTCATCCTAATTTGATGATATCCACTTCTAAGGTCAATTTTAGAAAAAATAGCAGCACCATGAAGTTCATCAAGCATATCATCTAAACGAGGAATAGGGTGGCGATACTTAACCGTTATTTGGTTGATTGCGCGACAATCAACACACATGCACCAGGAGCCATCCTTCTTTGGAACCAAAATGACAGGAACGGCACAGGGAGACAGGCTTTCACGAACAAAGCCTTTATCCATCAACTCTGTGACTTGGCGTTGCAGCTCCTTTGTCTCCTCAGGACTAGCCCTATAAGCGGCGCGATTAGGCAAGGCTGCTCTAGGCACAAAGTCAATCTGGTGCTCAATACCTCTAATAGGAGGCAAGCCTTGGGATAGTTCAGCTGGAAGCACATCCAAATAATCCTACAGAAGAGCAGCAATAGGTGCAGGAATATGACTCAATTCAACATTAAGTAATACTTGTTTCATTACCAGAAGAACATGAGGTCGATGAGCATTCCAAGTGATGGTCCCTTGTTGAGGGTCAGAGACCAACGATCGACGTTCCACAGAGCCCTTAAGTGATGCAGAAGAGGGCTTAGAAGATGTCGGATGGGAAGGAGGATGCGTCTAGGGGGCTGCAGGGGCTGCGGCAGGCGCTGCTGCTAGGGTTGCAGGGGCGGCTGGTGCAGCCGAGCTTCCTTGGAGCTTCTCCACTCTTTCAGCTTCTCTTTCGGCGTTCCTTTGTTGCTGCTTGCGCACCTGGTCCTTCAGAATAATTTGTGGCGATAAGGGTAGGAGAGTAACTCTCCTCCCGTCATATGTGAAAGCATATGTATTTGCACGCCCATCATGAAGGACATCACGATCATATAACCAAGGACGCCCTAACAATATATGACTACAATCCATGCGAGCAACATCACATAATACCTTATCATGATATGTTCCAATTGAAAGGGAAACTAAACATTGTTTGGTGACCAATATATCAGAACCATCATCAGTAATGTCATTTAAACCATAGTGAGTAGCTCGAGGAGTTGTAGGTAAATGGAGGAAATTCACTACCTATTCACTGATGAGATTGCAGCAACTCCCACCGTCGATGATAAGGGTTAAGGTAGCCTCACGAACCAAGCATCTGGTGTGGAATATGTTCTCCCTTTGATCAGCCATGGGAGATTCCTGAATGTGCAGGACCCGTCGATTGATAATGCAAAGCACGTTGTCGTACTGGGAAGTATCGATCTCCTCAATAGGCTTAGTCGACTGGTCCTCCTCCACTTCACTCGAAACTACCAGGTCCTGAGCAGTCTCCTCCTCATAGTAATGGTCTCCCAAATCGTTGAGCAGAACCTTCCTTTTCTGGGGGCAATTGCGAGAGACATGCCCAGAACCTCCGCAAGTGAAGCAGCAGATATCTTTGTTGCGATCCGTAGAAGGGGCAACAACTCTTCTTGTTTCAACCTGATAACCCTGTTGAGGTGAGTTGGAAACTCCCTTTTGCTGTATAGAAGGGTTAGAAGTAGAAGACTTAGATGGACCAGAAGGGTTAACGGGAACAAACCTGCGACCTTGGGAGGTCTGATCGAATCTGCTCCGTTGTTGTCGAAGTTGCTGCTGTTGTTGCTCATACAGAAGCTGTGCTTTATGAGTCAAAGTGTTAATATCTCTAATGGAATGGATAGCTAAAGGATTTTTAATAGAAATATTAAGACCAGCAAGAAATTGAGTACACAAAGCACGTTCAGTAAGATAAACATTAGCCTGATGGGAGAGTCGTTCAAGTTCATCCCTGAAGTCATTCGGAGAGCGAGTTCTTTGTCGGCAGGAAGCGAGCTGTATCCTCATGGACTTCGTGTATTCCTCAGGCACATGTCTCTTCTTTAGGAGAAAGCGAAGTTGTGGCCAAGTTTCAACAGGTTGCTTGTCCTGACGGCGGCGCATCTCACGAGTGCGGAACCACCAGTTGCGAGCTTTACCTACTAAATGTAATATAACAACTTCCAATTTCTCCGTTTCCTCATAGCGTAAATGTTCAAGCAGATAGTCAGTATGATTTTCCCAGATAAGATAAGCTTCAGGATCAGAATTACCATCAAAAGTTTCCAATTTAAGCTTAACATCTCGTCTCTGAATAGCTTGAGCATTATCAAATCGAGGATGACCAAAATTAGGAGGGGGTAAATCATCAAAGTTAGGATTTACCTCATGGTAAGCATCCTCCAAATGTGGTGTCTCATTCAGATCAGCATTTCGACGGCTATCATCCCAGTTAGCACGAGTATAGAACGGCTGCTGTGGACGCTGATGGGGTCGGCCCTGCTGCTGCCGTGGGTGATGGTGCTCAGGGCGATCCTGGTGACCATTGAAGCCCGCTAAAGGATCGTTGTCATGCTCTCCAGGGAAAGGATTAGTAGTAGCAGATCTCAGTTGATAATGTAATTGACCAGAAGGAGGAGGGTGAGCTGAATAAAAGGTGTTACCTGCAGGTTGCTGATTACCTGTAGGGGGCACAGTACCCGAAGGTGGTGTAGTATCTGGGGGTGGTAGAGGCGGTTTTCCTCTAGACGGAGGTGTAGATCCAGAAGCCTCCGCCCGTTTGGACTCCTCCCATTGCTGAGCAACTGCCTGTTTGATGATGTCAGATAACCGTAGGAGGTCCTCTTTGCGTTCGATTGCTCGACGATTTTCAGCCTCTGCCAGTGCCTGTTGCGTCACCAGAGTAGACTTTTGGACAACAGAGTCAATAATAAACTGCATAGCCTCAGCAGTAATGCCAGCAGGTGGGGTAGGGGAAGGGTTGTGGTCGCTATCGTTTGCCATGTTCCTACAATATCAGAAGAGCAACAAGTAAACGAAGCAAAGACCAGAAACCAAGTAATGCAAGCTCTAGTGATTCCTAAGAGTGATTCAAGTTTTAGAAATCAAAGAGCGAGAAAACAAGGCACAATATTCAAGCAATTCCTCTGGACACAGAATTTTGCAATATTGAAGACAACAAGTGATGATCAAATTGCAAATTAAATCAGCCACAAAGTCGGATATCAAGGATAGCAAGTATAAGCAAGCGGCTTAATGTGGAGAAATAAGAGCTACAATGTGATGCTTGAATAATATGAATGTATAATAGGCGAAAATAGCAATCACAAGGGCAATCAAGTGCACACACTCCGTCAACTATTATCTGACGGTTGCAACACGGTTCAGAGAAAGAGGGGTGTGACCAAGGCTCCAGTGTCGGCACAGCACAAAATCACACAAGTAGGGTTCTTTTGTAATGCTTAAAACCGTTTAGATCATCTAACATGTAGCAACCAAAGAACTCAGAGTTACTAACTCAATGATGTAATGAAAGAATGCTCTATATAATATTTTTTTTTTTTGAATTCGGCTTTTTCTATTTTTTGTTTATATATATATAAGGGACAAGTTGCTGTAATATGGAAGGAGCACCCGAAATTGAAGAGCAAAAATAAAATAAAAAGCTACGATGATCTAAAAGTAAGCAAAAATAAAGAAAATAAGGAAATTAGGCTAGAAATTGGAAAAAAATAGGGTTCTTTAGTGGTGCAAGTTTATGTACTGCTTTTTAATCCAAGAATCACAGTCAAAGGCATGATATGTAGCAACTAGGAATAAAAGATCACAACTTGCAATCAAGAACTCAATATCTTCCAAATTATAGATCCAAACAAAGAATAACAAAAATAAAGTGCCAATTTTATGGGTGAATAATAAAGATTCAATTTTTATGCAGCGGCTATGGTGAAAAATAAGGCACGAAAAATAAATCACTCAAATAGAAATCAAGAGAGTAAAGAACTTGCATTAACCTGAAATCTGATACCACTTGATACGTTTGGGATACCCGATCCTTCGTCTATGGGCTCAAGATCAAGAACCACGCCGTATATTTGCTCCGATCTTGCAATGCTCTTTGATATCTCCTGATTTGGAACAATTTAACCAAGTGATTAGAATTCTGATTTAGCGACGGAACTAAACTTAGAAAAATTCAGCAACTTTGAAACAGTGAAATAGCGACAGAAAGAAGGAACGAAGAACAGTGAGGGAAGCTGCGAAGGCTGGCGCGCAAGGATCCGGGCACACAGGCTTCTCGCCTCAGGGTGTGCGCGGGGGCCGGACTCGCTGGGACGGGAGCACTCGCTGGAGCGGGAGTGCTAGCGAGAGAGAACGCAGGAGCGAAGGTGATGGCGAGCGGGAGCGGATCTCCTCGCGGACGTCGCCAAGGCCTGGGTTCTCGGAAGCGCTGTTGGCCTAGGTCGAGCAGGCCTGAGTTGGTTGTCCTCGATCTCGACGAGAACAGGCTAGGGCTGGTTTTTAGGGTTGCCGAATATGATCAAGGTTGAGGGTGATGATTTTTGTGAGGTCCGAAATTTCTCAAGAACACAAGAGCTTTTGGGATTGATAATCGAAGAACCCTAGATCCGTTAAGGGTTTCTTCAATTCTAATTCAATCTGATTAAATTCAAAGTGCGAAACATAAATTTATAGTAAAACTATGAGATATCTAACCAATCCTTCCTTGCAAAGGAAAGGGGTTTGGTTAGATTAATTATATCTAATGATAAGTGAAATAACATTATGATAAATAAAACCTAAGAAGATAGATATTTAATAACTTGGTGGTAAAGTAATATATCTAGAAGAGATATAATTAATTTCCACCTTATTTATCTAATTTGCATAAAATAACAAACTAATGACTAACATGGAACTCGGCCCATCCATGAAGCCCACTCGGCCAAGGCCCATTCGGCCATGTCTTGATCAAGGCGGGTGTAGCCGAGTCTTCCTGAGCTCCGAGTGTGGACGCAAGCTCACTTCTTGTGCTGGCGGTGTAACCTTGAGCTAAGTGATCCAGGGTGGCCTGGACCCTTGCTCTAAAGTCCCATGGTGACGGACAAGAAAGGCCTTAGTTGCATTTTGAATCTTCTTGGCCTTTGCACGAGTGACAGGGCCATCAAATGGAACCTTCATGTTGTCCTCAATGTCACCAGGAGTCATCGATAATTGAGCGGCATCACCTTTCCTTACGCTTATGTTGGCATCCACCGTCGCCAAGAATGGTCTTCCTAAGATAATTGGACAAGCAGGATCCTCTTGCATATCAACAACTAAGAAATCAGCCGGGACAAAGAATTTACCTACTTGTACTGGCACATTGTCCATCATGCCTGTTGGAATGACAACCGTGTTGTTGGCCATGTAAAGTCTAGCATCCACAGGCTCTAGGGCACCTATCTTAATCTTGGACCAAATCGTTAAAGGCATTATACTCACACTAGCTCCAAGATCACATAAGGCATTAATTTTGTATGGACCAAATCCAATAGTTATAGCAAACTTACCTGGATCCGGCCTCTTCTCCAATATGTCCAAGTGGCTGCACTCCTCTGTAATTTCAGCCATCGACCGCTTTTTACTCAGAATCTCCTTCAGGAACTTGACATAGGATGGCATTTCATTGAGAGCTTCTGTGAAGGGGATGGTGACGTTGAGCTTCTGAAGCATCTTGATGAAGCGTTGAAATTTCTTTTCCGCCGGGTCCTTTAGTGATTTTGTTGGGAAAGACAGCTTCTTTTTCTGAGTCGGAGCAAGAACAGATGTCGGCGATGCTGCAGGCTGCTCTATGTCGACAAGGGGCTCCCAGACATCGACTACAGTCTTGTCGATCTCGACTAGATTTGGTGCTGTCGAGTTGCTGTGTGGTGCAGACGAGGACTCTTGAAGTTTCTCCTCGACATCGAGTAGACCTTCCTCGACATCGAGTAGGCTCTGGTCGACTAGCTGTTCTCCGTTGTTCTGCTGCTTTCCGACCTCTGGCTCTTGCAATTGATGGCCGCTTCTGAGTTTTACAACGGCGATATGTCCAGTCTTTCCCTTAGGATTTGGTTATGAAGATCCAGGGAGCGAAGCTGACTGTCTGGGGATTCTTGCTGCTAGCTGACCAATCTGCGTATCAATTGATTTTCTTCATATATCAATCTCCCCAAGCCTAGAGTTGACACCTTGCATCTGAGTATAGACGGAGTTGAAAGATTGCCTAGTTTCTGAGTGGTACCTCCGTATTTCCTCCAGGACTGTCTGTATATCATCCTTTTTCTGGTCCCTTTCCGGATGTCCTGGAGCTCTGTAGGGCGGGGGATTCCTAGGGACACCTTGGTTCCATTGTGGTTGCTGAAACCTTTGGTCCCCCATGTAGCGATTGGGACCCCCTGCGTAAGCTAACTCCTCATGATGCTCTGCCATCCTGACTTGTTCTGCGTGTGGGCACTCAGGAGTGGTGTGCCTTTGCGATCCGCATTCAATACAAGGCTGGTTGACAGAGAGATACTTTACTTGTTTGATGAGCTTCTTATTCTGGTCTTTGTAGTAATGCTCCCTAACATCTGGATCAATCTTCTTAGGGGGATCATAGAGGGGCATGGATGGTGCTGGCCTAGCGTATGGGTTCTCTTCATAAGTTGCAATAGACCCATGCTTGTTGTCTTAGTTAGTGAGCTTCTCTAGCACACCCCATGCGTCACTTGGCGGCATTGTCAGATACTCATAGCGAGTATAATGGTTGATTCTGTCCTTAGTGACCTGATCAAGAGAGTTGAAGAAGATCTCCTGAATGACGTAGGGTGGCTGTCCATAAGTAGGTCAAGATCTCAGAAGTTCCTTGTAGCGCTCCCATGCCTTTGCCAGCGGTTCCCCTTGCTTCTGTTTGAAGGCGGTGATTTTCAGCCGGAGATGTGCTGTTTTGGCGGGTGGGAAGAATTTGTTCAGAAACTCTTGCTCTACTTGGCCCTAGGTTGTGAGTGATCTTGCTTTCAGCTCTTGCTCTACTTCAGCCATTTCAGTGCAGGCCCAGCGAGAGACCAGCGAAAAGATTTCATCTTGACATATTCCAGAGTTGTACCTTCAGCAAGAGTACGACACATGTCAGAAAATTTTGTAATATGTTCAAGAGGACACTCACTAAATCTACCATAAAAGGCATTATTTTTAAGCTCTATAAGAAATTGAGTGCGAATTTCAAAAGAGTTATCAGGGAGTAGAATCGCCGATTCAGGCACGACGAGAGTGGGATGCATATAATCCTCTGCAGTTGTTGGATATTGGGCAAGCTCAGCTTTTGCTTGCCTTGCGGCTAGTTCCCTCGCCGTCCTCTCATTGGCGATAGTAGTATCCTTTGCGGCTAGTTCCCTGGTAAGCCTCTATATCAGCTGCTCCTGTGTTTCAGCGGCTGCCGTGGCTCTTTGCAGTCTAGCTCTGATGTGTGGGAGGCGTTCCGGTTCGTCTAAAGCATCAAACTCAGGTGGGATACCAGAACGGCGCATACACCTGTGAATTCACTGAAGAGAAAACTGAGAACTGACTACCTAAGGCGCGAATGATTGCCTCCACGGCAACGGCGCCAATTTGTTGATAGAAGGAGGACGGTCAAGTATGAAATAAATATAAAATAAAGTTCAGACTGACTTCCCTGTCTCAGCAAATAAATACAAGACTTCCTCCCGTTGTAGTAAGAGAAAATCAGGATCGAATCCACGAGGAAGCACGTCAGCAGTTCTTAGGTAGCTACAGATCTCAGAGACAGAATAGCAGAAAGACAAAAACACAGAAACAAGGAAAGAAACAGAAATAAAAGCAGAAAATAACAAACAAAAGCAATGAACTAAACAAAGACAAAAAAGACAAAGCAAAGCAGAAAGTAAAGCAAGCACAAAGGCGTACTCGATCTCGACCAACAACTCCTCGAGATCGACTACCAACAAATCGAAAGAAACTTGAAAATCGACAACATGAATAGAAAACTTAACTCGACCAAGACAAGACCTACTCGATCTCGACAAGGTCCTACTCGAGATCGACGAGAACTACTCTATGTCGATTGGAAACAGAAACTTTAGAATGCAAATTCTCGAACCTAAACTCAGATTTTCGACAGAAATAAATCAATATAATAAAAGACTCCCAAGACCAGGGTATCAATGCCACAACGATAACAATGCAAAGTAACACACAAAGGCACAAAAGATCATGCTTTCCATCAAATAACTTTCGTTATTAACAAATAGGCATATAGAGGCTTTCGCATAAACCCTAATTGTTACTAACCCTTTTTCACATAATTAATCCAAGTTGCATTAAGATCACTTTCGCTTCAATAATACAAACAAGGATCACCTTCAACTCTCGCAAAAGAATCATGCTCATAAGGATAGAAGACGAATTGCATAACAAGATCTGACCTTTACCGCATCACCTCACATGGCCACCGTCGGGCTCACCCCATCCCCAGAAGTGGGTGGACTACTCGCGCCTCATTGCAATCGCAGACATTGAATGAAAAGAAATAACTTGCATAAAACTATATTCAAAAGCCTTTACAATCCCGGCAATCAACTTTCGCAGAAAGCCAAAACCCTAAAAACCTTAGAACTCCTAAACTTCTCTGTGGAACTACTTGTTTCTCTCTGAAATTGAATTGAATAAAACTGAGCCCCTAGGGCTTTATTTATAGGTTTCGAATCCTTGCTACTCAAGGATAGAATATCTATATCTATATCTAAAACTATATCTAAGGCTTTAAAGATAAATAAAAGCGATAATGAAATAAAATCTAAAAATAGGGAAATATATCTAAAGTCTTCCATGGATAGATCTTCTTCTCTTCATGATGTATCTTGATAGATTTGGATAGAATCGGCAATCTTCAGGCCCAAGGAATCCCAAGTCGAGTAGAGTTGATCAAACCGCGTCACGCAGTTTCTGGAAGCGTCGTCGATCTCGACAAGGCTCTCGTCGAGGTCGAGTAGGGATCTTGGTCGACTGGCTTGGCTTCTCGTCTCGGCTAGCTGGTCCTCGACAGACTCGGACATGACTCCTGGTGCTCGTCGATGTCGAGTAGCCCTAGTCGACCTCGAGTAGAATTGATCCGTCGACTAGGTCCTCTCGGGTAGGTGTGCTCGACAAGCATGGGTCTGGTCTTTGGGCTTAGTCGATCTCGACAAGGCCTCGTCGATCTCGACAAGGGTTCGTCGAGTTGGGGTGTGGACTTCTTGTCGAGTAGCTTCTCCTCGGCATGGACTCGGACTGGCACCGGGTGGCTCGTCGATCTCGACAAGGGCTTCGTCGAGATCGAGTGGGATTGTGCTCAACTTCTCGTCCTCGGCTTCTCGATCAGCTCTTCTCCTCGTCGACTCCGGGTGTGGCACTGGGCTTCGTCAATCTCGACTAGGGTTTTGTCGAGATCGAGTAGACTTCCGGAGTTGGGTTGGTCTGGCTCTCGACACTGCTCTTGGTCGACAAGGCAGTGGTCGGACATGCTCGTCGAGATTGAGTAAGGTCTACTCGAGATCGAGTAGCCTGGGTTCTCGACTCGATTCGACTGGTTCTGTTGCTGCTTTGACCTTGGACTTCTGTAGTGGATTTCCGAGCTTTTTCGACCTTCCTTAGAATTGTTGTAAAATGCCTCGAATTCTGCGAATTAAACAGAAACTGGTGTAGATTCCATAATTTGGCAAATAAACATAAACTACATAGATTCTGGACTATCTTAGCCCAAATGAATGAAATGTATGCAGAAATCGATATAAATTTAAGTGTAAAACATGGCAGATTCAGCTCACAACAATTACTTAGTTTTATATAATCGAACCTTCAATTGATATCAGAGCTTTACTCACTGCTTTTGATCTAACAATCTTGTGAGTTTTCGATCATGTCTAGTGAAGCAAGCGGAGGATTTGCACATGGAAGGTCCACGAGCAGACCACTACTCTTTGTAGGAAACAACTTTGTCCACTGGAGATCGATGATGACGATGTTCATTATAGATCAAGATCTTGAACTTTTGAACATTATAGAGAATAGTCCAAAGATTCCAGAGAAAGACGGACCAAATGAAACCAAAGTCGCAAAGAAGGAGTATGAATACATCCAAGCGGATCTTGAACTCGTCTCCAAAAACTACAGGGCTATTAACTTACTTTATTGTGGTCTTAGCACTGATGAGTTTAACCGTATTTCATCTTGTAGGCCAGCTAAAGAGATTTGGGACAAGCTGGTCGTCACCTATGAGGGAACTAGCAAAGTAAAACACACGAAGATCAGCATCTTCCTTCGAAAGTATGAGCTTTTCAAAATGAAGTCTGATGAGTCAATCAAGGCCATGTTCACACGATTTACAGAAATCACCAACAACCTTGACTCTATCAGCAAGAGTTTTACAAACGTTGAAAAAGTGAGGAAGATATTGAGGTGCCTCCCAAAAGAAAAATGGGGTCCTAAAGTAACAACTATAGAGGAAGCACAGGACCTCACCCCTCTACCCCTTGATGATCTGCTTGGGAAGCTGTTCACGCATGAGATGATCCTTAATGAAGACGATGGAGAATTCCAGCTATCACTAAGAACTTGACACTCAAGTCTAAGAAGGATGACCCTAAAGATGGATCTGATTCCGAAGATGAGGATGACGATGAGGATGATCATTTTGCTCTTATCACAAGAGGCCTTGCTCAAATTCTCAAAATGAAGAAACAATTCAACAACAAGGATGGATTAGAGTTTTCTAAATTTTGAGGTAAGCCTCAATACAACAAGTATGATAAGAAGACTAAACCTTTGTCTTGTTTTTAATGTGGTGAAACAGATCATCTTGTGACGGATTGCCATCAAAAGACAAAGAGCTAGTCCAAGACGGGTGACAAATGGAAGAAGAAAGCCATGGTGGCAACTTGGAGCGATTATGACTCTGACTCCGATGATGAGAAGGCCAACATTTGTCTTATGGCCTCAGAAGATGAATTCAACGATGAGAAGCTTGAAGCAACTGTAAGAGAACTTATGGCAAGTCCAAAAGAGGTATTATCGGAATTCCTTTCTAATATGACTGCCAATGAAGAGAAACTTACTACCCAGACTAAAATTCTTATTAAGTGAACTGTGGACAAGGAAAGAACTATTGAGGATCTGTCTATGAGGGTTAAAAGTCTTGAAGCTTCTTATTCAGGTCTTGACATTAAAGTCAAGACGCTTGACTCAGAGAAATCTGAACTCAAGCAAGATCTGTCCTCTCTAAGAAATGAGCATCATGACTTATAGAACGAGAAGATCTCCCTGAATAATAAGATTCAAGATCAACAAACAACCCTCATAAGTTTTACCAAATCCAAAGGCACTCTTGATAGAATGTTGGGTGAGCAACAAAGTTCTCTAAATAAAAGTGGTATTGGTTACAATCCAAGGTTTTAAAAGAAGCAGCACATTACCACATTTGTAAAGGCAAAAGGAAGTAGAACCTCTCCTATATGTCACCACTATGCTAGAAAGGGACATGTAAAAGAGACCTGCCCCCATAGAAGAAAGGATCCTTATATCATTCACAATACTTTTCCTGTTCATTTGAGTAAAGAACGGATAACACAAGTTTGGGTTCCAAAAGGCACTATTTTACCAAATATGGTATACCCCAAGAATGGATCAAAATTTGCTTATTGGTCTAGCCACAAAGGGTTGATGTTTGTCTTGCAGGAGATCACCAAAGTGAAAGAATACAAATGGATTATTTATAGTGGATGCTCGAGGCATATGAGTGGGAAGAGTTCTCTCTTTCATGATCTAAAGGAGCAATCCACGGGAACAATCACTCTTGGTGACAAAGGAAAATGTGACATCGTTGGTATTGGTAGTGTTGGAAGTAATTCCAACCATAGTATTAAAAATGTCTATCTTGTTAATGGTTTAAAGTATAATTTGCTTAGTGTTTCTCAATTATGTGATAGTGGCAACAATGTCAGATTTAACAAGAAAAGATGTCTAGTGTGCAGAGAAGATACAGGTGAAGTTATACTGACTGCATATCGTTACAACAATATATATGCTGTAAATGCTGATCAAGTGGCACAAGGAAGCTTAACCTGTCTAAAGGCTTTGACGGACGATCCAAAGCTCTGGGACAAGAGACTCGGTCATGTGAGTCCACATACACTACAGAAGCTTGTGTCCAAAGGGCTTGTAAGAGGGCTACCTGAGATGGACTTCAAAGGTATTGATATGTGCAATGCATGCACGCGAGGTAAACAAACACGTAGCTCTTTCAAACCCAAAAAGGTTGTAAGTTCTTCTAGACCCCTTGAACTTTTACATATGGATTTATGTGGTCCTATGCGAGTCAAATCTCCCAATGGTAAAAAGTACATGCTAGTCGTTGTTGATGATTTTTCTAGATATACTTGGGTTGCATTTTTAAAAGAAAAATCAGAGGCCTTATTTGAGTTTTCAAAACTGTGTAAGGAGTTGCAAACTTTAAGAAATGAGCCCATAGTGTCAATTCGGAGTGATCATGGTAGGGAGTTTGATCAACTTCAGTTTGATTTATTTTGTGCTAAATATGACATCTCTTATAACTTTTCTGCTCCTAGGACACCTCAACAAAACGGGGTTGTGGAACAAAAGAAACGCACCTTAGAGGATATGGCCATGACTATGCTTTTAGAAAATGCATTACCTAAAACCTATTGGGATGAAGCTGTTAACACAACTAACTATATTTTGAATCGTTGTCTTATTCGTTCCATCTTAAAGAAAACTCCTTATGAACTTTTCAAAGGCCGCAAACCACTTATATCTTATTTTAAACCCTTTGGCTGTACTTGTTTTGTTCATAACAATGGAAAAGATAACCTTGGGAAATTTAATGCGCGTAGTGATAAAGGTATATTTATTGGCTACTCCACAAGTAGCAAAGCTTATAGAATCTTCAATAAAAGGACCCAGTTAGTTGAAGAAAGTATACATGTTATATTTGATGAATGCAATGACGGTTCATTGAGTGAAAGTGTTGCGGATTTAGATCTTAATATCCATCCAGACAACGAGGAAGGTGATGATTGTTGTGAGCTGAATCTGCCACGTTTTACAGCAACTTTTATATCGATTTCTGCATGCATTTCATTCATTTGGGCTAAGATAGTAAAGAACCTATGTAGTTTATGTTTATTTGCCAAATTATGGAATCTACACCAGTTTCTGTTTAATTCGCAGAATTCGAGGCGTTTTACAGCAATTCTAAAGAAGGTCGGAAAAACTCGAAAAACAGCTATAGAAGTCCAAGGTCAAAACAGCAACGGAATCAGTCGAATCAACCAAGTTCCGGACCCAACTCGATCTCGACAAGACCTTGGTCGAGATCGACGAAGCCTAGACACCACACCCGAAGTCGACACGTAGAGAAGCTGACCGAGAAGCCGAGGACGAGGATGTTGAGCAACCCTACTCGATCTCGACAAGCCCTGGTCGAGATCGACAAGCCACCCAGTGCCAGTCCGAGTCCATGCCGAGGAGAAGCTGCTCGACCAGAGAAGGCCACACCCTACTCGACCTCGACGAGCCCTTGTCGAGATCGATGAGCCCTAAGTCCAGATTCGAGCCTGTCGAGTAGAGCCACCCGAGAAGACCCAGTCGACATAGCCAGTCTACTCAACCTCGACGAGCCCTTGTCGACATCGACGAGCACCGTGATACAAGTCCGAGTCTTTCGAGCACCAGCTAGCCGAGACGGCGAAGCCGAGCCAGTCAACCCTACTCGAGATCGACCAGGCCCTTGTCGAGATCGAGTAGACCTCTAGAGCCGCGTTACTCGGTTTGACGAATCCTACTCGACTTGGCTTTGCTTAGGCTCGAAGATTGCCGATTCTATCCTAATCTATCAAGATACATCATTAAGAGAAGAAGATCTATCCATGGAAGACTTTTAGATATATTTTCCTATTTTGGATTTAATTATGTTATGTCTTTTATTTATCATTAAGGTTTTAGATAAAGTTTTAGATATAGATATAGATATTCTATCCTTGAGTAGCAAGGATTAGAAGCCTATAAATAAAGTCCATGGGGCTCAGTTTTATTCATTCAATTTTCAGTAGGAGAAATAGTAGTAGAGAGAGAAAGAGAGAGTGAGCGGCCGATTAGAGTTGTGAAGCGAGAGCGGAGTTGGCTTCAAGCGGTTGTAAACTTTGGTTTATATTTACGCAAGTTGTTTCTTTTCAATTACAGATGTCTGAGTTTGCGATGAGGCGTGAGTAGTCAACCCACTTCTAGGGTTGGGGCGAGCCCGACGATAGTCATGCATAATTGAGGTAAAAATCCGACCTTTATCATGTTTTGAGCATTTTCCTACTAGTTGATGTGTTTATTGCCCATCTAATGGAGATTCATGCTAACAACTTGGATTATAAACATAAAATCGGTAGAGACAATTAGGGTTTCTTGCGAGAGTTGTCATATTGTTGGAAAAGACGAAAGCTTAATCCTTTAATGCGATTCACATGATTATCTGTTTGGTTCTACCTTATGCATGCTTGGTTAAAGTTCGAAATCCCAAAGCCTTTGCATTTATTTAATTTCGTTTTACTCCCTGCCCTCGTCGATCTCGACCAAACCCTGGTCGACCTCGACTACTGATCTTCGACCTAGAGTCGTCGTAGCTTTTCCTGTGCAGGTACTCGACCAAGGCCAACTCGACCTAGACGAAGGCTACTCGATATCGAGTAGAGCCTTGTCGAGATCGACCACCCCTTGCCGAGAGCTGCTGCCCTATTCGACTGTCCGAGCTTCTGTCGACAAACCCCTAGTCGAGATCGAGGACCTTGTTGTCGACTTCTGACCGTGAGATTCCACCACTACCTAGGATCCGCTGACACGCTTCCTCGAGGATCGATCCTGACTTCCCGCTGCTACATCAGGAGGAGGTCTTGTAATTATTTGCGTGGGCAGAATCTGGTTTGATTTATTTTGTTATATTTCACACTCGATTTCCTACCTACAATAAATTTAATGAGTGTCATTCGCGCCTTAGGTAGTTGAATCTCACGTCTACTTTGAGTTACTTTTCAGGTGTATGCGTCGTACTGATCTACCACCTGAGTTTGACAGCTTAGACGAACCAGAGCGTTACCTACACATCCACTCTAAACTCAAAAGGACCATGGCGGACACTGAAACACAAGAACAGCTGATCACAAGGCTTACCGCAGAGCTAGCCGCAAAGGATGCTACTATCGCCAATGAGAGGACGGCAAGGGACCAAGCAAATGAGCGTGCAAGGCAAGCAGAAGCTGAGCTTGCCCAATATCCAACCACTGCAGAGGATTATATGCATCCCACTCTCGTCGTGCCTGAATCGGCGATTCTAATCCCTGAAAACTCTTTTGAAATTCGCACTCAATTTCTTATGGAGCTTAAAAATAATGCTTTTTATGGCAAATTTAATGAGTGTCCTCTTGAACATATTACCAATTTTCATGACATGTGTCGTACTCTTGCTGAAGGTACAACTCTGGAATATGTCAAGATGAAAGCTTTCCGCTGGTCGCTGGCTGGACCTGCACTGAAGTGGCTTGAAGGGCTGAAGCCGAGATCTCTCACCACATGGGCCCAAGTAGAGCAAGAATTTCTGAACAAATACTTCCCACCCGCCAAAACAGCACTTATCCGCCAGAAAATCACCGCCATCAAACAGAAGCCAGGGGAACCGCTGGCAAAAGCATGGGAACGCTATAAAGAGCTGCTGCGATCTTGCACTACTCATGGACAGCCACCCTACGTCTTTCAAGAGATCTTCTTCAACTCTCTTGATCAAGTCACTAAGGACAGAATCAACCATTATACTCGCTATGAGTATCTGACGATGCCACCAAGTGACGCATGGGGTGTGCTAGAAAAGCTCACCAACTACGACAACAAATATGGGGCTCCTACAAACTATGAGGAGAACTCCTACACCAGGCTAGCACCATCTATGCCACTCTATGAGCCAGCAAAGGAGATTGACCCAGATGTTAGGGAACAGTTCTACAGAGACCAGAATCGCAAGCTCCTCAAGCAAGTCAAATATCTATCTGTCAATCAACCTTGCATCAATTGCGGATCACAGAGGCACACCACTACTGAGTGCCCACACACAGAGCAAGTCAGAATGGCAGAGACACATGAGGAGGCGGCCTACGCTAAAGGTCCTAATCGCTATATGGGAGATCAAAGGTTCTATCAACCACAATGGAACCAAGGTCCCTCTAGGAATCCCCCACCCTACAGGGCTCCAGGACATCCTGAAAGGGATCAAAAGAAAGATGATCTGCAACTGATCCTTAAGGAGATGCGCCGGAATTAGTGCACCATCAACAACCAGTTCCAGAACATCACCACCAAATTTGGGGAACTGGACATCTGGAAAAGGGGAATAGAGACCCAGATGGGTCAAATCGCTACGCAGATTCCACGACCATCCGGCAAGCTCCATGGGCAAACAAAACCAAATCCTAAGGGGAAAACCGGACATGTCGCAGCTATCAAACTCAAGAGTGGGCATCAACTACACGAGCCAGAGGTCGGAAAACAGCAAAGCAACACAGAGCAGCAACTCGAGACAGAGCAGCATCTGGTCGATCTCGAGGAGCCCGTACTCGATGTCGACAAGCCTCTACTCGACCAAGACCAGAAGCTGAACTCGGATTCCGCTGCGCAGACCAGGAACCCGAGGTCGACAACCCAACTCGATGTCGATAAGCCCCTGGTCGAGATCGACAAGCCCGTGGTCGAGATCGAGGAGCAGCAAGCCGACGTCGACGACTCTGCAGCATCTCCGACAACAGATCTGGCTCCGAAGCAGAAAAAGTCACTGCCTTTCCCTTCAAAAACACAGAAAGATCCCACTACAGGTAGGTTTACCAGATTTGTTAATATGCTGCAAGAACTGAATGTTTCTGTTCCCTTTACAGAAGCCCTGCAAGAGATGCCTGGATATGTCAAGTTTCTGAAGGAAATCCCGAGCAAGAAGCGATCCATCTTAGAGATCGCAGGCGAATGCAAAGTACTCCACTTCCCTGAAAAGAGGCCTTACCCTGGTAAGTTTTCTGTTACTGTGGGTTTTGGACAATATAAATATAATTCTCTATGCGATTTAGGAGCAAGTGTGAGCATCATGCCTTTATCAATCCGGCGGAAGGTCAAGATAGGATCCATAGAACCTGTGGATGCTAAATTATACATGGCTAACAATACAGTGGTCATCCCTACAGGTATAGTTGAAAATGTCCCCGTCCAGGTTGGTAAATTCTTTATTCCAGCTGATTTCCTTATCATTGACTATGCTGAAGATCCTACTAGCCCTATTATTCTTGGTAGACCATTCTTAGCTACTGCAGATGCCCGAATTAGTGTCAAGAATAGGTCGCTCACCTTCACCATAGGCGATGAGGTTTTGGATTTCTCTTTTGGCCCTGCAAAGGAGGAAGTTTCATGGCTGGAGGTGAAAAGCATCAGCAACCACAGGACTCAGCAAACAACGGAGGAAAACGCCAGAACTGTACTCGAGGTCGACAAGCCCTACTCGACCTCGACAAGCGCTCTACTCGACCTCGACAAACCTTTGTCGATCTCGACCACCACCACTAAGCCAGAAACTTGCCAGGAGCCTAAGTATGGGGTCCCTGTACTCGATCTCGACCAGCAGTACTCGACATCGAGTAGACCCAAGCCCAAAGATTTCTGTTTTGGGTCCGAACAGGTAAGTTCAGGTATGAATTCTACTCCCCCTCAGTCCATAAATAATTTTTTTAATGATTTAAGAGGAAATAAAACACCGTGGCGAGAGAACCTCTAGAAACTGAGGGCTACAAAGAAGAAGAAGAAAGAGAAAGGAGATGATGCAAGCAACCACCTGTCAGCTGAGCTTGCATACTACCATCAGGACCTAGATGATCCAGGAGAAGGGCCAAACATGAGCAGGCCCCACAATGATGGTCCTTGAGCACAAACGGAGAAGTCGGCCTAGCGACTCTAAAATCTAGAGCATGTATATAGACTTTATAAACTTTTGGGACTTTTTGGACTTTTTGGTTTTTGTTTTTGTTTTTGGGTTTTATGTCTTTAGAAAACTTCATGTGGATAGTCTTGTTTTGGCGTGCAATCTAACACTTTTTGGTCGACAAAGCATATAAGAGTGGAATAAGGAGTCCCTGAAAACCAGTCAGAATCGACGAAGGCCAAGTCGACGACGACGAGGAGGAGAAGCCAGAGGTTACTCGACCTCGAGTAGACGTACTCGACATCGACAAGCCCAGATGCTCCTCGACTTCAGAAAACCACCAGACGCAGATGAAGCTACTCGAGATCGAGTACCTTGTACTCGAGATCGACAAAGCACCTCAACTCGTCCTACACTGTTTCACCTTCCTCGATGCATTATCCTATGAGTTCCTTCCTTTACTCTTGTTTTTATTTGATTTTATACAGCGAGGACACTGTAAATTTTAAGTATGGGGTGGGGGAAGGGCTTACTTTGTGCATATTTGATCATATTTGACATATATGTGCATTATTTCTTTGAATTGCTACATGACTATTTTGGAATGCATTACTGATTTATGTGCTTATATGCATGATTTCCAAAGTTTGAAAAAATGACCCCCATTGAAAACTTTGAAATAATGTCATGGAAGCTTTATTGAACTCGACGATGCAAAATTAGATTCATTAGAGATATAGCATGAAATTGCCTAGTAAAGGGAAGTCGCAATGAAGTGCATTATTTCTTGAAAACCATAAAAGGAGGTAAAATTTGAAGTTGCTATTGACATGTTGCATGATAAGATGATGGAGGACTTTATATTTCCATATAATGCTCATTGTTTATATTTCTAGCCTTACCTATGCTTATGCATTACACAAAAGCCATAACATGCCTTATTTCATATATTGCTCCACATGTTCTAAAATATTTGCCATTCTTTACCCTATCCGGGGATTATGTTGAGAATGATGTTACATTATGGAGATTGTTATATGGTTGTTGTGTTGTTGTTATCATTATTGGAGTTTGGAAGGAAATTTTTTGAAATATATGGAAAATTTAATGAGTGAAAGAAAATCCAATCACCTCAGGAGATAAAGGTAGATTGACCCTGCTCTCTGAGATAATAGTTTGGAGAGATGGGACACATTATGAGGAGTCCAAAGCACTAAGTATCCGGGGCCATTCATGACACCCATGTTTGCGACTCGCGAGAAGGAAGTGCTGAGGTTAGATAGGTAAAAGCATTATTATTGATAAAAGCATTATGAAAGGTGATGAATCAAATGGAGAAGGAATGTGGAAATTCAGTTTGGAAAGTACTCCATTTCCCCGGATCAAAAGCACCACATTGCCAAAAAATTGCCCACCTTTTAGTCTTTTACCAATCTACTCCTTATTTGAGCTTAAATTAAAGTCTTCTTGATTATCAATGCTTTGTCACGAATGAATTGTTTTTGCATAACCCTCCTTTTGTGAGTAGATGTTGCTTTTGTATTTGCACATGCATGAATCTGTGACACTAGTACCTTTTCGATGATGGAAATTGATTGCAGGGTTATATAAGAATGAATCTAATATGTTGAGAGTTTGAATTCTTCCCCTGAAGGGCGATTAAAAGTATTGCTTGAGGACAAGCAAGCTTAAGTATGGGGTGTTTGTTGTGAGCTGAATCTGCCATGTTTTACAGTAACTTTTATATCGATTTCTGCATGCATTTTATTCATTTGGGCTAAGATAGTACAGAACCTATGTAGTTTATGTTTATTTGCCAAATTATGGAATCTACACCAGTTTCTGTTTAATTCGCAGAATTCGAGGCGTTTTACAACAATTCTAAAGAAGGTCGGAAAAACTCGGAAAACAGCTACAGAAGCCCAAGGTCAAAACAGCAACGGAATCAGTCGAATCAAGCCGAGAAACCAGACTACTCGACCTCGAGTAGCCCTTACTCGATCTCGACGAGCGTAGCCGAGTAAGCCTTGTCGATCAGGAGCAACATCGAGAGCCAGACCAACCAAGTTCCGGACCCAACTCGATCTCGACAAGACCTTGGTCGAGATCGACGAAGCCCATACACCACACCCGGAGTCGACAAGGAGAGAAGCTGACCGAGAAGCCGAGGACGAGGATGTTGAGCAACCCTACTCGATCTCGACAAGCCCTAGTCGAGATCGACAAGCCACCCAGTGCCAGTCCGAGTCCATGCCGAGGAGAAGCTGCTCGACCAGAGAAGGCCACACCCTACTCGACCTCGACGAGCCCTTGTCGAGATCGACGAGCCCTAAGTCCAGATTCGAGCCTGTCGAGTAGAGCCACCCGAGAAGACCCAGTCGACATAGCCAGTCTACTCGACCTCGACGAGCCCTTGTCGACATCAACGAGCACCGTGAACCAAGTCCGAGTCTGTCGAGCACCAACTAGCCGAGACGGCGAAGCTGAGCCAGTCAACCCTACTCGAGATCGACCAGGCCCTTGTCGAGATCGAGTAGACCTCTAGAGCCGCGTTACTCGGTTCGACGAATCCTACTCAACTTGGCTTTGCTTGGGCTCGAAGATTGCCGATTCTATCCTAATCTATCAAGATACATCATTAAGAGAAGAAGATCTATCCATGGAAGACTTTTAGATATATTTTCCTATTTTGGATTTAATTCTGTTATGTCTTTTATTTATCATTAAGGTTTTAGATAAAGTTTTAGATATAGATATAGATATTCTATCCTTGAGTAGCAACGATTAGAAGCCTATAAATAAAGCCCATGGGGCTCAGTTTTATTCATCCAATTTTCAGTAGGAGAAATAGTAGTAGAGAGAGAAAGAGAGAGTGAGCGGCCGATTGGAGTTGTGAAGCGAGAGCGGAGTTTGATTCAAGCGGTTGTAAACTTTGGTTTATATTTATGCAAGTTGTTTCTTTTCAATCAAAGATGTCTGAGTTTGCGATGAGGCGCGAGTAGTCAACCCACTTCTAGGGTTGGGGCGAGCCCGACGATAGCCATGCATAATTGAGGTAAAAATCCGACGTTTATCATGTTTTGAGCATTTTCCTACTTGTTGATGTGTTTATTGGCCATCTAATGGAGATTCATTCTAACAACTTGGCCTATAAACATAAAATCGGTAGAGACAATTAGGGTTTCTTGAGAGAGTTGTCTAATTGTTGGAAAAGGCGAAAGCTTAATCCTTTAATGCGATTCACATGATTATCTGTTTGGTTCTACCTTATGCATGCTTGGTTATTGTCGTTGCAACCCCAATCTTGGAAGTTCTTTTACATTAAGTTTAAAGTTCGAAATCCCAAAGCCTTTGCATTTATTTAATTTCGTTTTACTCCCTGCCCTCGTCGATCTCGACCAAACCCTGGTCGACCTCGACTACTGATCTTCGACCCAGAGTCGCCGTAGCTTTTCCTGTGCAGGTACTCGACCAAGGCCAACTCGACCTAGACGAAGGCTACTCCATATCGAGTAGAGCCTTGTCGAGATCGACCACCCCTTGCCGAGAGTTACTGCCCTGTTCGACTGTCCGAGCTTCTGTCGACGAACCCCTAGTCGAGATCGAGGACCCTGTTGTCGACTTCTGACCGTGAGATTCCACCGCTACCTAGGATCCGCTGACACGCTTCCTCGAGGATCGATCCTGACTTCCCACTACTGCATCAGGAGGAGGTCTTGTAATTATTTGCGTGGGCAGAATCTGGTTTGATTTATTTTGTTATATTTCATACTCGATTCCCTCCTACAACAATGATGCTGCTACCAAGAACACAGAGAAAAGGAACATGTAGGAACAAATTCTTAACACTGAAGAATTGGCCCAAGGTGTTGAAGATTCATTCAAAGCCCTTGGCGTCCAATCCAACAGTGTTGAGACGTAAAAAACTGCTGTAACTGAACCTAACAGGACCACGGAGTCAGATGTACCACAAATCAATCCTATTGGTGTGACGAATCAAGGAGCTGAGACT
Source organism: Persicaria tinctoria (assembly GCA_037127255.1). NCBI lineage: Eukaryota > Viridiplantae > Streptophyta > Magnoliopsida > Caryophyllales > Polygonaceae > Persicaria > Persicaria tinctoria. Next base: position 57,616,256 of record JBANSL010000007.1, on the reverse strand, counting down.
AGCAAAAGGAAATTCAAATACTCCTCATCACACTCATTAAAGGATATCATTTCTGACCCTACTCCTAGTGTTCAAACTCGCTCTAAACTTAAAGATCTTTGTGCTTTTCACGCGTTTGTTTCTCTTATTGAACCAAAGAATGTAGATGTGGCACTTCAAGAGCCAGATTGGATCATTGCCATGCAAAGTGAGATTAACGAATTTGAAAAGAATAAAGTCTGGACCTTGAAGCCTAGGCCAAAGCATCAATTAGCCATTGGCACACGATGGGTATTTCGAAACAAGCTAGATGAGAATGGTAAGATCGTGACGAACAAGGCAAGGCTTGTTGCTCAAGGCTACAATCAAGAGGAAGGTATTGACTACGAGGAGACCTTTGCTCCCATAGCCAGGCTTGAAGCTATTCGCATTTTATTAGCATTTGCATCTTTTATGAGCATAAAGTTATATCAAATGGATGTCAAGTGTGCTTTTCTTAATGGTTTCTTAGAGGAAGAAGTATATGTGGCTCAACCCCCAGGATTTGAAAGTTTGGAATTTCCCAATCATGTTTATAAACTAGACAGTGCGCTTTATGGTTTGAAACAAGCCCTAAGAGCTTGGTACGAGCGCTTGTCAAAATATCTTTTAGAAAATGATTTTAAAAGGGGGTTGATCGACAAGAATCTTTTTATCAAGACCAAAGGAAAGGACATTTTGGTTATTCAAATTTATGTAGATGATATATTATTTGGTGTTATTAACACATCTTTGTGCAAGGAATTTTCTGACATTATGTGCAGTGAATTTGAGATGAGCTTGATGGGTGAACTCAACTTCTTTTTGGGATTACAAGTTCACCAATCCAAGAAAGGGATCTTTGTCAACCAAAGCAAGTACACTAAGGATCTCTTGAAGAAATTCAAAATGGATCAATCCAAAGCACCCAAGACTCTCATGAGCTCAACCTTATCTCTAGATCAAGACAAGACTGGGAAAAGTGTCAATCAAAAGGAGTATCGAGGAATGATTGGATCTTTACTATATCTCACAACTAGTAGACCTGACATCATGTTTAGTGTTTGCATGTGTTCTAGGTTTCAAGATGATCCTAAAGAATCTCACCTCGTGGCTGTGAAGAGGATCTTTCGATATCTCAATGGCACTAAGAAGCTTGGACTATGGTACCCAAAGCAAAAGGATTTCACATTAATTGGATATTCTGATGCAGATTTTGCAAGCTATAAGGTGGATAGGAAGAGCACATCAGGATGTTGCCAATTCTTAAGAGCATCTTTGATCAGTTGGCACACAAAGAAACAAAACTCAGTTGCTCTATCCACTACAGAAGCCGAATACATTGCAGTTGGAGCCTATTGCTCCCAAATCCTTTGGATAGCTCAACAAATGTGAGATCTTGGCATCAACCTCAAAGGCATTCCTATTAAATGTGACAATACAAGTGCCATCTCCATTACTAAGAATCTTGTTCAGCATTCAAGGACCAAACATATTGATGTGAGGCATCATTTCATCAGAAACCATGTTGAAAAAGGTGATGTGTCCATTTCGTTCATTTCAACTGATTATCAATGAGCTGACATTTTTACTAAGCCTTTGGCAGAGGACAGGTTCACCTTCATTAGATGAGAGATTGGGATGCTTAACATGTATGCACTTTTGTAGGGGGAGCTTTCCCTTTACGAAAGATAAAATCTACTTATTGTCAAGACCTTTTAGAATTATGTCAAGGTTTGTGAACTAAATGGTAGATCACATATATCGGATCACATATATTTGGTTAATATCCTTCTAGATATTTAATCAATTATATTTTTATCGGATTTTAAAATTCTCTATTTATGTTATATTTTTATTCCGTTGAGATATTTTATTTTTGGAACAAAATATTTTGATTATTTCCCTCATATTTTACTGGATTAGTTTGAAATTTGAATTGGAAATTTTTTCAAAATTGACAATGATATAATTACCCCCATTGGAACTCTAAACCCGTCCCATCACTCCATCATCATATCTCTCTACTTAAACCCATTTCTGTACCCGATTTCCATCACACTCTCAGACTTATCCAAAACCTCTCCAACTTCTCCTTCTTCAACCTCTCAAACTATTCTAAAAACCCTAGTGATTTCCTCCATGGCTCCCAAATCAAAGAAAGCCTCCAAACCTAAAAGACTTGGCGCCACCCCCAAGGGACGTCAGATCACTGCCACCTCTCCCACACCTGAACCCACTCCTCAAGCCATTTTCCCTGCTGTTGTCCAGAGCACCATCGCTGAGAGCACGACTATTGTTACCAAGGGCTCTAAAAAACGCTCTGCTAAGAAGCCCCTTAGTGCGAAACAGAAAGGGAAAAAGAAAGTCATCGCTGAGGAGGTGGAAGAGGAAGAGGAGGAAGAGGATCTCGACGCCATTCTAGAAAGAGATGCTGCCAAAGAAGCCAAAGGGGAAGCTTTGCAGAAGAAGAACGCCGAGGAGAAGGACGAGCTTGCAAGAAAACTTGTTGAGGATGAAGCTGAGAGGATTCGCAAGGAAGCCGAGGCCGAGGAGGTTCCATCTGAAGAGGAGCCTGAGGAAGAGGACGAAGAGCAAGATGGATCTGGAGAAGACGAGGAAGCTGAAGGAGATGACGCGGGGTCTGGTGAGGACTCGGGGTCTGAGGATGAGGAGGAAGAGGAGCCAGAACCTGTTGCCTCTCCCTCTCCTTCTCCTCCTCCCCCGTCTCCAAAGAAGCGGAAAGCCCCGACTGTTGTCAAGCCTCCATCTCCCAAGCGCACCAGGAAGGGAACCCTCAGAGGCTTTGAGGCGCATGCCAAGAGAGCTGCCCCAACAATTGCTCGCAGGAAGAATGCCGATCCACCCGCCTACATCCAGGTAAACCAATCCTTACCCGCTTCTTGGTTTGAAAATGCTGAAACGGCGGGTAAGTGGGTAGATGAGTTTCGAACTCGTAGGATAAGCTGTTCTGATTTTTTGGATCTTGAGTTCTTTGAAGCTTTGAAATTACCCTGCATTGCTCTTCTAAAAAAATCCCCAGCCTGGACCCTTCTTAATCTTGAAACTGTCTACTATCCCCAGCTAACCCGCCTGTTCTACATAAACCTAAAAGCCAAAGACGATGTCGACGGTTGGTCTTTGGAGTCCATTGTCAAAGGGGTTAGAATCTCTTTCAACTCCAATGACTTTCCTGATTTCCTTGGCCTACCTAGACCTTGTCCACCCTCTCCCGAGAACCCCACAAAAGAACAGTGCCTAGCCCTTGCTCGATCCAATTATCTCCTACCCGAAGCATCCACCAGCACCTCAAAGTAGCTCACCCACTCATCCCTTACCCTAGAGGCAAAAATTATTTTCAACATCATTGTTCGATGCCTCTTACCCAGTCTTAACTCTGGCTCGCTCCTTACTGATAATGCCATGGTCCTACTTTACCGAATCCTAAATGGCCTTGACTTTGATCTGGCCAACACTATCCTTGGATCCATGGCTCATGCTAGAAATGCCAGAAAAGGCTCTCCCCTCCTTTTTGCCACCCTTTTGACCCAACTCTTCAAAGCTTCTAGAATTTATTTCAAAAATGAAGAACAACAGCGTCATATGGGTAAGTTCGACTCCAAGAGCCTTGAAAAGATAGGCATCACTCGGTCTCCCCAAGGGGCCTTGAGTCTTGCCTCTCGTTCAAAATCTCTTCCCACTGCCTCAGCCGTTGATGAACGCATGGACAACCTGGAGTTGGGCTTGGAGGAAGTTCGTCTGGATCTCAAGGAGCTGCACAAGGAAGTTATGAGGGAGATGAGCGGGATAACCAAGTTGCTGTAAGGTCTGTGGACGAGGCTCACTGATGATGCTTTGGACGACGAAGCTTAACCCTATCCTATCCCATCCCTATCCCAAACTTGATACATTGCCGGTTTTTGGAAACAATTTCGAAACTTTTGGTGACTGTTTTACCTCCTCCCTTTGTTGAAAGACAAAAGGGGGGAGATGATCTATGGTTTAGACTCGAAAACTTTTTGCTGTGAAGGTCTTGGAAGACCTTGGTTTTTTATTTTTGGTTTTCGGTTGGATGACTTTTCATGCTTTAAAATTTTGATCCAACATTTGTCTAACCCATGCAGGCACTTAGTCCGATTTCACTTATATTATTTATGCTTGACTAAGTTGTAGGGATGCACAAGTTTTGTCTTTCATCAAGGGGGAGATTGATAACTCCCTCCCTTGATGAAAATCGGAATAAGTTTCAAAGGCCTTGACAGTATGTCTGTGTCAAAGGTCTTGGAGCTTTAACAGTCTTGATGAAATACAAAACCTGTTCTATATGTTATTATGTTCGAATATTATTTAATATTATTATATACTTCCATTATATTATTATATACTTAACTAACCTTTCAGGAAGTATTTTCGAATTATTTCCTTCCTTGTGATGCGTTTTGAGAAGATTCAAATCGGAAAGATTGTGGCCTTCGAAGTTTCCAAAGATAGAAGATTCAGCTCAAGCCATGATATTGTCTAGCCGTTGGAGAAGATCCTTTGCGCCGATTCGTCTCAATATAAAGAGAAGGAAGATGAAGACAGAAGACACACATTCATTGAACACGAGCCTTTCATACCCTCCAAGCCTTCAAGAGAAATCTGTCTTTGTGTGCTCTCTACTTGTCTTAATAGTCTGTTATTTCATTTCAAAGCATTTGAGAGTTACACAGTGAGCTTATAGGATATATTCAGTTATAGTGTTATACTCGAGAGTTTGTAACTCGGGAAGTGAACACTAGGCGATTGATTCACTAAGTGTAAGAGGATTGTACTAGATAGCATAGAGAGGTGGGGCTCTTCTAGATTGGTCTAGGACTCCAAGGGAACGTGAGTTGACTAGATTGCAATTGTATAGGAGAGAGGCTTCTCGGGGAGCTACTAGGATCCTAAGTCTTGGGAATCAATAAAAGCCGGTTGAATCCTAGGGTTGTGGAAGAACCCTAGGCGAGGACGTAGGCCAAGTTCGTGCCGAACCTCGTCAACAACTCATCGAGGCTTTTACTTATTGCTTTACCTTATTTCCGCACTTGGTTCGAATTGTTTAACTTTGTGATTCAGGTTTTCAGAGAAAAGACTAAGTCTATTCTCAAAGGGTTTTGGCACGAGCTTCAAAAGTCTTGAGACTATCTGCGAAAATCCGACATACTCTATTCAACCCCCCTTCTAGAGTATTTCTATATTACTTAATTTTATATTATCGAACCTTCAGTCTTGGTTGCCATCAAAGAGATGGAAGCTCAGAAATCTCTAAAGCCCCGCCATTTAATCCGATTTTATTGAATGCATTCCGTCTTCATTTATTGCATTTCCGAAAAACTGACTGATTTTTGGACTGATCCAAAGATCCCAGATTTCGGCCATTTTCCATGCTGAATTGACGATTGCATCCATCAACAAATTTGTAGCCACTTAAAATATCTTTCCAACAAGTGCTCATCGGCTTCAGTCGGAATTTTATACAGCCAGAACGAGCCAAAATACCGATGTGTCGCCAAACAGTCTTCACAAATGCAAGTTGATGTTCTGCTCTGAAGGCAAACCCTTGTAGGAAAAATAAGTCAAGCTCATGGGCGCCTATGATCACATCATCCTCCTCCCCTTGAAATGGATTCATCCTCAAATTCGTGCTGGAAACGAATGACTTCTTCGAACATGCTTCTTCTTCCTTGAACGAATCTTGAATCCCTTCTTCTTCTTGAATCGTGAAAGGCAAGCAAGATAGAATGAAAGAAGTCGAATCTAACCACTTACTTGACATGGAATTCAGAAAGCTAGGCATGTCGGTTGACATTCGTTTCTCCTTCATGAAAAGCGCAACCTTTGAACTTGCCTTCTTCAATCTCAATTGTCTCACCCACGGTCGTAGAGGATTTTGTCTTTGAAGATGGAGGTGGGGCTGTTGTGGGCTTTGATAGCGTCGACCCCAATGAGTTGACGAGTTTTCGAAGTTCCTTCACTTGTTGCATTGAATCTTCCGCGAGCTTGCGGATCTCTTCCCTAGGTGGTTCAACCTTCTTCTTATGCCGAGCCTCATCCTCTCGAGCTCTCCTCCTTCGATACCTCCTATGGAGCTCTTGATCAAGTACATCATATGTAGCGCCATCCATGTCACTGCAACGAAAATACCCATCATCATAGGCTCGAATAGCCCATTGGATGTACTCTTCGGACAGAGGCTTGGAACTCGTTTTCTTCAACATTTTGACCCGAAAGCATGAGGAACCCTTGTCGTTGCTCTGATACCACTTGAGATGCTCGAACCCGGGCCCGAGCAATAGGACCGGCGACGAGAGTTCCGAGAAGTGTGGAAATTGTGGACAGCTTCTGAGGCAACAGATCAGTCTTCAAAGATTTTAGATTTCCCGTCGATTCGCTCGACTTCTGGGGACGTTCAAGTACTAATTTTGTAGATCTTGAAGTCCCGGTCGCGTATTGGGGCAGATCTTGTCAATCGAAGGTCAGACAATGCAGGAAATCACGTTTTACCAAGACCTCGCCTTTGTAGAGGTGATTCCGAACGGGGCTTGTTTGGGAAGGATTAAAAGGACTTTTTGGAGTGAAGATTTGGGGGTGATTTGAGGGTGATAATGGGGCTGTGGAAGGCCTTAGAATGGTGGTAAAGAAGGGGATGAGGGTTGAGGGATATGTGATGCAAGATAGCTCCCGGTCTCGCACTCCGAGCTCTCTCCAACACTCGATCTTCCGCACTCTCGGCCTCAAACTCTGAGTGTTTCCGACCCTTTGATTCCGTCGTCTCTCACTAGGGAATCACTCTTAGCATCTCACCAAGAAGTTTTATCCGACATCTCACCAAGATAGATTTTTTTCTTAACCCGAAACAAAGGAAGCACAAAGCTCAGATTTTTATCAAATTCAACTTGTCCCTTAAAAGAAGTTCTTACATACCTTTATATAGGAAAATATGGATGCTATGAAAAATAAAAGAAATTAAAATGAATCGATAAACTAATGACGGATAATACGAAAGGGTTTTCGATATTTATGACGGAGAGATGGGCAACCATAATGGGGGGGGGGGGGACCGAATGGTCTTGGTAACCATCAAAGAGATGGAAGCTCGGAAATCTCTAAAGCCCTGTCATTTAATCCGACATTACTAAATGCATTCCGTCTTCATTTATTGCATTTCCGACAAGATGCCTGATTTTCGGGCTGATCCAAAGATCCCAGATTTTGGCCATTTTCCATGTTGAATTGATGATTGCATCCTTCAATAAAATCGTAGTCACTTAAAATATCTTTCCAATAAATGCTCATTGGCGTCAATCGGAATTTTATACAGCCAGAACGTGTCAAAATACCAATGTGTTGTCAAATAGTCTTCACAAATGAAAGTTGATGTTCTGCTCCGAAGACAAACCTTTGTGGGAAAAATAAGTCAAGCTCATGGTCGACTATGATCACATCATCTGACGTGCTTGGACCCGGGCTCGAGCAAAAGGACCGGCGATGAGAGTTCCGAGAAATCTGGAAATTGTGGACAACTTCTGAGGCAATAGATCAATTTTCAAAGATTTTAGATTTCCTGTCGATTGGCTCGGCTTCTGTGGATGTTCGAGTACTACTTTCGTAGATCTGGAAGTCGCGGTCGCGGATTGGGGCAGATCTCATCAATCAGAGGTCAGAAAATGCAGGCAATCGCATTTTACCGAGACGTCGCCTGTGTAGAGGCCATTCCGAACGGGGCTTGTTTGAGATGGATTGAAGGGCTGCATTGGGTGACTTTTTGGGGGTGAATGGAGGGTGATGATGGGGCTGTGGAAGGCCTTAGAATGGTGGTAAAGTAGGGGATCGGGGTTGAGGGATATGTGATGGGAGATCGCTCTCACCCTCGCACTCCGAGCTCTCTCAAACACTCGATCTTCTGCACTCTCGGCCTTGCACTCCGAGTGTTTCCGACCCTTTGATTCCATCGTCTCTCACTAAGGAATCTCCTTCAGCCTCTCACTGAAGGTATTGTTCCCGACCTCTCACCTAAGAACAAGATTCTTGACCCGAATCACTAGAACCTAAAAGGCTCACTTTTTCTCAAATTTGAACTTGTTCCTTGTTGTGAGCTGAATTCGCCATGTTTTACAGAAACATTTATATCGATTTATGCATACATTTCATTCATTTGGGCTAAGATAGTACAGAATCTATGAAGTTTATGTTTATTTGCCAAATTATGGAGACTACACCAGTTTCTGTTTAAATTCGCAGAATTCGAGGCATTTTACAACAATTATAAGGAAGGTCGGAAAAGCACAGAAAACCACTACAGAAGTCCAAGGTCAAAGAAGCAGCGGAACCAGTGGAATCAAGCTGAGAACCAAGGTTACTCGATCTCGAGTGGACCTTACTCGATCTCGACGAACATGTCCGAGCACAGGTCTTGTCGACTAGGAGCAGTGTCGAGAGCCAGACCAACCCAGCTCCGGAAGTCAACTCGATCTCGACAAGACCTAGTCGAGATCGACGAAGCCTAGACACCACACCCGGAGTCAATAAGAAGAGCTGATCGAGAAGCCAAGGACGAAGACGCTGAGCACAATCCTAGTCGATCTCGATGAGACCTTGTCGAGATCGACGAGCCACCTAGCGCCAGTCCGAGGAGGTCTACTCGACATCACCAGAAAGCCATCCTTGACCAAAACTCTAGTCGATCTCGAGGAGCCCTAGTCGAGATCGACGACGCCTGGGAGCCCAGATCCGAGCCTGCCGAGCAGAGTCACCCGAGAAGTCCAGTCGACGACGAATCCTAGTCGAGATCGACAAGCCCTTGTCGAGATCGAGTAGACCGGATTCCAGGAACTCGTCGACGTGAGCAGTCCGAGTAGAGTTGGGAATCCTTGGGCACGAAGGAAGTCAAGTTGGCCGAGATTTTATCCAAATTTGATCAAGTCTATCTATGGAAGGGAGATCTATCAACATGAAGACATACTACCTAGTTTAGATTTATCTTTTCCTTTAAAGATTTAATTCCCTTGTTGCATTTATTTATCCTTAAGCATTTTAGATATAATTTTAGATATAGATAGGAGATTCTATCCTTGAATATCAAGGAATAGAAGGCTATAAATAAAGCCCTAGGGGCTGAGCATTAGGATCTCATTCGAATTCAGAAACACAATCAATTTCATTCAAATAAGTAGGAATTCTATGGTTTTTAGGGTTTTGGCATTCTGCGAAAGTTGATTGTCGGGATTGTAAAGGCTTTGAATATAATTAATGCAAGTTTCTTTTTATACATCAATGTCTGCTGTTGCAATGAGGCGTGAGTAGTCCACCCACTTCTGGGGCTGGGGTGAGCCCGACGGTGGCCATGTGAGGAGATGCGGTAAAGGTCAGATCTTGTTATGCAATTGGTCTTCTATCCCTATGAGCATGATTCTTTTGCGAGAGTTGAAGGTGATCCTTGTTTGTGTTGTTGAAGAGAAAGTGATCTTAATACAACTTGGGTTAATTATGTGAAAGGGGTTAGTAACAATTAGGGTTTATGCGAAAGCCTCTATATGCCTATTTGTTAATAACGAAAGTTGTTTGATGGAAACCATGATCTTTTATGCCTTTATGTGTTACTTTGCATGGTTATCGTTGTGGCGTTGATACCCTAGTCTTGGAAGTCTTTTAGCATATTGAGTTTATTTCTGTCAAATTTATGAGTTCTGTCGAAATCTGCGATTTACAGTTTTCTGAGTTTTCTAGTCGATACACTGGAGCCTTTGTCGATCTCGAGTAGGACCTTGTCGAGATCGAGTAGGTCTTAGTCTAGGTCGAGTTACTGTTGCGCTTCTGTTGTCGATTTCTGAGTTTCTGTTTCTACTGTGCCTTGTCGATCTCGAGTGCCCTCTTGTCGAGATCGAGTAGCTTCTGTCCTTGCTTTCTTCTTCACTTTCTTTCGCTATTTTCTGTCTTTGCTTTTGTTTCTGCTTTGCTTTGTCTTTTTGCCTTTGTTCTTTTGTTTCTGTCTTTTATGCTTTTCTGTGAGAATTTATCGCTACCTGAGAACTGCTGACGTGCTTACTCGTGGATTCGATCCTGACAACCTTCTACTACAACGGGAGGAAGTCTTGTATTTATTTGCTGAGACAGGGAAGTCAGTCTGATCTTTATTTTATATTTATTTCATACTTGACCATCCTCCTAAAACAACAAATTGGCGCCGTTGCCGGGGAAGCTATCAATCGCGCCTTAGGTAGTCAGTTCTCACTTTTTGTTTGAGTTAATTTACAGGTGTATGCGCCGTTCTGGTCAACCACCTGAGTTTGACGGCTTAGACGAAACAGAGCGCCTTCTACACATCAGAACTAAACTGCAAAGAGCCATGGTAGCTGCGGAGACACAGGAACAGCTGATCGCTAGGCTTACCAGGGAATTGGCCGCTAAAGATGCTGCTATCGCCGCTGAGAAAGCAGCAAGGGAACAAGCACAGGCTGAGCTTGCCCAATATCCAACCACGACAAAGGATTACATGCACCCAACTCTCGTCGTGCCTGAATCGGCGATTCTAATCCCTGACAACTCTTTTGAAATTCGCACTCAATTTCTTATAGAGCTTAAAAATAATGCCTTTTATGGTAGATTTAATGAGTGTCCTCTTAAACATATTACAAACTTTTCTGACATGTGCCGTACTCTTGCTTAAAGTACAACCCTGGAATATGTCAAGATGAAATCTTTTCGCTGGTCTCTCGCTGGGCCTGCACTGAAATGGCTTGAAGGGCTGAAAGCAAGATCACTCACAACCTGGGCCCAAGTAGAGCAAGAGTTTCTGAACAAATTCTTCCCACCCGCCAAAACAGCACATCTCCGCCAGAAAATCACCGCCTTCAAAGAGAAGCAAGGGGAACCGCTGGCAAAGGCATGAGAGCGCTACAAGGAACTTCTGCGATCTTGCCCTACTCATGGACAGCCACCCTACGTCATTCAGGAGATCTTCTTCAACTCTCTTGATCAAGTCACTAAGGACAGAATCAACCATTATACTCGCTATGAGTATCTGACAATGCCGCCAAGTGACACATGGGGTGTGCTAGAGAACCTCACCAACTACGACAACAAGTATGGGTCTACTGCAACTTATGAAGAGAACCCCTACGCCAGGCCAGCACCATCCATGCCCCTCTATGAGCCTCCTAAAGAGATCGATCCTGATGTAAGGGAGCAGTACTACAGAGACCAGAATAAGAAGCTCCTTAAGCAAGTAAAGTATCTCTCTGTCAACCAACCTTGCATTGAATGCGGATCACAAAGGCACACCACCCCTGAGTGCCCACACGCAGAACAAGTCAGGATGACAAAGCACCACGAGGAGATAGCTTACGCAGGGGGTCCCAATCGCTACATGGGGGACCAAAGGTTTCAGCAACCACAATGGAACCAAGGTGTCCCTAGGAACCCCCCGCCCTACAGAGCTCCAGGACATCCGGAAAGGGACCAGAAAAAGGATGATATACAGACAGTCCTGGAGGAAATACGGAGGAACCACTCAAAAACTAGGCAATCCTTCAACTCCGTCTATACTCAGATGCAAGGTGTCAACTCTAGGCCTGGGGAAATCGATATATGGAGGAAATCAGTTGATACACAGATTGGTCAGCTAGCAGCGGGAATCCCCAGACAGTCAGGTGGGCTCCCTGGATCTTCAGAACCAAATCCCAAGGGAAAGACTGGACATATCGCTGCTGTAAAACTCAGAAGCGGCCATCAACTGCAAGAGCCAGAGGTCGGAAAGCAGTAGAACAACGATGACCAGCAACTCAACATCGACCAGGACCTAGTCGATCTCGAGGAGGGCCTAGTCGATCTCGATGAGAAACTTCAGAAACCCTCGTCTGCACCACACAGCAACTCGACATCACCCAACCTAGTCGAGATCGACAAGGGTGTAGTCGATATCGAGGAGCCCCTAGTCGAAGTCGACAAAGATGCAGCACCTCCGACGTCTGTTCTGGCTCCGAATCAGAAAAAGAAGCTGCCTTTCCCCACAAAATCTCCAAAGGACCCGGCAGAGAAGAAATTTCAACGCTTCATCAAGATGCTTCAGAAACTCAACGTCACCATCCCCTTCACAGAACCTCTCAATGAAATGCCATCCTATGTCAAATTCCTGAAGGAGATTCTGAGCAAAAAGCGATCAATGGCTAAAATTACAGAGGAATGCAGCCATCTGGACATACTGGAGAAGAGGCCGGATCCAAGTAAGTTTGCTATAACTATTGGATTTGGTCCATACAAAATTAATGCTTTATGTGATCTTGGAGCTAGTGTGAGTATAATGCCTTTAACAATTTGGTCCAAGATTAAGATAGGTGCCCTAGAGCCTGTGGATTCTAGACTTTACATGGCCAACAACACGGTGGTCATCCCAACAGGCATGGTGGACAATGTGCCAGTACAAGTGGGTAAATTCTTTGTCCCTGCTGGTTTCCCAGTTGTTGATATGCAAGAAGATCTTGCTTGTCCAATTATTCTAGGGAGACCCTTCTTGGCGACGGTGGATGCCAACATAAGCGTAAGGAAAGGAGTGCTCACCTTCCACATCAGCGATGAGGTAATTGAGTATTCCTTTAATAAAACTGAAAGGCATACAGGTCCAATGGAAGAGGTCAAATCTATCTCAGCTGGCTACATCACCTGCGGGAAACCCAAGGTTAGAAATATGACCCCTGAGGAGCTAGAAAAGAGAGACATGGAGGCTAGGTGGAGGAGATCATGGCAATCCTAAAGGAAGATGCAGAAAATCCAATCGACACAAACCAAGGTACGTCGATATGGATTAATTATTTTTCGGATGCCTTGATAGGAACCAAGTATGGGGTCAAGATCGACCAAGGCTCCTCGACATCAAGGACCCTAGTCGACCTCGACCAAAAACAGAAATCTCCACCAACACCAGCATCGTCGAGCAGCAACACTTAAGAACCAGGCTACTCGATATCGAGTAGGCTACTCGAGGTCGACAAGCCCTTCCCTAACTCGACTTCGCCTTCTTTGATGCTGACTCCACCAGATGAACCAAGCTCGTCGATCTCGACTAGGCTTGTCGAGATCGACCACCACCCGGCTCCACCAGATCCTGCTTCCTCGACACTGGAGCCACCAGGAGTAGAAGCCTACTCGAGATCGAGTAGCCCACTCGAGGTCGACAAGCCCTCACCTTCATCAACTTCTGCATCCTCGAGTAGACCACCACCAGAACCAGCATCCTCGTCGAGATCGACTAGCCCTAGTCGAGATCGACCAAACACCGTGGTTCCCGATTCCGTCTCTGCGAAGGTAAGCCAAGGTATGGATCTTTCTTCTCCTATTTCCATTAAAGATCTATCTATACATGGGAGAGGTTTGCCTTGGTATGTGCGCTTATGTAGGATATACAATAATGAGCCTAAGGAGTATGAGGTTGGAGACAAGCTCTATGTCTCGAAATCAAAGGATCATTGGTTTCCCAACAAATTCACCAAGAAGCGGATGGGACCTTTCGTGGTGAACAAGATCCATTCTGGGGGATTACGGCTGATGGACAAGAATGAAGTCCTATTTGAAGCCCAAGCTACATGGGCCCTGCAGATGCCACCTTGAGCATAAATGGAAAGTCGACCTAGCGACTATAAAATCTAGAGCTTGTACATAGACATTTATTTTTGGGACTTTTTGAACTTTTTGGTTTTTTGGTTTTTGTTTTGTTTTTGGGTTTATGTCTTTTAGAATATTTCATGTGGATAGTCTTGTTTCTTGTGCAATCTAACACTTTTAGGTCGGCAAGCATATAAGGATTGCGAAAAGTGGAATCGAGAAGTCCCTAAAAACAGTCTGAATCGACGAAGGCCAAGTCGACGACGACAAGGAGGAGCAGTCCAGACACTACTCGATCTCGAGTAGGCCAACTCGACATCGACAAGCCCAGACGCTCCTCGACTTCAGAAAACCGCTAGACGCAGACGAGCCTACTCGAGATCGAGTACACCGTACTCGAGATCGACGAGCAACCTACTCGACCTACACAGTTTTGTCTTCCTCGATATTTTATCCTGTGAGTTCCTTCCTTTACTCTTGTTTCTACTTTATTTTATACAGTGAGGACACTGTAATGCTTAAGTATGGGGTGGGGAAAGGGCTTACTTTGTGCATATTTGATCATATTTGACATATATGTGCATTATTATATATTCTTAAAATTGTTACATGGTTATTTTGGAATGCGTTATTGATTTATGTGCTTATATGCATGATTTCCAAAAATTTAGAAAAATGACCCCCATTGAAAATTTTGGTTAATGTCATGGAAGCTTATATTGAACTCGACGATGAAAAATTGGATTCATTAGAGATAGACCTGTCAAAATGTGACCCGACCCGAGGACCCGACCCGACCCGACCCGTAAAACGTGGGTTTTGGCGCAAATATTTCAACCCGAAACCCGAAGCAACCCGAACCCGTTCAACCCGCAAATTTCTGGGTCGGGTTGGGTCGACCCGTGGGTCACCCGTTGGGTCAAGCGTTAAGATAATAAAAGCATAAATAAATTACAATTTGACCTAATATTGAATTTATTAATAATAATAATTAGGATTGAATATTATATTTTCATCATCAACTTTACTTTATAATTTAACATTGCAATTTATTATGTATATAAAATTACATATTACTATTGTAGCTACATTAATTATTATTTTTTTCAATAATATAACTATTATTAGGATAATATAACAATTTTAGATTTAGGAACTATGTAAATAGTCATTAAAAATACTCCATCTGTTTACTTTTAAATGTTGTTTACTATTCATGTATGGTTTTAAGGATGATAATAAATATATAAAATATCCATTTATATATTATATATAATTTCATACTTCAAAAACTAAAAAGAATGAAATTATAACAAGTAATAAATTTTTATTGATATTTTACATAGTTTTATCATTTTAAAATTACGTGTATAAATAGTAAATGACATTTAAAAAATTATGGATGAGTAGCGCTCTTGACCCGTTGGGTCGACCCGAACCCGTTAAATATGGGTCTGGGTTGAGCATTTCACGACCCGTAACCCGAAATGACCCGACCCGGAATGGACCCGAACCCGAGACGACCCGACCCAAACCCAACCCGCCCGACCTGTTTGACAGGTCTAATTAGAGATATAGCATGAAATTTCCTAGTAAAGGGAAGTGACAATGAAATACATATTTTGATGAAAACCATAAAAAGGAGGTAAAATTTGATGTTGCTTTTGACATATTGCATGATAAGATGATGGAGGACTTTATATTTCCATATAATGCTCATTGTGTATATCCTAGCCTTACCTATGCTTATGCATTACACAAAAGCCATAATATACCTTATTTCAATTATTGCTCCACATGATCTAAATATTTGCCATTCTTTACCTTATCCGGGGATTATGTTGAGAATGATGTTACATTATGGAGAAGTTATATGGTTGTTGTGTTGAGATTATTATTATTGGAGTTTGGAAGGAAATTGTTTGAAATATATGGAAAATTTAATGAGTGAAAGAAAATACAATCACCTCAGAAGATAAAGGTAGATTGACCCTGCTCTCTGAGATAATAGTTTGGAGAGATGGGACACATTGTGAGGAGTCCAAAGCACTAAGTATCCGGGGCCATTCATGACAGCCATAATTGCGACTCGCGAGAAGGCAGTGCTGAGGTTAGAGAGCTAAAAACATTATTATTGAGAAAAAGCATTATGAAAGGTGATAAATGTTATGGAGAAGGAATGTGGAAATTCAGTTTGGAAATACTCCATTTCCCCGGATCATTAGCACCACATTGCCCAAAAAAATGCCCACCTTTTAGCCTTTTACCGATCTACTCCTTATTTAAGCTTAAATTAAAATCCTCTTGATTATTAATGCTTTGTCACATGAATTGTTTTTGCATAACCCTCCTTTTGTGAGTAGATGTTGCTTTTGTATATTTGCACATGCATGGACTTGTGACACTAGTACCTTTTCAAGGATGGTAATTGATTGCAGGGACATATAAGAATGAATCTAAAATGTTGAGAGTTTGAATTCTTCCCCTGAATGACAAATAAAAGTATTGCTTGAGGACAAGCAAGTTTAAGTATGGGGTGTTTGTTGTGAGCTGAATTCGCCATGTTTTACAGAAACATATATATCGATTTCTGCATACATTTCATTCATTTGAGCTAAGATAGTACATAATCTATGAAGTTTATGTTTATTTGCCAAATTATGGAGTCTACACCAGTTTCTGTTTAAATTCCCAGAATTCGAGGCATTTTACAGCAATTATAAGGAAGGTCGGAAAAGCTCAGAAAACCACTACAGAAGTCCAAGGTCAAAGAAGCAGCGGAACCAGTGGAATCAAGCTGAGAGCCAAGGTTACTCGATCTTGAGTGGACCTTACTCGATCTCGACGAACATGTCCGAGCACAGGTCTTGTCGACTAGGAGCAGTGTCGAGAGCCAGACCAACCCAGCTCCGGAAGCCAACTCGATCTCGACAAGACCTAGTCGAGATCTACGAAGCCTAGATGCCACACCCGGAGTCGAGAAGAAGATATGATCGAGAAGCCAAGGACGAAGACGCCGAGCACAATCCTAGTCGATCTCGATGAGACCTTGTCGAGATCGACGAGCCACCTAGCGCCAGTCCGAGGAGGTCTACTCGACATCACCAGAAAGCCATCCTCGACCACAACTCTAGTCGATCTTGAGGAGCCCTAGTCGAGATCGACGACGCCCGGGAGCCCAGATCCGAGCCTGTCGAGCAGAGTCACCCGAGAAGTCTAGTCGACGACGAATCCTAGTCGAGATCGACAAGCCCTTGTCGAGATCGAGTAGACCAGATTCCAGAAACTCATCGACGTGAGCAGTCCGAGTAGAGTTGGGAATCCTTGGGCACGAAGGAAGTCGAGTTGGCCGAGATTTTATCCAAATTTGATCAAGTCTATCTATGGAAAGGAGATCTATCAACATGAAGACATACTACCTAGTTTAGATTTATCTTTTCCTTTAAAGATTTAATTCCCTTGTTGCATTTATTTATCCTTAAGCATTTTATATATAATTTTAGATATAGATAGGAGATTCTATCCTTGAATAGCAAGGAATAGAAGGCTATAAATAAAGCCCTAGGGGTTGAGAATTAGGATCTCATTCGAATTCAGAAACACAATCAATTTCATTCAAGTAAGTAGGAATTCTAAGGTTTTTAGGGTTTTGGCATTCTGCAAAAGTTGATTGCCGGGATTGTAAAGGCTTTGAATATAGTTAATGCAAGTTTCTTTTGATACATCAATGTCTGCTATTGCAGTGAGGCGTGAGTAGTCCACCCACTTTTGGGGCTGGGGTGAGCCCGACGGTGGCCATGTGAGGAGATGCGGTAAAGGTCAGATCTTGTTATGCAATTCGTCTTCTATCCCTATGATCATGATTCTTTTGCGAGAGTTGAAGGTGATCCTTGTTTGTGTTATTGAAGCGAAAGTGATCTTAATACAACTTGGGTTAATTATGTGAAAAGGGTTAGTAACAATTAGGGTTTATGCGAAAGCCTCTATATGCCTATTTGTTAATAACGAAAGTTGTTTGATGGAAAGCATGACCTTTTATGCCTTTATGTGTTACTTTGCATGGTTATCGTTGTGGCGTTGATACCCTGGTCTTGGAAGTCTTTTAGCATATTGAGTTTATTTCTGTCAAATTTCTGGGTTCTGTCGAAATCTGCGATTTACAGTTTTCTGAGTTTTCTAGTCGATAGAGAGGAGCCTTTGTCGATCTCGAGTAGGACCTTGTCTAGATTGAGTAGGTCTTAGTCTAGGTCGAGTTACTGTTGCGCTTCTGTTGTCGATTTCTGAGTTTCTGTTTCTACTGTGCCTTGTCGATCTCGAGTGCCCTCTTGTCGAGATCGAGTAGCTTCTGTCCTTGCTTTGTTCTTCACTTTCTTTCGCTATTTTCTGTCTTTGCTTTTGTTTCTTCTTTGCTTTGTCTTTCTGCCTTTGTTCTTTTGTTTCTGTCTTTTCTTCTTTTCTGTGAGAATTTATAGCTACCTGAGAACTCCTGACGTGCTTCCTCGTGGATTCGATCCTGACAAGCTTCTACTACAACGGGAGGAAGTCTTGTATTTATTTGCTGAGACAGGGAAGTCAGTCTGATCTTTATTTTACATTTATTTCATACTTGACCATCCTCCTGCAACAACATTCCCAAAAGAAGTTCTTACATCCCTTTATATAGGAAAATATGGATGCTATGAAAAATAAAAGAAATTAAAATAAATCGATAAACTAATGACGGATAATACGAACGGGTTTTCCGAGATTTATGACGGAGAGATGTGCAACTATAATGGGGGAGCCGAATTGTCTTGGTTGCCATCAAAGAGATGGAAGTTCGGAAATCTCTAAAGCCTCGTCATTTAATCCGACTTTATTGATTGCATTCCGTCTTCATTTGTTGCATTTCCGACAAGCTGTCTGGTTTTCGGACTGCTCCAAAGATGCCAGATTTCGTCCACCTTCCAAGCTGATTTGATGATTGCATCCTTCAATAAAGTTGTAGCCACTTAAAATATCTTTCCAAAAAGTGATCATCAACTTCAATCGGAATTTTATACAGCCAGAACAAGAAAAAATATCGAAGTGTCTCCAAACAGTCTTCGCAAATGAAAGTTGATTTTCTGCACCGAAGACAAACCCTTGTAGGAAAAAAAAGAGTCAAGCTCACGGGTGACTACGATCACATCACGATGTATGTCTCCAAATCTAATAATCATTGGTTCCCTACCAATTTTAAAAAGAAGAAGGTGGGGCCGTTCAAAGTACACAAGATCTACTCTAGAGGAATGTAGTTGAAGGACAAGAATGGAATCCTATTCAAAGCCTGAGACACGTGGGCCCTGCAGATGCCCCCTTGATCATTAATGGAGAAGTCGGCCTAGCGATTTTTGGGTATTTGGTTTTGAACTTGGTTTTGGGTATTATCTTTTGTTTTTCTTTTGTTTTATTTTGCTTTTCTTTTTTAACACATATGAGCGACAACGTAAGAACCAAGAACGGAGTTCTAGAAATTCACTCGATATCGACTCATGTAGTCGATTATGAGTGACTCACATTGAGCCACATACTTCCTTCCACTTGATGCCCTTGGAATTGGAAGTTGTAGTCGATATTGACTGAGAGTCTCTCGACATCAACTCTTGGCAGCATTTTACAACACCTATCTTGAGATTATGAGCTCATGTCTAGTAAGTTTCTTCCTTTACCCTTATTTTTATAACGCGAGAACTTTGTAATGTTTAAGTATGGGTTGGGGGAAAGACTTACTTATGTCCAATTAATGATTATTTCTCCAATTGCTCTTTATATGGTACTTTGGAAATGATTTTTTATCTATATGCTTCATGTTTTCATCCAAATATTGTTTTTTTATCACCCCATTAAAAATTTTGATTAGTGTCATGGACGATTTAATAGAACTCGAGTATGCAAAGTTAGATTCATTAGAGATATAACATGAAATTGCCTAGTAACGAGAAGTCATAATCAAGTGCATATTTTCTTGAAAACCATGAAAAGAGGTAAATTGATGTTGCTTTTGACATATGCATGATAAGAGGACAAAGGACTTTATTTTCCTTATGAGCTTTGTACATATCCTAGCCACACCTATGCTTATATGCATCACATCAAGCCATATATTGAGCCTTATTTCATATTTGCTCCACATGTTCTATATATTGCCTATTTCTTTACGTTATAACCCATCCGGGGAGTATGTTGAGAAATTCATTTCATATTATGGAGATTATTATATGGTTGTTGTATTGTTATCATTATATTTGGAGCAAAAGAAAGTTCAGCCAGTCAACTAGGAGATAAATTTAGATCAAACCTGCTCGTTGAGATTTTATTTCGGTGAGATGAGACACCAATGTGAGGAGTCTGAAGCACTAACTATCCAGGGTCATTCATGACACCCATCTTTGCGACTCACAAGAAGACAATGCTAAGGTTAGAGAGGTAAAAACATAATAGTGAAAAAAAGCAAAGAGTGACACAATAAGTAGACGAGGGATGTGAAAATATCATATGATGGGAGAAAGTGCATTTAAGCAAGAAAGTTTGAGAAGTTCTCATCGGATTTAGCACCACATTTCCCAAATATAGCCCACCACTATAGCTTTTACCTTTTTTTCACCATGTGCATAAAAGTCCTATTGATTATTAATGCTTTGTCGTAAGAAATTATTTTTTTGTATAACCCTCCTTTTGTGTGCGATGTTGCTTTTATTCACATGCATGTATTTGGTGACATTAGTACCTTTGTGAGGATGGTAATTGATTGTCAGTGTTATATGAGAATGGATCTATGATGTTGAGAGTTTAGTTTTTTCCCCTGTATGACCATTAAAAGTATTGCTTGAGGACAAGCAAGCTTAAGTATGGGGTGTTGATGTGCGCCTAATTTGCCATGTTTTATGCTTATTTTCCTTCTCATTTCTGTCTATATTTTATACTTTTGGGTTAGGAAAGTATAGGATTTGTGTAGTTTATGTTTATTCACGAGGTATAGAGATCTACACAAGTTTTTCTTTAATTTCGCAGAATTGGAGATCTTTTTGAGCAATTTACAGAAGAAGGAACGAAGCTGGATATTCACTCGATGTCTACTAAAACCACTCGACATATATTGGATCGAAGCCATAATTTGGTGAAGTGTTGAAGCAAGGCAAGCCACTGAAGATCCATTCGATGTCTACTGGAGTTCACTCGATATCGAGTCCATACATCCACACTTAGAACTAGATAAGGAAAGAACAACTTAACACCACAGCAGGACACTCAAGATTGAGTAAAGTTCACTCGAGATGTACAAGGTGACTCGATATCAACCCATGTCACTCGATATCGAGTGAAGCAACAGAGTGCTACGACGCATTTTAAGGAGTCCGGATTCGAGGAGGATTTCATAGCCACGAAATGAAAGATCTTTTATCCCCTTGAAGAACATTTATCCTTATGGGTTAAACACTATTTTACTCTAGAGAACTTTTATTTGTTTTATTATATTTTAAGTAGGAAGTTTTATCTTTAGTAAGTAGATAGATATTTTCTTTCTTTGGCTAGCAATGATTGAACCCTATAAATAAAGCCCTCGGGGTTGGTTTTTTATCATCCAACCACACTAGCAATTGTGTAACCATAGAGTAGAGAGAGTAGGGCCGAGAGCAAGAGAGAGAGAGAGTATGGAGCTTTGGTTGTACTCTTTCGACGTTATTTCAATTCAAGTTAGTTTCTTTCCATGTCAATGATGATGTTTGCAATGATAAAGCGCGAGTAGTCATCTTACATCTAGGGTCGGGGTGAGCCCAATGATAGCCATGTAAGTACGCTAAAGTTATGATCTTTATATGATTTTTTTCATCTTCTATCCTATATGCATAATTCTTCTACGAGAGTGATTGGCAATTCCATGTTTGTTATATTGAATCAAAAGTGATATTGTTATGAATTTGGATTAATTATGAAAAAACGATAGTAACACTCAGGGTTTATGCGATAGCCTCTATATTCCTATTTGTTAATGACGGAAATTATTTGATGAAAAGCATGTTCTTTTCATGAGTTTAGCATATTACTTGCATGGTTATCGTTTTGGTAATTCCTTTGATTTGGAAGTTCTTTAGTTTATTGATATACAACAAACCTTTCTTCGTATTTTTGTTCACCATTCGATTCCATCCTATTATTCTTCGAACGTTCTTTTCCGACATTACTTTACGTTCTGTTTCTGCATTGTGGCCCGAGATCGACTCTTTCAGTTGATATCGAGTGGATTTGACACGATATCAAGTGTTCTACTCGACGTCAAGTGTGCTCTGTGTTGTTTTGTGGTTTGGCACTAGGAATTGACTGCTTGAGTTGACATCATCAGGATCTCAGCCGATATAAGTGGCTTCTGGTTGATATCAGAGGGTTGTTTTACGAGACTAGATCGGTAAGCGCTGACACTCTTCCTCGTAGATCGATCATGACTCTTACCACTACAGCGGAAGGAAAAGTTGGCTACATCATTTGTTTTTTTTTTTAAGTTTTGTCATGACATACCCATGTATCACTAATACAATTCTTCATACAGTTTTTCCCACTAAACCACTACATTTATAACCTCTCCACCCTAGAAGCCACTTCAATTATAAATTCTAATATAATTCAACCAAAATTTTGTAGGTATTTTTATAATATTAAATAATATTAAATTTCATTTTCAAGTTATTTCACATAAATATTTTTTTAACTTTTGACAAAGAAGTAAAGATCTTTAATGCACAAAATTAAAAAATAATTATAATTATATACACTTTTAAATTGAAAAACTAATTAAATAATCGTGTTCAGATTCTCTTAACGAATCTGACCTTGACTGACTCGATAGAGATCTCCTACTCCACTACATAAACAACTCTCTAGAACACAAAAATAATTTGACATTTACTTAATCTTAAAAAAATTTAATAAATTATATTTATATCACCAACCTTTATTTTTATATATTCAAATTTTTTTGTTTTGAAAAAACATGTTCTGAAATTTTTAATAATTATAATTTGTTAAATATTACCTTTTAAATTTTTAAAAATTATAAAACATGAGTTTTGAAAGTTAAATTTTATAAATATACAAACATAGATGTTAGTAATATAAATATAATTTATTTTTTTTAGGTTTAAATAAATATTAAAATATTTTTGTGTTTTAAGAAGTGTAATATATAAGGAGTAGGAGATGTCTCTCGGACTAAACGATAGATAGTTTTTTTTTAAGAGTAGGCAAGAAGTAGATCGAATAAGCGATCTTGACGCCATCGAAAGAGGGCTTGATGAACACTACACAAAGGGTCGCTAGTAAAAAAAATTGCTTAAACTCAAAATTACAATAAGATAACTTTAAATTTAAAAAAACATGAAAATTATAGTAGGCAAGCAGTAATGATTGCGGATCTGGATCCCACTACAGCAACAAGCAAGCTCGCTCAGCAGCATTGTTGTATGTGGTGGCTTTGTTTCGAAAATTTGAGACCTGAGGGTGTATAATCCTAGGTGGTGTGGGATAAAATTAGATTTGGGTTACTTTGATTTTCTGGATCAAGTGTAAAATGATATTTGTTTTGAGATTTGGGGTTCCATCTTGAGTTTTCCGGTTGGAGCAGGGGTTTGATTTTGAGATCCGGGGTTTCAAGGTGGAGAGGTAAATCTGGTGGGGTTATGTGAAATCAGAGGAGCAGGGGTTAGGAACCAGTGAAGACATAACCCGCCCAAGCCGGAGAACAACAAGGAGAACGGGCAGCGTCGGCTGGCAACCATACGGTGGTGGAGGAGGATGTTGGTGGTTTCGGGTCGGACACCGACAACCTAAAGGTGGTGACAAGACGACAACCACCAAGAAGACGTCGGAGGATGTGGACGAAGAGGAGGATGGCAGAGAGCCCAAGGAGCCGACGAAGATGATGCCTGTTGTAAGGAGTGAATCGAGTATGAAATATAACGAAATAGATCAAACTAGACTTAGGCCTCAGCAAATAAATACAAGACTCCTCCAATGCAGTAAGAGAAAGTCAGGATCGAATCCACGAGGAAGCACGTCAGCAGTTCTCAGGTAGCTGTAAATTCTCACAACAGAAGCAGAAAAGACAAAAATACAGAAAAGACACAAATAAACCCGGCAAGGGCAAACAAAATAAAAGCAAAGAACAAAGCAAGAAATAAAACAAAGCAAAACAGAAGCAAAGCAGAAACTAAAATCAAGGACACAGAAGCTACTCGATCTCGAGTAACTGTCCTCTATCTCGACAAGAACAGAAATAAAAACGGAAAACGGAAAACAAAGGCAATCAACTCGACAAGCAAGAATGTACTCGACCTCGACAAACACAACTCGAGATCGACAAGCAGCGATCAACAGGAAGTGAAAATCGACAACAGAAAGCAGAAAACCAACTCGACTGAGACAAACCCCTACTCGACCTCGACAAGACACTACTCGAGGTCGACAAAGGCTCCTCTATGTCGACAAGAAACAGTAAAAGACAGAAATTATAAATTGCAGAATTAAACACAAACGCAGATTTTCGACTGAAATAAATCAATATATTAAAAGACTTCCAAGGTCAGGGTTTCAACACCACAATGATAACCATGCAAAGTAACACATAAAGGCACAAAAGATCATGCTTTCCATCAAATAACTTTCGTCATTAACAAATAGGCATATAGAGGCTTTCGCATAAACCCTAATTGTTACTAACCCTTTTTCACATAATTAATCCAAGTTGCATTAAGATCACTTTCGCTTCAATAACACAAACAAGGATCACCTTCAACTCTCCCAAAAGAATCATGCTCATAGGGATAGAAGATGAATCGCACAAAAAGATCTGACCTTTATCGCATCGCCTCACATGGCCACCGTCGGGCTCACCCCAGCCCCAGAAGTGGGTGGACTACTCACGCCTCATCGCAATTGCAGACATTGATGTATAAAAAGAACTAACTTGCATTAAACTAAATTCAAAGCCTTTTACAATCCTGGCAATCAACTTTCGCAGAAAGCCAAAACCCTAAAAACCTTAGAACTCATAAACTTCTCTGTGGAACTCCTTGTTTCTCTCTGAAATTGAATCGTGAATTGAATGAATAAAACTGAGCCCCCTAGGGCCTTATTTATAGCCTTCATTCCCTAGCTATTCTAGGAAAGAAGATATCTATCTCTATCTAAAATTATATCTAAAACTTGAAAGGATAAATAAAATGCTTAATGGAATTAAATCAACTAAGAAAAGATAAAACTAAATAGGTAGGTCTTCATGTTGTTGATAGATCTTGTTTTCTTGGATAGATCTTGATAGAATCGGATAGAATCTTCCGGCTTCGGTCCCAAGGAATCCCAAATCTAGTCGGACAAGTCCTCGTCGAGAAGTTTCTGGACACGTCTCTAGTCGACCTCGAGTAGGGCTCGTCAACCTCAAGTAGCATGGTTCGTCGACTGGACTCCCTCGGCTAGGACTGCTCGATGTGGCTCGGACTTGGTCACTGGGCTCTCGTCGACCTCGACAAAGCCTTGTCGATGTCGAGTAGGGTTAGGTCATCGACAAAGCCTCCTCGGGTTGGCGTGCTCGACTGGCTCGGACAAGGACTCAGGCGCTCGTCGATCTCGAGTAGCCTTCGTCGACTTCGAGTAGAGATGATCGTCGACTAGGCCTCCTCGAGTGGCTCTCCTCGGCAAGCTCGGATCTGGACTCAAGGTCTCGTCGATCTCGACAAGGGTTCGTCGAGATTGAGTAGGGCTCTTCCCTTTCGCTTCCGCTCCCGCGAGTTGCTTCATCCGCTGGCAGCAAGTGGCCTCTTCCGCGGCAGCGAGTGGTCCGCTGCAGCGAGTGGAGTCGCTGGCAGCGAGTCTCGCCTGGTCGTCCTCGGCTCCTCTCCTTGTCGACTCCGGGCATGGCGCTGAGGCTTCGTCGATCTCGACTAGTGGTCCTCGAGATCGAGTAAGGCCCGGAGCTCGGGTTGGTCTGGCTCTCGATCAGGCTCTGCTCGACCAAGCTGTGCTCGGACAGGCTCGTCTATGTCGAGTAAGCCTACTCGAGATCGAGTAGCCTCGACTCTCAGTCTGGTTCTGCTGCTTTGACCATGGACTTCTGTAGTGTTTTTCCGAGCTTTTCCGACCTTCTGTAGAATTGTTGTAAAATGCCTCGATTTCTGCGAATTAAACAGAAACTGGTGTAGATTCCATAATTTGGCAAATAAACATAAACTACATAGATTCTGTACTATCTAAACCCAAATGAATGCAATGTATACAGAAATCGATATAAAAGTAAGTGTAAAACATGGCGAATTAGGCTCACAACAAACACCCCATACTTAAGCTTGCTTGTCCTCAAGCAATACTTTTATTTGTCATTCAGGGGAAGAAATCAAAACTCTCAACATCTTAGATTCATTCTTATATGTCCCTGCAATCAATTACCATCCTTGAAAAGGTACTAGTGTCACAGATTCATGCATGTGCAAATATGTAAAAGCAACATCTACTCATCAAAGGAGGTTTATGCAAAAACAATTCATATGACAAAGCATTGATAATCAAGAAGACTTTAATTTAAGCTCATGAAGGAGTAGATAGGTAAAAGGCTAAAGGTGGGCAAATTTTGGCAATGTGGTGCTTTTGATCCGGGGAAATGGAGTACTTTCCAAACTGAATTTCCACATTCCTTCTTCTATTTGATTCATCACCTTTCATAATGCTTTTCTCAATAATAATGCTTTTACCTCTCTAACCTCAGCACTGCCTTCTCGCGAGTCGCAAACATGGGTGTCATGAATGGCCCCGGATACTTAGTGCTTTGGACTCCTCACAATGTGTCCCATCTCTCCAAACTATTATCTCAGAGAGCAGGGTCAATCTACCTTTATCTCCTGAGGTGATTGGATTTTCTTTCACTTATTAAATTTTCCATATATTTCAACAATTTCCTTCCAAACTCCAAATATGATATATAACACAACAACCATATAACATCTCCATAACGTAACATCATTCTCAACATAATCCCCGGATAAGGTAAAGAATGAAAATATTTAGATCATGTGGAGCAATAATTGAAATAAGGCATATTATGGCTTTTGTGATGCATAAGCATAGGTAAGGCTAGGAATAAACAATGAGCATTATATGGAAATATAAAGTCCTCCATCCTTTTATCATGCAACATGTCAAAAGCAACTTCAAATTTTACCTCCTTTCATGGTTTTCATCAAAATAATGCACTTCATTGTGACTTCCCTTTACTAGGCAATTTCATGCTATATCTCTAATGAATCCAATTTTGCATCGTCGAGTTCAATATAACTTCCATGACATTATTCAAAAAATTTCAATGGGGGTCATTTTTCAACACTTTGGAAAACATGCATATATAAGCACATAAATCAATAATGCATTCCAAAATAGCCATGTGGCAATTCAAAGAAATAATGCACAAAATGTCAAATAAATCAAATATGCATAAAGTAAGCCCTTCCCCCACCCCATACTTAAACATTACAGTGTCCTCACTGTATATAAAAAAAACAAGGTAAGGGTAAAGAAAGAAACTCACAAGCCAGATGTGTAGAGCCTCAAAATTTCGAATGGAGCACCTCCTAGGCCGAGTATTAATGTAGCTTGGTACCATCCATGGACCTGAAAAGTAGAAGACATATACCCATAATAGCAAAACTAAAAGTGTTCAAAACCAAAAATAAAGTCTCAAATGTCCTAAAAAGTCTATGTACATGCTCTAGATTTTATAGTCGCTAGGCTGACTTTCCATTAACGCTCAAGGTGGCATCTGCAGGGCCCATGTAGCTTGGGCTTCAAATAGGACTCCATTCTTGTCCATCAGCTGTAATCCTCCAGAATAGATCTTGTTCGCCATGAACGGACCCATCCGCTTCTTGTTGAATTTGTTAGGAAACCAATGATCCTTTGATTTAGAGACATAGAGCTTGTCTCCAACTTCATATTCCTTAGGCTCATCATTGGAAATCCTACACAATCGCACATACCAAGGCAGACATCTCCCATGTATAGATAAATCTTTAATGGAAATAGGAGAAGAAAGATCCGTACCTTGGCTTACCTTCGCGGAGACGGAATCGGGGACCACTGTATTTGGTCGATCTCGACTAGGGCTAGTCGATCTCGACAAGACTGCTGGCTCTGGTGGTGGTCTGCTCGAAGATTCAGAAGTCGACGAAGGACAGGTCTTGTCGATCTCGACAAGCCTGGTCGACCTCGACAAGGGTTCCGCTCCTGGTGGTTTGCTCATCGACGAAGGCGGATCTGGTGGAGCCGACTGGTGGCCGACCTCGACAAGCCTACTCGAGGTCGAGTAGGGTTCTGGTCCTGGAGTCGCCGTCGTCGAGGAAGGTGGATCTGGGCTCCTCGACTGGTGCTCGATCTCGACAAGGGTGGTCGAGATCGACGACGGTTGTCCGTCTAGTGGAGTCTGTGTCGAGGGAGACGAAGCCGAGTCAGCACCGGGCTTGTCGATCTCGACAAGAGTGGTCGAAGTCGACGAAGATCCTGGCTCTGGTGTCGTCAGCGTCGAGGAAGGCTGAGTCGACGTAGGGCGCTGGTGGTCGACCTCGACAAGCCTAGTCGAGGTCGAGTAGGGTGGCTCCTCCGGTTTGCTGCTCGACGAAGCCGGCTCTGGTGGAGTCTCCTTGGTCTGGTCGAGATCGACTAGGGTTCTACTCGAGGTCGAGGAGCCCTGGTCGATCTTGACCCCATACTTAGCTCCTGTCAAGGCATCCGAAAAATAATTAATCCACAACGACTTACCTTGCTCTGTGTCGATTGGATTTTCTGTGCTCTCTTTGAGGATTGCCATGATCTCCTCCACCTGGGCTTCCATGTCCCTCTTTTCTATCTCCTCAGGGGTCATATTTCTGACCTTGGGTTCCCCGCAAGTGATATAGCCAGCTGAGATAGATTTGACCTCTTCCATCGGACTTGTATGCCTTTCAGTTTTATTAAAGGAATACTCAATTACCTCATCGTTGATGTTGAAGGTGAGCACTCCTTTCCTTACGCTTATGTTGGCATCCACCATCGCCAAGAATGGTCTTCCTAAGATAATTGGACAAGCAGGATCTTCTTGCATATCAATTATTAAGAAATCAGCAGGGACGAAGAATTTACCTACTTGTACTGGGACATTTTCCACCATGCTTGTGGGGATGACCATCGTGTTGTTAGCCATGTAAAGTCTAGCATCCACAGGCTCCAAGGCACCTATCTTAATCTTGGACCAAATTGTCAAAGGCATTATACTCACACTAGCTCCAAGATCACATAGAGCATTAATTTTGTATGGACCAAATCCAATAGTTATAGCAAACTTACCTGGATCTGTCCTCTTCTCCAATATGTCCAGATGGCTGCACTCCTCTGTGATTTCCGCCATCGATCGCTTTTTGCTCAGAATCTCCTTCAGGAACTTGACATAAGATGGCATTTCATTGAGAGCTTCTGTGAAGGGGATGGTAACGTTGAGCTTCTGAAGCATCTTGATGAAGCGCTGAAACCTTTTCTCCGCTGGATCCTTTAGAGATTTTGTGGGGAAAGGCAGCTTCTTTTTCTGCGTTGGAGCCAGAACAGACGTCGGAGGTGCTGCAGACTTCTCTATGTCGACCAGGGGCTCCTCGACATCGACAAGGACTTTGTCGACATCGACCAGATTGGGTCCAGTCGAGTTGCTGTGTGGTGCAGACGAAGATTCTGGAGTTTTCTCCTCGAGGTCGACGAAGGTCTTGTCGAGATCGACCACGGCCTTGTCGAGATCGACTTGTTGGTCCTCGTTGTTCTGCTGCTTTCCGACCTCTGGCTCTTGCAGTTGATGGCCGCTTCTGTGTTTTATAGCAGCGATGTGTCCAGTCTTTCCCTTAGGATTTGGTTCTGAAGATCCTGGAAGTGTCCCTGACTGTCTGGGATTCCCGCTGCTAGCTGACCAATCTGTGTATCAACTAATTTCTGCCAGATATCAATTTCCCCAAGCCTAGAGTTGACTCCTTGCATCTGAGTATAGACGGAGTTGAAAGATTGCCTAGTTTCTGAGTGGTTTCTCCGTATCTCCTCCAGGACTCTCTGTATATCATCCTTTTTCTGCTCCCTTTCCGGATGTCCTGGAGCTCTGTAGGGCGGGGGGTTCCTAGGGACACCTTGGTTCCACTGTGGTTGCTGAAACCTTTGGTCCCCCATGTAGCGATTGGGACCCCCTGCGTAAGCTGCATCCTCATGGTGCTCTGCCAGCCTGACTTGCTCTGTGTGTGGGCACTCAGTAGTGGTGTGCCTTTGCGATCCGCATTCTATGCAAGGCTGGTTAACAGAGAGATACTTGACTTGCTTGATGAGCTTCTTATTCTGATCTCTGTAGTATTGCTCTCTAACATCAGGATCAATTTCCTTTGCTGGCTCATAGAGAGGCATAGATGGTGTTGGCCTGGCGTATGGGTTCTCTTCATAGGTTGCAGTAGACCCATACTTGTTGTCGTAGTTGGTGAGCTTCTCTAGTACACCCCAGGCGTCACTTGGTGGCATCGTCAGATACTCGTAGCGAGTATAATTGTTGATTCTGTCCTTAGTGACTTGATCAAGAGAGTTGAAGAAGATCTCCTGAATGATGTAGGGTGGATGTCCATGAGTAGGGCAAGATCGTAGCAGTTCCTTGTAGCGTTCCCATGCCCTTGCCAGCGGTTCCCCTTTCTGCTGTTTAAAGGCGGTGATTTTCTGGAGGAGATGTGCTGTTTTTGCAGGTGGGAAGAATTTGTTGAGAAACTCTTGCTCTACTTGGGCCCAGGTTGTGAGTGATTTTGCTTTCAGCCCTTCCAGCCATTTCAGTGCAGGTCCAGCGAGAGACCAGAGAAAAGATTTCATCTTGACATATTCCAAGGTTGTACCTTCTGCAAGAGTACGGCACATATCATGAAAATTAGTAATATGTTCAAGAGGACACTCATTAAATCTACCATAAAAGGCATTATTTTTAAGCTCTATAAGAAACTGAGTGCGAATTTCAAATGAGTTTTCAGGGATTAGAATCGCCGATTCAGGCACGACGAGAGTTGGGTGCATGTAGTCCTCTGCCGTGGTTGGATACTGGGCAAGCTCATCCTGTGCTTGTTCCTTTGCTGCTCTCTCAGCGGCGATAACAGCATCCTTTGCGGCCAATTCCCTGTTAAGCCTAGCGATCAGCTGTTCCTGAGTTTCAGCGGCCTCCATGATCCTTTTGAGTTTGGAGTGGATGTGTAGGTAGCGCTCTGGTTCGTCTAAGCTGTCAAACTCAGGTGTTTGACCAGAACGACGCATACACCTGCAAACTAACTCAAAGAAACAGTGAGAACTGACTACCTAAGGCGCGATTGATTGCTTCCCCGGCAACGGCGCCAATTTGTTGTAAGGAGTGAATCGAGTATGAAATATAACGAAATAGATCAAACCAGACTTAGGCCTCAGCAAATAAATACAGGACTCCTCCAATGCAGTAAGAGAAAGTCAGGATCGAATCCACGAGGAAACACGTCAGCAGTTCTCAGGTAGCTGTAAATTCTCACAACAGAAGCAGAAAAGACAGAAATACAGAAAAGACACAAATAAACCCGGCAAGGGCAAACAAAATAAAAGCAAAGAACAAAGCAAGAAATAAAACAAAGCAAAACAGAAGCAAAGCAGAAACTAAAAGCAAGGACACAGAAGCTACTCGATCTCGAGTAGCTGTCCTCTATCTCGACAAGAACAGAAATAAAAACAGAAAACGGAAAACAAAGGCAATCAACTCGACAAGCAAGAACGTACTCGACCTCGACAAACACAACTCGAGATCGACAAGCAGCGATCAACAGGAAGTGAAAATCGACAACAGAAAGCAGAAAACCAACTCGACTAAGGCAAACCCCTACTCGACCTGGACAAGACACTACTCGAGGTCGACAAAGGCTCCTCTATGTCGAAAAGAAACAGTAAAAGACAGAAATTATAAATTGCAGAATTAAACACAAACGCAGATTTTCGACTGAAATAAATCAATATATTAAAAGACTTCCAATGCCAGGGTTTCAACACCACAATGATAACCATGCAAAGTAACACATAAAGGCACAAAAGATCATGCTTTCCATCAAATAACTTTCGTCATTAACAAATAGGCATATAGAGGCTTTCGCATAAACCCTAATTGTTACTAACCCTTTTTCACATAATTAATCCAAGTTGCATTAAGATCACTTTCGCTTCAATAACACAAACAAGGATCACCTTCAACTCTCGCAAAAGAATCATGCTCATAGGGATAGAAGATGAATCGCACAAAAAGATCTGACCTTTATCGCATCGCCTCACATGGCCACCGTCGGGCTCACCCCAGCCCCAGAAGTGGGTGGACTACTCACGCCTCATCGCAATTGCAGACATTGATGTATAAAAAGAACCAACTTGCATTAAACTAAATTCAAAGCCTTTTACAATCCTGGCAATCAACTTTCGCAGAAAGCCAAAACCCTAAAAACCTTAGAACTCATAAACTTCTCTGTGGAACTCCTTGTTTCTCTCTGAAATTGAATCGTGAATTGAATGAATAAAACTGAGCCCCCTAGGGCCTTATTTATAGCCTTCATTCCCTAGCTATTCTAGGAAAGAAGATATCTATCTCTATCTAAAATTATATCTAAAACTTGAAAGGATAAATAAAATGCTTAATGGAATTAAATCAACTAAGAAAAGATAAAACTAAATAGGTAGGTCTTCATGTTGTTGATAGATCTTGTTTTCTTGGATAGATCTTGATAGAATCGGATAGAATCTTCCGGCTTCGGTCCCAAGGAATCCCAAGTCTAGTCGGACAAGTCCTCGTCGAGAAGTTTCTGGACACGTCTCTAGTCGACCTCGAGTAGGGCTCGTCAACCTCGAGTAGCATGGTTCGTCGACTGGACTCCCTCGGCTAGGACTGCTCGATGTGGCTCGGACTTGGTCACTGGGCTCTCGTCGACCTCGACAAAGCCTTGTCGATGTCGAGTAGGGTTAGGTCATCGACAAAGCCTCCTCGGGTTGGCGTGCTCGACTGGCTCGGACAAGGACTCAGGCGCTCGTCGATCTCGAGTAGCCTTCGTCGACTTCGAGTAGAGATGATCGTCGACTAGGCCTCCTCGAGTGGCTCTCCTCGGCAAGCTCGGATCTGGACTCAAGGTCTCGTCGATCTCGACAAGGGTTCGTCGAGATTGAGTAGGGCTCTTCCCTTTCGCTTCCGCTCCCGCGAGTTGCTTCATCCGCTGGCAGCAAGTGGCCTCTTCCGCGGCAGCGAGTGGTCCGCTGCAGCGAGTGGAGTCGCTGGCAGCGAGTCTCGCCTGGTCGTCCTCGGCTCCTCTCCTTGTCGACTCCGGGCATGGCGCTGAGGCTTCGTCGATCTCGACTAGTGGTCCTCGAGATCGAGTAAGGCCCGGAGCTCGGGTTGGTCTGGCTCTCGATCAGGCTCTGCTCGACCAAGCTGTGCTCGGACAGGCTCGTCTATGTCGAGTAAGCCTACTCGAGATCGAGTAGCGTCGACTCTCAGTCTGGTTCTGCTGCTTTGACCTTGGACTTCTGTAGTGTTTTTCCGAGCTTTTCCGACCTTCTGTAGAATTGTTGTAAAATGCCTCGATTTCTGCGAATTAAACAGAAACTGGTGTAGATTCCATAATTTGGCAAATAAACATAAACTACATAGATTCTGTACTATCTAAACCCAAATGAATGCAATGTATACAGAAATCGATATAAAAGTAAGTGTAAAACATGGCGAATTAGGCTCACAACAAACACCCCATACTTAAGCTTGCTTGTCCTCAAGCAATACTTTTATTTGTCATTCAGGGGAAGAAATCAAAACTCTCAACATCTTAGATTCATTCTTATATGTCCCTGCAATCAATTACCATCCTTGAAAAGGTACTAGTGTCACAGATTCATGCATGTGCAAATATGTAAAAGCAACATCTACTCATCAAAGGAGGTTTATGCAAAAACAATTCATATGACAAAGCATTGATAATCAAGAAGACTTTAATTTAAGCTCATGAAGGAGTAGATAGGTAAAAGGCTAAAGGTGGGCAAATTTTGGCAATGTGGTGCTTTTGATCCGGGGAAATGGAGTACTTTCCAAACTGAATTTCCACATTCCTTCTTCTATTTGATTCATCACCTTTCATAATGCTTTTCTCAATAATAATGCTTTTACCTCTCTAACCTCAGCACTGCCTTCTCGCGAGTCGCAAACATGGGTGTCATGAATGGCCCCGGATACTTAGTGCTTTGGACTCCTCACAATGTGTCCCATCTCTCCAAACTATTATCTCAGAGAGCAGGGTCAATCTACCTTTATCTCCTGAGGTGATTGGATTTTCTTTCACTTATTAAATTTTCCATATATTTCAACAATTTCCTTCCAAACTCCAAATATGATATATAACACAACAACCATATAACATCTCCATAACGTAACATCATTCTCAACATAATCCCCGGATAAGGTAAAGAATGAAAATATTTAGATCATGTGGAGCAATAATTGAAATAAGGCATATTATGGCTTTTGTGATGCATAAGCATAGGTAAGGCTAGGAATAAACAATGAGCATTATATGGAAATATAAAGTCCTCCATCCTTTTATCATGCAACATGTCAAAAGCAACTTCAAATTTTACCTCCTTTCATGGTTTTCATCAAAATAATGCACTTCATTGTGACTTCCCTTTACTAGGCAATTTCATGCTATATCTCTAATGAATCCAATTTTGCATCGTCGAGTTCAATATAACTTCCATGACATTATTCAAAAAATTTCAATGGGGGTCATTTTTCAACACTTTGGAAAACATGCATATATAAGCACATAAATCAATAATGCATTCCAAAATAGCCATGTGGCAATTCAAAGAAATAATGCACAAAATGTCAAATAAATCAAATATGCATAAAGTAAGCCCTTCCCCCACCCCATACTTAAACATTACAGTGTCCTCACTGTATATAAAAAAAACAAGGTAAGGGTAAAGAAAGAAACTCACAAGCCAGATGTGTAGAGCCTCAAAATTTCGAATGGAGCACCTCCTAGGCCGAGTATTAATGTAGCTTGGTACCATCCATGGACCTGAAAAGTAGAAGACATATACCCATAATAGCAAAACTAAAAGTGTTCAAAACCAAAAATAAAGTCTCAAATGTCCTAAAAAGTCTATGTACATGCTCTAGATTTTATAGTCGCTAGGCTGACTTTCCATTAACGCTCAAGGTGGCATCTGCAGGGCCCATGTAGCTTGGGCTTCAAATAGGACTCCATTCTTGTCCATCAGCTGTAATCCTCCAGAATAGATCTTGTTCGCCATGAACGGACCCATCCGCTTCTTGTTGAATTTGTTAGGAAACCAATGATCCTTTGATTTAGAGACATAGAGCTTGTCTCCAACTTCATATTCCTTAGGCTCATCATTGGAAATCCTACACAATCGCACATACCAAGGCAGACATCTCCCATGTATAGATAAATCTTTAATGGAAATAGGAGAAGAAAGATCCGTACCTTGGCTTACCTTCGCGGAGACGGAATCGGGGACCACTGTATTTGGTCGATCTCGACTAGGGCTAGTCGATCTCGACAAGACTGCTGGCTCTGGTGGTGGTCTGCTCGAAGATTCAGAAGTCGACGAAGGACAGGTCTTGTCGATCTCGACAAGCCTGGTCGACCTCGACAAGGGTTCCGCTCCTGGTGGTTTGCTCATCGACGAAGGCGGATCTGGTGGAGCCGAGTGGTGGCCGACCTCGACAAGCCTACTCGAGGTCGAGTAGGGTTCTGGTCCTGGAGTCGCCGTCGTCGAGGAAGGTGGATCTGGGCTCCTCGACTGGTGGTCGATCTCGACAAGGGTGGTCGAGATCGATGACAGTTGTCCGTCTAGTGGAGTCTGTGTCGAGGGAGACGAAGCCGAGTCAGCAGCGGGCTTGTCGATCTCGACAAGAGTGGTCGAAGTCGACGAAGATCCTGGCTCTGGTGTCGTCAGCGTCGAGGAAGGCTGAGTCGACGTAGGGCGCTGGTGGTCGACCTCGACAAGCCTAGTCGAGGTCGAGTAGGGTGGCTCCTCCGGTTTGCTGCTCGACGAAGCCGGCTCTGGTGGAGTCTCCTTGGTCTGGTCGAGATCGACTAGGGTTCTACTCGAGGTCGAGGAGCCCTGGTCGATCTTGACCCCATACTTAGCTCCTGTCAAGGCATCCGAAAAATAATTAATCCACAACGACTTACCTTGCTCTATGTCGATTGGATTTTCTGTGCTCTCTTTGAGGATTGCCATGATCTCCTCCACCTGGGCTTCCATGTCCCTCTTTTCTATCTCCTCAGGGGTCATATTTCTGACCTTGGGTTCCCCGCAAGTGATATAGCCAGCTGAGATAGATTTGACCTCTTCCATCGGACTTGTATGCCTTTCAGTTTTATTAAAGGAATACTCAATTACCTCATCGCTGATGTTGAAGGTGAGCACTCCTTTCCTTACGCTTATGTTGGCATCCACCATCGCCAAGAATGGTCTTCCTAAGATAATTGGACAAGCAGGATCTTCTTGCATATCAATTATTAAGAAATCAGCAGGGACGAAGAATTTACCTACTTGTACTGGGACATATTCCACCATGCTTGTGGGGATGACCATCGTGTTGTTAGCCATGTAAAGTCTAGCATCCACAGGCTCCAAGGCACCTATCTTAATCTTGGACCAAATTGTCAAAGGCATTATACTCACACTAGCTCCAAGATCACATAGAGCATTAATTTTGTATGGACCAAATCCAATAGTTATAGCAAACTTACCTGGATCTGTCCTCTTCTCCAATATGTCCAGATGGCTGCACTCCTCTGTGATTTCCGCCATCGATCGCTTTTTGCTCAGAATCTCCTTCAGGAACTTGACATAAGATGGCATTTCATTGAGAGCTTCTGTGAAGGGGATGGTAACGTTGAGCTTCTGAAGCATCTTGATGAAGCGCTGAAACCTTTTCTCCGCTGGATCCTTTAGAGATTTTGTGGGGAAAGGCAGCTTCTTTTTCTGCGTCGGAGCCAGAACAGACGTCGGAGGTGCTGCAGACTTCTCTATGTCGACCAGGGGCTCCTCGACATCGACAAGGACTTTGTCGACATCGACCAGATTGGGTCCAGTCGAGTTGTTGTGTGGTGCAGACGAAGATTCTGGAGTTTTCTCCTCGAGGTCGACGAAGGTCTTGTCGAGATCGACCACGGCCTTGTCGAGATCGACTTGTTGGTCCTCGTTGTTCTGCTGCTTTCCGACCTCTGGCTCTTGCAGTTGATGGCCGCTTCTGTGTTTTATAGCAGCGATGTGTCCAGTCTTTCCCTTAGGATTTGGTTCTGAAGATCCTGGAAGTGTCCCTGACTGTCTGGGATTCCCGCTGCTAGCTGACCAATCTGTGTATCAACTAATTTCTGCCAGATATCAATTTCCCCAAGCCTAGAGTTGACTCCTTGCATCTGAGTATAGACGGAGTTGAAAGATTGCCTAGTTTCTGAGTGGTTTCTCCGTATCTCCTCCAGGACTCTCTGTATATCATCCTTTTTCTGCTCCCTTTCCGGATGTCCTGGAGCTCTGTAGGGCGGGGGGTTCCTAGGGACACCTTGGTTCCACTGTGGTTGCTGAAACCTTTGGTCCCCCATGTAGCGATTGGGACCCCCTGCGTAAGCTGCATCCTCATGGTGCTCTGCCAGCCTGACTTGCTCTGTGTGTGGGCACTCAGTAGTGGTGTGCCTTTGCGATCCGCATTCTATGCAAGGCTGGTTGACAGAGAGATACTTGACTTGCTTGATGAGCTTCTTATTCTGATCTTTGTAGTATTGCTCTCTAACATCAGGATCAATTTCCTTTGCTGGCTCATAGAGAGGCATAGATGGTGTTGGCCTGGCGTATGGGTTCTCTTCATAGGTTGCAGTAGACCCATACTTGTTGTCGTAGTTGGTGAGCTTCTCTAGTACACCCCAGGCGTCACTTGGTGGCATCGTCAGATACTCGTAGCGAGTATAATTGTTGATTCTGTCCTTAGTGACTTGATCAAGAGAGTTGAAGAAGATCTCCTGAATGATGTAGGGTGGATGTCCATGAGTAGGGCAAGATCGTAGCAGTTCCTTGTAGCGTTCCCATGCCCTTGCCAGCGGTTCCCCTTTCTGCTGTTTAAAGGCGGTGATTTTCTGGAGGAGATGTGCTGTTTTTGCAGGTGGGAAGAATTTGTTGAGAAACTCTTGCTCTACTTGGGCCCAGGTTGTGAGTGATTTTGCTTTCAGCCCTTCCAGCCATTTCAGTGCAGGTCCAGCGAGAGACCAGCGAAAAGATTTCAGCTTGACATATTCCAAGGTTGTACCTTCTGCAAGAGTACGGCACATATCATGAAAATTAGTAATATGTTCAAGAGGACACTCATTAAATCTACCATAAAAGGCATTATTTTTAAGCTCTATAAGAAACTGAGTGCGAATTTCAAATGAGTTTTCAGGGATTAGAATCGTCGATTCAGGCACGACGAGAGTTGGGTGCATGTAGTCCTCTGCCGTGGTTGGATACTGGGCAAGCTCATCCTGTGCTTGTTCCCTTGCTGCTCTCTCAGCGGCGATAACAGCATCCTTTGCGGCCAATTCCCTGTTAAGCCTAGCGATCAGCTGTTCCTGAGTTTCAGCGGCCTCCATGATCCTTTTGAGTTTGGAGTGGATGTGTAGGTAGCGCTCTGGTTCGTCTAAGCTGTCAAACTCAGGTGTTTGACCAGAACGACGCATACACCTGCAAACTAACTCAAAGAAACAGTGAGAACTGACTACCTAAGGCGCGATTGATTGCTTCCCCGGCAACGGCGCCAATTTGTTGTAAGGAGTGAATCGAGTATGAAATATAACGAAATAGATCAAACCAGACTTAGGCCTCAGCAAATAAATACAGGACTCCTCCAATGCAGTAAGAGAAAGTCAGGATCGAATCCACGAGGAAACACGTCAGCAGTTCTCAGGTAGCTGTAAATTCTCACAACAGAAGCAGAAAAGACAGAAATACAGAAAAGACACAAATAAACCCGGCAAGGGCAAACAAAATAAAAGCAAAGAACAAAGCAAGAAATAAAACAAAGCAAAACAGAAGCAAAGCAGAAACTAAAAGCAAGGACACAGAAGCTACTCGATCTCGAGTAGCTGTCCTCTATCTCGACAAGAACAGAAATAAAAACAGAAAACGGAAAACAAAGGCAATCAACTCGACAAGCAAGAACGTACTCGACCTCGACAAACACAACTCGAGATCGACAAGCAGCGATCAACAGGAAGTGAAAATCGACAACAGAAAGCAGAAAACCAACTCGACTAAGGCAAACCCCTACTCGACCTGGACAAGACACTACTCGAGGTCGACAAAGGCTCCTCTATGTCGAAAAGAAACAGTAAAAGACAGAAATTATAAATTGCAGAATTAAACACAAACGCAGATTTTCGACTGAAATAAATCAATATATTAAAAGACTTCCAATGCCAGGGTTTCAACACCACAATGATAACCATGCAAAGTAACACATAAAGGCACAAAAGATCATGCTTTCCATCAAATAACTTTCGTCATTAACAAATAGGCATATAGAGGCTTTCGCATAAACCCTAATTGTTACTAACCCTTTTTCACATAATTAATCCAAGTTGCATTAAGATCACTTTCGCTTCAATAACACAAACAAGGATCACCTTCAACTCTCGCAAAAGAATCATGCTCATAGGGATAGAAGATGAATCGCACAAAAAGATCTGACCTTTATCGCATCGCCTCACATGGCCACCGTCGGGCTCACCCCAGCCCCAGAAGTGGGTGGACTACTCACGCCTCATCGCAATTGCAGACATTGATGTATAAAAAGAACCAACTTGCATTAAACTAAATTCAAAGCCTTTTACAATCCTGGCAATCAACTTTCGCAGAAAGCCAAAACCCTAAAAACCTTAGAACTCATAAACTTCTCTGTGGAACTCCTTGTTTCTCTCTGAAATTGAATCGTGAATTGAATGAATAAAACTGAGCCCCCTAGGGCCTTATTTATAGCCTTCATTCCCTAGCTATTCTAGGAAAGAAGATATCTATCTCTATCTAAAATTATATCTAAAACTTGAAAGGATAAATAAAATGCTTAATGGAATTAAATCAACTAAGAAAAGATAAAACTAAATAGGTAGGTCTTCATGTTGTTGATAGATCTTGTTTTCTTGGATAGATCTTGATAGAATCGGATAGAATCTTCCGGCTTCGGTCCCAAGGAATCCCAAGTCTAGTCGGACAAGTCCTCGTCGAGAAGTTTCTGGACACGTCTCTAGTCGACCTCGAGTAGGGCTCGTCAACCTCGAGTAGCATGGTTCGTCGACTGGACTCCCTCGGCTAGGACTGCTCGATGTGGCTCGGACTTGGTCACTGGGCTCTCGTTGACCTCGACAAAGCCTTGTCGATGTCGAGTAGGGTTAGGTCATCGACAAAGCCTCCTCGGGTTGGCGTGCTCGACTGGCTCGGACAAGGACTCAGGCGCTCGTCGATCTCGAGTAGCCTTCGTCGACTTCGAGTAGAGATGATCGTCGACTAGGCCTCCTCGAGTGGCTCTCCTCGGCAAGCTCGGATCTGGACTCAAGGTCTCGTCGATCTCGACAAGGGTTCGTCGAGATTGAGTAGGGCTCCTCCCTTTCGCTTCCGCTCCCGCGAGTTGCTTCATCCGCTGGCAGCAAGTGGCCTCTTCCGCGGCAGCGAGTGGTCCGCTGCAGCGAGTGGAGTCGCTGGCAGCGGGTCTCGCCTGGTCGTCCTCGGCTCCTCTCCTTGTCGACTCCGGGCATGGCGCTGAGGCTTCGTCGATCTCGACTAGTGGTCCTCGAGATCGAGTAAGGCCCGGAGCTCGGGTTGGTCTGGCTCTCGATCAGGCTCTGCTCGACCAAGCTGTGCTCGGACAGGCTCGTCTATGTCGAGTAAGCCTACTCGAGATCGAGTAGCGTCGACTCTCAGTCTGGTTCTGCTGCTTTGACCTTGGACTTCTGTAGTGTTTTTCCGAGCTTTTCCGACCTTCTGTAGAATTGTTGTAAAATGCCTCGATTTCTGCGAATTAAACAGAAACTGGTGTAGATTCCATAATTTGGCAAATAAACATAAACTACATAGATTCTGTACTATCTAAAACCAAATGAATGCAATGTATACAGAAATCGATATAAAAGTAAGTGTAAAACATGGCGAATTAGGCTCACAACAAACACCCCATACTTAAGCTTGCTTGTCCTCAAGCAATACTTTTATTTGTCATTCAGGGGAAGAAATCAAAACTCTCAACATCTTAGATTCATTCTTATATGTCCCTGCAATCAATTACCATCCTTGAAAAGGTACTAGTGTCACAGATTCATGCATGTGCAAATATGTAAAAGCAACATCTACTCATCAAAGGAGGTTTATGCAAAAACAATTCATATGACAAAGCATTGATAATCAAGAAGACTTTAATTTAAGCTCATGAAGGAGTAGATAGGTAAAAGGCTAAAGGTGGGCAAATTTTGGCAATGTGGTGCTTTTGATCCGGGGAAATGGAGTACTTTCCAAACTGAATTTCCACATTCCTTCTTCTATTTGATTCATCACCTTTCATAATGCTTTTCTCAATAATAATGCTTTTACCTCTCTAACCTCAGCACTGCCTTCTCGCGAGTCGCAAACATGGGTGTCATGAATGGCCCCGGATACTTAGTGCTTTGGACTCCTCACAATGTGTCCCATCTCTCCAAACTATTATCTCAGAGAGCAGGGTCAATCTACCTTTATCTCCTGAGGTGATTGGATTTTCTTTCACTCATTAAATTTTCCATATATTTCAACAATTTCCTTCCAAACTCCAAATATGATATATAACACAACAACCATATAACATCTCCATAACGTAACATCATTCTCAACATAATCCCCGGATAAGGTAAAGAATGAAAATATTTAGATCATGTGGAGCAATAATTGAAATAAGGCATATTATGGCTTTTGTGATGCATAAGCATAGGTAAGGCTAGGAATAAACAATGAGCATTATATGGAAATATAAAGTCCTCCATCCTTTTATCATGCAACATGTCAAAAGCAACTTCAAATTTTACCTCCTTTAATGGTTTTCATCAAAATAATGCACTTCATTGTGACTTCCCTTTACTAGGCAATTTCATGCTATATCTCTAATGAATCCAATTTTGCATCGTCGAGTTCAATATAACTTCCATGACATTATTCAAAAAATTTCAATGGGGGTCATTTTTCAACACTTTGGAAAACATGCATATATAAGCACATAAATCAATAATGCATTCCAAAATAGCCATGTGGCAATTCAAAGAAATAATGCACAAAATGTCAAATAAATCAAATATGCATAAAGTAAGCCCTTCCCCCACCCCATACTTAAACATTACAGTGTCCTCACTGTATATAAAAAAAACAAGGTAAGGGTAAAGAAAGAAACTCACAAGCCAGATGTGTAGAGCCTCAAAATTTCGAATGGAGCACCTCCTAGGCCGAGTATTAATGTAGCTTGGTACCATCCATGGACCTGAAAAGTAGAAGACATATACCCATAATAGCAAAACTAAAAGTGTTCAAAACCAAAAATAAAGTCTCAAATGTCCTAAAAAGTCTATGTACATGCTCTAGATTTTATAGTCGCTAGGCTGACTTTCCATTAACGCTCAAGGTGGCATCTGCAGGGCCCATGTAGCTTGGGCTTCAAATAGGACTCCATTCTTGTCCATCAGCTG
The DNA here is from genome assembly GCA_037127255.1 of Persicaria tinctoria. Classification (NCBI taxonomy): domain Eukaryota; kingdom Viridiplantae; phylum Streptophyta; class Magnoliopsida; order Caryophyllales; family Polygonaceae; genus Persicaria; species Persicaria tinctoria. The sequence continues at coordinate 57,573,804 of JBANSL010000007.1, read as the reverse complement.
TAATCCTCCAGAATAGATCTTGTTCGCCATGAACGGACCCATCCGCTTCTTGTTGAATTTGTTAGGAAACCAATGATCCTTTGATTTAGAGACATAGAGCTTGTCTCCAACTTCATATTCCTTAGGCTCATCATTGGAAATCCTACACAATCGCACATACCAAGGCAGACATCTCCCATGTATAGATAAATCTTTAATGGAAATAGGAGAAGAAAGATCCGTACCTTGGCTTACCTTCGCGGAGACGGAATCGGGGACCACTGTATTTGGTCGATCTCGACTAGGGCTAGTCGATCTCGACAAGACTGCTGGCTCTGGTGGTGGTCTGCTCGAAGATTCAGAAGTCGACGAAGGACAGGTCTTGTCGATCTCGACAAGCCTGGTCGACCTCGACAAGGGTTCCGCTCCTGGTGGTTTGCTCATCGACGAAGGCGGATCTGGTGGAGCCGAGTGGTGGCCGACCTCGACAAGCCTACTCGAGGTCGAGTAGGGTTCTGGTCCTGGAGTCGCCGTCGTCGAGGAAGGTGGATCTGGGCTCCTCGACTGGTGGTCGATCTCGACAAGGGTGGTCGAGATCGACGACAGTTGTCCGTCTAGTGGAGTCTGTGTCGAGGGAGACGAAGCCGAGTCAGCAGCGGGCTTGTCGATCTCGACAAGAGTGGTCGAAGTCGACGAAGATCCTGGCTCTGGTGTCGTCAGCGTCGAGGAAGGCTGAGTCGACGTAGGGCGCTGGTGGTCGACCTCGACAAGCCTAGTCGAGGTCGAGTAGGGTGGCTCCTCCGGTTTGCTGCTCGACGAAGCCGGCTCTGGTGGAGTCTCCTTGGTCTGGTCGAGATCGACTAGGGTTCTACTCGAGGTCGAGGAGCCCTGGTCGATCTTGACCCCATACTTAGCTCCTGTCAAGGCATCCGAAAAATAATTAATCCACAACGACATACCTTGCTCTGTGTCGATTGGATTTTCTGTGCTCTCTTTGAGGATTGCCATGATCTCCTCCACCTGGGCTTCCATGTCCCTCTTTTCTATCTCCTCAGGGGTCATATTTCTGATCTTGGGTTCCCCGCAAGTGATATAGCCAGCTGAGATAGATTTGACCTCTTCCATCGGACCTGTATGCCTTTCAGTTTTATTAAAGGAATACTCAATTACCTCATCGATGATGTTGAAGGTGAGCACTCCTTTCCTTACGCTTATGTTGGCATCCACCGTCGCCAAGAATGGTCTTCCTAAGATAATTGGACAAGCTAGATCTTCTTGCATATCAACTATTAAGAAATCAGCAGGGACGAAGAATTTACCTACTTGTACTGGGACATTTTCCACCATGCCTGTGGGGATGAGCATCGTGTTGTTAGCCATGTAAAGTCTAGCATCCACAGGCTCCAAGGCACCTATCTTAATCTTGGACCAAATTGTCAAAGGCATTATACTCACACTAGCTCCAAGATCACATAGGGCATTAATTTTGTATGGACCAAATCCAATAGTTATAGAAAACTTACCTGGATCTGGCCTCTTCTCCAATATGTCCAGATGGCTGCACTCCTCTGTGATTTCCGCCATCGATCGCTTTTTGCTCAGAATCTCCTTCAGGAACTTGACATAAGATGACATTTCATTGAGAGCTTCTGTGAAGGGCATGGTAACGTTGAGCTTCTGAAGCATCTTGATGAAGCGCTGAAACTTTTTCTCCGCTGGATCCTTTAGAGATTTTGTGGGGAAAGGCAGCTTCTTTTTCTGCGTCGGAGCCAGAACAGACGTCGGAGGTGCTGTAGACTTCTCTATGTCGACCAGGGGCTCCTCGACATCGACAAGGACTTTGTCGATATCGACCAGATTGGGTCCAGTCGAGTTGCTGTGTGGTGCAGACGAAGATTCTGGAGTTTTCTCCTCGAGGTCGACGAAGGTCTTGTCGAGATCGACCACGGCCTTGTCGAGATCGACTTGTTGGTCCTCGTTGTTCTGCTGCTTTCCGACCTCTGGCTCTTGCAGTTGATGGCCGCTTCTGAGTTTTATAGCAGCGATGTGTCCAGTCTTTCCCTTAGGATTTGGTTCTGAAGATCCTGGAAGTGTCCCTGACTGTCCGGGGATTCCCGCTGCTAGCTGACCAATCTGTGTATCAACTGATTTCTGCTAGATATCAATTTCCCCAAGCCTAGAGTTGACTCCTTGCATCTGAGTATAGACGGAGTTGAAAGATTGCCTAGTTTCTGAGTGGTTTCTCCGTATCTCCTCCAGGACTGTCTGTATATCATCCTTTTTCTGCTCCCTTTCCGAATGTCCTGGAGCTCTGTAGGGCGGGGGGTTCCTAGGGACACCTTGGTTCCACTGTGGTTGCTGAAACCTTTGGTCCCCCATGTAGCGATTGGGACCCCCTGCGTAAGCTGCATCCTCATGGTGCTCTGCCAGCCTTACTTGCTCTGTGTGTGGGCACTCAGTAGTGGTGTGCCTTTGCGATCCGCATTCTATGCAAGGCTGGTTGACAGAGAGATACTTGACTTGCTTGATGAGCTTCTTATTCTGATCTCTGTAGTATTGCTCTCTAACATCAGGATCAATTTCCTTTGCTGGCTCATAGAGAGGCATAGATGGTGCTGGCCTGGCGTATGGGTTCTCTTCATAGGTTGCAGTAGACCCATACTTGTTGTCGTAGTTGGTGAGCTTCTCTAGTACACCCCAGGCGTCACTTGGTGGCATCGTCAGATACTCGTAGCGAGTATAATTGTTGATTTTGTCCTTAGTGACTTGATCAAGAGAGTTGAAGAAGATCTCCTGAATGATGTAGGGTGGCTGTCCATGAGTAGGGCAAGATCGTAGCAGTTCCTTGTAGCGTTCCCATGCCCTTGCCAGCGGTTCCCCTTTCTGCTGTTTAAAGGCGGTGATTTTCTGGAGGAGATGTGCTGTTTTTGCAGGTGGGAAGAATTTGTTGAGAAACTCTTGCTCTACTTGGGCCCAGGTTGTGAGTGATTTTGCTTTCAGCCCTTCCAGCCATTTCAGTGCAGGTCCAGCGAGAGACCAGCGAAAAGATTTCATCTTGACATATTCCAAGGTTGTACCTTCTGCAAGAGTACGACACATATCATGAAAATTAGTAATATGTTCAAGGGGACACTCATTAAATCTACCATAAAAGGCATTATTTTTAAGCTCTATAAGAAACTGAGTGCGAATTTCAAAAGAGTTTTCAGGGATTAGAATCGCCGATTCAGGCACGACGAGAGTTGGGTGCATGTAGTCCTCTGCCTTGCTTGGATACTGGGCAAGCTCATACTGTGCTTGTTCTCTTGCTGCTCTCTCAGCGGCGATAACAACATCCTTTGCGGCCAATTCCCTGTTAAGCCTAGCGATCAGCTGTTCCTGAGTTTCAGCGGCCGCCATGATCCTTTTGAGTTTGGAGCGCTCTGGTTCGTCTAAGCTGTCAAACTCAGGTGTTTGACCAGAACGACGCATACACCTGCAAACTAACTCAAAGAAACAGTGAGAACTGACTACCTAAGGCGCGATTGATTGCTTCCCCGGCAACGGCGCCAATTTGTTGTAAGGAGTGAATCGAGTATGAAATATAACGAAATAGATCAAACCAGACTTAGGCCTCAACAAATTAATACAAGACTCCTCCAATGCAGTAAGAGAAAGTCAGGATCGAATCCACGAGGAAACACGTCAGCAGTTCTCAGGTAGCTGTAAATTCTCACAACAGAAGCAGAAAAGACAGAAATACAGAAAAGACACAAATAAACCCGGCAAGGGCAAACAAAATAAAAGCAAAGAACAAAGCAAGAAATAAAACAAAGCAAAACAGAAGCAAAGCAGAAACTAAAAGCAAGGACACAGAAGCTACTCGATCTCGAGTAGCTGTCCTCTATCTCGACAAGAACAGAAATAAAAACAGAAAACGGAAAACAAAGGCAATCAACTCGACAAGCAAGAACGTACTCGACCTCGACAAACACAACTTGAGATCGACAAGCAGCGATCAACAGGAAGTGAAAATCGACAACAGAAAGCAGAAAACCAACTCGACTAAGGCAAACCCCTACTCGACCTCGACAAGACACTACTCGAGGTCGACAAAGGCTCCTCTACGTCGAAAAGAAACAGTAAAAGACATAAATTATAAATTGCAGAATTAAACACAAACGCAGATTTTCGACTGAAATAAATCAATATATTAAAAGACTTCCAAGGCCAGGGTTTCAACACCACAATGATAACCATGCAAAGTAACACATAAAGGCACAAAAGATCATGCTTTCCATCAAATAACTTTCGTGAATTGAATGAATAAAACTGAGCCCCCTAGGGCCTTATTTATAGCCTTCATTCCCTAGCTATTCTAGGAAAGAAGATATCTATCTCTATCTAAAATTATATCAAAAACTTGAAAGGATAAATAAAATGCTTAATGGAATTAAATCAACTAAGAAAAGATAACACTAAATAGGTAGGTCTTCATGTTGTTGATAGATCTTGTTTTCTTGGATAGATCTTGATGGAATCGGATAGAATCTTCCACCTTCGGCCCCAAGGAATCCCAAGTCTAGTCGTACAAGTCCTCGTCGGGAAGTTTCTGGACACGTTTCTAGTCGACCTCGAGTAGGGCTCGTCGACCTCGAGTAGCATGGTTCGTCGACTGGACTCCTGTAAAGGCCCGGATTTTTAAAATAACAATTTAAAAATAAATAAAATAAAAAGAATTTAATTTGGATAATTTAAATAAAACTCGTCCTAAATTTAATAATTTAATAAATCTATCTTGAAATTCTTAGAGCGAATTCCGGGCCAATTTTTAACTTTAACGATTGACTCCGTCTTTCTCATCGGGATTGGAAAATTCTTTCCGTCTCATATCACCAATTCTTACCCAAATCTCTACAATTGATCCCATGTTTGATCAATTTTCCTATCCAACTCATCTCCTCCTCCTTTGGGTAAAATCTTATCTATGCTTTCCCCTTCCCTTCTTGATTTCAATTGTTTTGGCAAACAAACAAACCCTTGTAAATTTGACCAAAAGCAAAGCCTATAAACCTATTGTAGCAGCATGTTGAACAGCCGAAGACAGTCCCAATGTCCCACTCCTCTTCTCAATTTCGAAACCAAACAAACCCTTCCTCCTCAATCTTCTTCCCCAGATAGCAGCAGAAGCAGTAGCCCTCTCTACGCCTTCCCGGGCACCACAAGCGCAGCAGCAGCCGGAGCATTCCGCCGCCACCACCATCCCGTCGTCTTCTTCTTCCTCCCTGTTCCGGGAGCGAGAACCAAGCACCGAGGCCGAGCCGCCGTTCCCCGGGAGCCGCCTCCGCCCCTGTTTCGAGACCTCCGAGCGCACCTGGAGTCCCCTGAGCAGCAACAGCTGCGTCCCCGTCCTCCCACCAGTCGAGCAGCATCTTCAGTGGCCAAGCTCCCCACTTTCGACACCCCGGGCAAGCCTAAGTCCGCCCCGGAGTCGGCCGTCGCCGCCGAGCACCTCCCTCCTCGCTCTGTTTCCCGATCCAAACCTCCGGTAAGCCCTCTTCCTACTCTTTTGGCTCAAAAACCTCGTAATGGTCGACCTTTGAACACCTTCTTCCTTCCTAGGCGAGAAGCTCTCTGATTCCGACCTCGGTGGTCCAGATCGAGCTCCGACGAAGCGTTCCGACGGAAACCTCTAATCCTCGGTGAGCATTCGCCTCCCTATTCCTTCCTTGTATGCTCTCTTGCTCCTTAGTCGTCGGAAATAAGGCGGTCGGAGCCACCAGTCGCCGCCGGCCAGCCCTCCCTCGCCTTTTCCTTCTCTTCCAGTCTCGACAGGCAATTGGGGGAGACGGTGAACAGTGTTGTTCACTGGGTTCGGTTCCTTGTTTTTAAAAGGGGTTCGGTTCAATTTGTTTTTATAAAATAAAACCGGTTCGGTTTAGTAAAATGCAAAATCAGACTTTTACAAGGAGTGGGCCTATTCTTCTGGGCCGGATTTTTGGGTTCTAGAAAGGAGATGCATTTTGGGCCTAATCTTCCAGAAAATCCGAAAATTGGGATTTTGTACATGTTCTTGTGAAGTGAGGTCGGTTTTGGGATTTCTACAAAATAAAGGGGCTGATTTTATAAATATTAAATAGATGGAATATAATATAGAATATTATTATTGAGATTTAAAGTATAATATTTGGACTTGGATTTGAAAAAGGTTTTAGAGGTTGAAAATGGATTTAATAAAATTAAAAAGAGATCTTAAGTTCGGAAATAATCTTTTAAGAATTTGTTGTTGGAAAATCAAAATGCCGGAATTATTTTAATGGTATGAAATTGTAAGTTGATTAAAGATTTAATGTTTATAAAGGGATTTTGGCCATACATGATTTGAGAATTATTTTGAATAGGAGATTGACTTAATTTGGGATTTAAGAGTTTGGAAAATATGGTTGGTACGATTTTATCGATGGGTTTTGATTGGAAATAAAATGATTTTGATTGATGTTGATCACATCGGAAAGGTTTTGGAAAACGGTTTCACTATCGTTTGGTTTTGAGTATGTTGAGAACTTGGGGTTCGTATGTATGAATATCGGTCTCGTAGCTTATGGAATTGACTTGATGATAGGTGTGTATTGCTTTTGGACTTGCATTTGGGCCCTTGCTTGTGTTATATTGCTGTTCTGCATCTTCAGGTAAGTCTCTTCGGAGCTTACTCAGATTGAACAGAGCTATTCCCTGCTTTAGGTGGATGATATACTAGGTGCTTGCATTCATGATCAGCATGCCATGTAGTACCATGCTAGGTTGCATTGATCGTTGAGCATTCTATTTCTTTGTGTGTATGTAAACAGAACGGCCGTTATCCGTGATAGTCCTAGAAGTCTTTGCTAGGGTCATAGGGTAGTCCATCCTCATCGGGTACCCTGAGTCAATCGAGTACTTCCTTATATTATGATATGCCCGCGGGCTTTATTGTGGAGCGGGTTAGGCATGCGTGCCCCCCGATTATGAATGAATGCATTCACGTGCTGGCCAGTCTCCGCCTGTCGGAAGGGGTGGAGGTAGGAGAGGGATATGCCACTTGGCATTGTCTTGGGCCCTTTACAGTATTTCTGCACAATATTATGAACTAGGAGCATGCTAGTGTGTTTGAATTTCGTACTGCATTAGAGCATCTTTATTAGGTATAGCGTATATGTGTGCTTATGGTTGGGATGCAGAGTTAAGTGGGCATCGATCTGATCCCGCCCCAAATCAATTGTTTTAGGAATTATTTATGTTCATCCTATCGGTGCTGTTTGCTTATTGCGTGGGACATTTTGTCGGCGGAGAGTGAGCGCTGGAGTTATAGACTTCACCAGACTCTGATTATATTGTTTTGGATTTATACTTTGACTCCGTTTTGACCCGGCTCCGCCGTGGCACTTGTATCTGTACTTTACTTTCGCTTTACTTCCGTTTGAAATGGTTTCCGCGACATAGTCTTAGGACAGGTTAAGGGTACCCAACGGCCCTTCGAGGTTTTAGGGTTTGAAATCCCTCTTTCTACAAATCTTAAAACGAGTTTGAAACCTTCACCCGTACCTGGATTGCAAGATCCGAACAAGGGGTTTTATCCCTTGAAACGTAACCCAGAAATTATAATTCTGGGCCGTTACAAAGATGGTATCAGAGCCAGGTTGTGCAATTCGGGTACAAAAGGGTCGAGTGTATGTTTTGGAAAACCGCCCATGAATTTCGAAGGATTTGGAAGTGTTTTTAAAGGGGCAAAATGAACTTACGATGCCTAACCGAAATTGGACGGTCAACCATTGTCTTCTTGCCACAAAGAGGCATACCAGAGTCACACGGGAACTGGGTGATAAGTCAGTCGGGAAAAGTCAATGGTTTCCCTTAGGGATCTCTGTCCGGTTGTAATGGTGACTCTTTCTGAATTGCATGACATGATTTTATAATCCCCCGCCTGTTTGATCATTAGCAAGAAGCTTCTCATGTTATGTCTTGCCTTCTGTCATGGTTTTATTGTTTAAGTTCATGTTGTGGTTAGTTACCTTGCTCAAGTCTTGTGTTGTGTCTTGCCTTAATTATATCATGACTGTTTGATGTTATAGCTTGTTCACCTGGCTTGTCGACAGTATGATCGATTGGAAGCATGAACCACATGATATGAACCTACATAATCGTTATCTCCTCTTGAATTAGTTTCATGATAGTGTGATCAATTCCTCTTTGTATGAATGTTGATAGATGATCATTTTAGCTTGTTGGATGATGACGTGTCAATGCCTATTATCCCTTTTGTGACAAGAATCAATAGCATGCCCATTTGTTATGTATACATCAGGTTAATTATTGTTGCTTAAACTCATAGTATATATCGTAAAACCTTCCTCATGCTTCTGTATTGTTGGAATGTGATTGAATTGAATTCTTGCATGTCTTCATGATTAGTGTATGCATGCATCGTATGTTATGTTGAGCCTTTAGTATCATGTAGGATCCTTGGCTATGACTCGTGTGAATTATATCTTGCATGCATTATTGCTGATTCTCTCTCGAGCTAGGTTCATGATAGTGTGGATCTTCCCTCTTTCTATTGCCATAACATGTCTTACTCATGCAAGTTAATTGATGTTGAATTCGACGATTGATTTGCTTTCCGTTATGGTTAATCGTAGAATGCTTACATATTGTCGCTCGGTAGTGTTCCTCTATTGCTCCATGATATCCTCTCGTGCTTGCATACATGTATGACTTGGCACCTCGCATGATCACACACCACGCTATATCATGTCTTCACATACGTATGACACATGAATGCTAGAATGAATCTAATCGAATTACCTTGACTGTATTAATGCTCGATATGTGTTACTAGTATCATGTCGGGCTTAAGATTTCCAATATGACTGCCAATGATCACGTGTTGTACATTTTCTATGATTGATGACTATCGTACCGTTTTATGTGCCCTACGACAGTTCATTTCTAGCATGATTATGATCTATCGTCGTGATGTTCCATTTGTTACTCTGGGGTGATCCCTCTTATTTTCACGGGCATTATGATGAACTCCTTTAAATGATTCTTGGCTATGATCATGCCTTATCATGTATCGCTAGTATCATGTATTACTTATGCTTCTAAATATATCTCGTCGTATGATTACACGTCATTCTCAACCTATTATATGATCCTTGTTATTAGATGTGATAATTCTCATTCTGCTCTTATGTATCCTCGAATAACGTTTAGTTTGATTTTATGATGTACGTCGTCATGCTATGTTTGACCTCATTTGTTGACGTGTATACCATGCTCATTCATTTTTCATATACATGATACTTGTCATCCTCGTTAAACCCCGCATGACCATTACTGGCTTTGCATAATTTGCTTGAAATTAGTAGGCACTAGGCACCTCTGCTTTCATGGGATAATGAACTGTTAGTTCGTCTCACATGCATTAATGTAGAACTTGATTGTGTCTATTGGGATGAATATGCATGTCGTTCTCTTTGAGATAGGTACATGTTAGTGTGGACTAATATGATTGATATGCCCCATGATGAATTTGTGTCTGATTGTCACAATTGCAACCTAATAGACTTTCATAAGGGCGTCGTTGCTATTCTCGGGCCGGAGTTTTGTCTCTAGTTGTCGTCTTAGTATTGGTCTGTGGTTGGTTCCGAGAGGGACTTTGGGTTGTCTTCTCTTGTCACTCCCCTATCTTTGCTAACTTGGACCCTATGCGATACATTCGACGAGCGACCGCATAGATGAGGGAACAAAAAGTTAGATAGCAATAGAGCAGTGCAGCAAAAGCGTGGGCCCATAACCCACGGGCCTCAAGATCAACGATTTCGGAAAGACAAGCACATTTCAAGAATGGCGGTTACTGATTACGATATGACTTGCAAGTAGGAGAGTCCTCTGTTGAATTACTAATCCTTCTGAATTTGTTGCTAATAATATTACACTGACCTAGCGATGAGATTTATGAGTTGATGTGCTGACCTTATGACAATTGTTGTCTGATTGTCAGATTGTCTCTGATGACATGATTTGATGCTTTACAGCTATAATGTGCCCTGATGCCTTAATGTGTTGATAACTCTGAGTTGTTAAGCATGATCTAAATTCCTGTGCCTGTAAAAGTATGAACTGCAAATGCTAAGAAACCTGAATTGTTACTTGATAAGGTTATGACGAGACTTGCTAGTTGGATTGCTTATGTTCATATATGATGTTTTGCAATGATTATTGAGCATGATGGTAAATTGAGTCTTGTTGCAATAATTGATGATGAACCCATGATGTTATGTTTATGAATGCTAGTTGATATGTCGTAGCCCTTATGTGTAATAATGTTCATGATTGCTTCTTCCTTGATCGTGTGGATGAGGGTTATCTTGTGGAGTGGATGGGATGATCGATGGTGATATAAGGTCGAGTTGCAGGAAGAGATGTTGGCTTAGGAAAGACTGAGTGTGTTTTGGGATTTAGAAGAGGCAATGTTTTGTGGGTTCGGATGAGCTTCTAGGTGAACTTGGGAAGTGTAGGAAATGGCCTTAAGGGAATTGAGAATATAGTATGAGAGGGTGCTTGAGTGTGAATTTAGAGATAGGAGTTGGGTTCTTAGAGGTGGATGGCTAGTGAGAGTGCTTGGTGGAATGAGGGGCGAGATTGGAATATCGAGATGGATTGTGACTTGATCTGATGTTGGTGAGTCTAGAAGGGGATTGGTCTTAGCTTGAGAGTGGAAATGGGCGAGTGAGGACTTTCTTGATTATGTGATTTATTTATATCTGCTGGCATGATGTTAGATAGCGACCATGATAAAACCTGATATGGACCAACATTACCTGTTGAAACGCAATGTTAAAAATCTAATTGGTAATGACTAGTGTTATCATGATATATTGATGTTTTGCTATCCTGTTAAGTCGTTTTAGAAGCATGTTAGGATGTGTTGTGATATGATAATATATGAGATCATGATGTGTTATTATGTGAAAGCATGATGTTATATTATGTTGTAGTAATCATGATGTTGTATTATATGGTTGACAAGCATGACTATTGATATGTTAAATGATGAGTATGACTTGGAATGTGAATATGATTTGTACATATATATGAGATAATGATGCCTGATTACTAAATGATCGTTATATGACATTGTGATGAGTAAGATGATTTCTAGAGAGCATGTTGACATTTTGATGGTGATATACTTCTTGATCTTCCCTTTTTATTGGATCTTAATAGCATGACCTTGACTGTATTGATGTGTTGATAAGTAGTTTTGTTCCGTTGACTTATGATGAGATTTCGCTATGGCTAACCTTGCAAGTACCAATGATTGACGTGATAAAAATGTGATGCTAATGCTAGATAGAATTGGATAGGATGACTGTGTGAATTTATGCGTTAAATGATATCCCTTGTTGTGACTGACCCTACTATGATTGCGATGCTGATATGCGATAGTGAGATATCCTTTATGACTTTTGGTGTGATATCGAGCCATGTGTTATGATTTTGGCATATTGTTGAGATGTGTATCATGACCTTTAGTATGATGTGGAGACGTTGATGTGATCTTGTGGCAGTGTGCTGGCATATGTTTGAGACTTGTCATATGGTGTACTCGTTGAGGATTGATTGGTTATGTGGTTATGCATTGCTTGTGGCTTGTGAATTTTGCTCGAATTGAAACTGATAGATTGATTTGATTATGGAAACTAGGAAGAGAATATGGGATTAGCCCTTAGAGGTGGATGACTCCACCTCCCATCTTCTGAATTTGATTGTTTGGTATGTGAGAAATTGATCTGGTGGTTGGAATATTTTGACGAAATCTTGATTTGAAAGGATTTGACTTGTTTTGGTGTAAGGTTGCTTGATTAGACGTTGGATTTGAAGATTTTGAACGATTTTGAAAAGGGACCAACTTGGATGGTAAAAGAATGAACGATACCCAGAATTTCAACGATTTTGAGGCTAATCTTTGTATTCAATGGTGGAATCTCTTTAGAGACTTTTCAAACCCGGGCAACTCTATGATACTTCACGAAGTGGATACATGCACTTTATGGGGGCGTCTATAGGGTGTTTGCTAAGACCTAGTGATGATATTGTAGAACTTTCAGAGTTGTGGTACCTCCAAAAAGTTGAAGCGAGAATGTGATAGGGGCGCTTAATGCATACTTGTCAAGACTAATTGGAGATGTCACGACCGTGACTAGGATGTTGTGAGAATCGCGGAAGACGCAACCGAGATGATCACAAGATCCTTGGACGTGGTCCTTGGACTCATCAATTTCAAACTTCATTCCCTACTTCGTTTTTGTTTTAGTCTCGGGGACGAGACTTGTTTTTAGAGGTGGATGATGTAAAGGCCCGGATTTTTAAAATAACAATTTAAAAATAAATAAAATAAAATGAATTTAATTTGGATAATTTAAATAAAACTCGTCCTAAATTTAATAATTTAATAAATCTATCTTGAAATTCTTAGAGCGAATTCCGGGCCAATTTTTAACTTTAACGATTGACTCCGTCTTTCTCATCGGGATTGGAAAATTCTTTCCGTCTCATATCACCAATTCTTACCCAAATCTCTACAATTGATCCCATGTTTGATCAATTTTCCTATCCAACTCATCTCCTCCTCCTTTGGGTAAAATCTTATCTATGCTTTCCCCTTCCCTTCTTGATTTCAATTGTTTTGGCAAACAAACAAACCCTTGTAAATTTGACCAAAAGCAAAGCCTATAAACCTATTGTAGCAGCATGTTGAACAGCCGAAGACAGTCCCAATGTCCCACTCCTCTTCTCAATTTCGAAACCAAACAAACCCTTCCTCCTCCATCTTCTTCCCCAGATAGCAGCAGAAGCAGTAGCCCTCTCTACGCCTTCCCGGGCACCACAAGCGCAGCAGCAGGCGGAGCATTCCGCCGCCACTACCATCCCGTCGTCATCTTCTTCCTCCCTGTTCCGGGAGCGAGAACCAAGCACCGAGGCCGAGCCGCCGTTCCCCGGGAGCCGCCTCCACCCCTGTTTCGGGACCTCCGAGCGCACCTGGAGTCCCCTGAGCAGCAACAGCTGCGTCCCCATCCTCCCACCAGTCGAGCATCATCTTCAGTGGCCAAGCTCCCCACTTTCGACACCCCGGGCAAGCCTAAGTCCGCCCCGGAGTCGGCCGTCGCCGCCGAGCACCTCCCTCCTCGCTCTGTTTCCCGATCCAAACCTCCGGTAAGCCCTCTTCCTACTCTTTTGGCTCAAAAACCTCGTAATGGTCGACCTTTGAACACCTTCTTCCTTCCTAGGCGAGAAGCTCTCTGATTCCGACCTCGGTGGTCCAGATCGAGCTCCGACGAAGCGTTCCGACGGAAACCTCTAATCCTCGGTGAGCATTCGCCTCCCTATTCCTTCCTTGTATGCTCTCTTGCTCCTTAGTCGTTGGAAATAAGGCGGTCGGAGCCACCAGTCGCCGCCGGCCAGCCCTCCCTCGCCTTTTCCTTCTCTTCCAGTCTCGACAGGCAATTGGTGGAGACGGTGAACAGTGTTGTTCACTGGGTTCGGTTCCTTGTTTTTAAAAGGGGTTCGGTTCAATTTGTTTTTATAAAATAAAACCGGTTCGGTTTAGTAAAATGCAAAATCAGACTTTTAAAAGGAGTGGGCCTATTCTTCTGGGCCGGATTTTTGGGTTCTAGAAAGGAGATGCATTTTGGGCCTAATCTTCCAGAAAATCCGAAAATTGGGATTTTGTACATGTTCTTGTGAAGTGAGGTCGGTTTTGGGATTTCTACAAAATAAAGGGGCTGATTTTATAAATATTAAATAGATGGAATATAATATAGAATATTATTATTGAGATTTAAAGTATAATATTTGGACTTGGATTTGAAAAAGGTTTTAAAGATTGAAAATGGATTTAATAAAATTAAAAAGAGATCTTAAGTTCGGAAATAATCTTTTAAGAATTTGTTGTTGGAAAATAAAAATGCCGGAATTATTTTAATGGTATGAAATTGTAAGTTGATTAAAGATTTAATGTTTATAAAGGGATTTTGGCCATACATGATTTGAGAATTGTTTTGAATAGGAGATTGACTTAATTTGGGATTTAAGAGTTTGGAAAATATGGTTGGTACGATTTTATCGATGGGTTTTGATTGGAAATAAAATGATTTTGATTGATGTTGATCACATCGGAAAGGTTTTTGAAAACGGTTTCACTATCGGTTGGTTTTGAGTATGTTGAGAACTTGGGGTTCGTATGTATGAATATCGGTCTCGTAGCTTATGGAATTGACTTGATGATAGGTGTGTATTGCTTTTGGACTTGCATCTGGGCCCTTGCTTGTGTTATATTGTTGTTCTGCATCTTCAGGTAAGTCTCTTCGGAGCTTACTCAGATTGAACAGAGCTATTCCCTGCTTTAGGTGCATGATATACTAGGTGCTTGCATTCATGATCAGCATGCCATGTAGTACCATGCTAGGTTGCATTGATCGTTGAGCATTCTATTTCTTTGTGTGTATGTAAACAGAACGGCCGTTATCTGTGATAGTCCTAGAAGTCTTTGCTAGGGTCATAGGGTAGTCCAGCCTCATCGGGTACCCTGAGTCAATCGAGTACTTCCTTATATTATGATATGCCTGCGGGCTTTATTGTGGAGCGGGTTAGGCATGCGTGCCCCCCGATTATGAATGAATGCATTCACGAGCTGGCCAGTCTCCGCCTGTCGGAAGGGTTGGAGGTAGGAGAGGGATATGCCACTTGGCATTGTCTTGGGCCCTTTACAGTATTTCTGCACAATATTATGAACTAGGAGCATGCTAGTGTGTTTGAATTTCGTACTGCATTAGAGCATCTTTATTATGTATAGCGTATATGTGTGCTTATGGTTGGGATGCAGAGTTAAGTGGGCATCGATCTGATCCCGCCCCAAATCAATTTTTTTAGGAATTATTTATGTTCATCCTATCGGTGCTGTTTGCTTATTGCGCGGGTCATTTTGTCGGCGGAGAGTGAGCGCTGGAGTTATAGACTTCACCAGACTCTGATTATATTGTTTTGGATTTATACTTTGACTCCGTTTTGACCCGGCTCCGCCGTGGCACTTGTATCTGTACTTTACTTCCGCTTTACTTCCGTTTGAAATGGTTTCCGCGACATAGTCTTAGGACAGGTTAAGGGTACCCAATGGCCCTTCGAGGTTTTAGGGTTTGAAATCCCTCTTTCTACAAATCTTAAAACGAGTTTGAAACCTTGACCCGTACCTGGATTGCAAGATCCGAACAAGGGGTTTTATCCCTTGAAATGTAACCCAGAAATTATAATTATGGGCCGTTACAACTCCCTCGGCTAGGACTGCTCGATGTGGCTAGGACTTGGTCACTGGGCTCTCGTCGACCTAGACAAAGCCTTGTCGATGTCGAGTAGGGTTAGGTCATCGACAAAGCCTCCTCGGGTTGGCATGCTCGACTGGCTCGGACAAGGACTCAGGCGCTCGTCGATCTCGAGTAGCCTTCGTCGACTTCGAGTAGAGATGATCGTCGACTAGGCCTCCTCGAGTGGCTCTCCTCGGCAAGCTCGGATCTGGACTCAAGGTCTCGTCGATCTCGACAAGGGTTCGTCGAGATCGAGTAGGGCTCTTCCCTTTCGCTTCCGCTCCCGCGAGTTGCTTCATCCGCTGGCAGCGAGTGGCCTCTTCCGCGGCAGCGAGTGGTCCGCTGCAGCGAGTGGAGTCGCTGGCAGCGAGTGGAGTCTATGTCGAGTAAGCCTACTCGAGATCGAGTAGCCTCGACTCTCAGTCTGGTTTCGCTGCTTTGACCTTGGACTTCTGTAGTGTTTTTCCGAGCTTTTCCGACCTTCTGTAGAATTGTTGTAAAATGCCTCGATTTCTGCGAATTAAACAGAAACTGGTGTAGATTCCATAATTTGGCAAATAAACATAAACTACATAGATTCTGAACTATCTAAACCCAAATGAATGCAATGTATAAAGAAATCGATATAAAAGTAAGTGTAAAACATGGCGAATTAGGCTCACAAGAATGCCGAGTGAGGACCGCCCCTAAGACCCACGAACCAAGATGGCTAGATCGGGAGCCACCCTCTGTGGTGGTGTTCTAGATCGCCAGAGTCCGTCGGGGAAGTTCGACGGAGGAGGCCCGGCAGCAGCGGCGTGGAGTCGACAGTGGTGGCGGCAATCTGCAAAAAAAAAAAAAAAAAAGGGTTGGGTAGATATTGGGGTTGGTTTGAGAGGTGGTGGTGAGGAGTTTGGGGTGTGTGGGTGGAGGTCGGCCGGAAAGCCAGAGGAGGGAGCACTGCTCACATGGAGGAGGCGGTTGTAGCAGTTTTTTAGGGTTGGATTTTGGTTTTAGAGGGGAGCGTTTTCATATATTTATAAGGGGCCTACTATTCTCACGGTGAATATATCGCCAAATACACGGTTAGCAATCGCGGATTGTGAGTTTGCAAAAATCCGCAAACTCGCAATCCGCGATTGCAATTTTTTTTTTAAATTACTACAATGCACGATTGTCAATGTTTTTTTTAATTTATCCAATGCACGATATATATCTTACGGAGTAGGTTAAATGCAATTATTTCCTAAATCAAGATTTCGGATATTTGAATGGGGTTCCGATATTTGATGAAATCCTGTAGATATCAATTTTGGATCGATAATGATATTTGAAGATATCGCATTTTAAAGATATTTGAAGATAGATATAATTGGATATAAATATATTTTATTTCCTAGAATATTCGTCGATGATCTCTATATATTTTATTTCCTAGAATATTCGTCGACGATCACTAATATTTCCAACATCCTAAATTTTTCCCTATGTCGTCCTCAAGTGAAGATGATCTACCGTTCGATCCATATAGTTACAACAATTCACAAGAACTTCTAACTCACGTCGATGTAAGTTTAATCACGATTCTAGTAAAATCTCATGTATTTATCTTCCATGTTTTAAATATGTTTGAACATATTTTATATATGATAACATAAGGGAAAATTATTTTACATCTATATGTTTTGAATATGTTTATTTCCAATGCGTGTGTATAGTAATACTTATGCAAATACCATCAATATTAGGGAAATTCATGTATTTATCTTCCATGTTTCAAATATGTTTGAATATATAGTATATATGACAATATTAGGAAAATTTATTTTACATCTATATGTTTTGAATGTGTTTGTTTCCAATGTCTGTGTATAGTATTTATGTATCTGTGTTTTTAATTCTAGGATCTCCCCGACCTTCCTCTAGCCTTGGGTACCGATTATTCGGCTATGCTTCAGATAGGTGGATATTTTTTTTACTCAAAAAACGCAAAGGAGTGGGCTCGTTTTATGGTTGGAATTAGAAATATGGTATAAATAACGCATAGGTCTTGGAAGAACAAGCGAAACGGGTTAGTTGTATTTCGTTTGGTTTGTGAGTACTATGGCTATGCTAGAGGCACAATCGATATGGATAAGGATTTCCCACCATCATCAAACAGGGAAAAAAAGTCAAAGAAAATAGGATGTGCATTTCAGCTCGAGGGTTGTGAGTACGAGACAGATAAATGGAGATTTTTTGTAGTATGTGGTTCTCACAACCATAATCTTTCGGATAACTTGTACGGACATATGTTTGCCGGAAGGTTTACAGATAAGAAACATCATAAAGTACGCCGAGGTGCCATGATTGGGTTAAAACCTCGGCAATTGTTAGAGCTCCTTCAAGACGAAGATTCCAAATGTGTGACAGGTATCCGGCAAGTGTACAACTCTGTTGGAAAGACGAAGAGGGAAGAAGCAGAGGGTCGTCCGGATATACAACAAGCATTGCATTCACTTGAAGGAACCCAGTACGATGTATTCATACGTAGAGTTCACGAGTCTAATCAGCTGAGTGATCTGATGTTTTCTCACCCAGACTCCCAACATTTATGGAGGTTATTTTCCTACGTCATCGTGATGGATGCAACTTACAAGACTAATGAGTATGTTTATCCCTTTTTTCTATTTTCTTATAGCTGTACAAATAGAGTTAAATTTGTTGATCTTGTCACAGATGATTTATTGATCATCCTCCTTTCATGTAGGTATAAGATGCCATTGTTGGAAATCGTTGGGATCACTAGAACGGAGAAAACATTTGCGATAGCGTTTGCATTCATGACTAAGGAGACTATGGATCACTATAGCTGGGTGATGAAGAGGCTTCGAGATTTTTGCAGACATAGAATGCTAGATGTGATTGTCAGATATCGAGAGTTGGTAGTAATCAATGCCATCAAAGAAGTGTTCCCCATCGTGAATCATTTGCTGTGCAGATGTCATGTGATGTCGAATATCAAAGCGAAGGGGAAGATCCTATGTCCTTATAAAGATAAGGAGTTTCGTAAGAGATTGTTATGCGTTGGTAGAATCGAGGTCAGTTTCAAGCTATGAGGGACGTCTCGAATCGATTAAGGCCAAGTGGGGTGTTGTGAGCTAAATCTGCCATGTTTTACATTTACTTTTATATCGATTTCTGCATACATTTCATACATTTGGGCTAAGATAGTACAGAACCTATGTAGTTTATGTTTATTTGCCAAATTTTGGAATCTACACCAGTTTCTATTTAATTCGCAGAATTCGAGGCGTTTTACAACAATTCTAAGGAAGGTCGGAAAAGCACGGAAAAATGGCTACAGAAGTCCAAGGTCAAAGCAGCAACGGAACCAGTCGAATAGAGCCGAGGAACCAGACTACTCGACCTCGAGTAGCCCTTACTCAATTTCGACAAGTATGACCGAGCAGAGGCTTGTCGACCAGGAGCAACGTCGAGAGCCAGACCACCCAACTTCCGGAGCCTACTCGATCTCGACAAGACCTTGTCGAGATCGACGAAGCCCAGCGCCACACCCGGAGTCGAGGACTGATCGAGAAGCCGAGGGCAAGGACGCCGAGGACAATCCTACTCGATCTCGACAAGCTTCTAGTCGAGATCGACGAGCCCCACAGCGCCAGTCCGAGTCCATGCCGAAGAGAAGCTGCTCGACCAGAGAAGGCCACACCCTAGTCGACCTCGACGAGCCCTTGTCGAGATCGACGAGCGCCGAGTCCAGATCCGAGCCTGTCGAGTAGAGCCACCCGAGAAGACCCAGTCGACATAGCCAGTCTACTCGACCTCGACGAGCCCTTGTCGACATCGACGAGCCCCAGGAGTCATGTCCGAGCCTGTCGAGGATTGGCTAGCCGAGACGACAGGCCAAGCCCAGTCGACCAAGAAGTCTACTCGAGGTCGACAAAGCCCTTGCCGAGATCAACCACGAGTCCAGAAGTTGTGTGACGCGGTTCGACGAATCCTACTCGACTTGGGATTGCTTGGGCGTGAAGATTGCTGGTTCTATCCGAAAATATCAAAATCTACCATGAAGAAGAGTTCTATCCATTGAAGATACTTTAGATATATTTCCTATTTTAGATTTAATTCCTTTGTCTTTTATTTATCATTAAAGTTTTAGATAAAGTTTTAGATTTAGATATAGATATTCTATCCTTGAGTAGCAAGGATTAGAAGCCTATAAATGAAGCCCATGGGGCTCAGTTTAATTAATTCAATTTCAGAAGTAGAGAAGTAGTTCCAAAGAGAAGTTTTAGAAGTTCGAGGGTTTTAGGGTTTTGGCGTTCGACGAGAGTTGGATTGCTGGGATTGTAAAGTCTTGGAATATAGTTTAATGCAAGTTGTTTTCTTTCAATCAATGATGTCTGCGATTGCGATTAAGCGCGAGTAGTCAACCCACTTCTAGGGTTGGGGCGAGCCCAACGATAGCCATGCGTGTTTGAGGTAAAGATCCGACCTTTATCATGTTTTTGAGCATTTCCTACTTGTTTATGTGTTTATTTCCCATCTAATGGAGATCCATGCTAACAACTTGGATTGTAAACATAAAATCGGTAGAGACAATTAGGGTTTCTTGAGAGAGTTGTCTAATTGTTGGAAAAGGAGAAAGCTTAGTCCTTTGATGCGATTCACATGATTATCTGTTTTATCTCTGCATTACACATGTTTGGTTATCGTTGTTGCAAACCCCAATCTTGGAAGTCCCTTTTATACAGTTTATTTCGAAAGTCCCAAAGCATTTGTTTTTACTTTTGTTTCGATTAAGTTTTCTGCCCTTACTTGATCTCGACCAAGCCTGGTCGACCTCGAGTTACTGATCTTCGATCTAGCATCGCTGTAGCTTCTGTGTGGAGGTACTCGACAAGCCCAACTCCACGTCGACAAAGACTACTCGATATCAAGTAGCCCTGGTCGATATGGACCACACCCTGTGCTTGCTGTTGTGTTGTGTTCGACTGTCCGATCTTCTGTCGAGTAGATGTACTCGAGATGTAGGACCCTGTTGTCGACTTCTGACCGTGAGATTTCTCCGCTGCCTAGGATCCGCTGACACGCTTCCTCGTGGATCGATCCTGACTTCCCGCTGCTGCATCAGGAGGAGGTCTTGTAATTATTTGCAAGGGACGGAATCTGGTTTGCTGTGATTTATTTATATTTTATTTGCATACTCGATATCCTCCTACAACATGGGGTACACGTTGGGGTCTAATGGAGTACCTTCAAACGATATGGCTCACGGACTTTAAGGAGGCACTTGTTAGAGCATGGGTTGACTAATTTCCGCACTTTGGCACTAGAACGACAAACTGGTAAGTGTTTTTTATAGTTGTTCTAGTCAATTACGCATGTCATGTTAATTTGAATAAATAGTTTTTTCAACCGCCAATCTATTGAAACTCATGCAGTTGTGAGTCACAACATGGAAAGTTGAAGGGTATGTTAAACACGGCAATATAGGGGTTGTTGTTGACCCAATCAAGTGCATCGACAGAATAGTCAACCAGTAGATCAAACAAATAAAGGGTTCCCTTGAGATGTCACGCATGAATGTCCGTCAGACCGTTTCTAGCAACCCAATCTTTGCACAACTCGTTATGAAGGTGACAGATGCGTGCTTCGAACTGTTGGTGGCCAATTAAAACACAGCGAAGGGCATGCGCAATAATGACGGGGTCTGTCGAGACCAGTATTGGCGAGCTGTGCATGGTGTGCCATGTGTGCATGACTTTGTAAATGCCATATCCACCCGTAGCCCGATAAGCTTGAGTCAAATTCATCCTTTCTGGAAGCAAGTGATGGGGAATGGGTCTATTATGGTAGAGGAGGGCAGCAACCCCGTGGAAGATATAGACCCAACCAGTTTAACGTTACTGAGGTTGAAGAGAAGGCTTGAGGCAGATGATCTCACTCCTCAGGAACGTAATTTTTTTGCCACGACATACAGTGATATGGAGAATCCCGGAGAAACTTACATGACAGCACAACCTACAAGCAATCCTAGAGGTCGGCCGACAGGGAGGCGCTCAATGATGCGAGATCCAACGGCACTTGAGCATGCAATGCGATGGTCAGAAACCCGAGGTAGAGGGAGCAGTCGAGGTAGAGGGAGCGGTCGAGGTTGCGCGAGTGGTCGGGGTAGTAGAACTGTTCGCGGTGGGCCACTTGACCCCGTGACATTTTTGTCTGGCCATGTGGATTTGATTGTCCCACGCTATGTCGATTGCGTTGAAAATGTGAGTTCAGATGGGCATTGTGGGTATCGAGCGCTTGCAGTCTTGCTTGGATATGGGGAGAACCAGTCTTGCTTGGATAGTTCGCAATAAAATATATATGACTATGTACCTTATCCATCCAAAGAAGTCTGCATCTGTGTGTCCTATACCACTTCAACGGCTCTGCCTCTAGTGGTCGACCGTCATTGGTAACGAAGGGGTCCGCCCCTTCTTATTGTAGGCCAGGTTGGACCGGCTGCTGTGGTTGTCCAAACTGATGTAGCTGCTCTTGCTGCTGATATCGCGCCTCGTAGTCACCAGCTACATCCGTTGCCACATTGTGGTAGTCATAGGCTCCAGGACCGATTGCTTTCTGGTTCTCACCATCGTCTGTGGCGTCCTCAAAAGTCTCTGTATCGGTCTGTGCCTCATCATCGGATGCATCTCACCCAACCGTGCCGTCCGAATGAATATCGTCAAGCCCTGGAGTCTGTAACGGCCCAGAATTATGATTTCTGGGTTACGTTTCAAGGGATGAAAACCCTTGTTCGGATCTTGCAATCCAGGTACGGGTCGAGGTTTCAAACTCATTTAAGATTAGTAAAAAGAGGGATTTCAAACCCTAAAACCCTCGAAGGGCCATTGGGTACCCTTTACCTGTACTAAGACTATGTCGCAAAATCCAATTCAACCGAAAGTAAAGCGGAAGCAAAACTAGGATACAAATGCCACGACAAAGCCAGGTCAAACCAAATCATAAGCAAGTGATTAACATTTTACCAAGTTAGAATATTAGCTAGGTTCTTCGATTCGCCAAAGGGTTTCCCGTCACAGAAGCAATGAGCAAACAAGATCTGCAGAAAATACCTTAAAAAAAGAACGGGGAAAGGAGTCAGATCGAGCCACTCATGCGGGACCGGCAGTCCTCGTTGAGGCCACATAGTATGTGCTATACCTAATAAAGATGCTCTAATGCAGTACGAAAGTCAAACACACTAGCATGCTCCTAGTTATAATAATGTGTAAAAATATTGTAAAGGGCCCAAGACAATGCCAAGTGGCATATCCCTCTCTTACCTCCACCCCCTTCCGATAGGACGGAGACTGGCCAGCTCGTGAATGCATTCCATCATAATCGGGCGGCACGCATGCCTAACCCGCTCCACAATAAAGCCCGCAGGCATCTCATAATATAAGGAAGTTCATGACTCGATTGACTCAGGGTACCCGATGAGGCTGGGCTACCCTATGACCCTAGCAAAGACTCTAGGACTATCACAGATAACGGCCGTTCTGTTTCAAACGCATAAAGTAAGCAGATACTCAATCAATTAGTGCAACCTAACAGGATACTACATGGCATGCTTTTATGCATATGCAACACCTAACATAAAATGCAACAACAGGCATGAATGTCCAAACTGAGTAAGCCCCCTAGGGAACTTACCTGAAGATGCAGAACAACGGGATAATACAAGCAAGGCCCAAATGCAAGTCCAAAGCAATCCAAAAGCAATACATACCTATCATCAAGTCATTTCCGTAAGCTGCTAAACCAACATTCACACACACACGAACCCAAGTTCTCAATATCCTCAAACCAGCCGATAGTGAAACCGTTTTCCAAAACCTTTCCGATATTATCAATATCAACCAAAATCATTTCATTTCCAATCAAACCCTTCAATAAATCTTATCAACAATATTTTCAAACTCATTTTCCGAAGTTTTCCAAATTCTTAAACATCAAGTTAAGTCAACTCATATTCAAAACATTTTCTCAAATCATAATTATAGAAATAATTCCGGCATTTTATTTCCCAAAACCTTGACTTTAATATTTCAAGTAATTTGAGGCAATGATAAACGATCCCAAAATAAATCCATCTTCACAACCCTTATTCATAAGTCAAAATAAACAAACCATTTTACAAATTCCAAAATCGCATAAAATTCATCACATAATATTACTTTTAAATAATTTATAATATATAATAATTCCAGAATTTTATTTCTATAAATCAGAATTATGATAATAATAATAATAACTAAATACCCTCATATAACCTAACATATATATTATTATCTCACATATTACAACTAAGACCATGAAAGGGAAGAAACAACCCAACAGGCCCAACCTCACACCCGGTGCCCACCCCCAAACCCGAGCCCAATCAGAAAAAGAAAGAAAGAAGGATCCGGCCCAAACAAAAACCCACCTCAAAGCCTGATTTTGTTCTAAATGAACCAAAACAATTTTTATTTCAACAAACCCATGAACCGGACCCCTAAAAACAGAGAACCGAACCCTAAAAATGCCATTGTTCATCGTCTCCCTACTACACCTACTACATTCGAGAATCAGAAAAAAATAGGAAGAGAGGAAGCTCGCCGGCGTCAATGGCTTGCTCCAACCACCCACTTAACACCCATGGACACGGAATCGACAAGAAAGGAAGAAGAAGGAGGCGTTCACCGAAATTGTTCGAACTCGCCGGAAAATGTGCTCGGGAAGGCTTCGTCGGTGCTCTTCTGGCCTCGCCGGAATTGGATCTGGGCCGGAGATGGTCTAGAACGAAAGGAAGGGTCATAAAGGCGCACCTTTAAGGGTTAAGAGATGTAAAAAACGAAAGGGGAAGCCATAACCGACCTTTTTCTTGCGAAACAGGGGAGACGGGGCGAGAACGGCGTCGGCTTCACTCTCGGGTGGCTCCGACTCTTGCTCGACCATCAGGGGACAGCTGCTGCTGCTCAGACAGAAGGAGGAAGGATGAGAGGAAGAGCAACTTCCGTGGTGCTCAGCTGGGCGTCGTCGGCGGGAAGCTCCGGGAAGGCTTGGCAGTGATGATAGCGGCAGAAACGAAGGGAAGTGGAGCCGAGGAGGAGCTGGTGGTGGCGGGGCGCTCTCGGTGGTGTTGAAACCGGATGGAGGGCTCGGAAATGGTGGCTGCCAGTTTGCCATAAGAGACGGAGGGGGAGTAAAGAGGAGCAACAGGGGTGTATTCAGAGAGACAAGGCAGGGAAAGAGGAGAGTAGAAGGTGGAGTAGAGTATGTAGGTGCCTGTGTAGGGATTGTGAATTCCTGAAATTGCTTTTGAAATTGGGGGAGAATCAAAAGGTTGCAGCTCTTTTGGAATCAAAAGGCATAGGGAGGTGTTCCTGAGCAATCAAAAACAAGGGAGGCAGAGGCAAAGTTGGACAAAAGGGTTAGCTTTGACTTGTCTTATATAGAAATTGAAGGTAGGAAGGAAAATAATATAACTTAAGATGGTCTCAAAACTCCAAAACGTCAAATACCCGGAGTATAAACCTGAAACTCGCTCACTCGATCTTAACCCGACTCAAAAGATATAAAGCTTACAACTTCAAGTTTAAATCGAATTCTCGAGTGAATCAAATAATAAAATTATATTATACTTTCCAATTCTAGCAAGCCAAATCGAAAATAAATCTGAATGAAAGTCCATTTAAAATAATCATATGCCGGAATTCATTTTAAGAGATTTTAAATAACCCTATTTAAATTCATTTTTTTTATTTCTTTTTCCGAGAATTAGGATTTAAAAATCCGGACCTTTACATCCTCCACCTCTAAAAACAAGTCTCGTCCTCGAGACTAAAACTAAGACAAAGTAGGGGGTGAAGTTTGAAATTGCTGAGTCTATGGACCATGTCCAAGGATCTTGTAATCACCTCAGTTGCGTCTTTCGAGATTCTCACAACATCCTAGTCACAATCGTGACATCTCCAATTGGCCTTGACAAGTATGCAATAAGCGCCCCTAACACATCCTCACTTCGACTTTTCGGAGGTACCACAACTCTAAAAGTTCTACAATATCATCACTAGGTCTTAGCAAGCACCCTACAGGCGCCCTCATAAAATGCTTGTATCCACTTCGTGAAGTATCATAGAGTTGCCCGGGTTTGAAAAGTTTCAAATGGGATTCCGCAATTGAAAAAGATTAGCCTCAAAATCGTTGAAACCCTCGATAGCGTTTATTCTTTAAAAACCAGTCATTCCTTTCTATATCGTTCAAAATCTTCAAATCCGACGTTTACCCAAGAACTTTGCACCAAAACAAGTCAAATCCCTTTAACTCAAGATTTCGTCAAAAATCTCTCAAAACCAAATCAGTTTCCCGCATATCAATCAATCAAATTAAGAAATCAGGAGGTGGAATCATCCACCTCTAAGGGCTAATCCCATATTCTCTTCCTAGGTTCCAAAATCATAACATGCTATCAGTCTCAATTCAAGCAAATCTCACAAGCCATAAGAAATGCACAACCAAATAACCAACCAATATCCAATCAGTACATCATATGACAAGTCTCAAACATATGCATGCCAACACAGTGCCACAAGGTCACATCAAAATCTCTACATCCTACTATGGGTCATAATACGCATCTCAACCACATAACAAAATCATAATAAACGTCTCGACATCACATCAAGAGTCATAAAAGTATCATCTCATCATAGAGTCACGAACCAAAACTCATTGTCAATAGATCAACACAACAAAATCATGCCATTGATATTCAGCAAAAGGGGAGGTCAAGCAGCATATAAATCACCGAATGTCAGCATACTCACCAGACATCATCTTAACTCATCACAACGCCATGTAGCGATCATTTAGCAATCAGACATCATTATCTCATATATATAAATCATTTTCATTTTGAAAGCCATATTCGTGATGCAACATATCCATAAGCATGCTTGCTAAACATATAATACAACATCATGTTTACTACCACATAATATAACATCATGCTTTCAACCCATAACATAACATCACACTTTCATATAATAACACATCATTATCTCGTATATCAGATCACAACACATCCTAACATGCTCCTAAAACAACATAGCAGAGCAGCAATATATCATGATAACATTTGGCACTACCAACTAGATTTCAATATTGCATAACAACACGTAATATCATTATGTATCAGATTCATCATAGTTGCAATCTAACATCATGCCAGCAAATATAAATAAATCACATAATCAAGAAAATTCTCACGTCATACCAGTCAAAATAAAATACAATCCTCACTCGCCCATCTCCACTCTTAAGCCAAGACTAATCATCTTCTAGACTCGCCAACGTCAACTCAGACAAAAATTCCCCAAAGAAGTCCCAATTCATCTCGATGCTCAAATCTCGCCCATCCTTCCGCCAAGCACTACCACACCATCCACCTCTAAGAACCCAACTCCTATCTCTGACTTCACACCCAAGCACCATATAACACCATGTCCTCAATATTCACGAGCCCTTCCTTGCACTCCTCGTACTACCTGAAGCATCACCTAGAAGCTCATCAGAACCACCAACATTGCCTCCCATAAATCTCAAAGCTCACTCAGTCTTACTTAAGCCAACATCCCTCTCTCGCAACTCTCCTTCTAGTACCATCGATCATCCCAACCGCCCAAAATTCTGTCACCACTCTGCAACCACGCTACCACATGACCTCACCCACAGGTTTAAGGAAGAAGCAATCATGAAAATCATCAAACATACGGTCTACATCATATCAACTAGCATTCATAAACATAATATCATGGGTTCAAAAAGTCTCAGTTTACCATCATGCTCAATAATCATTGCAACATCATATATAAACATTATCAAGTCAAGCTAGCATGTTGCATTATAACCTTATCAGATTACAATTCAGGCTTCTTAGCATATTTAGTTCACATTTTACAGGCAAGAGAATTCGAATCATGCTTAGGAACTTAGAGTAGCAACACGTCAGGACATCATGGTACATGAGATCTATAAGGTATCAAATCATATCATCATAGACAACTGGCAATCAGGCAACATTCATCATCAAGTCAACACATCAACACGTAAATCTCATCATCCGGTCAGTGCAATATCATCACCAACAAATTCAAAAGGAATTAACAATTCGAACGGAGGACACTCTCGCTTGCAAGTCATATCGTTCTCAGTAACCTTAATTCTTGATGTGTGCCCGTTCTGTCGACATCATTGATCCTGAGGCCCGTGGGTTATGGGCCCACACTTCCGTTGCGCTACTCTATCGTTATTCCACCTTCCGTTCTCTTTCCCATGCGGGTGCTCGTCCAAGTATCGCAGAGGAGTCTAAGTTAGTAGAGATAGGGGAGTGACAAGGACGGGCAACCCAATGTTCACTTCGGAAAGAAATACAGACCAAGGCTAAAGGACAACAAGACTGAAGACAAGACTCTGACCCGAGAATAGCAACGATACCCTTATGGAAGTCTATTAGGTTACAATTGTGACGAGCAAAATGAATTCATCATGGAGCACATCAGTCACATTAATCCACACTAACATGTACCTATCTCAAGTAGAACGACATGCAAATTCATTCCGAAAGACACAATCCAGTCCTACACGGGTTCATGCGAGACAAGTTAACAGTCTATTATTTCATGGAAGCAGAGATACCTAACAACTTCAAGCAAGATATACGAAACCAGTAATGATCATGCAAGATTCAAAGTCATGCGGTATTTAATGAGGATGCCAATTATCATGTATATGAACAATGCACGAGCATGGTACATGCAGCAACAGGGGAGGTCAACTATAACATGGCGAGATACGGAATAACGATCAGGCTAAGTGTCATACGAGAACATATAAAGGCAGTATAGTAACTATCACATCTGACAACAATGATCATATAGTAGGTCAAGTATGGCACGTAATCATGTGACGAGATACATTTAGAAAGCATGAGTCCTACATGGTACAAGCATGGTCAAGAGTCATTAAGAGGAGTTCAACATAATATTCACGAAACATGAGATATCATCAAAAGTAACAAGAAGGGCATCATCGGCGATAGATTATAGTTGTGTCAAGAACGAACCATCATAGGACACATATAAATGTACAATAGTTATCACATCATAGGACATGTACAACATGTAATCATTTAGCGAGTTATATTGGAAATCATAAGCCCTACAGGATACTACTAGCACATATCGAATCATGACCACAATCAAGGTAACTCGACTAAATTCATTCTAACATTCATGCGTCATGCATATACGAAATGATATAACGTGGTGTGTGATCATGCGAGGTGTCAAGTCATGCATCTATGCCAGCACAAGAGGAATTCATAACGTAATAGGGAAACACTACCGAGTGATAACATGTAAGCATGCTATGATAAACCATCACCGAAAGCAATCGATCATCGAATTCAACATCAATCTAATTTGCACGAGTAAACATTTAAAGATGATAGAAAGAGGGAAGGATCACACTATCAGGGACCTAGCTCAAGAGAGAATCAGCAATAATGCAAGCAAGGTGTAAATTCGCACAAGTCACAACCAAGGATCCTACATGATGCTAATGGCATAATCATGACATTTGATACATACATGCACTTGATTAACTAACACAACGATGTGTAAGAAATCACGTTAACATGGTCCATCGATATAGAAGCATGGGAGGGATCTAGCGATGCATGATACAAGCCTGCGCAACGAAGCAATATGACTAGCATACGGGGCATGTGCTCCAAATCAACAACCACTCGGATAAGGCATGCATTTACCTAGATATCACTTCAAATAGAAGGATCAGAATAAAAACTACTAATTTAGTCATTCATGCTAAGGAGATCATCTTATGACATTCATACAAAGGCAATTCATCACACTGCCATGGACCTAATCCGGGAGGAAGCAATAATCACATAGTCTCATATCATGACATTCATGCTTCTAATCAATCAATTGTATAATCATTACAATAGTCTAATTAAAGATGAAAAGACGACACATGATCATGACAAGAAGCGAGATGCAATATGAGACATAAGCAATGTGACAAACATGGATAAAGAATGACATACAACCACAAATTTTACATTAAAGATCATCATCATAACATGTATTGGGAATTACGTATCATATAAGGCATATTGACATCAAGTTGTAACATGTATCAAGTAGAGAACTTGCTTCGTCAGGATAACAAAATTTAACGATCACACTATCATTGACCTATTCAAAGGGAGAACATAAATTACACAACTTCCTAGCATATGACATATATATTCGTGCCTTAGTATGATAATGCAATATACTAAATAGATCATCTCGGGATGATATGGATATAACAATTGTAGCTCGAATCTATACAATGGTCATCATGAGCATCAAATCACATAAGCACAGGTTCACATTAAGGATCGATTCGCATGTCAAGAAGTAGTACATATAGAATCACACAATCATGGACAGAGCAATTAAGACAACTCGACAGAGATTCCTAAGGGCAATCATTGACCTTTCCCAATTGACTCTTCACCCCCCATTCCCGTGGGACTCCGGTACGAATATTTATGGTAAGGAGACACTGGTTGATCATCATAAAAATCAAGAAAAACAGCCCCAGGAGACCTTACTTTTGACTCAAAATGTCATCAAGAACCACCTCCCAATACTCACTCAGACAACCTTCATACCCATACATGATTCCGACACAATGTGTTTACCAACCCGTTTCCCCATCGAAGACAAACACTGACATCCGGGAGAAAGACTCAATAGGAGCGTCAAGGGGTCAACAACATAGTGGAAGGGACTGTTTCACACAAGCTGAGTTTGACCACACAGAAACAAGAGTACTCCTACTATCCCGTTTGCACAGATTAGTCAATACACAACACATTGTTAGGCGTACCAAATCAGATATCTAGAATAGCAAA
The DNA here is from genome assembly GCA_037127255.1 of Persicaria tinctoria. Classification (NCBI taxonomy): domain Eukaryota; kingdom Viridiplantae; phylum Streptophyta; class Magnoliopsida; order Caryophyllales; family Polygonaceae; genus Persicaria; species Persicaria tinctoria. The sequence continues at coordinate 57,543,450 of JBANSL010000007.1, read as the reverse complement.
CATTCAGCACATGATCAGTTAGTAACACTCATAATGATCTCCTTGGAGTCTCCCAACCCATCTGTAAAGAACAAGCTGATATTTTGCCTACTGTTCCCAACTACACCCAATAGGGGTGGTCTAGCGCCTTTACTACCCACTCGCGTCCCCGTTTGGTCGGTTTTCCTCTTTTATAACAAGCCAAGTTCGTTACTTAGTCCGACTTGGGTTAGGCATCTCAAGTTCATTTTTCCCCTTTAAATCCTTTTCAAAAGTCCTTGAAATTTGTGGGCGATTTTCAAAACATACAGTCGACCCTTGTGTACCCGAATTGCACAACCTCAGCTCTGATACCATCTTTGTAACGGCCCAGAATTATGATTTCCGGGTTACGTTTCAAGGGATGAAAACACTTGTTCGGATCTTGCAATCCAGGTACGGGTCGAGGTTTCAAACTCATTTAAGATTAGTCGAAAGAGGGATTTCAAACCCTAAAAACCTCGAAGGGCCATTGGGTACCCTTTACCTATACTAAGACTATGTCGCAAAATCCATTTCAACCGAAAGCAAAGCGGAAGCAAAACTAGGATACAAATGCCACGACAAAGCCAGGTCAAACCAAATCATAAGCAAGTGATTAACATTTTACCAAGTTAGAATATTAGCTAGGTTCTTCGATTCGCCAAAGGGTTTCCCGTCACAGAAGCAATGAGCAAACAAGATCTGCAGAAAATACCTTAAAAAAAAGAACGGGGAAAGGAGTCAGATCGAGCCACTCATGCGGGACCGGCAGTCCTCGCTGAGGCCACATAGTATGTGCTATACCTAATAAAGATGCTCTAATGCAGTACGAAAGTCAAACACACTAGCATGCTCCTAGTTATAATAATGTGTAAAAATATTGTAAAGGGCCCAAGACAATGCCAAGTGGCATATCCCTCTCCTACCTTCACCCCTTCCGATAGGGCGGAGACTGGCCAGCTCGTGAATGCCTTCCATCATAATCGGGCGGCACGCATGCCTAACCCGCTCCACCATAAAGCCCGCATGCATCTCATAATATAAGGAAGTTCATGACTCGATTGACTCAGGGTACCCGATGAGGCTGGGCTACCCTATGACCCTAGCAAAGACTCTAGGACTATCACAGATAACGACCGTTCTGTTTCAAACGTATAAAGTAAGCAGATGCTCAATCAATTAGTGCAACCTAACAGGATACTACATGGCATGCTTTTATGCATATGCAACACCTAACATAAAATGCAACAACAGGCATGAATGTCCAACCTGAGTAAGCCCCATAGGGAACTTACCTGAAGATGCAGAACAGCGGGAAAATACAAGCAAGGCCCAAATGCAAGTCCAAAGCAAACCAAAAGCAATACACACCTATCATCAAGTCATTTTCGTAAGCTACTAAACCAACATTCACACACACACGAACCCAAGTTCTCAATATCCTCAAACCAGCCGATAGTGAAACCGTTTTCCAAAACCTTTTCGATATTATCAATATCAACCAAAATCATTTCATTTCCAATCAAACCCATCGATAAATCTTATCAACAATATTTTCAAACTCATTTTCCGAAGTTTTCCAAATTCTTAAACATCAAGTTAAGTCAACTCATATTCAAAACATTTTCTCAAATCACAATTATAGAAATAATTCCGGCATTTTATTTCCCAAAACCTTGACTTTAATATTTCAATTAATTTGAGGCAATGATAAACGATTCCAAAATAAATCCATCTTCACAACCCTTATTCATAAGTCAAAATCAACAAATCATTTTACAAATTCCAAAATCGCATAAAATTCATGACATAATATTACTTTTAAATAATTTATAATATATAATAATTCCATAATTTTATTTCTATAAATCAGAATTATGATAATAATAATAAGTGAATACCCTCATATAACATAACATATATATTATTATCTCACATATTACAACTAAGACCATGAAAGGGAAGAAACAACCCAATAGGCCCAACCTCACACCCGGTGCCCAGCCCCAAACCCGAGCCCAATCAGAAAAAGAAAGAAAGAAGGATCCGGCCCAAATAAAAACCCACCTCAAAGCCTGATTTTGTTCTAAATGAACCAAAACAAATTTTATTTCAACAAACCCATGAACCGGACCCCTAAAAACAGAGGACCGAACCCTGAAAATGCCACTGTTCATCGTCTCCCTACTACACCTACTACATTCGAGAATCAGAAAAAAATAGGAAGAGAGGAAGCTCGCCGGCGTCAATGGCTTTCTCCGACCACCCACTTAACACCCATGGACACGGAATCGACAAGAAAGGAAGAAGAAGGAGGCGCTCACCGAAATTGTTCAAACTCGCCGGAAAATGCGCTCGGGAAGGCTTCGTCGGTGCTCTTCTGGCCTCGCCGGAATTGGATCTGGGCTGGAGATGGTCTAGAACGAAAGGAAGGGTCATAAAGGCGCACCTTTAAGGGTTAAGAGATTTAAAAAACGAAAGGGGAAGCCATAACCGACCTTTTTCTTGCGAAACAGGCGAGACGGGGCGAGAACGGCATCGGCTTCACTCCCGGGTGGCGCCGACTCGTGCTCGGCTATCAGGGGACAGCTGCTGCTACTCAGACAGAAGGAGGAAGGATGAGAGGAAGAGCAGCTTCCGTGTTGCTCGGCTGGGCGTCGTCGGCGGGAAGCTCCGGGAAGGCTTGGCAGTGATGATAGAGGCGGAAACGAAGGGAAGTGGAGCCAAGGAGGATCTGGTAGTGGCGGGGCGCTCTCGGTGGCGTTGAAACCGGATGAAGGGCTCGGAAATGGTGGCTGCCAGTTTGCCATAAGAGACGGAGGGGGAGTAAAGAGGAGCAACAGGGGTGTATTCAGAGAGACAAGGTAGGGAAAGAGGAGAGTAGAAGGTGGAGTAGAATATGTAGGTGCCTGTGTAGGGATTGTGAATTCCTGAAATTGCTTTTGAAATTGGGGGAGAATCAAAAGGTTGCAGCTCTTTTGGAATCAAAAGGCATAGGGAGGTGTTCCTAAGCAATCAAAAACAAGGGAGGCAGAGGCAAAGTTGGAAAAAAGGGTGAGCTTTGACTTGTCTTATGTAGAAATTGAAGGTAGGAAGGAAAATAATATAACTTAAGATGGTCTCAAAACTCCAAAACGTCAAATACCCGGAGTATAAACCTGAAACTCGCTCACTCGATCTTAACCCGACTCAAAAGATATAAAGCTTGCAACTTCAAATTTAAATCGAATTCTCGACTGAATCAAATAATAAAATTATATTATACTTTCCAATTCTAGCAAGCTAAATCGAAAATAAATCTGAATGAAAGTCCATTTAAAATAATCATATGCCGGAATTCAACTTTTGCGAACCTTGGGGTCGCAAAAGTTGGTAGCTTCGGCAAGTAGCCGTAGCAAAGTTATTTGCTACGGCTTCGCTACGGCTAAGGAACCCTGTGAAAGACGCTACATATTTGTTACGGCGAGCTGTCGTAGCTAATGCTTTTTAGCCCAGTTTCTTCATACTCGGGCTAAAAAGTCATATTTTTAATAAAAATAATAATACAGAATTTACATTTAATAACTTTTCATTAATTATACAAAATTTACATGTAAAAAACTACAAATTTATATACATAATTATAAAATTTACATATACAATAAAATGTCCAAAACTATATTTTAACCCAAAAAATTGGCTAAAACTATATAATTTACATCAAGTTGGACAAGCTAATAAAGAAAGAAAGAAATCAATCTCATAATAAAAAGCAGAAATGCACAGCAGTTGGAAAATCCACCGTTAGGCATTTTGTTAACATTCCGTCATCACACCTGATGAAAAGCAAGATGTTACGTTAATTTTTAATGAAATCTATACCATGGAAACTAAAAACTAATATATGCTCAATCTAACTCACATAGGAGATAAAACTTTCAAGAAATTAAGTTATGCACAATTAACAAAGGACTAACTTTGTTGATACATAATCATAATGAGGAAATGCTAGAAAGCGTCAAAATGCTACCCACAACAACCTAATCTTCTTCTCCATTTGAGAAATCAATTGCAACTTTTCCATCTCAAACAGGCATAACACATAATCTTTCAGAAACTAATCTGCAGACATCACTAAGCATATCTTATTATTTTTTCCACCTACTTATAAAATTAGCCAGCAATAGTACAATAAAAGGGTTCTGCAATGACAACCGACTGAAATTTAGCTTTAGATATCCTTTATGGAAGTGTACAAAGGCAAGCAAGTCAAATAATGTCCAGAGCTAGCCAATGGATAGTCTGGATAGTATTTTTTAACTATAAGGTAGAAACAAGGAATTTTAACTTACAGTTGTGTAAGAACTAATAAAAGAGAGGCAATCATCATATAAAAGTGGAATAGACAAGAAGTCTCAACAAAAACGAACGAAATTCCAAAATATTACACGATCCACCACAATTCCACAAACAAGAAGACACTAAGATTGCGAAACGAAATAACAAAACAGGTAAGAGTATTTAGTACTCTTTACAAACCATGAAGCATTTGTACCTGAGGGGGAAGCCCACCGCTTTTCCTTAAGCATCTCAACAGGTAGAGTATCTAACAGGAGCCAAGTCCTCAGTGTGCCTGCAAGGAACAAGAAATATCTCAGAACTCAAAACATAGAAATTAAATCAATAATAGAGATTTGTTTCCAGCAGACTCGTTACCACAAGTAATCAATGGTTCCCATAAATTTAGAGGGGTAAGATGTCACCAAGGGTACTAAATACTCTTACCACAAGTAATCAGGAAGAGGATCTCTAGTATTGGAGTTTGCCTGACCAATCTAGCAAATTCTTTGCTTAGTTCTGATAACGCACTCATTTGTGCTTGGTACTTATTGTTACTGATAAAGTGCTTATAAGATCTTATAATGTATAAAAAGCTTAGTTCACCAAATGAACCCCAATATAATATCCTGTTCTAGTTTGTAACGAATGCTTAAGCTCTGTACGAGTCCAATCCTTAGGACTACTTGTAAATCCATCACGCATTTTAGTTGCCAATGAATTTTTAAATTAGCATGAGGAAGCAAAGTAAGCTAAAAAGGGAGAGTGATAAAGTGAAACAGAAGAAAACACAAATAAGCCAAATGTGTTCAGACATTCACTGAAATTTCATTTCTTCAAAAGAACAAAACACAAATAAGCCAAACTCTGACCGCATTCTCAAAGTACTTGTACATCACTCATGATCAAACATGAAAAGAAAGATGGAACAAGTGAAACAGAAGACATAGTTCTACAAATAACACAAAGGATATCCCTTGTTCATGGATTCTCAAAGTGTTAGCTACTTATCAGAAAGGATAGCTTTGCACAAGGAAAACATCAACCTTTAAAATGATATCCCTTGTTCATGGATTCCAGATCCTTACATATTATGGGGTTTCTACAGATAACACAAAGGAATTAAGCAATTGCAAAGAGTTTGAGAATGATGGCATAAATGATATCAAAGTGAAAAATGAAGCATGAAACACATTAAAATGGCAGTTCTCCAAAACCTGGCATCTAACAAGATCATTTTTTTTCCTATTCAAAAGAAAAAAATTCACAAGCTACTTAGGGTAAAATGAATTAGACTTCTCGTTTAGTTTCTTTAAGAACTTCTTTAACAAATTATGTATTATAAATAGTTTTTTCAGACCAAGAGAGGATTCAACTAACACAACCATAAATCACACCAAATGAAATATAAATGCCTTACCTCGATGTTTTCAGAGTATATGCCAAGGTACGCAGTGCAGGAACTTTCATAGTAGGACTAGCATCAGGGGACTGCTGCAATTTCCAAGCAAAACATCTTTTCAGAGAAAATTCAGGTTACATTTAGTGCTTGGTGTCAATAAACAGTCTAAGAAGCTGAGATTAGGTAAACCTGATTACATTCAGGTTACATTTCCAAGCAAAACATCTTTCCAAGCAAAACACCTCTACTTGTAAGAAAGACACCCATGACAAAGTCAAGCCAACTCTTAAGACCCTCGTTCTAGAGCCATTAGCTGCAGTTTGAACAATGTATAACAAATAACCATTAGACATAACAAAGCATATTAGTTCCGAAAGAACAGAAGAAGAAGAACTGGAAGCAAATAAAAAAAACACCCTAACTCAATGAAATTCTAAAAGAATATCATAATAGCATTTAGAAGCAATATATGAATCAAGGAGAGCTCATAGTTTACATGAATTTAGAAACAATATATGAGCAAAGAACTGAACCATATAGAGCACAAGCCAATATATGAAATTCTAAAAGAATATTAGAATAGCATTTAGAAACATGAATTTGAAGTTTGAACAGACAATTGAACCACATAGAGCACAAGACAAGTAGTTTAATCATAGCCCTACCAAAATCAGTACTGAGCTTTTTCTTTTCTGGACTATATTAGTAAAATGGGATCTTAACCTAGTGGTTTTGCTTTTTCTTAGGCTCGGATTCAACAACTGTTGATTTTTTTTTGTGTGTGGTGAAGACAGCTGTTGATTTCTTTTAGTAGAAGAAATAGAATTTGGTCATTGAATAGAATTCCAATCCTAACAGATTGTGTCTCTTCTGGAAATAAGAATTTGTTTCTACATATCCCTCACATAGAAAGACTCTTATTTCAAACACTCAGGTAAACCAATTCTGAATATATGATATAAATTCAGTGAAGAAGCAAAGTGAATTTTCATAGCCTTACCAAGCTATCGAGTCAAACAACTATGCTTGGCACAGTTTCAGTGCCTTGAATAAATCAGCACACTTTCATAGCCCTACCAATCCTTGAATAAATCAAGTAAACATGTTATTCTTGAGCCAGTTACATAGCAACAAGCACAGTAAGCAAATTCAATAAAAATTCCAGCCCCAACCTAAAACCCTAACCGTAGATTTTGAAAAAGTCCAAAATCTTACCTCCAGGAGCCATCAGAACATCAACTAGTTGAATACAGGCTTGGAAGATAGAGAGGAGAAGAAGAAGAGTGAAGGATTGTCCCTGGAATCGCTTAATCGAAGTCAAATTGTGGAGATTCCCTCGATGAGGCTCAAAATCGCCTGAAGAAGGAGAGAGTGGAATGAGCGCAGGAGCCAAGCTTGATCTGGTCGACGGTGATGAAAGAAGGCTTTCTCAAGGCGGGCTTGGCATCTGGCTGGGTCTGGCGATGGGGGACGGCGGTGGTGGTCTTCGACACCATCTTCTTCGATTCGATTGAAGGAGCAGCAAAACCCTAATTACGAGATGAAGAGGAGATTAAGAGAGAGATCTCGAGATGAAGAGGAGAGACATAACTCATAAGGATAAAGAAGGGAGAACGAGATCTGGGAGAGGGAGGTTGAGAATTTGAGAGAGCAAAGGAAGGAAATGATGGAGATCTGCGTTCTTTGGGAGGCGGAAGTGGAGGAACAGGGACGTCGGGGAGAGAGAGAGAGGCTGATGGGTAATAGAGGTTTTTTTTCTACCCAATAGCCACGGTAAATACTTGCCGAAGCTATTAGGCGTCGCTAATTTGTGTAATTTTACAGATGCAACGCTTGCCGTGGCTAATGCCGTGGCAAAAGGATACCATTTGCTACGGCAAACACCTGCCGAAGCTAGCTGGCGTGACGAATTTAATTATTTTTTGTAGTGACTAATAACAGCGATACACACAATTTTTTTTGAAAATATAACGTCGCTTATATACTTCAAAATTTTATCTATCTACAACTCATACAAACGGTGATTTCGATTACCTGTTTTCAACGTAATTTTATCTAAGTCATAACGAATTTCGATTACCTATTTTCAGTTGCTTATCAACATAAAGTCGCTAAACAAAAATAATACTAATTCACCAATGAGATTACTACACACAAATTATTTTTCCCAATATAATATCACTTACATACTTCAAAAAATAACTTTTCTTATCTATCTACCTAATTCAAACCTTACATAAATTTTTCCCTAAATATTGAATTTTCAACATCTTACAATTACAAATATTACGTGCAACTTGTTCGTTTTTTCACTATACATTATCATTAACATAAAATTTATCAAAACTAATTAATATGAACTTACATCTCGAGCTCTTCGACGCTCTTCTTTATCTTGTGACGACCGCGTTCACCTCGAAACCAACCCACCACCTTCTTTATTTTTGATGTAATATATCCTGATTTAACTAAATAAAATCTTATATTAGTTGGTATAGTCCACATTATATAAACTACGGGCAAAGTAAGAAAAAAAAAATTCAAAAAAAATAAAAATAAAAAGAGTACCTTCGAGGTTGAACTAGGCGAACCAACAACGCAAATGAAGGGACTTTCAAGTTTGAACAGCTCGGTAAGGTTAGGAGATCAAATTGAATATGAATATTTTACAATTCAATTCACCCAAATCGGTCAGATAGGGAGTTGAAGCGTTCAAACAAACACAATCACTCAAATTCATACAATATTCACCCAATTAATCAATCCATTGTTATTAAAAATTGCCAAATATTGATAAACTAGACAAATCAAGTTTCAATTCTACCACCAAGATTTTAAAACCCATGAACAGGCTAGTTCTTAAAAAAATCAAGTTAGGGCTTTTGAGCTCTGAAACGCAATTCAAAGTTGTAGGTGATGGAGACGAAGGAGATCTAGAGATTGAGACCAGTTTAATTCTTAAAACAAAGGCGACATCGGAGGACGGAGATAGGCACCGAAGGGTTGGGAGAGTCAGAGAGCTGAGAATGAGATGGAGATGTCGATAAAAGGTACAATTAAGAATCAAAAAGAGGAAAACTAAACTCTTATTACTATACCTGTCAAAATGTAACCCGACCCGAACGCCCGAAATTTTTTGGGTCAAGATCCGAAAATTTTGACCCAGGAAATTTTTTTGACGCAAACCTAAAAAACTGATATTTTTCTTGTTCAAATGGGTTTCGACCCGATGACCGGCCCGATTTGTTAAAACAAAACCTTGACTAATTAATAAAATGCCAAGAAAATATGAAATTCATATTAGGGTAAGTTTAGTAATTAATATATTATTAAAACTAATTAATTTATAATTCTATATTATTAAAATTGTTCATGGAAATTCCATTTTATTAAATTTAATAATTACAAAAATGCGATCTTCTTTTTTAAATTAACTTTATATTTATTCCTAGTGTATATTACTCCGTCTGAACGGTAATATCTGTTTTTTTTATATTTTCAACATGTTTTTAAAAAGCTAAAATAACTCTATAAAACAATAAAAAAATTTAATTAAATTTATATACTCATTATACATTACTAATCCGTATGGAATAATTTCAAAAAGTTAATTACAACTTTAATAGTTTATAGAGTTTTAAATTTTAACAAAAATAAGGAGTAATAGTGAAAATCAAATATTTAGATAGGATGTAGTATATAATTACAAGTGCTCGAGCTTAGATGACATCTTCTAATAAGTATATGAACTAATTAAAACGAACAACTTACTAATCACATCTTTAAATTTACATTTTGAACTTATCATAAAATCATCAAAATACGATTTTTTATTAAAAAATAAAAAAATCGCCCCACCCGAAATTGACCCGAAACCCGGTCAAATCTGGGTTTTAGTTAACCCGATCTACCTGATACCCGTTTTACCCAAAACCCGAAATGACCCAACCCGAATCCGATCTGAATGATCCGATTGACGGGTCACCTTATTAGAATGATAATAATAATAATAATAAAAGGCATCTTTAATCGTTAATTACTGATATTATATTTCTTTGGCTTACCGAAGAAGTGGTAGCTCTATCCTTGTATTTTGTTGAAGGGATGAAAAAGTAACTAGCCATATAATAAGACCTAATTAATTAAATACTCCATTTGCCCTAAAATACATATATGGTCTTTTAGGTCTTCAATTTTTATCAAAAATATATGAATTTTTAGGTTCATAGGGTAATTATTACCCCTAAAAAAGTATAATAAGTTACCAAAAACTTGGCTTGCAATGACCGATCAAAGCCGAAGCACTTGCCTTCAAATTAGACATTCAATAAGCAATTCACCTCCGCATTGAGAAAATCCACATTGAGGGTGATTCATCGATTATCATAAATTACTTCAACAAAAATACTTCATGCCAATGGGAAATCGAACTAATCTTATCCGATATAAAAACTCTTCTATCGATTGTGAAAGAAGTTTCTTTCTTTCATGTGCCACGTTTGGGCAATAGAGTGGCTGATAAGGTTGCACACCTTTGGCACTCTGCCCGGGGTGCCGATATTCAAACGAATTTAGGTCTCTTAGACCTCATCCGCAAGGATGCTGCCGAGTAGAGCACGCTCGCCTGGAAAATTTCCTAATAAAAAAAAGTATAATAGTAGTAAGACTAAAGAGTTCACATCTCTACAATAATAATGAGATTTATTTATAAATAGGTTTCCTTAATTAACATGCAAGTGTCTAAAAGACCATGTATCTTAGGACGGAGAGAGTAGCCACTATCCAAAAAATTTTAGGTAAATGTCCATCCGTCACCCATATCCCCTCCTACCCGTGTCATCATAACATCAGCTCCCAAATTCGTTTCACAATTTCCCCTCCCAAATTTATCCTTCGAAATCCGCTTGCCCAATATCCTCCAAAATTCGCATCCCAGTTTCGATTTATTCGTTTGCCATCAAAACACCAGCACATATTCTCGATTTTATACGTGAGTTTATCTGTGTGTGTTTTTGTGTGTGTATATGATATATATATATTACCAATATATATAGTTTACAAAATGAACCTAGTGTGACAGATATCTGACAACACAATGAGAGGAAGCTGACATACGATAAAATATAAGCTGACAAAGAAAGACAAAAAGCTGACAAAAGCATGACAGATAGTTGACAAACAATTGAAATATAATCATACATGTACATATTAGATCAGTGTTTTTGTTAGCATATAATCCACCCCTTACTTATAATTTTAGAAGCAACCTCTTTGTAAAAGAATGAGCCACGTGTCCTTCTTTGGGCAAAATTAAAAACAAAGAATTTCAACCCTCTCTCCCCCACGTTCTCCCTGCAAGGCTACAACTGCTCCCATCTTGATGTGAGAGAACATCACGGTGTTCGGAAGAGATGACGACTACAGTTCATGTACGGGGTAAGTTGACTAATTAATTAGCGAGATGCTAATTAACCTTTCCAATGGTGGAAGTTGAATTCAATTCCACAAGAAAGCAGTACAAACTCCTCCGTTGACTTCTGATTCCAACTCCATGAATTTCCTAATGAAAAGGAATTTGCAACATAAGTCAACAATTGCGGCTGATTTCGCAAATTGTCGATCGAAATTAGGCAGCCACTTCCGAAATCACTCGAGAATTACGTCCCACACAAATTGCAATGGAATTGAATTTCGATCGGCGCGTGATTGAGATAAAGAGATTAGGGTTTGGATTGAGAACGTGAAATTTAGAACGTAAAGGATGAAGAGCGATTAGGGTTGATGAAGAGAAAGTACTTAGTCAAGTGCTTCTCTTTTAATTTCAACCTCCTTAAAATGAAGACAAATTACAACTTAAATAAGTGAGGTTGGCTCCCCTGCAAAGAAACCCTAGCTATGTCACAATTAAAAATAATCAACCCCTTATACTTATAATTTTAGAAGAAATGTCTTCACAAAAAATTGAGCCACGTGTCAACCTTTTGAGCAGCCTAATAAACTACTTTCTTCACCCACGTTCTTTCAACTGCTCATATCTCCTTCCCTCTCTCATCTCCTCCTCGCATCTGAACTTCTCCTTGCAAGTCACAACTGTAACGATACTTCCTCTCTTCTTAGTTCCTCGATTTTCCCTAATCGATGGTGGGATGATCAGATATGGCCAAAATTGAGCGAGGTTTCGGAGAACACCGCCGGCGATTGCTTGTCCACCCTCCAATCGACTGTTGCGCTGTCGAATTGCTTGGTTTAAATTGGGCTCTCTCCAATCCGATTTTAAGGATTTCGCAACCAAACTCATCTTATCATAAGTCATCAATTAATTTGAGGCCCTCACCTTCAACATCTATGGTGAATACCTCGAAGCTATTGTTAGGGTTACATAAGAAATCGCTTTCTCAACGCAAGATCTCTTCAATTGCTCAAATCCCCTTTTCTGAAATTGAAGTAATCATGGATTCTATAATCGTTCTTCCTCAATTCCTCAAATCGTTCTTCCTCAAATGCACTTTCTTCATCAAAGGTAATTTCTTTAGTCTCCCCTTTACTCTCTTAATTACGGAGTATTATTTTTTGGTCAGCGTCTTTACTCTCTTAATAAACACTCTCTTTCACTCTGAAATCATTCCATTGTTCTCACCGCTCTCGGAGCCAAATATGAAGCTCTCCCATGGAATCTCTTAGTCGCATCTCGCTCTCGACGAAGAATTTGGAGGAGCCAAGCGAAGCCCAGACACCGACTTTGGTGGCGCGAAGAACCGGATATGGGTGTGCGTGGTACATTCCAGTGGTTGGCAATGATGCTCTCGCGCTGCCCTTCTTTAATTGCTCTCCCCTGCCCTTATTCAATTGCTGAATTTTTCTTGATTAGCTTTACAAATGTTATACTATTAGAATGCTCTTGATCTGATTTGTTTGTTGGTTTGTGTTTGATGTGATGATCAGTCGGGGCGGTTCAATTGGTGGCTGGAGGTGGCAATCGATTGCAATTGAAGGTGAGATGCGTCAAATCGAGGTAATGTATTGCACACAAGGTGTTCAATGAAATGCTTATTTGGTGAAGTCTTGATTTGTGATTGTTGGTAGCTCATGTGAATGTGATTGTGATTTATGATTGTGATTTCGTAATCCCGTTTTGAATTTTGTGTTTATTCATTTGAGTGTATGGATGAGCAAAAGGAGATAGAATTGTGTGATGACTTTTATATCATAACTATGGTCAAAATTGTTGCACTCACTAAGATGACTAAGTCTAAGTTTATACAGAAATATGTGATGATTTTTAGGGATGCGCGGCTTGACCTCTGTGAATATTACACTTATGTGATGGTTGCCTCACTCACTAAGATGTAACCTTCTATAGGCTTCTTATTGGTTTTGTCAAGAGAAGAGAGGGTTGTTATATGCCAATTTTGTAGCCGAAATGGCAAAGAAGTGAAGTTGTTTAAAAATCTCAACTTTGATTTCCTCTTTTATGAATGAATGTTTTCTATTTTGTAAATGAGAGGTGTTTTAAAATCTCAACGTTGATTCTGAAATTAGGACAAAAGGTTATTGGGATGTCTTTGTTCTGATTTTTGATGTAAATTGAACTAATTTATGAGTTGGTTGAGCTGCTTTCGTTGTTTAGAGTTAGTGTGACACGTGATCGATTCTTTATTTTTGACATTGGTTGTGTTCATTTTGCCGAAACAGAATTGTAGAATAGGTTTAGTAATATCAATAACTTGGTATTTTTTGTTTGATTTAGGAGCTTGAACCTTCAAATGCTAAAGGTACCATAAAATTTCAATTTACATATATAGCACAATGTGACAATCTGATTGGGAACACTTCATTTTTTTATGTGCAAATATTATATGAATATAAGTTTCTAAGTTGAATGAAAATAGAAATCATGTATCATATGCAATCTGAGTTGATCATATGCAAATATCATATGAATATAAGTTTGAAGTTTCTAAGTTGATCAGTCGATTTCACAGGCTCCCAGTGAAACACAACATGGGTGTATTATTTATATCCACCCATTATCCTTCTAAAATGCGGCCTTAAAATGATTCATCATATATATATATATATATATCCATGTAATTTTTTTTATGTTGCTATTTTGGGGGAAATTTCATTTTAGTGTGATTTTCTCATGATATTTATTATTTTCAGCATCAACAATGGTAACAAGCCTTACTACCAGTCTTACCCATATTTTTTTTAAATGCAATTCAAATTCAAAGATTGCATGAATAAACCAAGTATTTCCAAGAAAATATAAAATAGAACATATTATCCCCACTTTTTTTTTTATCATTTTTACTAAAATCCACCCCTTATACTTATAAAATCAGAAGCAATCTTTTTGTTAAAAACTGAACCACGTGTCAAACCCTAAGCAACCTAAGAATTCCTCTCAGCCCACGTTCTCTTCAACCGTCATTCTTCCTCCCTTTCCTATCAAAAAGAAATCTTCAATGGAATTCCCAAATAAGTTGGATTTCGGAGCCTTGCTTTCATATCCGCCGTCGTGTTTCAGGGCTGGAATTTAGAGCATTCGCCAACACCTAGAATTCCTAGCCTCCGCTGCTGCCCTTTGTTTTGATTTGGACACGATTTGGGGCAGCCAAGGTATGCCTTTATTCCGATTTTGAATCGATTTAGGGTTGTTTCATGTTATTATGAGAAATTGGTCCATTTAGGATTGAATCGATTTAGTGTTGATTTCGATTTTGAGAAACTGTTTTGATTTTGAATCGATTTAGGGTTGTTCACTTGTTCGTGTTATTCTAAGAAATTGGTCATTTATGGTTTTCTCACGCAGATTGTTTGTTTCATGTTATTCTGAGAAATTGGTCGATTTAGGGTTGAATCTATTTAGTGTTGTTTTTTATGGTGAGAAACTATTTCGATTTTAAATCGATTTAGTGTTTTTCTTTTAGATTATGAGAAACTATTTCGAGTTTGAATCGATTTAGGGTTGTTCGTGTTATTCTAAGAAATTGGGCATTAATGGTTTTCTGACGCAGATTGTCCTGACTCGAATTCAGAACCACCTCCATCCTTGCCGATCAATTGGGAGTGGTTTTCGTTGTCGATGCCGCCTTTGGTTCCAAATTGGACTGGATTTAGGACTGCCAAGGTGTGCCTTTCATCTTTGCACATCTTCCCCTTCTTCTTTATCAAAGATATTTCAGCTAGTGAGCATTTCTCCGAAAACATTAAAAGCTTATGCCCAAATCTCGAATCTTGGAACTTGAAATTGTTTTAATGGTTGTAGGTTCTTTTATGCATCAAATGCTTACATTTACCTTGAATTCTATAAATTAGAGTCTCCCAATGTGAACCTTAATTATTTCGATCCCATGCCCGCAGAGGTTTGAAGTGTCTCTATCTACTAATTTGGTCTTTTAGCCTTTGGATCATTTTTCTTTTCTATTTGTTCATTCCTTTTAGCCTCAATACGCATATGGATTGTAGAAACTTGATACTGAAGATCTTTGCAAGAACTACAGCAAGGATTTTGGAGTTCAATGCCAAATTGGAAGGTTCCACAACATTTATGGTATCTTTGTTAGATAGAAAGGTAGATATTATAACTCAATTCATCATACAATCAAAAATTTTCTTCACATTGTTATTACATTGTTGCACTGATGTTAAACTATATGCGAGTGTTATTGATAGGTGGTAGGGGGAAGGCACTTGCTGCATTTTGTAGGAAAGTTCTTACTTCAACTGATAAGTTTGAGTCTTTAAGATGTGGGTAGACATGTTACAAGACTCGAACTTTCACCTTCATTGAGGAATGTGTGGAAGGTGTGCTTAGATATTTTACCCTTTTATGCTCAAAATTTTGTTTTGAAAATTTCCGTGCTCGAGCGAGTTAATTTACTTTAAATCTTTCGAAGCAAGTCCCGACACCATTTTAAATTGGATTTATGAACGGGTATTATTCTGCTTTTATGTTTCGATATTTGGAAATATTATTTAATTAAAATATCGTTATCTTATTTCGACTTCAAGATTCGTTTTGAAATTTGAATAAGACGGGATTGGAACGATCGAGCGGGTTCCGGGATTCATTTTCAGGTTTTGAATTGAGACTTATGGAACCAATTTTCTTTTACTTTTTTTTTTCTTTTGCTTTCCTTCTACCCTCTTTTATCTCCTACCTCCCTCATAAACCTCCCGCTAGTAGATCCTTGTCCAATTCACCCGATTTGGTCCCCCCCCCCCCCCCCCCCACAACTCATTCTCCTCCCTGTTTGATACCCAAACCCTTAGAATATCCTCACCACACAACCCCTCTATTTCACCTCTCTTGTTGTTCATAGAGAAGCCACAAGCCGCCCCATTTCTTAGTTAGATTTTGTCCCGTTGTTGCGGGCGCGGGCCGGGCTAAACCCGCTTAACAGTTTGGAAGTCATGTCCAAGCCCGTCCGTGAATGCGGGCGCGGGTAGCCCGCGGGTACCCGCAAACCTAATTAATTTTTCTTATTAAGATTATACTAAGCCTATTATAATCAATTTTAATATATATATATATATATATATATTACATATATTATTTATATACTACCTACTATTTTTAATATATATATATATATATATATATATATATATATATATATATATATATATGTTACATATAAAATGAATACATATTATTTACATAAGCCTACTGTTTTTTTTAAAATAAATACCTAATGTATGTATATATTACACATATATAGTTCTCTAATAATATATATATATATATATAGTTATTGTTTTTATATTTTTAAATGAGTTATAATATTATTTATTACATATACATACACATATATTACTGTTTTTTATATGTTTTTATTTTTTTTAAATTGATAATATATATATATCAAAAAAATAGCGGGTACCCGTTACGGGCCTAGCGGCCAGCAACGGGTAGATTGGCTTACCCAATTCCGTTCCCGCTGCGGGCGCGGGCCGGGCCTAGCGGCCCGCATGGGCTTTTCCCCCTACCCAAGCCTGTCTAATTTCGCGGGCGGGCGGGACAGTTAGGGGGGCCGGCCCGCATTTGCCCAGGTCTATCCACCACCACCTCATCTCGCCACCATCTCCACCTTGCTCCTCAAATGTTGTCTTCATTTTGATTGCCAGCCACCTCCGAAGCTCTCCCCCACTCTCTCCTCCTGAACCACCGACACCTCCTGTTCTACCCTCAACACTGTCGAGGAGTGCAGCCAAGGGCCTCTAAATTCCAGTAGAGACGAAGGACGAGCTCCCAACCGCCTCCCTTGCTTCTTCATCCCAGTAGTAGCAGTAATAGTGAGGATCAGAAACACCATCTTTCGAAGATCAGGCGCACCTAGGAGCCCGTCGGAGCCACGAAGACCCCTGCTCCCCTATTCTTCCCCAAACAGAGTGGTAAGTTTCAATTCTCTGTTTTTTTATTAGAATCTGTGTAAAGGTGGACTTTAAACCTCTTTCCCATCATCCTAGGTACAAGCAAAGTTCCTTCCTCGTCGTTGAAGCCAGTCACAACCCCGAGCACCTTCCCTGGAGTAGTCCTTCGAAGCTCAGTATAACTCTTCTTGTTTGTATTATTGAAGCGAAAGTGATCTTAACGAAAGTGATCTTAATACAACTTGGATTAATTATGTGAAAAAGGTTAGTAATAATTAGGGTTTATGCGAAAGCCTCTATATTCCTATTTGTTAATAACGAAAGTTATGTGATGTAAAGCATGATCTTTTTTGCCTTTATATGTTATTTTGCATGGTTATCGTTGTGGTGTTGAAACCCTGATCTTGGAAGTCTTTAGTTTATTGATTTATTTCATCGAAAATCGTGTTCTGTGTTGCAAAAAGTTGCAAATTTTAGTTTCTGTTGTTACTCGAAATCGGGCAGATTTGGTAGACATCGAGGAATTTGGTCGATGTCGAGTTGAATTTGTCGAGGTCAAGTTAATTGCTGAGTTTGGCTTTCTGTTAGTCAATTTTGGGCACTGTTGGTCGATTTTGTTTAGTCGATATCGAGTAACAGTGGTCGATATCGACCAGTTTTCTGTGCTTTGCTTTCTTTTCTACTTTTCTCTGTTATTTCTGTCTGTCTGTTTGATTTTCTGCCTGTGAGATTCCTCCGCTACCTGAGATCCGCTGACATGCTTCCTCGAGGATCGATCCTGACTTTCCATTGCTGCATCGAGAGGAAGTCTTGTAATCATTTGCGTGGGCACGAATCTGGTTTGATCTATTTCATTATATTTTAAACTCGATTTTCTCCCTACAAAAATAAGCACACACATACGCTATACCTAATATCTTGCTTCTAATGCAGGACATAAATATTAACACACAAGCATAGAAAAGACTCTAGTTACATCACACATAACAGTCGTTCTGTTCACACACGCATAAAGAATTAGAATGCTCATTCGTTAATGCAATCTTAGCATGATACATGGCATGTTATTATGATATGCAACACATAGTATATCATGCACGTATAAGCAGGGAAGTGTCTGATCAATCTGAGTAAGCACAACAAGCATGGCATTAGAAATATACGAGTCTACGTCTAAACTACTCAGAAATCCGGCACACAACAAGCACAATCAGAGAGTACCACCTAGATACATATCAGAAATATACGAGTCTACGTCTAAACTACTCTAATCATACATAACACACTCATCGTACAATCAGATAAGTAAATACATAGCTTCATCCACACTTGTCATTCCAGCATGATCACCCAACTCATTTAATCTTAACACCTCATAAGATAACAATAACTTCCACAACTTACTTAACCAACTTCTCATGCTCATAAGATCGTTATTTAACCATAACATCTCGACATGTATAATATTTCGCAAGACACTACTCATGATATAATATACTACCACGACATCATGGCATTAGTAATTCACACATGCTATTAGTCACACATACATGTCGTTAGTCAAACAATCATATCATCATGCTAGTCAGTTACCAATCAAGTCTAATTCCCATGTTAGTCTCGAAAACCGTTTAGAAATCCGAGTTAAAACGTTAGGACTTCTGACCTTTGACACACTCGTTAAGTTTGTTGTCCAGCCCCGAGGTTAAGTTAGCAAGTCAATCATTTAAATCCCCAAAATTTCAAATCCGGCTTTTAAAAATGTTCGACAAAAATCTCCAAAGTTACAATGTTCAACTCTCGACCAAAGGGTGTTTCGCCGCAGCGAAAATGGATTTAACCATTATGAGACACGTTAGCAAGCACCCTACGAGGCTAGGGGTGTTGTGGCCGCGAGATGGTCAACTTGCCCCTGCGAGAGCTTCGTGCCCGCAAGAGGAGAGTCTCACCCCTACGAAACGCCTCTTCGCAGTCGCGATGCTAGGGAACCCCAAGGACCTCCCCTGAGATCTCACTCACTGCGGCGAAACGGCAACTCGCCGCTAAGAGATAAAACCCTTAGGGCTCTTTTTTGACTCTCGACCGCGAGTTTTTACTTGCGGCCTTGGATCGTCTAATGTTTGCCCGTTCTGACCTCGATTATTATTGTTAGCCTTCCCCGATTTTCCTGACTCTTACCCCCAACCCGTAGAAACATGTTATGGACCTTTTGACATGCGAAAAAAGAGAGAAAGAGGGATCGCTCACCCAAACTTCTTCTTCTTTCCCTTCTTCTTTTCTTCTTCGGGATGGCTCGGGAGGTGATTTCAAGGCTCATCTCAGCTAGATCTTCTCGTTGAGGAGGCTGTAAGTTAGTAGTAGGGTTAAAGGAGATAAGTTTGGAGATTCGGAGGTGAGAGGAAGAGAAAATGAGCTTCTTACCCTTCTAGAATGGAAATGGGCGAGGAGTGCACCGGGGCTTTGTTCTTTATCTTCCGGGGCTGTTGGGCGGCTCCAATGGATCTCCTAAACTCCGAGGATGATGAAAGAGTTGCTGGAGGTTCTTGTTTACAAGAAGGATGATAGAGGAAGAAATGGGTGTTGGTGGTGCCTCTCGTCAAAAAGGGGGAGAGAGAGAGAGAGAGAGAGAGAGAGAGAGAGAGAGAGAGAGAGAGAGAGAGAGAGAGAGAGAGAGAGAGAGAGAGAGAGAGAGAGAGAGATGGCGGTGGAGGAGTCGTGGTGGTTATGTGGTGAACGAGGTGGCCAGAGATGGGGTTGGTGGTGACTGGAGGGGTAGTGGTGGTGGTGGCAAAGGGGGGAGAGGGAGGGGTAAGTGAAATATGTTTAGGGTTTATGTTTTCTCACTTCCAAGATAATGTGCTTTACGGTTTTGGACTTTGGATTTTGTTTGAACGAGTGAGATAGGTCAAGCCTTGTGTCTCTCAAAGAGATAGGATGGATGAGAGATGTGGATGGATAAGAATGGCTTTGTCTCCTTCCCAAAATGAGAGGTGCAAGGAAGATAGAGTGGAAAAGACAAGTGTGGGTGTCTCCCCCATAAGATGAAAGCATCTTTTACCAATTCAAAATGTCTCATGGCTCCAAGTTTTGGTGGGGGATTTTGGCTAGGGTTAGACATGGGGGGATTCGGCTTGGGCAGGGAGGAATGAAGGTGAGACTCTTCATCTGTAATGCGAGTTCAAATCTCGAGGTTGGTTCCCAATCTTAGTCTCCCAAGGTTAGATTCTTAATTCCGTCTCTCTTGATCAATTGGATTTTCAAAAACCCGAGGAAGGATGTTATTACGAAGGAAATCGAGTCGAATAAATATGAAATATATATCAAACCAATCTCTAGTCAACGCAATTAAAATTATAAGACTTCCTCCCACTGTAGTGGTAGGAGTCAGGATCGATCCACAAGGAAGCGTGTCATCGCTCGCCGATCTAGTCTCGAAAACAGCCCTCTGACATCGACTAGAAGTTCTCGATATCGATGAGATCCAATCGATGCCGAGTAAAGCAGTCGATCTCTAGTGCATACCCTGTAAAACAACATCAATACACTCAACTTCGAGTGGGTACTCGATATCGGGTCAGACTCACTCGATATCAACTGTTAGGAGTCGATTTCAAGTCAAAATGCAGAAAAAGAAAGTAACATGTTGGAAAAGAACGTTTGAATAATGTAAGGATGAATAATAAGCAATGATCATAAATAGCCGAAAGGTTTTGTATAATATCAATAAACTAAAGACTTCCAAGGCAAGGGAATTACCATAACGATAACCGTGCAAGCAACATACTAAATTCATGAAAGAAACATGCTTTTCATCAAATGAGTTTTGTTATTAACAAATAAGAATATAGAGGCGCTCGCGTAAACCGCAAGTGTTACTATCATTTTCATAATTATTATCCAAATTCATAATAAATCCACTATCGCTTCAATATCATAAATATGGAATTTGTCCATTATTCTCGTAGGGAATTTAAGTACATAAGATAGAAGATGAAAATCACATAAAAGACCATAACTTTAGCGTACTTACATGGGTATCGTCGGGCGCACCCCGACCCTAGAAGTAGGACGACTACTCGCGCCTCATCATGGTAAACATCAACATAGGAAATAAATTGAATGGAAACTAATAGAGTAAGAGTTCAACCGAACAAGCCACAACCTCTCTCTCTACTCACTCGGCCTTCTCCCTCTCCCTCTCTCTCTCCCCCTCTCCCTCTCTCTCTCTCTCTCTCTCTCCCTCTCTCTCTCTCTAACTCTAGGGTTACACAGTTGCCTGTGTACTTGGATGATTAAAACCTAGTCTCCAAGGGCTTTATTTATAGTGATCAATACTTGCTAGCTAAGAAAAGAAATATCTATCTAATTTCCTAGGATAAAATGTTCCTAAAAAAAATAATATAAAACAAATAAATATCCCTAGGGTAGATAGGATTTTAACCCATAAGGATAGATGTTTATTAAGAAAGGATAAAAGATCTTCACTTCGTTGCTAAGCAATCCACCTCAAATTCGGAGGTCAAAACGCATCTCACCACTCTGGTGTTCCACTCGACATTGAGTGACATGAGTCGATATCGAGTGGCTCCAAGTGTCTCGAGTGGGCTTCACTCGATCTCGAGTGATCTATGTGTTGTCGAGTGCTCTTCTTCTCTATTGGGTCTAAGTGTTGCTTGTGTGGACTCGACATCGAGTGAACTCCAGTAGAAGTCGAGTCATTCCACTAGACATCGAGTGAAATTCCAACGTGGTTCCTTCTTTTCCAAATTGCTCCAAAATGTCTCTGATTCCTTTGAAATTAAACAGAAGCTTGTGTAGAGCTCTATAACTCGCAAATATGCATAAACTACACAAATTCAATACTTTCCCAACCCAAAAATATAAAGCATAAATAGAAATAAAAATAAAACTAAGTACAATACATGGCAAAATAGGCGCAAATCAACTCCTCATATTTAACCGTGCTTGTCCTCAAAAAATATTTTTAATGGTCATATAGGGGAACAAACCAAACTCTCAACATCATAGATCCATTCTCATGTATCCTCTATCAATCAATTACCATCCTCGCAAATGTACTAATGCCAACAAATCCATACATGTGAATAAAAGCGACATCTCACACAAAAGGAGGGTTATGCAAAACAATTTTATAAGTAACATAGGATTAATAATCAAGAGGACTTGTATGCACATGGTGAAGTAAAGGTAAAAGTTAGAGTGGTGGGATATATTTGGAAATGTGTTGCTAAATCCGGGGAGAACTTCTGAAACTTTGCTTCTTGCTTTAATGCACATTCTCCCCTCGTATGATATTTCTAGTTCCCTCATGCTCTCATAATGACACTCTTTGCTTTTTTTCACTGATATGTTTTTACCTCTCTAACCTTAGCACTGTCTTCTCACGAGTCGCAAATATGGGTGTCATGAATGGCCTCGGATACTTAGTGCTTCAGACTCCTCACTAAGCAAGCAAGGTTAGAGAGGTGATGAGATTTTATTTCAGACCCCTCAATCTACCTTTATATCCTAGGTGATGGGATTTTATTTCGCACATTAAATTTTCCATAATATAATCCTCCTGCCAAACTCCAAACATAATGATAACAACACAACCATATAACATTTCCAAAAATGACTTCCATTCTCAACATAATATCCGAATAGTAAATAAGGTAGAAAATGGGCAACATGTATAGAGCATGTGAAGCAAATATGAAATAAGGCATAAATATGGCTTTGTGATGTATAAGCACATGTAAGGATAGGATATTAGGGGTGTGCATAACCGGGTACCCGACACGAACCGGTTAATCGTGTTGGGTACCCGGAACCGTTAAGGTGGAAATGGCCGAACCGTATCTGAACCGTCTTAACCCGGGTACCCGACATGGTTAAGGTATTCGGTTCCGTGTCGGATACCCGGGTACCCGACACGAACCATTTCTTTTTTTTTTCTATGATTGTTCGTGTGTGCTGTTACAGTGGAATGAATAGCAGAATAGCAGAATTTACAAAACCATCGAGCCACTTCCATTTTCTAAATTAAGTAGTGGAATGAATGGGAAGGAAGCAAGAAATTAAGTCGAGCCCTTTAGAATGGTCCGTATGAATGACTACTGTAATACTGAATTTCAAAGTATTCCTCCATCTTAGGCTATAGTGAATTTCAAAGTATTCATATCAAAACACAAAACAATGAAATTGAAAAGCCTGTTTCGAGCAGAAGTGCAGAACATTCAAAGATTCAATCCAACAGAACCCTAATCGAAATTTCAAACCGAAATAACGTAACTTAACCCTAATCGAAATTTCGAAGACCCAATTGCACAAATGCAGAGCAGACTCGCAAATACCATACAAAATCAATTGGTGGCTGTTGTTGCACGAACCGGTGCTGGTGAGAGGAGGGAGGAGGTGGGACACCGCCGACGTGAGAAAGGAGGCGGCGTTGGTGATCGAGGTGCGAGGAAGCGAGATCTGAGAGAGAGAGAGGCGGAGGGAGGAATCGTCTCTGATTGGCTTAGGTTCCGATAAGCGTAGGTGTGATGAAGAGCAAGGAGCGGCCTCGACAGTGACAACGTAAACGGAGGTCCGAGTGGAAGACTGACCACGGTGTCGGCGGCAGGGGCTTCAGATCTGAGTGAGGAAGATGGAAGGAGGGAAGATCTGACCGAGGAGGAAGGACTGAAGGAGGGATTGAACAAGAACACTGGCGTTTGGCGGCTAAACGAGAGAATTAGGGATTTAAGAGAATAAGAAGTGGATAGGGAAATAAAAAAAAAACTAAAAAACAGGAGGGGATGAGATTCGAACCCAGATCGGTTTAATTGATACCCAGTCCCTCCGTCCCCTTAAACCAATTGAGCCAGATGAACGCTTTGTCATCTATGGGATCTTTTTTACACAAGTATTATTACCTTCAGATCTAAAAATTAAAAAAAAAAATTTAAACGGTTCGTGTCGGGTATCCGACAAGGCGATTTGCCCGATCTGAACACGAACCGTTTACAACCGTGTTTTCTCGGTTCGTGTCATTATCGTGTCATGTTTTTTCGGTTTCGGGTTTTTTCGTGTCGTGTTTTCGTGTCGTGTTTTCGGTTTCGGGTTTTTCTGCACACCCCTATAGGATATGTAGGATTGAGCTTATATGGAAAATAAAGTCCTCCATCCTCTTATCATGCATATGCCAAAAGCAACTTCAAATTTTACCTCATTTCATGGTTTTCAATAAAATATGCACTTCATTGTGACTTCTTTTTACTAGGCAATTTCATGATTTATCTTTTTTTTTTTGTTCGAATTTCATGTTATATCTCTAATGAATATAATTTTGCATTATTGAGTCTTGTTAAACCTTTCACCCACCCCATACTTATACATTACAGTGTCCTCGCTGTATAAAGAGAAGGGTAAAGGGAGAAATTGTTAGGAGAAAATCGAGTTGAATAAATATGGAATATAAACTCAAACTGAATTCCAGTCCGTGCAAAAGGAATTACAAGACTTTCTCCCGCTGTAGTGGAAACGAATCATGACCGATACACGAGGAAGCGTGTCAGCGGATACCAAGCAGCTCGTAAATCACGTTCTAGATCGACTCTGGAGACCACTCGATGTCGACTGGGTCGGACGATCTCTAGTCAAGTCAGTCGATTTTCGGTGAAATCCTGCAGAGACAAAAAAAATAGTCGATGTCGAGTTGTTGACTAGATATCGAGTGGTTAGTGTTCGACGTCAACTGACTCAGAAGACTGCCAGTCGATCCAATTTCACTCGATGTTGATTGAAAACAATCGATGTCGAGTGGTTATGCAGTGACATGTGTGCGTTGGAAACGATGGCCGAAGAATAAAAGGATGGATAAGAAGAATGGTCAAAAATAACAAGGGTTGTTGAGTTTTTTGAGGACCCAACGAACGACAATAAACGAGTGTAAACAAATATGAAAGAAAACTTCTAAAGCGAGGATTTACCACAATGACAACCATGCAAGTGAAATCATAAATCGCAAAAAACGAGAATTTTATCGACAAACGACATGGCTTTCTCCAAATCTGGCAAATAGGAATATAAACCTTTCGATAAATAAACCCGATTGCGTCTATCCTTTTCATAAATAGAGTTTATATTCTTCCGAATAGAAACCTTAATTACTATCTATGTTTTTCCACATGAGTTCTTTAACTTTTCAATTAAAGGTGAATCACAAGAATAGGGCGAGATAAAGTACTTTCTTTCGTGACTTAAGAATCCATCGGTATGGCTATCATCGGGCTCACTCCGACTCTAGAAGAACGGAAACTACTCGTTCATCGTAGCAAAATACATGTTTCACGGGAAAAAATAAACTTGTATAAATATAAATTCAAAATCTTTACAATCCCAGCACTACAAATTCCGTAAGGATGCAACAATCCTAAAGCTTCGAATACCTAAATTCTATGAGAATTGTTTGCTCTGAACTTGAATGATGAAAAAACAGTCCCTAAGGCATTATTTATAGGCATCAATCCTTGCTAACCAATGATAAGGAATTCTATCTAAAACTTGAAGATATAAATCAAATTAAGGAAATATATAAATCTAATTAGGTAAACTAAAAATCTCCTTAGGGTAAAATAATGTTCAATCCATAAGGATAGAAACTAGATAGATGATAGAGACTCTAGTCTTCGTACTTAAGTCTTCTCTTCTCTGATTCAGATTCATCTAACGCGTTTCAGCCCAATATGCATTTTCAGTCAACTTTGAGTGGGTCCACTCGACGTCGAGTGACTCAATCGATCTTGAGTCTTTTCGATCGATGTTGGGTCATTGTCTTAGCTTCTAAGTGTATGCCCAGTTCCTCACTCGATGTTGAGTCCTCATCCCGTCGATGTCGAGTCCTCCAATATACATCGAGTGATTCTTTAGTGGAAATCGAGTGGGATCCTTCACTTCTTGGTAATTCTCTGAATTTGCTCCAAATTCTACAATATTAAAAATAAACTTGTGTAGACCTCTATTTCTTGCAAATACGTATAAGCTATAAAAATTCACTATATTCCAAACCTAGAATATATAAAAGGTGAAACTAATTAAAATAACCCAACCTTTAAGAGAGTCTTAAAAATATATCCCCACCTTTCAAATGTAAGATAAATATCCCGACCTATATAAGTGATGGTAATATAATATCCCAAAATTTTCTCCCCCATAAAAATGCTTACATGGCCCATATGTGGCAAAAAATAATGATCGTATTCACAAGCGTGCCCTTGGATCTTAATGCTCGAATTATACAAAGTATAGTCTAGATTGTCATCATAATTTTTAAAAAATAAAAGTCTCTTTTGTAACTAAAAAAATCATTCAATTTAATACGTATTTATATATTATAATTAAATTTAATCAAAACAAATATAATAAAACAAGTAAATATTTAAAATATAATTTTCAATATCATGATTGCGTAAAATATCATTCAAGTTTATTAGATTAAATTAGATTGGTTTTTAAGCTTATATTAATAAAAAAAAATATTTACATTCTTTTTTATATCATCGTTATTTTCAATTTAATAAAAAAAATATTTCCATTCTTTTATATATTTTTTAATAGTAATAATTTACTTCTTATATATAAATGAACATCATTGAATAATCTAAATAATTAAATTTTCATCTCAATTTCGTAGTAACATAAAGTATTCTTCAGTTTTGATAAGTTAAATCACTAGCTAATCATTTACTAATTGAAATTATGTTATTTCGCTTTACATTTTTTTATTGGGCTTGTTATGGATATTATTTATTTAAAAAAAATATATAAAAAATTAGGTACAAATTAAATCTAAAACTACAAAATTTTATTATGTAAACTTTTAAACTCATCTAATTTAATTTTATAAGTTTTATTTGAATTGAAAAACATGAGTAATACAATACAAAAAATAAGAATTTTATAGGAGAGAAATCATTAGGATATTATATTACCATCACTTATAAAGGTCGGGATATTTATCTTACATTTGAAATGTTGGGATATATTTTTAACACCCCCTTAAAAGTTGGGTTATTTTAATTAGTTTCGCCTATATAAAATGATAGAATAAGAATCTCCAAATAGGTACAAAAAGATGATATAAAACATGGACATCGGAAACTTACTAGACACGAACTAAGAATCTCCAAATAGGTGCTCTCTTGTTGACTCGATATCGAGTGGTTAGTGTTCGACGTCAACTGGCCCAGAAGACTACCAGCCGATCCAATTTCATTCGATGTTGACTGAAAACAGTCGATGTTGAGTCATTACGCAATAACGAATGTAGGAGGAAATCGAATTAAAAATACGAAAATAAATTCAAACCGAGTTCTAACATGCCCAAAAAAATTCAAGACTTCCTCCCATTGTAGTGGAAGGGAATCAGGATCAATCCACGAGGAAGCGTGTCAGTGGATCCTATATAGCACGCGATTCACGTCAGATTTCGACTCCAAGGAATTCACTCGATATCGACTAGTGCGTAGTCGTTATCGACAAGCTTTAGTCGATTTCTGGATTCTGTGCAAAAGTGGTCGATTTCGACCTAAACCACTCGATATCGACCTATACCATTCGATATCGACCAGGTTTTGTCAACTTCTCCTATCCTAAGTGCTCGATATCGACCAAATCAGTAGCAAATATCGAATGGCTCAGAAAACTGTCAGTCGACCAAAAGACTCGATTTCGACCCGTAGAGGTCAATTTCGAGTGCTTTTGCAGAACCTGTGTCGGCGAAAGAGGGTCGAAGATAGCAAGGATGGAAGAGAAGGATGAACAGAAATAAACCAGGTTGACGGATTTAAAGAGAATATAAAAATTAGTGAAGTCCGTTAAATTGATTAGGAAAATAATTCTTCCATAAAGTTATATTAGGTTTTCTCTTCTACCCAAATCCGAATTAGCAAACCAAAAGACTGATAACAGTAGTATATTGTATAGGCAATTGGGCCTAAGGGCCTCGTTGTAATTATTCATCCATGTAACCTATATATATATATATATTCTATCTAATGAAAGGCAAACTCCAAGGAGGAATTTATCCTATCTAACATGGTATCTGAGCCTTTAGGGTTTCATCAAAATCAACCATAATTTTTGCTCTAGATCTCTCGTTACCTCCTTGACCTAACGTCGGTGGCACTTTCCCACCACCGGTCATCCCTCGTCTCTTCATTCTCCTCGCCGCCCCCTGTTCATATGCCCATCACCACCACTGTAACCTTGCAGTCCCGCACCCATCAGATCCCGCTGCACCCTTGCAGTCCCACTGCAACCCACCACCGCACCCTCGATTGCAGTCCCGCACCCACCAGCATCCCTCGTCTCTTCATCCTCCTCACGCCGCTGCAACCCACCACCACATCCTCGCAGTCCCGCACCCACCAACCCCAACATCACCCTCGACAACGCCAACCCCAACACCCACAACCCCCTCGCCGACGCAGCTCTCTCTCTCATTCGCTCCTCGCCGCTGCACCTAGCCACACTGCCGGTCACTCATATTTCAGATTTCTGCAACCCTCTTCCTTGATTTTCATATTCATGTCCTAATTAATCAGCCCGTCACTGGTATTTCGGATTTTCAGATTTTTTTTATTTTCAATTTTGCCCATGCCGCCAGTCCTAATTAACCTCTTACCATGGATGATGTCCCCAAGCCTACCACTTTTCACTCCGCTCTAGCCATTTCCAATGTCAAAAATATTATCCCCGTCATCCTTGCTGTTGAAAAAGGTCCATATCCTTCCTAGAAAGAGCTATTTCGTGTCGCTGCTCGTGCTGACAATGTCCTGGACCACATTGACGACTCTGTCAAACATTCAGAAGGCATTACTAATGATCTCTGGAATCAAGTTGATGTTGTCCTCTTGCAATGGATCTATGGAAGTGTTACCCAAGATATTCTTCTCACCATCTTTGAGCCGAATATGAGGGCCAAAACCGCCTGGTCGAAGATTGACAATCTCTTCAACGACAACAAGAACTCGCGGGTGGTCTATCTTGAGCACCAACTGAAGGAACTGTCTGATCAACTGTCGAATGTTGGCTCTCCTGTCACCAACTATCTCCTAGTCCTTCACACTATCTCTGGCTTGCCTGCTGAGTAAAACACCTTCAACACCATGATTCCACACACAGATCCTCTCCTTGACATCGGTAAGGCTCGCTCCCAATTGATTCTTGAAGAGACTCGCCTTGCGAGTCAATCGGCGCTCCCTAAGGCGCCTCCGGTAGAGGCCCTAGTCTCGTCCAGCAACTTGGGCGTCGCTTTGTTCTTGTTTTTCGGTCATTAGCAATGAAGGTTTTCGCTTTGTTCTTGTTTTTCTCAATGGTTTCTTTCATTACTTATGGGTGTTCCCTCTCAAATACAAGTCTCAAGTTTATGCTCACTTTGTTGCGTTTCATGCCTATGTTTGCACTCTATTTCAATGCTCCTTAAAGTCTTTCCAATGTGACATGGGAGGTGATTTCAGCAACACCGTCCTTCACAGCTTCTTTAATCATAATGACATCCAATTTCGTTTCTCTTGCCCTCACACATTATCTCAAAATGGAAAAGCTGAGCGCATCATTCGCACCATCACCAATTCCATGCGCACGCTTCTCGTTCATGGACACGTTCCATCTCAGTATTGGCCATATGCAGTTGAAACGACATGCTATCTCCTCAATATCGCACCCACCACCACCCTTGAAAATCTATGTCCGTTACAGGTTTTGTTTCGTTTTACCCCATCCTATTCTCATCTTCGAGTCTTTGGTTGCTTGTGTTATCCAAACCAAGCGTCTGTTGCCCCTCATAAGCTTGCACCACGCTCTACCCGTGTCTTCCTTCGGTACCCTTCTCACCACATGGGGTATCGTTGTTTCGATATCAGTCGCAATCACGTCATCATCTCCCGTCATGTCACTTTTGACGAATCTACATTTCTCTTCTCTCGCACCTTGCCTTCCGATGCTTTCTCTCTTGACGACATATCCCCTCTCCACACTATACCTTTCCTCTCTACCTCTCCTAGTGCTATTACACATCATGCTTCTCTTGATAGCCCTCTAATAATGCACATTTCTAATGGGCATTATAGGGTAGTTTAGATGCATTCGCATTGTAGAATATGCATGTTTAGTGTCAACTTAGATTAAACTCTTTTCGTGGAAATGTTCGGAATCTACGCTATTTCGGTTGAATTGTGCAGAATCGTAGATCCGATATGGTTGAAAGCATAGGAAAGGTGAACGACAGGTCCAAGTGAAGTCAAGAAAGCAAGCTAAGGAAAGAAAGAAAAGAGGCAAGAAAGAACGAGGGAAGAATGAAGAGAAAACAAGTTTCTGGGCATCTATTGCTGCCATCGAATAGGATCTCGCTGCTAGGGAGTGGAGTCAACGGGAGGATGTCCTGGAGCCAGCACGTCTTGCTGCCAGCGAATGGAATCTCGCTGCCAGCGAGTAGAGTCAGCGGGAGGATGTCCTGGAGCCAGCATGTGTCGCTGCCAGCGAATGGAAACTCGCTGCAAGCGAGTCGAGTCAACCCAGAGTCAACGCGCAAGCAACATGAGTCACTGCCAGGGAATGGTGACTCGCTGCCAGCGAATGGAGTCGCTTCAGCGGATGACCGGATTCGCTGCAGCGGATGTAAGCTTTCGCGGCAACGAATGGAGACTCTCGTGGCAGCGGAAGGGTGGACTCGCGGAAGCAGAACCGAAGAAGCTTGAAAATTTCTAAGGCTTGGACATTCGCTAGCAGCGAGTGTGGTAGCGAGGTGGTAGCAAAAATCCAACAGTAGCTTGTTTGAGGCCATTCGCTGCTAGCGGAAATTTCTCGCTGCCAGCGGAATGTGACCCTGAATTAAATTAGGAAAGTTCTATCTATTATCTAGTCTCTTTAGGAAGTTTTTATCTATCTTTTACCTTATGTATGCAAGGCTTTAGGCTTATAAATAGGATGTTTTAGGATTAGTTTATAAAAGGATTCAAGTAGAGAAATCACCATTGAAGAGAAGAAAGTTTAGGTAAGCCATGTTTGGCTAATTTTCTAGTTTCCGCCTACACTTTCGAGACTTGGTTGGTGGTTTGTGAGTTTCTAATTTAAGTTATTTTTCCTCTTTAATTCTTTCAACTTCTTTGTGCGATATTGATTATGTTATTAATGTTATCTTGATTCGCGACCTTGATAGTATTGATTTCATGCTAGGATTTAATACTTTCGTATTTGTGTTATTTCCGTAGTAGCACGCATAAGATTGTGGATTCCGTGTTGGAAGCATGATTATGTAGGGAGCTGACATATATCTTAAACATTGATTAACCGTGTTTAATTGATGTTATTTATATGCTCAAGTTCCTGGGACTATTTGCTATCTCTTTGTTAAATCTTAACCGTGTTAGGGTTGCATTGAGGTGTAAGGGATTAATTGGACTCGTAGGACTTTTAATCTATATAAACCAAGATGGGAGGAATTCGTAGAAAAAGATAATAACTTGAAAAGGATTCGATGATCAATAAAACCAACCAAAGTCGAGAACTTGTAGGTGAAAACGCTTTTCTTCTATCATTTATTTTCTTTTGTCAATATTATTTTCTTTTATTTTCATTCATAAAAATCGTTTCTTTTATGTTGATAAATACACAATATTTAAAAATACTTGATTCTCTAGGGTTTGACCCCTTACTTGCATACTATACTAGTTTGTTTGTTTGGGATTTATTTTTGGCGAGGTGAATCAACGACTTTTCCCTCCGTCAACCTCTGGGTACCCCACTTTCCCCGCCACCCCTCGCAGCTGACGCCCCTGCCTCTTAGCCAAACCCGGCTCCTCCCCACCAACTGTTGAACCCAACAATGTCTGACGAATATCATGCTCTTATTAGTAATGAAACCGGGGTTCGGGTTCCTCATCCGCCCGAGCCAATATCGTACGTTTTATGTGGTTATGTCGCCATAAGCTACGCTCGGATAGCAGCCTTGAGCGTTACAAGATCAGGTTAGTGGCCAATGGCAATTCTCAGTAGGTTGGGATTGATTGTTTAGACACCTTCAGCCTTGTGGTTAAACCAGCCACCATTCACATTGTGTTATACCTTGTTGTCTCGAGATCTAGGCTCATTCATCAGCTCGACGTGAAGAATGCTTTTCTTCACGAAAATCTTTACGAGACAGCCTACATATATCAACCTCTAGGCTTTGTTGATAGAGCTAGACCAGATCATGTGTGTCTGCTAAAGAAACCTATGTATGGCCTCAAGAAAGCTCCTCAAGCGTGGTATCTTCGCTTTGCCACGGTCCTTCTTCAGATTGGATTTGTCAGTAGCAAGAGTGACTCCTCCCTCTTCATCTATCGTCGAGGTAATCACCTAGCTTTGAAAAAGCTCGATCGATCAAGGCCTCCATTTTTAGTGGGACCCGTGAATCTACCTAGTGTGGTTATCAGTATTCCCCAATGGGCTTACCTGACCCGCATCGAAACAATCGACGCGGCCCAACCTGTGCCGCGGGAAGAAATCTATCTATGAGTTTGAAACGTTATTCCCATATCGAGTTTTCTCTGGACAATTTTGGAAAATTGGCTTGCTTACCTGTCGTCGTTGATTATCTTGAGGACCAACAACAACAGACTTTTAACTTTAATGGAAAGTTTTACTAAGGATGAACAAGGTCTATATCCGAGGAGCAAGTCCAGTGAACGGTTTCGATTTTACGGCGGAAGAGATCCTTTACGACGCGTACGACTTCTTCTCCCAATTCTCCTTGTTTTAGATTTCTGTCTCAAGTTCACCTGACTTTGATCCGCTCCTTCTTCCTCCTCCTCTTTTCTTTTTCTCGAAAAAGTCTCTTATTCTTAATGAAGTTTCTCGCTTTTATTGGTCCCGGGCGGTCCCGAATGTTGTGCCACGTGGTGTTCGCCATTCGACACGTGTTCTATTCGTGGGGTGTGGGCATGGTCGCCATATACCCACTCTTTTATATCCTCGGATGACTGTGTTTGAGTTAGCCTTTGGATATTTGTCTGCGGACGGTATTTATGATAATGTGATTATACTTTTTTGCTAATCGGTTGGTGTTCTTCACTTTATTATTTTTATATTCTTACAGATGTTTCTAATATCTATTTGGTCACAGCTCCTCGGGCCGAGTTGATTCCAACCAGGGATTGACGCAGATTAATAAAGGTTTTTTAAGTAAACATCTGTAGTTTCGTTACTGCTATAGTCCTGATTTAGAGACGGTGGGCCTTCTCTTTTCGAGTTTTGGCCCGATTTGGGCCCATCAGGCCCATTTATGCTCGGAAGTCTAAACGTCAGTAATTTCTTATAAGTTACCCCGTCCCGTTTTCTTTTTAATCCACACTTGTCTTCTTCTGCTTTTCCAGAGATTTTATCCTTATCCACCTCTTGGTTTTCTGGCGGCGGTTTTCTAGGTTTCCGGTTGTTTGCTCGAAGTTTCCGGCGGTTTTCTTCAGCTCTTCAAGGTATTTTTTCTTGTTCTAAGCTGTTCTTGATTTTTCTCTGTTAAGTTTTTTAACTTCTTGATGGTTAGATCGTAAGCTTGGGTGCGAGTTTGTCTCTGAATGTGTTTTTGGAGGAGATTTTGCTTTGTGTAAGTAAAACTTCATACGATTTTCTTCTAGTTTCTTTAGAAATGGCTAGTCTCAGCGAGGAGCGTGATTTGTTAGAAGATTTTGAGAGAGGTGAAGGATGGAGAAGCGGTGTTGCTTCATCCTCTCAGGCGCGTCCGACCCCAAAGACTTTTTCTTCCTCTTCTGGGAGTTCTTCTTCTAGCTCTGATGATTCTTCATCGGAGTCATCTTCTTCCACATCTGCGTCTACTCCAGATCGAGTTGGTCCTACTGGTAGTCCTATTAAGTTGACCCTGATTACTATTCTTCTCCTTACACAGTTTCTTCTTCTTCGAAGGGATGCGCGGGAGATGAAAATCCAAGGGACGTGGATGAGTCAGGTGCTAGTTCTTCGGTGGACACGGGGCCTTCATCTATCTCTCAGTCTACGGATCAAGAGGCGGAGGATGTTTGGATTCCTTACGAGCTTCCCCCAATTGGTTTAGCAGAAAATCCGAAGAAGATCCATTCTAAAGAGAATTTGACCGATTTAGACACCCCAGTGTATAATTTAAGGGATTTGGATACTTGCCTTTTTCTGGAGGATTTTAAACCTCTTCCGCCTTCATCCAGTCGTCCACCAGTTGTGACCGATAGGATTCATCCGTGGAGATCTCCTGTGAGTAAGTTGAGGGGTTGCACTACTCTATTGAATTTGGAAGATCTTGATGCCCTTTCGCAAGTCTTCCCCTGGCCAGCAGGTGTAGAATTCTGTCTTCCTGAGGAAGGGGGTGGTTGCCTAGATGCTTATGAAGATTGTTTGGTTGTATATGCAGCTAGCTTATCTCAAGGCTTCCGACTTCCCTTACATCCTTTTTTCTCAAAGTTTTTGGATGAGTACAATTTGAGTCCTGCTCAGATCGTTCCTAATGGTTGGATGTTTTTTACCAGTTTTATTATGAGGTGTAAGGAGATTGGTGTTACTCCTTCTTTGAAGTTAATGTTCAGTATCTTTTCCTTAAAAAAGGGAACTTAGGATTCACGGTTTTACCAGTGCAACTCAAGTTGTGGGTATATGGAAAGATTGTCTAGCAAACCGAATTGGAAGTACAAGTGGTTTTGGGTCCGCGATAGATCTAGGCAAGGCTTTAATTGTCGAACTGTTCCGGGGCCTTTTTGCTCTGTGATGAAGCCAAAAATTTCCAATCCTTCTCAGTTCAAGCAATCGTTTTCTCATACTCCTAGATTTCCGTGGGATAAAATGCTATCCGCATTTCGTCTTGAGATGGCTGGCTTGAGTATGCCTTATCCGCGACTAGGTGGCTCTTTTGTTTTATTATTTTTCTTGGTATATAAATTTGTGTCTTCATGTTTTGTCTTTCTTTGACGGATGACTTATCGTGGAATGTTTTTGTGTTTAGATAAAATGGATTTGGATGCACTTTTGAAATGGCATAAGGCCAGATCCGGGAAGAAGAAAAAGACAATTTCGGTAGCCAATGATCGTCCTACTCCTCCCCCTGCTGTAGAAGTGGTATCGACTATTTATGTGAGCACCGCGGATGAGACCGGAGCTTTCGTTGAGTCTACTTCATTGGTTCCTGTGCCTCGAGAGAAACGTGTTTGTCCCTCCGCGTCCGAGACTTCTAAATCAAAAAAGAGGAAGGTCGCTATTGTTGTTGGGCCCTCGGCCATGGATGAAAGGGGGATCTTTTTAGAGGGTGAAGCAACTCTTCGCGGGTTTCCCATTCCAGGCTTTGATCCGATTGATTTACAAGGTCTTGCTTTCCCGGCTAAGAAGCGTTGTCTTCCTGAGCAAGGATATATTAGTCGACTGGATCCCGTCACTCTTTCAACTAACCTGGAGCGTATTATTCAATGGGTAGGTTAAGTTTCTTTTCTCACCTTTTAGAATAACTTGACGCGGTTTAATTTCAATTTTTCCTACTTCACTTTCCCTTATTCCAGCTAAGGGTGATTCAACCGGATGTCGAGAGACGCATGGTGTGTGGAGAGGAGGATCTTAGAAAGAAAGAAGAGGAGATTAAAAAACTGACTCATCAGCTTCGAATCATGGGGAATACTGTGGGTGACCCTGCCTCAGTGGAGAAGTTCAAAAAGAGGTCAGCGGACCTTCATGAAGAGGTGCAAGCCCAGAAAGAGGCCATGGTAACTTTGCGGAAAAAACATGATGATTTGAAAGTTTCTTTGAGCTCTGCTGTCTCTCGCGTCAAAGAGCTAGAAGCGGCTAAAGGGGACTCGTGAGAGCTTCTTCAAACCCGACCGGCCAACATTGATAAGATGGAAGAAGATCTCTCCATTCTTCGTGAAGAAGTGTCTATTACTAAGCAAGAACTTGACACGATCAAGGCGCGTCCGGATCTAGATGTGGCCCTCCAATGGCTTTAGAGTCCTGAAGGTTTGACTTATTTATCTTCTGAGTGGATAAAAACTGAGGTTGGCATCTCCTTCTTGTCCTCTGTGGCGAAAGCTTGTCTCTAGACTTCGAAGGGCACTAGTATTTTGAAAGATAAGTGTTTTAGCTATTTTCGGAAGGGAATGGTTGCAGGGATCAACCAAAGTGTTACACGTTCAGCAACTAACCCTGGTGCTCCCCTGAAGAAGTTTGAGCCTAGCATGACCAGTGCCGACTGGGGGCTTTCAAAGGAGGAGATGGCCGCGGAAGATTCTTATTCTGACGATGAAGACGTTGAGGACGCGGATGAAGAAGTTGAAAAAGTAGCTACCCCCCCCCCCCCCCCTTAAACTTTGATTTTTAGTTCTTTGTTGGATGAAACTTTGCTGACGTGCGGCAGGACCAGAGTACTAAAGGTAGTAGTTCTGCCCACCGCCCCTTTGCTGTGTTCCCGAGTTTCTTTTGTATCCCATACAGTAATTGTCGATTGGTTGTTTCCACCTGCCAGTTCGTCTGCGGATGGGCCACAGATGAAATTTTGGGGTTTATGCCTAAACCGGCGCAGAAATCCCTAATCGTGTCACAATCAAATTGAGGTCCATGATATGTGATTATCGAGTCAGGTACTCCGAAACGGCAGACAATATTCTTCCATAAGAATCTCCTCACCTTTTACGCGATTATTAATCCCATTGCTTCGGCCTCTACACAGTTTGTGAAACAATCAACCAAGACTAACAGCTCCCAACTGAGCCAACTGAGCCAACGCGTCTGGCTGTTCATCCTTTCGAGGATCACTTCCTTTTCTACTTCCTCAGGCATAACAGCTCCAAACTGAGCCAACGTGTCTGGCTGCTAATTGTCACTTCTGGGAACAACCGTTAGGCAAAAACTCAAGAAAGCTTTTGACAACGCCCATGCCTTTCTTTGATAGTCAGGCATTAAATCGGTTTTTGCCTCATATTCTTCTGTTATCTGCCGCGTCACTACTTCCGAATTGGTGTAAACTGATACTTGCCTGGCGCCTTTTACTAATGCTACTTCTAGTCATGTGAGCAGGGCTTCATATTCAACCTCATTATTTGTAGCTTGGAAGTCCAATTTGTAGGCGTAATTGTATTGTCGTTCATCAGGTGCTGCGAGGGTAACTCCAGCTCCGCACCCATCTTTATTGGCTGCACCATCCACCCTGAGTGTCCATTCACTTTTTTCTGTTTGAGCATTCAATTCAAAACTGGTTTCGCCTATAAAATCGGCTAAAACCTGTGCCAGAGCTGCCTTCCGCGGGGTATATTCGATTTCAAATTATGTCAGCTCGATCGCCCACTTCATCATTCTCCCCGATAGGCATGAAGAGTGGAGGATTTGACGCATCGGCAAGTCTGTCATTACTCGGATAAGGTGATCCTGGAAGTATGGCCTCAACCTTCTTGCCGCGAATATCAGACACAAAATCATTTTCTCCACTGGTTCATACAACGTTTCAGCATCCTGCAGCACACGACTGATGTAATAAACTGGGTATTTTTCTTCTTGTGTCAAGACTGCACTAATAGTGACGTTCTTAACCGACATGTATAGATGTAGAACTTCTTGTTTCTCGGGTTGATGAAGAGTGACGTTCTTGTGTCAAGACTGCACTAATAGTGACGTTTCAGCATCCCGAATGCTTTCTGTAATTCGAGAGTCCAGTGTATCGGCCCCTTTTTCTTGAGCAAAGCAAAGAAGGGTAATGACTTGTCCGCCAGGTAGGAGCAAAGACGGCTTAGGTAGTTTACTTCTCCATTTAAAGACTGCAATTCTTTGATCGTCCGCGGTGGTTGCAGATTTTGAATCGCCGTGACTTTTTCGGGATTCACATCGATTCCTCGATGGCTGACCATGAAACCAAGGAATTTTCCGGAATCAACCCCAAAGACACACTTTTCCGCATTCAAGTTTAAACCTCCTTTGCGAAGAGAATCAAAAGTCTCCTGCAGATCTGCCACGTGATCCTCTACCATCTCACTTTTGACCACGATATCGTCCACATAAATTGATACATTCCTTCCAATCTGATCACGGAAGATCCGATCAACCGCTCTCTGAAATGTAGCTCCAGCATTCCTGAGTCCGAAAGGCCTGACGCGATAGCAAAATATCCCCTGATTGGTGATGAAGGTAGTAGCTTTCTTATCTGAAGGGTTCAACTTTATCTGATTGTATCCATAGTAAGCATCAAGAAAACTAAGGACCTTATTACCCGCGGTTCCCTCGACGAGTTCATCTATGGACGGTAACGGGTAACTATCCTTGGGGTAGGATTTGTTAAGGTCGGTAAAGTCGATGCACATCCTCCATTTCCCATTAGATTTCTTCATTATAACCACTTTCGAGAGCCAATTTGAGTCTTCTACTTCCTCTATGAACCCTGCTTCTAAAAGCTTATCAATTTCTTCCTTTGCCACGGCAGCTTTCTCATGACCCATCTTCCTTTTCTTCTGTACTATGGGCTTTGTTCCTGGATGAATTGATAGCATCTATTTTAGTCATATTTTAGGCATACATTTGCATATTAGTTTAGGTCATTTTTATGCATATTTATCATATTTTATACTTTATTTATTTTATTTTGCATTTTCGGAGTCTACACCTTGTTTGTGTGTGTTTCAGGCATTTTGAGGCTAATATTGAGGAAAATCAAGCTTTAATGCGGAGCGGCAATCATAATGGATCGGACCCGAGGAGCTAACTTGTCAAGTGCGGAAGTTGCTAAATGTGGGAGCTGTTTTGTGAAGTTAATTTATAATTGGGTGTTGGGATGCAATTTAGTTATTTAAGTTTGTGGGTCAAATTTGTAATTTTCTAAAATAAAACATATATACTCCCGAGTGTTTACAATTGACAGGGGGGAGTTCGGACCTTGGTTTTGCAGTGGAGGCTTCGGCCTTGGTTTGTAGCTTTTAGGTTTTGTTCTTGGTTTGACGGTATACAATTTGGATCGAGGACGGAAATTTCGGTTTGCATTCTATTCTAAACTTTGATCTATTTCTGTCTATAATCTAGTTCATTGTTTATTTTATTATGCTTTTCTAATTTCTCCGTTCTAGGGTTAGGGTGATCCAAACGATGATTTGATAGTGTTGAGATTGATATTTGTTTGTCTGATCATTGTTAGATTTAATCCTATTGCGCCAGCCCTAATTGATAAAAATTGGTTAGAACTGATTTAGGGATTGAAATCGAAAGGCTAAAACCCTAAATTAGAATTTAGATGGTGAATTTAGGCCGAAAAGCTATTGGATCCATCGGAACCATATGATTAAACCTGAAGTTTAGTAGACCGAAAGTGAAATTAAGCTTCTTGAGGATTTATAGATTGTCATAGATATTTTAGATGATTTTGATATCAATCGATACCGAAAGGCGACGTTGATATGATTATCATCTAGAATTCTAAGAACTTAAATGGTCTAAATTGGTTGCTTGAGTCCGAAAGGTGATTGTTAACCAATTTAGACACATTCGCTTTGATTCCGAAAGGAGATTTGCGATTACCTCAGACAATCTATCTTCAACAAATTCAGACAAGGTGGCACGAATATCAATATTAATCTACTAAAGTGTCGTTGTGGTGATCCTTACCCTAGATTTGCCTCGTATCCATTGTTTAATACCTATTTTTGCATAGTTGTTTCTCATTAGTTGGTTATTTTCTCCATCCATATAAACATTTCGCCTTTATTTTCTTGACTTAGTTAATTCAGTTTGAATTGATAATCGATACCACATAGTCCTTGTGGATACGACACTCGATATACTACAACTGAACCCCATACACTTGTGGGTGTAGGTTTTATCCTATCAAGTTTTTGGCGCCGTTGCCGGGGACTATTGCTTGTATTGGTTGTTTATTTAGACTGATTTTTCTAAGTCATTCTTTTGCTTTTGATTTTTTTTTCCCTTTTGTTTCTGATTTAAGGTTGTGCTCAAATGGATGGCATAAGCTATTGTGTGTTTTGTGGAGCTTTTGATCATGTAGCTAGTGATTGCCCGGTGTTGTTTGGGAATGAACAAGAGGTGTACTACTCATTGCATCCTCACATTTCTTACGAGAGAGATACCACTGAGGGATACGCACCGCCTGGGTGTCGAGATCGAGCTTCAGAAAATTCACAAAAATCGTCCAAATTGATCAATATGGAAGAGTACTTCACTTTCTTGGAAACCCACCTCTCAAAGATCCAAGTTGTTTTTGAAGATGAGATGTTGCGGATCCAAGAGGCTCAACAAATGAATGTTCCATGTTGTCCCAAAGTTTTATGTGTTGAATGTGAGGTTAGTGACAATGACGATTGCACTATCGTCTTTCTTGACATGGAGGTTTTTGAAGACATGGAGATTTTAGAGCACGAGGAATGGGTTCCATTTTTCGAGTTTAGTGAACATACAAAGGGACGATACTCTAAGAAGAAGGGGAGCAAATTCTTAAGGAGCTTGAATTTCAACGGACATCTACTAATCCGCTCCGAAAAGACCTTACTAGATGGATGGATTGAATCATGGACCATCCACTCAGGAAGGTTCAAGCGCTTTCGAAAATCCATCCGAGGTAAGTTTTCTTTAATTTATTATTATTATTATTATTATACTGTTATTTTTATTTTATAAATAAAGGTAAAGGGAAACTAGATCCACTCGGTCGAGTGAAATTTCAATTCTGCCCGAGTGGACTCCAGTAATTTTGACAGTGCAGTCACTCGGTCGAGTGGTTTGTCCACTCGTCCGAGTGGAAATCCCTTTCCTCAAAAAAAAAAAAAAAAAAAAAAAAATGAAAGAAAGAAAAAAGTGGAGAACGCGTTCTTCTCCTCTTTCCGCCTGCGCCTTCCCTATCGCCTCCGATCATCTTCACAGTCCTCACCACGCTCTCTCTCTGCCGCCCACCATCGCCGGACCACTTCCTTCCCTATCTCTTCTTCATCTCCTCCGCACTCTCTCTCCATCCTTTCCCTTCTCCTCAGCCCGCCTCTCGCGGCGTTCAGTCGTTCACCATCCCGCATCACCGCCACCCAGTCCGCTTCGCCCTTTCTTCACTGTCCACTCCTCGCCACCGCCGGCGCCGCACCACCCTCCGCCCGAATACTCAGCCCTCGCCGCCCGATGCTTCTCAACCCTTGCTGTTGCTGCCATCGGCCCAGCTGCTAATCCGGGATGCAACTCGACTTCGAATTCGATGGTAAGTGCAGGTAACTTCATTTCTCTTACCTTGCTGCAGTTTGGGAAATTCATGAGAAAATTTTGAGGATTTAACGGTTCAGCATCATCAATTGATCGGATGAAATTAATTCCATGGATTGAAGTGTTGATGAACTTAGATGAGGTTATTGGTTTGATGTGCTTTGCTCTAAGTACTTGTTGCTGAATTGGTTCTTGATTTGACTGTGCACTGGATATATCTTTTCTATTTGTTGACTTGAGTTGTTGCACAAGAATGGAGCGTGTGTCTTTTCTAATTGTGCTTGCAGCTAGAAGGAAATTTGTACATGCAACTTCACGGCTTGTTTTGTGTTTTGCTGAAATTGAAGTTGTTCATGTTGATGTTTGATTTATGGCACTGCAACTTCTAATTTATTTTTGTCACTAGCTTGTTGTATACATGTGCTGGATTTAAGGTGAATTTGATTATCTGAGCTGAGTTGGAATTTGAGATTTCTTTTGTCTATTGAGCTGCTGAATTTTAGTCGACTATGTTTCAAGTGAAAGGTAGATGTTGTGCTGATTTAGTGCCATTGTTGAGTCTTTTAGATTTGGCCAATTAGTTATGCTTAATTTGTTGAATGCTACTATTGATTTGGAGTAGAATGCTTTGGAGTAGATGGTTTATTGATTGGTTTGAATCCTGTTGTTGATCGAGTTAGCTGCTATGGTGCTTATTTTCATTGATTTTTGGAACCTGGTTGCTGTTGTGATGTTGC
Organism: Persicaria tinctoria; assembly: GCA_037127255.1. NCBI lineage: Eukaryota > Viridiplantae > Streptophyta > Magnoliopsida > Caryophyllales > Polygonaceae > Persicaria > Persicaria tinctoria. The sequence continues at coordinate 57,501,396 of JBANSL010000007.1, read as the reverse complement.
TATACTTGTTAGGCTTGCGTCTGCTGCGTTTTTGTGCTGTGTACAGGCCAAATTACAGAGGAGATGCTGCCAAAATTTTAAACACATATCACGGATGGTTCCATACAACTTGCACCACTACCTCCTCGTGTGCTGGTTTGAAGAATTGCTCAATGGTGCCTGATTCTTTAGTGAGTTTCCTCTTCCCTCACTCTTTATCATTCGCTACTTTGGGGACAAAGTAGATTTTAAGCATGGGGTGGGGGTAACTCACTTGTAATTCACTTGTAATTCTAGTGTAACTCTGTTTTTGCATATAATTTTTTTTTTTTTTTCATGTGCATTTCATGCATTGCATTTCATTTGCATATAGATGTTTTGAGATGAACCCCTGCTATAAAAATTCCTTGCTCTTCTTGAAGAACATGTCACTTCCTTGATTGTAATTGGTTGATGATATCCTCTAAGGCATGTTAAAAAAACTTGTGATGATCTAGATTGTTGGGTTTATGCTATAATTCTTTCACAACTAATCATTGCTTGAGACTTGTTGAGATTGAGATTCTAAGACAAAAGCCTGTGAGCTTCTGCTCCTAGGACTGACATTCACGAGTCCTCTTTCTTTTGTGTGTGAATTGCTCATCTTGATTGCTTTATCTTCAGAACTTGCGTTAGAACCTCTTGAGACCACATATATGACTTGTGTGCATTGCATAAACATGATTGAGGCAATTTTGTTAGCCTATTATTCCCTTCCTACCCATATTTATATCCTTTGCTTGAAGCCCGTTGAGCCTATTTGTCTATTCATTTGTAGCTCCACGAGATTATCCTTAAGCCTATTTTAGCCTCGTTTACCCATTCGGGAAGTAGGATGAAATAGATTTATCTATAGTTTTGTGGACAAAAAAAGAATACATGGCTTTGAGTGATTATATATTGAGTGGGGAATTTTGTGCTTCAATTGTAAGTTTCTTTTGATGAAGAAAAGAAAGAAAGAAAAAAAAAAGGGTGAAAAAAAAAAGGGAAAAAAGAGAATAAATTCTTCTTCATCACTAGAGAATATTTTGTAAAAAGGGAATGGGTTATCAAAAGTTGTGATTCTTGAGCTTATTTGATTATGTGATGTGGGTGTTGTGAGAAATTTGGTATGTGTTGGAAAAAGAAGATGAATTGTGGTGGAAGTTTAGGAAGTAATTTTATTTCCCGGATTTTAGCACCACATGGCCAAAGAATCCATACCTTTTGTTTCTTACCTTGGCCCCATTACAACCCATGAAAAGACCTCATGATTTATGTTTATGTGCATAGTCCAAGTGGTGAAGAGTTAGGACGCTAATTCAAGCTTATGGTAGATGAGTCTTCAAGATTTGAGCAAGAGCGGAACTTTTATACCTTAGACACACGAGTGAGAGTGTTCCACAAAATATGTCCTATGTGAGGTCTTGGAATTAAAGTCGTGACTTGTCTCTTGCATGATTTGCTTGCTCTTGTTTTGAACCCAATATCTAGATTTAAATGAGCAAAAGCATTGCTTGGATTGAAACGGAAATCTTTCTTGTGAATATTTACACTTGTTCTTGCTTGAGGACAAGCAAGGTTCAAGCATGGGGTGATTTGATAGCATCTATTTTAGTCATATTTTAGGCATACATTTGCATATTAGTTTAGGTCATTTTTATGCATATTTATCATATTTTACACTTTATTTATTTTATTTTGCATTTTCGGAGTCTACACCTTGTTTGTGTGTGTTTCAGGCATTTTGAGGCTAATATTGAGGAAAATCAAGCTTTAATGCGGAGCGGCAATCATAATGGATCGGACCCGAGGAGCTAACTTGTCAAGTGCGGAAGTTGCTAAATGTGGGAGCTGTTTTGTGAAGTTAATTTATAATTGGGTGTTGGGATGCAATTTAGTTATTTAAGTTTGTGGGTCAAATTTGTAATTTCCTAAAATAAAACATATATACTCCCGAGTGTTTACAATTGACGGGGGGAGTTCGGACCTTGGTTTTGCAGTGGAGGCTTCGGCCTTGGTTTGTAGCTTTTAGGTTTTGTTCTTGGTTTGACGGTATACAATTTGGATCGAGGACGGAAATTTCGGTTTGCATTCTATTCTAAACTTTGATCTATTTCTGTCTATAATCTAGTTCATTGTTTATTTTATTATGCTTTTCTAATTTCTCCGTTCTAGGGTTAGGGTGATCCAAACGATGATTAGATAGTGTTGAGATTGATATTTGTTTGTCTGATCATTGTTAGATTTAATCCTATTGCGCCAGCCCTAATTGATGAAAATTGGTTAGAACTGATTTAGGGATTGAAATCGAAAGGCTAAAACCCTAAATTAGAATTTAGATGGTGAATTTAGGCCGAAAAGCTATTGGATCCATCGGAACCATAGGATTAAACCTGAAGTTTAGTAGATCGAAAGTGAAATTAAGCTTCTTGAGGATTTATAGATTGTCATAGATATTTTAGATGATTTTGATATTAATCGATACCGAAAGGCGACGTTGATATGATTATCATCTAGAATTCTAAGAACTTAAAGGGTCTAAATTGGTTGCTTGAGTCCGAAAGGTGATTGTTAACCAATTTAGACACATTCGCTTTGATTCCGAAAGGAGATTTGCGATTACCTCAGACAATCTATCTTCAACAAATTCAGACAAGGTGGCACGAATATCAATATTAATCTACAAAAGTGTCGTTGTGGTGATCCTTACCCTAGATTTGCCTCGTATCCATTGTTTAATACCTATTTTTGCATAGTTGTTTCTCATTAGTTGGTTATTTTCTCCATCCATATAAACATTTCGCCTTTATTTTCTTGACTTAGTTAATTCAGTTTGAATTGATAATCGATACCACATAGTCCTTGTGGATACGACACTCGATATACTAAAACTGAACCCCATACACTTGTGGGTGTAGGTTTTAGCCTATCATGAATTCTTAAGGTATGCAAAGCGATCGCAGGCGGGACTCCTAGAAGATCTCGTGGAGTCCATGCAAAAATATCTCTTGACTTCGTTATGATTTCCAGGACCCGAACTCTTTCTTCTGTCTCCAGTGCCTGTCCTAGATAGACTTTCTCCTCCGGGTTTGGGAATGGTGCGTATGTAATTCTTTCATCCGCGGTTGATATTTTTGCCTCTGTCGGTCTCACCTCTAGTTCAGCCTCTGAAAGTTCTGCCGGATCGTTGTCCCTGACTACGAACTCACATTTTTCACTAATACACGTCACTTCTCTTCTCTTCTTGATAGAAGTCAGGTAACACCTTCTACTTTCTGGTTGCTGACCGCGAACCTCACTGATTCCTCCTCCAAGCAAAGGGAACTTTCCCACAAAGTGGTATATTGATACTACCATCTGGAATTTATAGAGCGAGACGCGACCCAGTAAAGCATTGTATACAGTAGGAATCTTCAATACTGTGAATACAATACTTTCCATGCGTCTTCTTGGGGTCGTTCCCAAAACTACTGTAAGCTCGATTGTGCCTGCTACTTGTACCTCTCCTCCTGAGAACGTGATTAAAGTTCCTGAATATGGTTTCAATGATGTTGCGGATATCCCCATTTGAGAGAAAGCCTCCCATGACAAGATATCAACTGATGATCCAGTATCAATAAATACTCTTTTGATTGTCTTGGCAGCTATCTGAGCATGGATGACTAGAGGATCCGAGTGCGGCATCCTTACTTCCTCAGCGTCTTTTGGGGAAAAGGAAATGTTTTCATGTTGTGCAAAAGAAATTCTTCTACTTGACGCGGACGGAGGTTGCCTTCCTTCTCTTTCGTAATTTCTCTTTTCCTGTCTACTGGACCCTGCCATGGAGAAGCCTCCTGCGAGGGTATTGATGAAACCCTCAGGTTCTGGTATTTGGCCTGCTTCTGATTTTCGAGCTTCTCTCTGATTGACAGATCTCTGGACTGCAGGCGTATAGTTGTGCCTACCTCTGTGTCCTCTTCTTCCTCGGTTATGAAAAGGGGGATCTCTATGTTGATCTTGTTGCCTTAAATATCGGTCCTGCTGATCACGAGAGTCGACAAACCTAGGGTTTCGGTCCTCCCAATCTGGCCTCTGGTTAGGTCGATTCTCCTTTCTTGGTGGAAATCTCACATCATGATTTCCATATCGGTTATCTCTCGGATGATAGAAACGCGGGTGATCTTCCCTATGACGAGATCCTTGCCCTCTTTCTGAATTCATGTGCACTTCATCACGGTGGGGATGAAAATCTACCGCTTCTGAATGATGTCTGGGAGGCCTAGCTTTCTCTTTCCTGAATTTTCCAGTAAGCTTCCCAAAGAGACCTGGATTCCCTGTATTTGCTTTACAACTGGACGCGGCTGCTTCTTCTTCCTCAATCTGCCTTGACACCCGCTCTCTTAAGTCATCGTAACTAGTTGGTTTCTTCCGAAACAAGTACGTCTTGAAGTCTCCTTCTGCTAAATTCCCCATGCGTATGATGATTGCCGATTCATGATTAAAGTTGGGCATTTGTACTACCATGCTGGTAAAACGAGTGAAGAAGTGCCCCAAGGATTCCCCAGCTCCTTGCCTGATGGAATTCAGGTCGAGCATGGTCTTCTTTCTCGATCGCGCACTTCCGAAATGGGACGTGAAGATGTGGGACATCTGGGCAAAATTGGTTACAGAACCTCTTGGAAGGTTTGTGAACCAGGTGAGTGCGATCTTTATTAAGGTTGAAGGGAACGTTCTACACAACATGGCATCATTGTATTCGTTTATTCCCATTGCGGTCGTAAAGTGGCAAAGATGATCTTCAGGATCAGTCGTCCCATCATATTTCATGAGGTTCACATCTCTCGACCGTTTTGGCACTGTCGCGGAACAAATTTCCTGGGTAAACACTGATGGAAAAACTGCTGGTGTGTTTTCATTTCTCTTCTCCGCTGAGTCGGATTTTCTAGAGGTGGAAACGTCTGTTGACCTTTCTCCGCGTCAATGTTTATTCTCTCGATGCCACTGATCATTCTGCCGTGTCTGGTGCGGTATTTCCTGATTCTGAAAACCATAGTTCCAGATGCTGGGATTATCGTACGCAGTGTTATATCTATCAAAATTTCCATACTGCTCTTCCTGTCGATAATTCCCATGTTGACGCGAATTCTGCCCCCACTGATCATAATAAAAGTATTGAGACTGCACTTGCTGAAAGGGGTTGGGTTGCTCGCGACGTGCCTCATAGTACCAGAAGTTCTGTGGTATGTATCCTCCTTCTAGTCCCTGCTGATTGCTATGATAATGTGGAGGGGTACTGAGGTGCTGATCTCCCATTTCGCCATCCGGATTTGGTGGTGGTGTCAATGGGATATACATGCTTGAGGCCTCCTAATCCTGGTGAATCCCTTGGCTCATATCCTCGGTTGGATTGTTTTGGCTATCACTCATCTTCTTAGTGTTTCGAATCTGTCGATAGTGAAAGGTTTAACTTTACATACAAAAATTTATATTTCTAAATTCAAACTCAGACCCTAGCTTTTTTCAAGGGTATGAGGGTCTTTGTCTGACTTTATCGAAAAGCACTTTTTTAAGAGAACCCCTTAGTGTGAGGGGGGTCCCACAGACGGCGCCAGTGAAAAAGCTCGATCGATCAAGGCCTCCATTTTTAGTGGGACCCGGGAATCTACCTGGTGTGGTTATCAGTATTCCCCAACGGGCTTACCTGACCCGCATCGAAATAATCGACGCGGCCCAACCTGTGCCGCGGGAAGAAATCTATCTATGAGTTTGAAACGTTATTCCCTTATCGAGTTTTCTCTGGACAAATTCGGAAAATTGGCTTGCTTACCTGTCGTCGTTGATTATCTTGAGGACCAACAACAACAGAATTTTAACTTTAATGGAAAGTTTTACCAAGGATGAACAAGGTCTATATCCGCGGAGCAAGTCCAGTGAACGGTTTCGATTTTACGGCGGAAGAGATCCTTTACGACGCGTATGACTTCTTCTCCCAATTCTCCTTGTTTCAGATTTCTGTCTCAAGTTCACCTGACTTTGATCCGCTCCTTCTTCCTCCTCCTCTTTTCTTTTTCTCGAAAAAGTCCCTTATTCTTAATGAAGTTTCTCGCTTTTATAGGTCCCGGGCGGTCCCGAATGTTATGCCACGTGGTGTTCGCCATTCGACACGTGTTCTATTCGTGGGGTGTGGGCATGGCCGCCACGTGCCCACTCTTTTATATCCGCGGATGACTATGTTTGAGTTAGCCTTTGGATATTTGTCCGCGAACGGTATTTATGATAATGTGATTATCCTTTTTTGCTAATCGGTTGGTGTTCTTCACTTTATTATTTTTATATTCTTACAGATGTTTCTAATACTGGTTTAGTCAAGCTTATCTATTTCTCTGTGTTGATGACATCATTCTCACAACATCGACGGAGCATCTCCGGTCGACTATTATTCAGCGGGTGTGCAAGGAGTTTGCTATGACTGATCTTGACCCTATCAGTTTCTTCTTAGGGGTTTATGTCACTCGCTCTGCCTCGGGTCTGTTCCTCTCTCATGAAAAGTATGCTAAGGAAATTGTTTCCAAAACAAATATGATGAAATACAAGCTGGTTTCCACACCGGTTGATACCTCTGCTAAGCTGGTCCACCTTCGGGTCCCTCAATCTCTGACCCAACCCTCTACAGGACCCTGGTGTGTGTGCTCTGTAGTACTTGACGTACACACGCCCGGGCATCAGTTACGTCGTGCAACAGGTATGTCTCTTTATGCATGATCCCCGCGAGTCGCATTTTGCTGCTCGGAAGCGCATTATCTGGTACATTCACGGCACATTAGCCCTCGGCATCACCATCTCCCCGTCATCGACATCGGTGTCCTTGGTCGCCTATACCGATGTCGATTGGGCGGGTTGCCCTGACACCCGTCACTCCACATCCGGGTACCGTGTCTTTACGAATTACTCTCTGATCTCATGGTCTTCTAAGCGACAGCCGGTGGTCTCCCGCTCTAGCGCAGAGGCTGAATACCGTGGAGTGGCCATCGTCGTTGCTGAATATGCCTGCCTACGGAACCTTGTTCTTGAGCTTCATTGTCCCTTGTCTCGTGCCTCCATTATTTACACGGACAATGTCAGCGCCACATACCTTGTTCACAATCCAGTCCATCATCAGCGGACCAAACATGTGGAGATTGACATCCATTTTGTTCATGAGAAGGTTGCTTTGGGCCACGTCTGTGTCCTCCATGTGCCTTCAGCATACCAATACGACGACATATTCACAAAGGGTTTGCCATGTCAACTGTTCTTGGATTTCAGATCCAGTCTCACCCTTCGTTCCTCTTCTGTTTCGACTGAGGGAGTATGATAACATAAGTGTATTGTATATGCAATTGGGCCTATGGGCCTCGTTGTAATTATTCATCCATGTAACCTTTATATATTCTATCTAATGAAAGGCAAACCCAAGAGGGAATTTATCCAATCTAATAAAGACAATATCCAAAATCAGCAGATTACAGATAACTTTCATTCTACTAACGGAAATTTCGCCAGGTACCCCTGAGGTATTGCAATTTTCGCGAGGTATACAACTCTTTTGCATATTTCGCATGGTGCCCCTGTGGTTTTAAAACATTTTGCCTCGTGCCCTCGGGGTTAAGTTTTAACAGTTAAAAGGGAAGTCCGTTACTTTTGGAATTAAAAAGAAAAAAAAAAGAAAGAACGCTCAGAAAATGGAAGCGAAGAGGGAAAGCGAAGAGAGGGAGAGAGAGAGAGAGAGAGAGAGAGCACGAAGCTCGCGAGAGAGAGAGAGCACGACGAGGCAGTGAGGTCGACGAGAGGAACCCTGCTGCGAGTGCTCGAAGAGCGACCGGCTCTCGATTATAGTCAGGTGAGTATATGAACCTATAATCTAGGGTCTGGGGATTTGAGGGTTAGGGGTGAGGCAGATGAGGATTTGGGTGCCAAATCCTCCACAAATCGTTCTGTTTCATGTTCAATTGGAATTAGGGCTCGAAATCTGTTTTGTGTGCGGTTGGAATTGGGGATTTGGGGGTATATTTCAAAACATAGGGTTAAGGTTTTGTGTTCGCTACTAAATTTCTCTGAAATAGAAGATGTGTTCTCTAATCAATTGGGTTCTCATGTGAATTTAGTGGTTTCAAAGTTAGGTTTTTGAGTTTGAGTTTGAGTTTGGGTATTTTCTTTGTTCTTTTTTTTTGGTGAATTTGCAATATTTATTGGCATAACTTCAATGTGCTTGGCTGCTTGCTGTTAGGTACAAATGTGTGAAAAATATGTACTGTCATAACTTAAATTAGCTCAATTGTTGGCTATGTGAAAAAGTCCATGATTCTACTATCTCCTCTTGTGCTAGTAGGAAAATGAATGGCTGACCGTTGATGCTTATTTCATCCCTCTCAATTCTAATTAAGTAGTTTTTATCGGCGGAATTGTGTTTATGATGAAAGCTAAGTCATCGAGTGTGAGCTTGTGTATCATCACAAACTCCAATCTTGGACAGACTCAAATTCATTGACCCTGCAGATGTAACATGAGAAATTAAAAGCATATTAGTCCACAAATACGAACACTGCTTTCTTCTAACTAAACATCAAAATAGGATTATGCTGCAATAACTAACATGGATTTATTTAGCTTTTTTAGCAATCTAATTAGCTTAGATAAATGAAGGTGAAGCTTGTTGGTGTTAAAGTGATATTTTGTAGTGTGACATAATAATCCAATTATGATGGTGTTAATGTGGTTCTTTTATATAACTATAAAGAAAGTTGAAGTTGAAGCTTGGTGGGGTTGATCCATGTTTTTTTTTTGGTTCTCATTACTTATTTTCATATTAAATCAATGTTAGGTGTATGTTAAATCAGTGTTAGGTTTATGTTTTGCCTAGCCCCATCACTTTTTCATGGTACCGCTGAGGCTTTGGTGTTTGTAATTAGAAGGCTTGCCTTGGTATGACAGCAAAACACATTGAAAAATCACTTGAGACTTGTTGTGGTATGCCAACGGGCAATTGAGCATCTAAACTCATTGTCAATGACATCCTACACACCAATAGGCAATTGAGCATAATGCTTAGCAATAATATAATAATTTGGCCTAATATTAGCCATGATATGCACAACCCTGTGGATGATACTACTCTCTATTGGATATTTAGTCTATTAGCTCAAGTGGAAGAGCAATGTGCTCATGCAGATAAATGTGGGTTCGAATCCCACATAGACTTATTTAATTCATTAATTGTCGAGTAATTTGCATCTCCAAATTGGATTAAGTATGTTAAATGCATTAACTTGAACATACTTTAGCTTCTTAAATGAAATTAGATTGACAACTTCAGTTTACAGATTGTAAAATTTTAACATAAAAACTACACTGAACTTATTTTGTGTTTACTTTCAATGCCTTTTCTGCATTCATTTTCAATGTTGTATTTGGTAATTAAGGTAGTTTCAAGTGAAGACGTAACTCTATTGGATTTTCGATTTATGGATTGGAATAAGCAAAACCTAGTTTAAAGTAAAACTTAAATCATAACAATCAAACAACTTGTATGATAATAAGGAAACATGATCAGTGGTCAAAATACAAGCCGAACAGCATAAGAATAATAAAAACCATGTAGCTTATGTGGGATTTGAACCCACATCGATGTGTACAACACATTGCTCTTCCAATTGAGCTAATAAGCCAATATAAAACAAGAGTGTCACAAAACGCTACAGAGTACATCCATGTGTTTCAGTGTTGCTTGCAATTTCTATGCACTTCATTGACACTCTACTGTAACTTAACAATTGACTTCTTTGGTGGATATTCTGATTTCAATTTTATTCACCTTGCTTTTCATCTGTCATTATCTGCTCACATTTGTAATACATCGTCTTTTTTCAGGATACCATGTATCCACTGAAGTTTCTATAGGTTTTTTCGCCACAAGTCTTACAGCAGGGGTGCGTTTGAGTCTGATGAAGAAGTCTGACTGGATTATAAAGAATTTAGCATAAGGTAAGGATCCTTTCTGGATAAACCTGGGGTAAGGTTTATGGAAAGCATGTGTTTACCAATTGTGAGTTAATCAACTCTTATTAGTGTAGCTAGATCTACCTGGGAACATACTGTAAAAAAAGAAAGCATTTAACGAACTTGATTTGCTCTAGTAATATTTGCTACCTTTGATTAAAACATGGCGCCACAGGTTTCCTCGCGTTATGCGACCTCACCCTTTCTTCCTCTTCCTCTGTGTACGCTTCCTTAATCGGAAAATCATCTTCAAAATCGTCAGGTATCACAAATTACCATAAAATTTATCCAACCGGCAAATCTCAATTGGAGAATCCAACCCCAAACTTCAATTGGAAGATTATAAAACTACAATCCAACTCAAAAATCCTAAATCGAAAAATCCTATCTAATCCTAAATTCCTGATGTCAAAAGTAAGAACGGAGACTTACCGAGAATAGTCGTCGACGCCGATGCCGACCGTCTCTCTCATCGCGTATGTCCCTCATCGAGATTTTCAGGTGGCGTCTCCTTTCGATCTCTCCCTCTCGCTCTTGAATCATTGTATAACGACTCAAAAGGTAAGCTCCGTCCTGGTGTCGTCCTCACCGGCGTGATCTCTCTCGTCGACCTCACTGCCTCGTCGTTCTCTCTCGCGCGAGCTTCGTGCTCTCTCTCTCCCTCTCTTCGCTTTCCCCATCGCTTCCATTTTCTGAGCGTTCTTTCTTTTCTTTTTTTCTTTTTAATTCCAAAAGTAACGGACTTCCCTTTCAACTGTTAAAACTTAACCCCGAGGGCACGAGACAAAATGTTTTAAAACCACAGGGGCACCATGCGAAATATGCAAAAGAGTTGTATACCTCGCGAAAATTGCAATACCTCGGGGGTACCTGGCGAAATTTCCGTTCTACTAATATTGTGGTTAAAAATTGCATAGCTTTAATTCCCTTAGCCTTCAAGGAAATCAACATGCAGGGACAAATAAGATGTAAAATTATTCTAGAGCAATCATTTCATATGCTTGTAGTAGTAATGACTAGAAAAGAATAACGGTCTATAGGAAAACTTACTTGATTAAGGGGATTTTGATTATTTGTTGCCGGATCTGGGTAGAAGAAGTGTCGCTCTTGAAATATAATTGAAATCCAAACACCTAATCCCTTGATTTTTGGTTAGGATGTTTAGGGGTTTGCCCTCGGTCTCTCCTTTCTTCCTCAATCTGACCTCCACCAGACAACCGAGTTCAAAGCTTCACATGTTTGTGAAGCTTCCAATCTGTGCATTAATAGAATCGAGTCTGAAAATCGTCGAGTGAAGATTGAGGTGAATTTTAGAGCATGAGGTTTTCGATTTGGGGTTTTTTCTAGTTGAGACTTTTCCATGGCTGTGTTCGGACCGACGATTAGCGAATTGGTTGAGAATCTGGTTACTTTTGATGCATCGGGAGTTAGAGATGGAAGCTTGAGGGCTACAGATCACTTGTTCATGGGGATTTTGAGAGAATTTTCGGTTTGGAGTTTTAGGGTTATTATTGGGTTTGATGGGGAATTGTTGATAGGTGACATTGGAGATATCTTCAAGGATAAGATTTGGCTCTACAAGAGACTATTTCATGAACAAAAGAGGAACACACCTCAATGCCGGTAGCGATGGAACCGTGGAACCGCCATTGAACATCGAAGGCGGAGACAAAATGAAGCAGGAGGGGAAGAGGGGTGCATGGCTATGTTAGATTGTTAGGGCTTACTTAAGGGATCTTTTCTTTAGAAAAATTGAACTCCCCAATTTTAATCCCTCTTTCATTTTGAACTCCCTCCAACAAATTTTATTTTCCCCTTGAATTCCCTCCTAAAATCTCTTTTTTTTTTCTTTTTTTCACACCCCAGTTTATAAAATACGGAGTACTTTACAATCTAAAATTTTTATTCAATGGTAAAAATGTCATAAAATTTTCAAAATTATTTGATATGCTCAAAATAATATAATTTAGAATCCATTATATTTAAAATAAATCTAAACTAACCCATTTTTAACAAGGGTATTGAATAATTAATTTTTCTTGTTTATTTATTTCTCCAAATTATTGTATTGAAATGATATATGATAAATTTTATTTAGATCATTTATTAAAATAGCGGTAACATTAAAAATATAGATAAAATAATATTGAAAATATACTTCTTGTAAATTTTACAATATTGATGATATTACAGCTTTTATTAAGTAAACAAATAGATAAAAAAAAATATGCAAACTAACTTGTTTTTTTTTTTTTGATGAAAAACGAAACAATATATTCAAACCTCCAAATTTGTAAACACAATACTCCCTCCGTCCAAAAATACATTGCCTTTTACCATTTTGCACAAGTTTTAATAAAACACCTTACTTTTAAAAAAACATCATCATTGCACTAACTTTTTCATAAATTTTATTATTTTTTAACACCCACTACACATTTTAACCAATCAAATTATTTTAAAAAATCAACAACACACAAACCAATACAAATCATTACAACTTTTTACCTAGAAAAACCTAAAAGACCATCTATTGTTGAACAAAAATTTACATCTAAAAGTCCATGTATTGTTGAACGGAGGGAGTATTAAGTAATTCAGAAAAGAAATTAAATTCAGAAAAAACTAGATAACGAGTCTCCAGACAGATTTGAGCAAGGCTATGTGCTGCTTGGTTCACCTCTCTTTTGATTAGGCTCCATCGACACACTTCGAAAGTCCAAGCGAGCATCCTTGCTTTGTGAGCTAAACGGTCTGCCACCCCTCTGAAAGTCACAGTTCCCTTGATTTGAGCAAAGGCTTGTGCACAATCCATCTCAATAACCATGGCTTCATTCCCCATCTCCCTTGCCATTTGCATCGCCCAAACCACCCCTTCCAGCTCAGTCACCAACGGGTCTGAATCAATCTGTATGCTTTCCGCCCCTGTCCAGCACACCACCCTATATACATCCCTTGCGATAGCTCCGACACCGCAACCTTTCAGAGCATCCGCAGAAGCATCGAAGTTTATTTTCATGATCCTATCCTCTGGTAACGACCACTTAACATGGGTCCTCTGCTCATCAATCGGAGGTTGCAATTGATGTCCTGTTGCACCTCCATCTATATGCACTCGAGCCCTTTTGCTAACCGATTGACATCCGGAAAGAGCTTCCATACCTCAGCAACCGCTTTGCCCTGCCGCACCGCATGCATTGTTGTGTCAAACTTGCCATAGACGTCACATCACGGGTCCTTCGGGACTCCCCTTTTGCACAGGGCATCCCTACTCGGAAGAATTCCCAAACAAGCTCTCCAAATAAAGCACCGAACTCTAGGTATAACCGGAGTTTCCCATATCTTCTTCCACAAGCTCCCTCCCTTCCCTTCTTCTGACGCATCTCCACATCCCTTAGCCCGTTGTTGCTTCTCCATCCTGATGTGGTAGGTCGACCTCACCGAGTAATTACCATCCTTAAAATAGAACCAAGTCAGGGCGTCATCTATATGCGCATCCACAAGATGTATGTTGAGAATTTCGTCCACATCACACGGTAAAAAGGTGTTCCGGACTACTTCCTTATCCCATCGTCCCTCGCTCCAGTCTATAAAATCGATGACCTTGGTGAATTCTCCCCGATTTGTGGGATTTGCCTCAGGCATAAATGAGTGCGGTCTCCACATCCACCTGTCTCCCCGTGCATAAAGATTAGCTCCATCCCCGACTGTCGAGTAAACCCCCTCCTCTAGAACCTTTCTTGCTTTCAGAAGGCTTCGCCAAACGTAGCTCGATTTACTCCCTTGCCTAGCATCAAAAAAGAAGGAATGAGGGAAGTACCTAGCTTTGAGTATTCTGGATAGCAGAGCCTCTGGTTCCGTTAGGATGCGCCACCCCATTTTTGCAAGCAAAGCAAGATTAAACAACTCCATGTCCCAATAGCCTACACCTTCTTTGTCTTTTGAGACACACATTCATTGCCATGACATCCAGTGAACCTTCTTATTTCCTTCCCCATCGCCCTACCAGAAATCACGCTTCATTTTCTCAATCACTCGACACATATAACTCGGCAAAAGGTAGCACGACATAGTATACATCGGAATGGCTTGCATCACCGATTTGAGCTATACCTCTTTACCTGCCCTCAACAGCGTTCGAGGCTTCCATCCTTTTAGTTTCTTCCATATTCTATTCCTAATACCGCTGGAAATCACCTTTTTAGATCTCCCTATCATCGTTGGGAGGCCCAAATATCGCTCATGCTTCTCAACTTCTACCACCCCCACCCGATTCTGAATTTTCTCTCTGACCTCCAAGCTCACATTACTACTGAAAGACAGTTCTGACTTTGCAAGGTTAACCTGTTACCCTGATGCTTCTCCCTATACTCGGAGCATATTCACTAATTCTGATCCATGTTGACAGTTTGCCCTTGCAAAAAGAATGTCGTCATCTGCAAAAAAATAAGTGAGATACTGATGGTGTTGAAGGAGCAATCTTAATACTTTTCCAACTCCCCATCTCCTCCCGCTTTCTGATCAGACTCGACAAAGCCTCAGCACAAAAAAGGAATACATAGGGAGACAACGGATCTCCCTGCCGAAGTCCTCTGTTAGGGGTAAATGTTTGCGTTGGCGAGCCCCCTACCAGCACCGAGTAAGACACCGAAGTCACACACCTCATTACCAACCTAACCCACTCCTGATGAAAACCCATCCTCTACGTGCAATTCTGTGGGATGCATTGAAAACCCATCCGTTGATAAAAATAGAGCTGACATACCATCGGGCCCAGGTAATTTTGTGGGATGCATTGAAAAAAGGGCAATTTTTACCTCCTCACCAGAGTATAGACACAGGAGCTCTTGGATGTCCTCTTCTGACAACAATGTCTAGATTCCCTGGGTTGCCAATTCTGGTGCTGTATTCAAGTTTGACTCAAATAATTTCTCGAAATAAGTCATTGCCACTCTTAACATTCCTTCTCTGCTCCTTCATTCCATTCCCTCATCATCAACCAACCGCTTCAGAGCGTTTCTCTTTCCTCTTCCATTCTCCTTCTGGTGAAAGAATTACGTATTCCTACCCTCTCCCCCCCCCCCCCCCCCCTTAAACTCATTAGCTTTTGCCCTCTAAAATCACAATATCTCCTCCTCCTCCATAAGCTTTTCTTCCACTCTCCCAAGCTCTCTTCTTCGTTCTACTAGTCTGCCTCACATTCCCGTTTTATGAATCTCTCTCAGCTCCTCCCTTACCTTTATTCAACTTCTTCAAAATGTTCCTAAGGTGATTCTATTCCACTCTTTCAAGTCCCTCATACATCTCTCCATTCTACCCACCACATCCCCTTGTCCGGACACTCCCCTTGGATTATTCCAGCCATTTCTAACCACCTTAACACTACCCTCGTGCTCAGCCCACATAGCCTTAAACTTCACTGGCCTCTCCTCTCTTCTTTCCTCTCCCTACTCTCATTCCACCCTCAAATTGTAGGTCATGACGGGAAGATGGTTCGAACCTTGTCTCTCCAAATGCACTGGACTCGTACTTGGGAACATCTCTAGGAACTCCTCATTA
This sequence comes from Persicaria tinctoria, assembly GCA_037127255.1. Lineage (NCBI taxonomy): Eukaryota > Viridiplantae > Streptophyta > Magnoliopsida > Caryophyllales > Polygonaceae > Persicaria > Persicaria tinctoria. Next base: position 57,485,823 of record JBANSL010000007.1, on the reverse strand, counting down.
CAAAAAACAAAATCTAGTCTCTCCTTAATGAAGTTCTCTTCCTTTCTCCCATTGTCCCAAGTATATCTCGGACTCGAGAAGGGAACAAGACTCAGCTTACCATATTCCACCGCTTCCCTAAAGCTCCTCATATCTTCCGTCCTTGGGCTTAATCCCCCAACCTTATCCTCTGCACTAAGGATTTGATTGAAATCGCCCAAACAAACCCAAACCTCCTTCGACTTCTCTGCCAGCCTTCGCAACAAGCTCCAAGAATACTTCTTCTTCTCGCTCCTCGGCCAACCATAAAAGCCCGTAACTCTCCATCTCCTCGAATATGGACTTTTCACAATAGCATCAATATGGTGAGCCGTATACGTTTGAACCTCCACATCCATCCCCTCTTCCCACATAAGACACAAGCCACCCAACTTACCCATGCAATTAACTGTGAATCATCCGTCAAAACCCAATCTAACTATCCCTTCCTCTATTCTTTTCTTTTCACATCTCGTCTCCATTAAGAAGACAATTTTGGGGCCATCTTTTCTCACTAAATTAGTGAGCCTCACAACTGCACGGGACATCCCCAATCCGCGGTAGGTGTCACTCAAGAGACTCATAATCCTCGGCAGGAGAGGCTCTCGTCCTCCCCTGCCATATTCACATCATGACTGTCTGATTCATGATTTTGTCTCTTACCTACCTCCTCCCCCGCATTCATATCTTCACCTGTCTGGCCCACCTCCTCTACCTTTCTTTTACTTGCCAATCGACCCTCCTCTTTGTCACCCTTATGCCCCAATCTAGCTTGCCTTTTCCACTTTTTCTTTCCCCCACCCCCCTACCACCTTCTGTATGCCCGTAGCCCCACCCTCTATCGTCCCATTTCTCCCTCCGTCGCTCCCCTCTATCCCCATATTATCATCCCCTCTGTTCACCCCTACCATCTCCCCTCTCTCTCTCCCACTTTTTGACTTACATCTCCTTTACTGATATTATGCTCTACCCCTACTCCCCTTTCATTTTGTCTCCCATCCTACAAAGTAAGGTCCTTAATGTCTAGAGCTCCCTCATTCCCCCCTTTTTGTTTCTCCTTCTCCTTACCCAGATTCTCTACCCCCCCCCCCCCCCCCCGCTATCACTTCCTCAACTTATCCCTGTCCCCTTCATTCGCGAATTGGAACACAAAAAGATTCCTCCTAATCTCCCGAGAAGCAAAACCATTCTTTAGCCTCCAAGCGCCCTTCATTGTAACGCATATGAATTGAAGGGCCTTGTCGACAGCAGTGCCCCCAGCAGTGTAAATGCGCTTGGCCTTTCCGCCGCTATCGTCCTTCCCTGCCCCATACTGACTTCCTTTCCTTCATCCGCAGTTAAGATGAAGTTCCCGTACCTATCCTTTCCCTTGTCCATCACAGTAGCCAAATTCAAAGAAACTATCGGAGTCAAACCTGAATGCCTTCAGTCAAGATTGTTATCGAGCGAACCCGCACGCCGTCGGCGGGATGACCTAGGCTCCCACAGCCGGAGATCGAAGAGAAGGAGACAATCGGTGGACGTCAAGGAAACAACCTCCGAAAATCGCCTCTATGTGCCCTAGAGTTTCTTTACTAGAATATTCGCAAACCAATTTGTTTTTAAAATTTACACGATTTATTGTTTTATCAAATTTATTTAATTTCACATTTAAATTTATTAGTGGGGAGAAATAGAACAAAAAATGTGGAAAAAAATTTCTTTAAAATTTTAAAAATTGTTCCTAGTTATAAATATAATATATTAGATCCATAAATAAAATGAATATTCCGATGTTAAAATTATGAATACTTAAATATTAGGTTAAAACCCCCTTTGAATTGGTAAAGTAAATAAATATTTTTTTAAATATGAAATCAATTATATTTTTTAAAATATATAAATAAAGTAGTGCCCGGTGTAGCATGGATCACAGTGATTAGTAAAATAGAAAATTTTGCAGTCAACATAATTAGACATATCCACTCATCCAAAAAAAAATATTTTAATTCCACTATTATGTTTTCTCTTTTATTTTTATTTTTTATTAGCATGTGTTGCAATAGAATGGAAAATATGTTACATGTACAAAAGTGTTATATTAGTGTAAATAATGTTACATCCAATGTAACATAATTTATGCTAATGTAAAAATTTGCTAACAAAGGTTAAAATATGTTACAATAGATACATATGGTAACAATTTATAAAAATGTTACATGAAAAATGTTACATTAAGCCTTGAAATGTAGTAGTGAGTTCTTAATGGTATTCTTTAGTGATATCGAATAAGATGAGTGAATCTCTACGGATCTCTCCACTTTCGTCAAGTAGACCTAAGAATATGAATAATTGATAAATCAATTTGAGAACCCTGAATTCTAACCATTGTCAGATAATTACAGGTGAAATAGTTTTTCTATCTTGAGATCAATCTGCTTTGCGATTTGCAATTTAGTTACTTTTATATTTGCTAGTTGTCTAAATGTTATTGCTTTTGCTTTAAAGAGTCTTGTCTAGAGTTATTGAATAGCAAATCGCTTCTCCCTGTGGGTTCGACACCAGAATTTCTTTCTATACTAGTAGTAATTTGGTTTATCAATTGCTTGATTGCCTAATCTATTGGTTATGTGTTTAAGTTTGGATTTTCATTACTAGTTTGGGAAGGGCAAAATTGCAAATGGCATTCGTCCCGCATCACCATCCCACAGGAAATTCTTTCATAATTTTACTCTTCAAAAGCAATATCATCAATAGTGCAAATATAATAAAGGCACATAAACGTCAGAACTTGTATATATGGGATCAAGTTGCTTGAATGTTAAAAATCCAACCTTACCAAGGACAAAATGTGTATCTCTCACTCTCATGTTTTTAGTCTTTAAGCATACACTCACCTCGATTCCATATACAAGCATGAACTCAAATATTGACATTTATGTCACAAAATCTACACTTGATACGTCAATGCAAAAATAAGGACATCAAAAGGACTTTCGTTCAATGGAAACCTTCATAGAAGATTCCATTCGGCGGGGTTGTAATGGGGCTTGGTAGAAACATAAGGGTAATGAATTGTATTTGGTCATGTGGTGCTATAAATTACAGGAAAACAAGATTACAATACTCCCAACCTAACAGAAATCAACTCAATAACATCAAGTTCACAAATGCACAACATCTCTCAATATCAACATCTCAACTCCAAAAATCATCATCATTCTCAACTCATATATCATCTCACATATCATAAAATCTCAACACCTAACCAATGTGGCTTCTAACCAACATAAATCCAATTCTTCCTCATTATGCAAAAATAAAATAACATGGCTCTTTATTCTTTTTTTTTCTCTTTTTTTTTCTTTTCTTTTTTCGGATTTTTTTTACTTACTCTTACCCATGGGTGAATTTAACCTCCCTAGGTCCAATCTTTTATTATTATTTTTTCTTGAGCCGAAATACATGTAAACCAAATGCATACAAATGAGGGAATAAATAAGCACATAAAATTACATCTTCTCAAAACCATAAACCATAACATCACACTTTAGCTTCATTCTCCTCAATCTCGAAACTAGATTTCATAACCCACTCAAAATCTTAATTCCCCGGGAATAAGGGTAAGGCTCATCATAGGCTAGGAATAATAATAATTTTGTGGAGCTATCAATAAAAAGCCTAAATGCTCAAATTGGCTTCAAAGCAAGATATAACATAAGGTAGACATGGATAAATATGTGGCTAAAAGGTTTCCTATATCATTTGAACTTATAAAGCAATGAACAAGTATATAACCGACCTTGAAAATAGATAATCATGGCAATATTCAATGATAAATGCATAGGAAGAATAAGTCACACAAGAAAAGCAAAAGGAATATAGATGTATACCTTAAAAGGCCAAAAATATCTCATTCGGACAGATTTTTGTCGAATATCGATAATGCTCTCAAACTTAGATCATATATGTTCAATTACATATGCCCAATCATATTTCACATAAAATCCGATTTTCAGGACAAGGTCCAATCACTCTAGAATTCCATGGGATTTATAAGATCATGCCAGTATAAAGTCAAATAGGACAAACTCAAATTAGATGGAAATCTTTGATAACACAATATGCAAAACAACAAAACAAGACTCACTTTTTTTTTTTGTTTTTTCAACAATTTTCAAAAAAAAATTCATTTTTGACATTTTCTATAACATAAAAGAAATAACAAAAATTTTAAAAAAATAAATTCAAACATGAACTAACCTAACTAATTCACTTCACTTTTCCCCCCCTGCACACACTTACATGTTGCATTGTCCTCAATGCATAGAAACAAAAAAAGGAACAATGAAAAATAAAATAAATAACTAACCAATTATTTTGAAGGGGGGGTCTGGGGTATATACCGTTGATTGATCAAATCCATCAACGAAAGACAAGCCTCTTGTAATTGATCGATCTTCCCAACAAGAATCGCATAGGACTTTGTCAACTTCATCAATTCAGCCGCCTATCGCTTCTCAAATTCAATCAACTTCTTCTCCAAGTAGGTGGTGCGTGATGACACCTAATTTAGTCATATTTTAGGGTTGCATTTGCATATTAGTTTAGAGCATTTTCATGCATATTTATCATATTTTATACTTTATTTAGTTTATTTTGTATTTTCGGAGTTTACACCGAGTTATTATTGATTTCAGGCACTTTGAAAGTGATATTGTCGAAATTCAAGAGTTGATGTGAAGGAGCAAACAAGAATGGAGTGGACTTGAGGAGCTAAATTGTCAATGGTTGAAGTTTCTAAACTAGGGGGTTGTTTGATGGAATTAACTTTATAATTAGGTGTTGGGCTGAATTTAATTCTGAAAATTTGAGGGCTAATTGATGTTAATCCTAGTTTCTTAACCTAATTGATGTCAATCGATTAGAATCCTTTTTACATTCAAGATGCTACCGCTGCGAATTGAAATTGGATAAATAGATGAAATTCATGAACCCGAAAGGAGGATTGGTTTCATCGGAACCCTAGGATTAAACTTGAGAAGTTAACAATTGTTATTGTGACATTTAAACAATTATTGAGGACTCTTGAGGATTAATAAATTATCGTGGATTCTTAGGTGGGAATCGGTTAGGCGGAACGCGACAGCGAAAGTTTAATTGATTTTCTCCTAAGGTCTATAAAGAACTTAAAGGGTCTAGATTTCGTTAATTTAGACACAATTACTACAAGATGCAACAACTGAGTAGTGATGACTTTAGATAATTTACCTTCAATTTGACATATTAAGAGGATGAAGTTCGAGTGAATATCGGGTTGAATTCATTGTGGCATTGTCGTGGGAATCCTTAACCCTGGAATTGCTTCTCATATATATTTTCTGCATAATCTTGTGTTGTTTTTCTTAGTTTAGTCGAAAAATCAAATCCCCCATTATTGGCTTAGCTTATTAGTTCTAGATAACAATTGATACATATATAATCCCCGTGATCGATATCCGTATACTGCAATTGATCTCGTATTCTTGCGAGGTTGGTTCAGGCTACACTATTCTTGTGTTGGTTTACACCACATCAAGTTTTGGCGCCGTTGCCGGGGATTATTGATAGTATTGGTTGTTTCTATAAACTAGTTTGCTAAGTCTTTCTTTTGCTTTTGATTTTTTCCTTCTTTTTGTGATTTCAGGTGTGTTCTTCTAGAGATGAAATGTGTTCCATATTGTGATGTTTTGTCATCCGTTGGTCATGCCACTTTGGAAAATCAATTCTCGATGTATGAGAACCATGCTCATTGCGAGTTTTGCGGGGGTTTTGGGCATATGATCTCTGAATGCCCGGTGTTGTGGGCCCCAACCTACGAGGATGCTGATGATATATCCCATAGGTGCAATTCTGATGAGTATTATGACAGCAATCACACTCAAGAAAGGGTTCCGATATGATTTCAGTTTTAACCTCCACAACCTCCTCCCGCGCAAGGACCTTATTCACATCTATCAACGGAGGAGCTACTCGCTAAGATTGCGGCAATTGAAGCCCGAATTGCTCAACTTACCATGAATGGTCAAACTGTTCCAGAGAGCCTCTCGAGCCAAACAGATGTCAATGACAGTGACAATGACGATTGCACTGTCGTAACTATTGAGATTGAGGAATATCTGGAAGAGCATATATATGAGTCTAAGGTTCTGAGATTGATGATCCTAGGGAAGAGGAATCCAGAGAAGAACCCGGATTGGTTGCTCCCCGAGTATACATGTCACCGTCGCTATTTTCTGAAGTGATGGTTCAAGAGAATGTTAAGGCACGATTTGGGGCGTTTGCTGGACTACTCTCCAAGTGGCATATAGATGGCATTTCAAAGGAATTTCTTGTTGACATACCGCCATACACCAAGTCCCAAGAGAAAGTCTTGCTATTCGAAGATGGTGGTAACGGTGAACACACAAAGGGACGAGATACTAAGGAGAAGAGCACATCATTCGGGAGATTGAACTTCAATGGATTCCAACTATATCACCCCGAAAAGACTTTACTAGATGGGTGGTTCGAGCCATGAACCATCCATTCGGGAAGGTTCAAACGTTTTCGGGTCAACACCAGGTAAGTTCTCCTTTGATTTTATTTAGTCAGGATTGTTTGTTATTATAAGCTTCAAAAAAAAAAAATACACAAATGCACGCCCGTGTGCACTAGGGCGCGGCCGCGCGTTCAACCCCTGTTGTTCAACAAACAAACCAGGAAATAAAAAAAAAAATCAAAAGAAGAAAGAAAACCTTCCCGTCTCTTCCTCTCTGTCCCTTCTTCTCCGTCGCCTCTCCCGTCCAGGCGCTTTCCTCTTCTCCCCTTCCTTCTTCGTCTCTCTGTCACCACCGCAACAGTCCGCCACTCCGCCTCCCAGAAAGCGCCGGCAACCCCTCCTTCTTCCGTCCCCTTTCCTGATCCCACTGCCCCGCGCAACTAGCCCTGCTCTCTCTTCCCCGATCTCTCTCTCTCCTCACTCCTAACCGTCGCCGGTTTCCTTTCTCTCCCCCGTTTCTTCCCTCAGCATCTCGCCCTCTTCACATCACCCCACGTCTCGCCGGGATCTCTCTGACCGCCACTAGCCCGCCTCCTTCTTTCCCTCCTCTTCTCCCGTCTGCTCCCCCTCTTCCCGACTGCCTTTCCACATCGCTCAACGCACACCCGAGCCTCCGTCGATTTTCCCTCACCACCACCGGCTACATCTGCTCACTCGCCCTCGCTTCTGTAATCAGTCCTCGCCGCTTCTAGCCACTGCCGGAACAACCTACTCTCTCTTCCCGACTGCCAGCTGAACCACCACCGTCGCCTCGGCACCCTCCACCAGATCTCCCTCGCTCCTATCCGCCTTCACCACTAGAGCCCTAGCCGCTCCCGATGCTCGAAAGCTTCGTTGCTTCCCTCGATTGGTCGTGAATCCAGATGGCAGATGAAACTCCCGGATGAATTCTCAAACATACATTCCACTAGTAAGTGCAGGTATGCGTTTTTCCTTCCTCTTTTGATTTGCATTAGTGTGAATTCAGTCTCTAAAGTATCTTAATTGTGAACTTATTGAGTTATTGTGGATTGAGTTCACATTTATGATTTGATTATCTGCTATTGTTGTTGCAGGAGGATGGTCAAGTATGAAATAAATATAGAATAAAGTTCAGACTGACTTCCCTGTCTCAGCAAATAATACAAGACTTTCTCCCGTTGTAGTAAGAGAATAGTCGGGATCGAATCCACGAGGAAGCACGTCAGCAGTTCTTAGGTAGCTATAGATTCTCACAGAAGCAGCAGAAAGACAGAAACACAGAAAGGAAAGAAACAAATAAACCCGACAAGGGCAACTAAAACAAAAGCAAAGAACAAACAAAACAGGAAAAGACAAAGCAAAGCAAATAAAACGAAAACAAAGACAAAACAGAAAGTAACTCGAGGACACAGAAGCTACTCGATCTCGAGTAAGCTGTCCTCTAGATCGACTAAGGTGGTCGACAGCAGAAATTCAAAAACAGAAAACAAACAACTTGACAAACAAAGGTGTACTCGACCTCGGCTACCACCAACTCGATCTCGACAAGAGAAGCAAAAACAGAAACTTGAAAGCAGAAAATCGACGACAACAGAGAAAACTTCAACTCGACCTAGACCAGTCCTACTCGAGATCGACCATAGCTTACTCGATCTCGACAAAGCACTACTCTATGTCGACAAGAATGCAGAAACTTGAAATTGCAGAATTAAAGACAGAAATAAACTTCAATATATTAAAAGACTTCCAAAGCCAGGGTTTCAACACCACAACGATAACCATGCAAAGTAACATATAAAGGCACAAAAGATCATGCTTTCCATCAAATAACTTTCGTCATTAACAAATAGGCATATAGAGGCTTTCATATAAACCCTAATTGTTACTAACCCTTTTTCAGATAATTAATCCAAGTTGCATTAAGATCACTTTCGCTTCAATAACACAAACAAGGATCACCTTCAACTCTCGCAAAAGAATCATGCTCATAGGGATAGAAGATGAATCGCACAAAAAAAGATCTGACCTTTATCGCATCGCCTCACATGGCCACCGTCGGGCTCACCCCAGCCCCAGAAGTAGGTGGACTACTCACGCCTCATCGCAATAACAGACATTGATGTATAGAAAGAAACTTGCATTAACACTATATTCAAAGCCTTTTACAATCCTGGCAATCAACTTTCGCAGAAAGCCAAAACCCTAAAAACCTTAGAACCCCTAAACTTCTCTGTGGAACTAACTAATTGTGTGTGAATTTGAATTGATCTAGAATGAATAAAACTGAGCCCCCTAGGGCCTTATTTATAGCCTTCATTCCCTAGCTATTCTAGGAAAGAAGATATCTATCTATATCTAAAACTTTATCTAAAACGCTTAAGGATAAATAAAAGACATAATGGAATTAAATAGGAATTATATCTAAATGTCTTCAATGGATAGAATCTTTCTCTTCATGGTAGATCTTGATAGTTTTGGATAGAATCGGAAATCTTCATGCCCAAGGAATGCAAAACCGAGTAGGATTCGTCAAGCCGCGTCGAATAGCTTCTGGAAGCTTCGTCGACCTCGACAAGGCTCTTGTCGATCTCGAGTAGAAGTCTTGGTCGACTGGCTCGGTTCGTCGTCTCGGCTAGCTGGTGCTCGACAAACTCGGACTCTGGCTCACGGTGCTCGTCGACCTCGACTAGCACTCGTCGATGTCGAGTAGGGTTGGTCTTGCCGACTAGGTGCTCTCGGGTGGCTTTACTCGACAAGCCTGGATCCGGACTCAGGGGCTTGTCGTTCTCGACCAAGCTTCATCGAGATCGAGTAGGGCTCTTCCTTCCCGCTTCCGCGAGTTGCCTCTCCCGCTGGCAGCGGGTTTTTCCGCGACAGCGAACGGTCCGCTGCAGCGAGTCGAGTCGTTGGCAGCGAGTGCTCCTGGTCGTCCTCGGCTTCGTCTTCGGCTTCTTTCCTTGTCGATTCCGGGTGTGGCGTCTGGGTTTCGTCGATCTCGACTAGGGCTTGTCGAGATCGAGTAGGGTCCGGCGCTCGGGTTGGTCTGGCTCTCGATCAGGCTTTGTAGACAAGGCTGTGCTCGGACATGCTCGTCTAGGTCGAGTAGGGCTACTCGAGATCGAGTAGCCTTGACTCTCAGACTGGTTCCGCTGCTTTGACCTTGGACTTCTGTAGTGTTTTTCCGAGCTTTTCCGACCTTCTGTAGAATTGCTGTAAAATGCCTCGATTTCTGCGAATTAAACAGAAACTGGTGTAGATTCCATAATTTGGCAAATAAACATAAACTACATAGATTTTGTACTATCTAAACCCAAATGAATGCAATGTATACAGAAATCGATATAAAAGTTACTGTAAAACATGGCAGATTCAGCTCACAACAAACACCCCATACTTAAGCTTGCTTGTCCTCAAGCAATACTTTTAATTGTCATTCAGGGGAAGAATTCAAACTCTCAACATCTTAGATTCATTCTTATATAACCCTGCAATCAATTACCATCCTCGAAAAGGTACTAGTGTCACGGATTCATGCATGTGCAATTATGTAAAAGCAACATCTACTCACAAAAGGAGGGTTATGCAAAAAACATTTCATATGACAAAGCATTGATAATCAAGAAGACTTTAATTTAAGCTCATGAAGGAGTAAATTGGTAAAAGGCTAAAAGGTGGGCAATTTTTGGCCATGTGGTGCTTTTGATCCGGGGAAATGGAGTATTTCCAAACTTGAGTTTTCACATTCCTTCTTCCATTTGATTCGTCACCTTTCATAATGCTTTTCTCAATAATAATGCTTTTACCTCTCTAACCTCAGCACTGCCTTCTCGCGAGTCGCACACATGGGTGTCATGAATGGCCCCGAATACTTAGTGCTTTGGACTCCTCACAATGTGTCCCATCTCTCCAAACTATTATCTCAGAGAGCAGGGTCAAATCTACCTTTATCTCCTGAGGTGATTGGGTTTTCTTTCACTCATTAAATTTTCCATATAATTCAAACAATTTCCGGCCAAACTCCAATAATGATAACAACGACACAAACACCATATAATAATCTCCATAATGTAACATCATTCTCAACATAATCCCCGAATAAGGTAAAGAATGGAAATTTTAGATCATGTGGAGCAATATTTGAAATAAGGCATAATATGGCTTTGTGTAATGCATAAGCATAGGTAAGGCTAGGATTTTAAACATATGAGCATTATATGGAAAATATAAAGTCTTCCATCATCTTATCATGCAATATGTCAAAAGCAACTTCAAATTTTACCTCCTTTCATGGTTTTCAAGAAAATATGCACATTTATTGTGACTTCCCTTTACTAGGCAATTTCATGCTATATCTCTAATGAATCCAATTTTGCATCGTCGAGTTCAATTAAAGCTTCCATGACATTAACCAAAATTTTCAATGGGGGTCATTTTTCTCAAAATTTTGGAAAACATGCATATTAAGCACATAAAGCAATAATGCATTCCAAAATAGCCATGTAGCAATTCAAAGAAATAATGCACAAGTAATGTCAAATATGATCAAATATGCACAAAGTAAGCCCTTCCCCCACCCCATACTTAAACATTACAGTGTCCTCACTGTATAAAAAAAAACGGGTAAAGAAAGAAACTCACAAGACAGGTGTACAGAGCCTCAAAATTTCGAATGGAAGCACCTCCTAGCCGAGTTTTAATGTAGCTTGGTTCCATCCATGGACCTGAAAAGTAGAAGACATATACCCATAATAGCAAAACTAAAAGTGCTCAAAACCAAAAACAAAATACAAAGTCTCAAATGTCCTAAAAAGTTTATGTACATGCTCTAGATTTTATAGTCGCTAGGCCGACTTTCCATTAACGCTCAAGGTGGCATCTGCAGGGCCCATGTAGCTTGGGCCTCAAATAAGACTCCATTATTCTCCATCAGCTGCAATCCTCCAGAATGGATCTTGTTCACCACGAACGGTCCCATCCGCTTCTTGTTGAATTTGTTGGGAAACCAATGATCCTTTGATTTAGAGACATAGAGCTTGTCTCCAGCTTCATATTCATTAGGTTCATCATTGGAAATCCTGCACAATCGCACATACCAAGGCAGACCTCTCCCATGTATAGATAAATCTTTAATGGAAATAGGAGAAGAAAGATCCATACCTTGACTTACCTTCGCAGAGACGGAATCGGGGACCACTATGTTTGGTCGATCTCGACTAGGGCTAGTCGATCTCGACAAGACTGCTGGCTCTGGTGGTGGTCTGGTCGAAGAGGCAGAAGTCGACAAAGACAGGGGCTTGTCGACCTCGACAAGGATTCTGCTCCTGGTGTCTGCAGCGTCGAGGGAGGTGCCGTCGAGGAAGATGTGGGCTTGTCGATCTCGACAAGGCTACTCGATCTCGAGTAGCCTTCTCCTCCTGGTGTCTGCAGCGTCGAGGGAGGTGCCGTCGAGGAAGATGTGGGCTTGTCGATCTCGACAAGGCTACTCGATCTCGAGTAGCCTTCTCCTCCTGGTGGCTTCGTCATCGAGGAAGAAGGATCTGGGCTCCCCGATTGGTGGTCGATCTCGACAAGCGTGGTCGAGATCGACGAGGCTGGTCCTGGCTCTGGTTGTCTCAACGTCGAGGAAGACGATGCCCGAGGATCTTGGTCGATCTCGACTAGGGTAGTCGATCTCGACGAGGGCTCTCCTCCTGGTTGCTGTGGCGTCGAGGACGAATGGTCTGGTGGCACCGGGTGGTGGTCGACCTCGACAAGGGTGGTCGAGATTGACGAGCCTGTCTTGTCTGGTTCGCTGCTCGACGGTGCTGGTGCTGGTGGAGTCGCCTTGGTCTGGTCGAGATCGACTAGGGTTCTACTCGATGTCGAGGAGCCCTGGTCGATCATAACCCCATACTTAGTCCCTGTCAAGGCATCCGAAAAATAATGAATCCACAACGACTTACCTTGGTCCGTGTCGATTGGATTCTCTGTGTTCTCTTTGAGGATTGCCATGATCTCCTCCACCTGGGCCTCCATGTCCCTCTTTTCTCTCTCTTCAGGGGTCATATTTCTGACATTGGGTTCCCCGCAGGTGATGTAGCTAGCTGAGATAGATTTAACCTCTTCCATTGGACCTGTATGCCTTTCAGTTTTATTAAAGGAATACTCAATTACCTCATCGCTGATGTTGAAGGTGAGCACTCCTTTCCTTACGCTTATGTTGGCATCCACCGTCGCCAAGAATGGTCTTCCTAAAATAATTGGACAAGCAGGATCTTCTTGCATATCAACTATTAAGAAATCAGCAGGGACGAAGAATTTACCTACTTGTACTGGGACATTTTCCACCATGCCTGTGGGGATGACCACCGTGTTGTTGGCCATGTAAAGTCTAGCATCCACAGGCTCCAAGGCACCTATCTTAATCTTGGACCAAATTGTTAAAGGCATTATACTCACACTAGCTCCAAGATCACATAGGGCATTAATTTTGTATGGACCAAATCCAATAGTTATAACAAACTTACCTGGATCCAGCCTCTTCTCCAATATGTCCAGATGGCTGCATTCCTCTGTGATTTCAGCCATCAATCGCTTTTTGCTCAGAATCTCCTTCAGGAACTTGACATAAGATGGCATTTCATTGAGAGCTTCTGTGAAGGGGATGGTGACGTTGAGCTTCTGAAGCATCTTGATGAAGCGCTGAAACTTTTTCTCTGCCGGGTCCTTTAGAGATTTTGTGGAGAAAGGCAGCTTCTTTTTCTGATTCGGAGCCAGAACAGACGTCGGAGGTGCTGCAGACTTCTCTATGTCGACCAGGGGCTCCTCGACATCGACAAGGCCTTTGTCGACATCGACCAGATTGGGCCCAGTCGAGTTGCTGTGTTGTGCAGACGAAGATTCTGGAATTTTCTCCTTGAGGTCGACGAAGCTCTTGTCGAGGTTGACCACGGCTTTGTCGAGATCGACTTGCTGTTCCTCGTCGTTCTGCTGCTTTCCGACCTCTGGCTCTTGCAGTTGATGGTCGCTTCTGAGTTTTATAGCAGCGATGTGTCCAGTATTTCCCTTAGGATTTGGTTCTGAAGATCCTGGAAGTGTCCCTGACTGTCTAGGGATTCCTGCTGCTAGCTGACCAATTTGTGTATCAACTGATTTCCGCCAGATATCAATTTCCCCAAGCCTAGAATTGACACCTTGCATCTGAGTATAGATGGAGTTGAAAGATTGTCTGGTTTCTGAGTGGTTTCTCCGTATTTCCTCCAGGACTGTCTGTATATCATCCTTTTTCTGCTCCCTTTTCGGATGTCCTGGAGCTCTGTAGGGCGGGGGATTCCTAGGGACACCTTGGTTCCATTGTGGTTGCTGAAACCTTTGGTTCCTCATGTAGCGATTTGGACCCCCTATGTAAGCTGCATCCTCATGGTGCTCTGCCAGCCTGACTTGCTCTGTGTGTGGGCACTCAGTAGTGGTGTGCCTTTGCGACCCGCATTCTATGCAAGGCTGGTTGACAGAGAGATACTTTACTTGCTTGATGAGCTTCTTATTCTGGTCTCTGTAGTATTGCTCCCTAACATCAGGATCAATCTCCTTAGGTGGCTCATATAGGGACATGGATGGTGCTGGCCTGGCGTATGGGTTCTCTTCATAGGTTATAGTAGACACATACTTGTTGTCGTAGATAGTGAGCTTCTCTAGCACACCCCATGCGTCACTTGGCGGCATCGTCGGATACTCGTAGCGAGTATAATTGTTGATTCTGTCCTTGATCAAGAGAGTTGAAGAAGATCTCCTGAATGATGTAGGGTGGATGTCCATGAGTAGGGCAGGATCGTAGCAGTTCCTTGTAGCGTTCCCATGCCCTTGCCAGCGGTTCCCCTTTCCGCTGTTTAAAGGCGGTGATTTTCTGGCGGAGATGTGCTGTTTTGGCAGGTGGGAAGAATTTGTTTAGAAACTCTTGCTCTACTTGGGCCCATGTGGTTAGTGATTTTGGTTTCAGCCCTTCTAGCCACTTCAGTGCAGGTCCAGCGAGCGACCAACGGAAAGCTTTCATGTTGACATATTCCAGAGTTGTCCCTTATGCAAGAGTACGACACATATCATGAAAATTAGTAATATGTTCAAGAGGACACTCATTAAATCTGCCGTAAAAGGCATTATTTTTAAGCTCTATAAGAAACTGAGTGCGAATTTCAAAAGAGTTTTCAGGGATTAGAATCGCCGATTCAGGCATGACGAGAGTTGGGTGCATGTAGTCCTCTGCCGTGGTTGGATACTGGGCAAGCTCAGCCTGTGCTTGTTCCCTTGCTGCTCTCTCAGCGGCGATAGCAGCATCCTTTGCGGCCAATTCCTTGGTAAGCCTAGCGACCAGCTGTTCATGTGTCTCAGCGGCCGCCATGATCCTTTTGAGTTTGGAGTGGATGTGTAGGTAGCGCTCCGGTTCGTCTAAGCTGTCAAACTCAGGTGTTTGACCAGAACGACGCATACACCTGAAAAGTAACTCAAAGAAACAGTGAGAACTGACTACCTAAGGCGCGAATGATTGCTTCCCCGGCAACGGCGCCAATTTGTTGTTGCAGGAGGATGGTCAAGTATGAAATAAATATAGAATAAAGTTCAGACTGACTTCCCTGTCTCAGCAAATAATACAAGACTTCCTCCCGTTGTAGTAAGAGAATAGTCAAGATCGAATCCACGAGGAAGCACGTCAGCAGTTCTTAGGTAGCTGTAGATTCTCACAGAAGCAGCAGAAAGACAGAAACACAGAAAGGAAAGAAACAAATAAACCCGGCAAGGGCAACTAAAACAAAAGCAAAGAACAAACAAAACTGGATAAGACAAAGCAAAGCAAATAAAACGAAAAGCAAAGACAAAACAGAAAGTAACTCGAGGACACAGAAGCTACTCGATCTCGAGTAAGCTGTCCTCTAGATCGACTAAGGTGGTCGAAAACAGAAATTCAGAAACAGAAAACAAACAACTTGACGAACAAAGGTGTACTCGACCTCGACTACCACCAACTCGATCTCGACAAGAGAAGCAAAAACAGAAACTTGAAAGCAGAAAATCAACGACAACAGAGAAAACTTCAACTCGACCTAGACCAGTCCTACTCGAGATCGACCACATCTTACTCGATCTCGACAAAGCACTACTCTATGTCGACAAGAATGCAGAAACTTAAAATTGCAGAATTAAACACAGAAATAAACTTCAATATATTAAAAGACTTCCAAAGCCAGGGTTTCAACACCACAACGATAACCATGCAAAGTAACATATAAAGGCACAAAAGATCATGCTTTCCCTCAAATAACTTTCGTCATTAACAAATAGGCATATAGAGGCTTTCGCATAAACCCTAATTGTTACTAACCCTTTTTCACATAATTAATCTAAGTTGCATTAAGATCACTTTCGCTTCAATAACACAAACAAGGATCACCTTCAACTCTCGCAAAAGAATCATGCTCATAGGGATAGAAGATGAATCGCACAAAAAAAGATCTGGCCTTTATCGCATCGCCTCACATGGCTACCGTCGGGCTCACCCCAGCCCCAGAAGTGGGTGGACTACTCACGCCTCATCGCAATAACAGACATTGATGTATAAAAAGAAACTTGCATTAAAACTATATTCAAAGCCTTTTACAATCCTGGCAATCAACTTTCGCAGAAAGCCAAAACCCTAAAAACCTTAGAACCCCTAAACTTCTCAGTGGAACTAACTAATTGTGTGTGAATTTGAATTGATCTAGAATGAATAAAACTGATCCCCCTAGGGCCTTATTTATAGCCTTCATTCCCTAGCTATTCTAGGAAAGAAGATATCTATCTATATCTAAAACTTTATCTAAAACGCTTAAGGATAAATAAAAGACATAATGGAATTAAATAGGAATTATATCTAAATGTCTTCAATGGATAGAATCTTTCTCTTCATGGTAGATCTTGATAGTTTTGGATAGAATCGGAAATCTTCATGCCCAAGGAATGCAAAACCGAGTAGGATTCGTCAAGCCGCGTCGAACAGCTTCTGGAAGCTTCGTCGACCTCGACAAGGCTCTTGTCGATCTCGAGTAGAAGTCTTGGTCGACTGGCTCGGTTCGTCGTCTCGGCTAGATGGTGCTCGACAAACTCGGACTCTGGCTCACGGTGCTCGTCAACCTCGACTAGCACTCGTCGATGTCGAGTAGGGTTGGTCTTGCCGACTAGGTGCTCTCGGGTGGCTTTACTCGACAATCCTTGATCCGGACTCAGGGGCTTGTCGATCTCGACCACGATCTCGACCAAGCTTCGTCGAGATCGAGTAGGGCTCTTCCTTCCCGCTTCCGCGAGTTGCCTCTCCCGCTGGCAGCGGGTTTTTTCGCGGCAGCGAACGGTCCGCTGCAGCGAGTCGAGTCGCTGGCAGCGAGTGCTCCTGGTCGTCCTCAGCTTCGTCTTCGGCTTCTTTCCTTGTCGACTCCAGGTGTGGCGTCTGGGTTTCGTCGATCTTGACTAGGGCTTGTCGAGATCGAGTAGGGTCCGGAGCTCGGGTTGGTCTCGCTCTCGATCAGGCTTTGTCGACAAGGATGTGCTCGGACATGCTCGTCTAGGTCGAGTAGGCCTACTCGAGATCGAGTAGCCTTGACTCTCAAACTGGTTCCGCTGCTTTGACCTTGGACTTCTGTAGTGTTTTTCCGAGCTTTTCCGACCTTCTGTAGAATTGCTGTAAAATGCCTCGATTTCTGCGAATTAAACAGAAACTGGTGTAGATTCCATAATTTGGCAAATAAACATAAACAACATAGATTCTGTACTATCTAAACCCAAATGAATGCAATTTATACAGAAATCCATATAAAAGTTACTGTAAAACATGGCAGATTCAGCTCACAACAGCTATGCTTAATTCGTGCTGGATTCATGAGATTTTTATTGCCTGAGTTGAATGGGAACTTGAATGCCCATCTAGGAGTTTATATTCGCTGAGTTGTTGCATCGGGACACTATGTTTGATTGTGTTGTGGCGGAACGAATGAATTGAAATTGGGGTGTTACTAGCGATAAGCTTGATTTGGGGAGAGACGTTTTGCAATTCCCATGACTCTTGATCATTCTCCTGGACTAAACTACTTGTAACACACAATGCTTCTATTTAGTCTGTTTGGTCTTTAGTCTCTTTACTCTTATTTTTTTCCCTGACTTGGCTTACTTGACTTGTGTTAATCCTTGCTAGATTGTGAGGCTTTGAAGTGATATTCTACTCCATGGGCTGATTGAAATCTGCTTGTTATATAGTCTCAAGATCTTGGTGGTTTGTTGATATGTGTTACAAGGCATTTAACCATACATATTTTTGCTAGCACTATGCTTTTGAATGAATTAAGAGTGTGGTTTGACTATCTTTGTTGCTGAAATTGATCACTTTAGCTCTTAAAGTTTAGTCATATACACTAATTGTTTGAAGTGTTTTCTACCTGGCTTTGTGATTTCTATCACTTTGTCTATCTTGGAGTTCTTTTGTTTATCTCACGCTCTCTCTGTCCATATCGATTTTTCATGAATTGAATCATAAAATATGGATGAGCATGATCTTGGTTGCTGTGTGATATTATTTGTATTTGTTAGGCTGGTATCTGCTTCTGTTTTTTGTGCTTTGCGCAGGCCAAATTACGAAGGAGATGCCGCTGAAATTTGATCAAATATCACAGATGGTTCCGTAACAATTCTTGCACTACTACCTCGGATTAGGATTGCTTGAATTTTTCTCGAGTGTGCCTGATTCTTTAGTGAGTTTTCTCTTCCCTTACTCTTTCTTTTTCTCTACTTTGAGGACAAAGCAGATTTTAAGCATGGGGTGGGGGGTAACTCACTTGTAATTCGCATGTAGCTCTTTCGTAACTCCGTTTTTGCATATATTTTTTTTTTCTTTTTCATGTGCATTTCATACATTGCATTTCATTTGCATATAGATGTTTTGAGATAAACCGTTGCTAATAAAAATTCCTTGCTCTTCTTGAAGAACAACTCATTTCCTTGATTGAATTTGGTTGATGATATCCTCTAAGGCATATTAAAAAAGCTTGTGATGATTTGGATATTTGGGTTTATGCTATAATTCTTTCAAAAACTTATCATTGCTTGGGACTTGTTAAGATTGAGATTCTAAGACAAAAGCCATGAGCTTCTGAGCCTAGGACTGACATCCATGAGTCCTCTTTTCTTTTGTGTGTGAATTGCTCATCTTGATTGCTTTATCTTCAAAGCTTGCGTTAGAACCTGTCAAGGTCACATGTATGACTTGTGTGCATTGCATTAACATGATTGAGGCAATTTTGTTAGCCTATTATTCCCTTCCTACCCATAGTTATATCCTTTGCTTGAAGCCCATTGAGCTTATTTGCTTATTCATTTGTAGCTGCACAAGATTATCCTTAAGCCTATTTTAGCCTCATTTACCTATCCGGGAATTAGGATGAAGTAGATTTATGGTTGAGTTGAGTGAAGAAGGGAGAATAATGTGCTTTGAGTGATTGATGTATTGAGTGCAGGATTTTGTGCTTCAAATGTAATTTTCTTGTGATGAAGAAATAAAAAAAAAGAAATTAAAAAAAAAAGAGAAAATGGAAAAAAGTGAAAAAAGAAAAGAAAAAAGAGAATAAATTCTTCTTGGTCACTAGGAAAAGTTTGTGAAAAGGGAATGGGTTATCAAAAGTTGAGAGATTATGAGTTTATTGGATTATGTGATGTGGTTTTTGTGAGAAATTTGGTATGTTTGAAATGAAGTTGAAATTGTGGTTGAATTTTAGGAAGTAATTCTATTTCCCGAATTTAGCACCACAAGACAAAGAATTCATACATTTTGTTTCTTACCTTGGCCTCATTACAACCCATGAAAAGACCTCATGATTTATGTTTATGTGCATAGTCCAAGTGGTGGAGAGTTAGGACGCTAATTCAAGCTTATGGTAGATGAGTTTTCAAGATTTGAGCTCGAGCGGAATATTTAACCTTAAACACAAGAGTGAGAGTGTTCCACGTGAATATGTCCTATGTGAGGTCTTGGAATTGATGTCTTGATTTTGTCTCTTGGATGATTTGATAGTTCTTGTTTTGAACCCAATGTCTTGATCTAAATGAAAAAAAAAACAAATGTTCTTGGATAGAAATCGAAATCTTTCTTGTGAATATTTACACTTGTTGTTGCTTGAGGACAAGCAAGGTTCAAGCATGGGGTGATTTGATGACATCTAATTTAGTGATATTTTAGGGTTGCATTTGCATATTAGTTTAGAGCATTTTCATGCATATTTATCATATTTTATACTTTATTTAGTTTATTTTGTATTTTCGGAGTCTACACCGAGTTATTATTGATTTCAGGCACTTTGAAAGTGATATTGTCGAAATTCAAGAGTTGATCTGAAGGAGCAAACATGAATGGAGTGGACTTGAGGAGCTAAATTGTCAATGGTTGAAGTTTCTAAACTTGGGGGTTGTTTGATGGAATTAACTTTATAATTAGGTGTTGGGCTGAATTTAATTCTTAAATTTTGAAGGCTGAAATTGTAGTTTTAATACAGTTATTCACATATATACTCTCGTATGTGAAAGAACGGCGGGGGGGGGGGGGGGGGGGGGGGGGCTGGTTCGGACTTGCGGCTTGTCTTTCGCCGCACAGCACTTCGACGGCGTAGATTATGTTTAGTTTTGTTTTGTTTCTTTTATTTTCGGTATTGCACTTTGGATTGAAGACGAAGATTTCTGGTTTGCATTTTATTTTAAGCATGTCTTTAATTTATTCAATTGCTTTATATATTATGTTTAGATAAATTCTCCGTTCTAGGGTTAGGGTGAACCCGACAATGTCGCAATTTGTTTGATTTCGATGTTTGCTTGAACTTTATCTGAATTTTATGAATTGATTTGATCCTAGTTTCTTAACCTAATTGATGTCAATCGATTAGAATCCTTTTTAGATTCAAGATGCTACCGCTGCGAATTGAAATTGGATAAATATATGAAATTTATGAACCCGAAAGGAGGATTGGTTTCATCGGAACCCTAGGATTAAACTTGAGAAGTTAACAATTGTTATTGTGACATTTTAACAATTGTTGAGGACTCTTGAGGATTAATAAATTATCGTATATTCTTAGGTGGGAATCGGTTAGGCGGAACGCGACAGCGAAAGTTTAATTGATTTTCTCCTAAGGTCTATAAAGAACTTAAAGGGTCTAGATTTCATTAATTTAGACACAATTACTACAAGATGCGAAACCTGAGTAGTGATGACTTTAGATAATTTATCTTCAATTTGACATATTAAGAGGATGAAGTTCGAGTGAATATCGGGTTGAATTCGTTGTGGCATTGTCGTGGGAATCCTTAACCCTGGAATTGCTTCTCATATATGTTTTCTGCATAATCTTGTGTTGTTTTTCTTAGTTTAGTCGAAAAATGAAATCCCCCTTTATTGGCTTAGCTTATTAGTTCTAGATAACAATTGATACATATATAATCCCCGTGATCGATATCCGTATACTGCAATTGATCTCGTATTCTTGCGAGGTTGGTTCAGGATACACTATTCTTGTGTTGGTTTAGACCACATCAGTGCGTGAGGCATCTCGAACCACGTACATGCAGTGTCATCTCAAACTGCATATCTTTAACATCGCTCGCTGGGGTCATAGAATCATCAGGCTTCCACAAATCAGTGTCAACAGGAATATGGCTCAGGCAGAAGTCTACTAATTTCAGCCCCATAGGTAAGATAGTAGGTAGATACTGATCATGATGACACTACTGGGGTCTAGATAGCCAACGAAATCTCTCAACATCATAAGGCAACTGCAGCTACTCTACCATCCATGCAGATAAAAGAGCATCAATGTCCGACATTTAAGAATGACTCACAAGTTGCAGTGAACTAACATCAACACCATAAAATATTGCCAAAAGTGTGACGGGCCTCGAAAAAGGGTGACAAGAGGATAGTTCTCACTGCGCTGGTCACGAACCCTCTCACACATCCTAAAAAACAAGAGTACCCAGTCTGGTACCATAGTAGACTCAGGAGTCAGGCAATATATGAAATCAATTACACTAGGATCAATAACGGTAGTGCTCTCAGAATCATAGAAAGTAGAGTCCAAAATCAGCAGACAGAGACGGAGAGCAGGATGAGTAATCATGTCATTCGATCCGAAGTTCTTGAAGGTCTCAAGCATCCCTGGTAGACTCCTCCAAATCTCTACTGAATCAAGAACATGCGTGGCATTCTGCCACTTCCTAGAGCACCTCTTCGAAACACCAAAAGCAACTCCTATTACAGCATATGAGGAATTATAAGCTCTTCCTCTTAATTGAAATCGAACATCCTTGGGTGAGATCACCTCCAAAGTAGAAATAAACTCCTTGACAAAACAAGGGTTGGTAGAAGCCCTCCTTTCAATAAAATCACGCAACCCTCCATGTGCCATCAAAGTGATCACCGATGAAATGAAGGATAGAAAAATTTTCTGATGAAATTAAGGATAGAAAACAACTAGAAAGATTTCTAGGCTGTCTTACTTATCCTTCTGATTTTATTAAATTTTTTAACTAAATTGAGAAAACCTTTGCAAGTAAAATTAAAGAAAGATCCAATTTGGAATTGGACTAATTTAGACACTAAAATAGTCTAAGAGCTAAAAAGAAGATGTGAAAAACATACAATATTGACATTACCGAACGAAGATGATGAGTTAGTTCTTGAAATAGATGATAGTGATTATCATTAGGTAGCTGTTTTGAAACTAAAGAAAGGTAATCGGCTTTGAAGGTACATCAATGACAGTTTCAACAAATCCGAATATAATTACATTATCATGGAAAAATAGTGTCTTGCGATTTATTGCGGAATCCAAAAGTTTGTAATCTTCTTAGCCCCTAAACCATTTATAGTAAAAACAAATTGCAAAGGGATATTAGGTTTTATAAATAACAATCTTGATAATATGAAAGCGCATGAGAGACTCCTACGTTGACAACTACCCCTTAACCGATTCACCTTTACTGTCGAACGTGTGCAGGGATCCAAAAATTCTCTAGTAGGCAGCTTAACTAGAAAATTAGTTGATGGACCAAAGAAATCAGATTTGGTGTGAAAATCCCCGATGGGTAACCAACCAATGGGATTCCCCTCCAAGTTTTATATTTCTATTGATTTTGGAATATTTACTCAAAGTAGGTACCATCGTGGACTCTTACAAACGAGACACACAACGGTTGAACGATTCCTAACCATGGAGATAATAAAAAAAGTTCTTTATCTACATGTTGAACTTCAGGAAGATATCTGCAGAAGATGGGGGATACGAGATTTTAGACATTTCTACTAGACAGTAACCTTGAGGGATCGATTTACTCCAGCAATGTTCAGAGAATGGTATAACAACTTTTGTACAAACAATGGTGTCGGATTAGGAGGAATTGCATTACCAATCATGCTACACAAAGATGCAGATTACC
The DNA here is from genome assembly GCA_037127255.1 of Persicaria tinctoria. Classification (NCBI taxonomy): domain Eukaryota; kingdom Viridiplantae; phylum Streptophyta; class Magnoliopsida; order Caryophyllales; family Polygonaceae; genus Persicaria; species Persicaria tinctoria. Next base: position 57,462,812 of record JBANSL010000007.1, on the reverse strand, counting down.
TAAAAGCCTGGAAATATGGAATGTGTAATGGACTATATAAATACTAACAACAATGGGCAAAGGAAGAGGAGCAGAGTGTCAAGTACAAATACTTCACGAAATTCCAGAAAGAGATCTTCCTCAAAGCAGCAATGTTCGAGAAGATAGAGGAAATAAATAGATGTCGAGTAATCAGTGCTTGTATGGATGTTAACTAGGGAAAAACCCGATTCCCACATTACTTGATCTTCATGTTATTTACTGAAGAATACTGGTACGTGATAGATTCAGTAGTGGAAAGACATATCGATACAGCAAGGCATCCATGGGTAGCAAGAGCAAAATGATTCTTCTACATCTATTTTTACATCACCAAGTATTGGCACACTAATTGTGAAATATTCAAAGTTGGGAACAAAACCTTCATCGTAACCCCACAACTCAAACCATTGATGCAACAGGCTATAGACAGGTTGGAATCCATTGAGGTCTATTTACCACAAATAGAAGTTGGTCACTTTTTAGCCAAAGAAGGCCATGAGAAAATGATTGATATGCTGATTGCATGGGATCGAGAATACAATGAAGGTCTAATGTTTGATCTCGATTTAGACAATGATCAAGATCTAGAGATTGATAATACTCTAGATTTAGTTCAAGATTATGATGATGTGACTTGGAAGCCAATATGGGTGAAGAAGTAGTCAGAAATATGGGTGAGGGCAGTTAAATCATTGAAGGAATCTCACCAGCCTTTACAATTAAGCTCTATCTTTTTCTTTTTACTATTCAGCATGTGAGTTGTAATATTGAGTCAACATTGTGTGCTTTTATTGCTTTCTGAGTGCGTAGGGGCCCATCTATCGACCATTTGTAAAAGAGACGTTGGAAGACATCTAATGCTTTCTACTCAACTCTATAAATATAGCCATTCTCATATTTCTCAAGGCACCTAATTACTGAAAGGAAAAAACTCATATGAGAAGAGAGAAATCTTGTAATACAGAAAGAAAAAACAGAAGCATTATTGAGTTCTGAGTAGATTGTTTTCCATCACACAAAAACTCAAGAATCCTTCGATGGATCTTTCTGGTGTGAGAATCTGATATGTTTGTGTGTTTGTAAGTTTTTAATTAGGAGTGCCAGTGTGTTGTAATATTTTCCAGATTCAATAAAAGTTTGTTTTTAAGTAAGAGAAAGCAACTTAATCGAACTCTATGTTCTGAATAATTACTTTTCTTGATTCCAATCCTTGGACCTTCTCAAAATTAATACCAAAAGCTAGAGACTACGGTATGAGGTAGGAAACGAAACAGATACGTGCTCAACTTGGACTAAGGGATGCCTAGTTGAAGGTTATCCACGTCTAGAAAGTTGGAAGCTACAGGAACGTCGACGGTCCAAAGTAACTACGTTCAGGTATGGGTCTCTTTAGCTTAAAGTTTTAGTTGTAGAGCATGGTGGACTTCAACTGTTAGAGAACTGATTATTCATAATATAATTTGAAGATTATGATAGTTAGTACCACCAAAAGTCATTTATAAATCTTCGTTGTTTCATTTTGATAAAATTATAAAAGGTTTGAAAAAAGTTGTAATAAGACATGAGTAAATTTACAATTTGCTATTAAAACAGCGCTACCTGTAAGACCCACAATGTCTACCAATCAAAACACTCCTCATGGATATTACCATATATATATATAGGGTTGGGTCCGGGCACACACAACTCCAAAAGTGAGACGGAAAGAAGCAATTTGATTGGTCCAAGTGTCCAAAAGTGAATGCCAAATCAGATAACACGCGCATATCCAAATTAATTAGCGACACACATGTAAACTAATTAGTAACACCCTCACTCCCAGTTGAACACGCACTAATTAAAACACAAAACTAATTAATTACACGCGCCTATCCACCCAACTTGCTAATTAATTAGAAAAGCTACGCACAGATATAAAAATGCTTGACATGGACTTTTACAAATTAATTTTTGGTATTTTCACTTATTAAAAAAAATAAAAAATATATTTTTGGGTGTAATTTATATTTATCTACCCATAGACACCCACTTTGTATATGTTATGTTGAAACAAAAAATTAACAATAAGGGATTCATAAGGTTCAGAAGTACTTAGTGGTTCAGCCCTCTTACTCTAAGTGGTTCAGCAATTTTATTCTCAGTGGTTCGACAATTTTATTCACATTGGTTCAACAATTTTCTTCACACTGGTTCAACAATTTTCTTCACACTAGTTCAACAATTTTCTTCACAATGGTTCAACAATTTTTTTTTCACAGTGGTTCAGCAATTTTCTTCACAGTGGTTCATCAATTTTATTCACAGTGGTTCAGCAATTTTATTCAAAGTGGTTCAGCAATTTTATTCACAGTGGTTTAACAATTTTATTCACATTGGTTCATCAATTTTATTCATAGTGGTTCAGCCATTTTATTTGTAGTGATTCACTTGGTATTCAAATTCTGAACCACTTGGTCTAAACCTCTGAACCACTTTGTATTAAAACCCTGAACAACTTGGTTTAAAAGATTTTCATTATTCTTTTATTGTTTATTTTTATTTATTTATTTATTTGCTTTTAAAATAAAATGTTTCATAAACCAATACTATTTATTTGATGAACCTCTATTTAGTCACTGAACCACTCTCTATTCGGTCAATGAACCAACCTCTATTCAGTCATTGAACCCCTCTCTATTCGGTCACTGAACCAACCTCTATTTAGACAATGAACCAACCTCTATTTAGTCACTGAACCAACCTCTATTTAGACACTAAACCAACCTCTATTTAGTCACTCAACCAACATATCTAGTCACTGAACTACTCTCTATTCAATCACTGAATCAACCTCTATTTCGTCACTGAACCAACCAATATTTAGACACTGAACCAACCACTATTTAGTTACTGAACCAACCTCTATTTAGTCACTGAACCGCTATCTATTCGGTCACTGAACCAACCTCTATTTCGTCACTGAACCAACTTGGTTAAAAACCCTGAACCACTTGATATAGAAACCCTGAATCACTAGGTATTGAAACGCTAAACCACTTATATAAAAACTCTGAACCACTTGATACTACGTATTAAAACCCTAAACTACTTGGTATAATACATAGTTAAGAAAGAGAAAAAGTCGTTGCTCATCATCACCTTATTATCAATTCGTTCTCCACTAAAAGAATTTCTAAGCTAGTTTGCAATTGGAAACAGTGGCTAGCTTGCAACTTTATACACGAAAAAAATTTCTAAGCTAATAGTGTAAAATTGTAAAACGCAATTGAAATATACAGACCGAAGCAATTTGCATCAGCATGAAAGAATTCTCTTTTCATAGGTTCAATTGTGTATGCCTAATCAATGGCAAAATCCTTCTTTTCATACTCTGTAATAAAATGTAATTGTAACTTCCAATTGAAAAAATCAGTAGCAGTGTCGTCTTCCTCCCTTCGAATCGAACAAGATGTCTTCCTTCCTTCGACACCAGCAGTGCTCGTCATCGGCCACCAACCCGACGGCAAGAGCGGCCAGGGGCGGCCCCACACCCTTCGACCCACGAGCCCTGGGGTTTGGAAAAAAAATAAAAAAATATTTATATGTATGGTAGTTTTGTAATAAGTAAAATTATGATGAATATAAAATCAATTAGTCTACTGTGCTTAGTTGGTTGATGGGAAGGAAGAAAAGTAACCTTAGACTGAAGGTTGGGGGTTCAAATCCCACTAGTTTCCCTTTTTTTTTAAAAAAAAATAGCCTTTTATTCTTTTTTCAACTTACACCCCCCACTTTCTTTGTTTTTACCCCTTATTTAATTATATTATCACTTCCCGACTTCCATATTATATACAAAGTATCTAGCTATAACTAATTAAACCCTATAAAATTGGTGAAATTAGCCTCTCTTTTTTTAAAAAAAATTCGCCTCCCTCAAAAAAGTTTTTTTATTCTTTGTTCAACTTGCACCCACTCTCTATATTTCTACCCCTTATTTAATTATGTTCCCACTTGTCGAGCTCCCTATTACATACAAACTAGCCTATAGCCCGTGCGCTACGCACGGGATTTTTAACATAGTAATGATGTATAAAACATAGTACTCGACTAAACCTTACCTTTAACTAATACTAGACTATAACCCATGCGCCACGTACGGGATTTTAAAATTAATCTAAATACATTTATCTTATTTTTCTCAATACGTTTTAATGATGTATAAAACAACTATAACTGCTACTGTAAATCAGATTTACACTTCATGTTAATTACATCGATAACAACAATAATGAACACGAACATGTAATTAACTATTTTTTTATTTGTTGAAAATACTTGTATGTTATTTCATAGAGCTTACGTTGACGACATAATACCTTCACAAACAGATATACATAGAGAAAAAAAAACGTAAGGCAATAGAGAAAAAAAAAACATAAGGCAGAAGATTTTTTTCTAGATACATAGGCAAATCAATCATTAGTAACAAAAGAGCTAAAATTAGCAAACAAAAACTTCATGGGTGCAATTACCCATATAAAAAAATACAAAAAAGGTATATTTAGCTAATTTTCTCTCTTATGTTCTCTTTGGATTTAGGGTCTGTATGGCGCATCAGAGATTAATCTAACTTAAGATTATAATCTAGTTTAAGATTAAAATCTAAATTAAATTTTAGCCTTTGTGGATAGATTAAAAGAGTAAATTATTGTTTGACGTGACAAATTACAGAGTTTGTAAAGCTATTTTTTTCAAAAATCGCAAAAAGCTTTGTCACAACTCTTTAAAAAGCTCTAATAAACTTGAGTCAAACAAACTCTTAATTAGGAGTTCATTTTAGATGATACTCCTCCTAGTATTCGTCGCCTATCGCTTGGTGATGTTGGAGGAGCATTATTTTTCCACGTGATTAATTCTACCTAAACCATACATATTATGCTCCTAAAAGCTAAGTTGTGCCCATCATCAACTCTAAAACATGAAAAAATGGTAGATTTTTTCATGTTTTCATGTTCCACTAATTGGGTCATAAACAACCACATATACATGAGAAGATACGCCTGATTGACCGCATATGATTTAGAGTTTTCCGCCCAACACTACTGAATCCTCAATGTAACGAACAAAATTTGGGTCTGCGTAGGATGTCCAACTATTTGTCCGAGGGTCGTACACATCCCAAGAGCATGGATCACCTTATCTTGAGCCAAACCCGCCAATCGCAAATATCTTCCCATGCACAACTTCACAAGCAAAATAGAACCTGAGAGAAAGAGTACACCTATGCAGATGGCAATAGTACAAACTAAACCTAACTCATAAAAAACGTTCCTCGCTAATTCATGTTGGCACGAAGTTTCCAATTTCCTGTAAAATGAGAGAGCTATATGCCTATAAACTGAAAATAGAACCTACAAGCAGTATGTTATACTAACGGCATGACATCATGCAACAAATTGAAGTCCATGGAATTTTTTTAAATTCAACATAGCTAAGTGCCTAAGTAACAGCTAATTCCAACCTTGTATACAAATGAATAAGAAACGTATATTGTAGAATACGACACCTGTCAGCCGGCAGAGGGAAGGCTTTACTCCAAGAATTCATGGAAGGATCATAACAATATACTTCGTTTGTTGCATCTTCAGACCAACTACAGCCACCCAGTAAGTAGAGATTCTTCCCAAGTGTTTGAAATGTCATAGCCTTTCTCTTGATACTTTGACCACGAACATCGTGAATGAGCTTCCTGGACCTTCTAGATGAGCATGGGTCTAACACATAGAAGCAAACTTAATCGAGAATTTTGTCTCTACACAAAGCAAATATAAGAGTTTCTTCCAAATTATGCTTCTTGCGGTGCAAATGCCACTCTTTGCTACATACCAAGTTTCTCCATCTTTTCGAAACACATTTAAGAACAACATGGTCTTTTAAAGGAACCCTTGCCAAGCAAAAAAGAGGAATATCGTCTGGAAGGCCCCCTATCAATGGGTGTGGTAATAACTCTAGCTCACCAGATGTAGTTAACTCACTAGAATACTCCATAGAGGATGATCTAGAGTTCTAGACAGCTTCGCTCCTATAGAGGGAAAAAATGTAAGGTTGGAGGAAAAAATTAGGTTTAAACAACTTTGTAAATCTAAGATCGTGTCATCTATGTGCTGCAGAGAGATCTCTTACATTGCTAATTGAAGTTTTCATAAGCATCAGAGAGACAATGTCCATAGATAAATATAGGTGGAATCAGGGAATAAAAGAAGAACATAGCATTTTAGTAATTCAACCAAATTGTAGGTCAAATTGAACTACACTGTTCCTACCAAGACTTTGGCTTTTATAAATGTTAGTACTAGCTAGTGCCACCAGCCCTTAATAAGTTGATAACAAAATCAACTTAAATATAATTGAATTTATAATAAGGTGGCGAAAATCAATCGTATGCAAAGAGCAAAAATAGCATGCTAACTATTCTGGCAACAGGGAACTACTATGTCTGAGTCAACAGATGTGTCAAATATCTTGATCCACATATAGGATATCTGCATCGCAACAACTGCTAAAATGGAGAAAATCATGTGCTGCACAAAAATTTCCTTGACTTTGAATGTAAAAAAAAAATTCAATTTCTTACAAGTTCCATATACCACCTCAGCGCATAAATTCACAACATACCCGAAAATTTGAGGATTGTAAAACCTAATTGAATTCCTTTTTGCTACTAGAGCCTAAACTGTGGGGAGCACAAATTACATATTCCTCAATCTAACACTGACAGACAAAAATTAGACATATACTTGAAGCCATTTCATGAGGCAGGTAAGAAAAAAACATAAATTTGCAAGCTACATTAATTCCAAATCTCATCAAACAGATCGATGGAGGATCATCAAGGCGATCCATTCATGTATTGACACAAACCCGATCTAAATTCTAGAATTGCGAATTTGCAACCGATGAATCTCAAATCTATCTGAATCTCAAAACCAAGCCAATTCATTCCCATCCGACTCTTTGTTTCAATTCCATTTTTCTTGAAATACAGATCTATGGCAGCAAACACCAGTACACCACTACCTCTACCCCTAAATTAATATATCCAACGAAAACAAAACAATTCAAGACGAAAGAAAAAGAGAAAGAAGTGAAATAACAAAATGGGAGAAAGTCGATTCTTGATTGTTATTTTCAATCATATTCGGAAGGCCTGATCGGATGAATCCATGTAGCGGAACGCCGATTGTTATTTTCAATCAGACTCTTGATGTGGTCATTGCTTACACAAAAGAGAGAAAAACTGTACTAACTTACAGTTTCAAGTGGTGCAGGTAGCCACGATTCTAGTTGCTCAAGAAATTCTTTGGATCATTTAAAACTTGAGACATAAATTTTCCCTAGTTGCTACCCAATTGCAATTGCTTTAAAAGCCCCAAAATTTACCAATTGCAAAAGGAAAAAAAGACAGGCAGTTGAAAAATTGAGGGCAAAAACTAAGTTCTCGGCTGAAAGAAGAATTAATTGAGGACTTAAAATTTGGGGAAAGTTCGGGACATACCTGATGGAAACAACTGAGACGGTACTCGCTCCTGGGGAAGTAACGGCATGTGCAGGCCTGTGCTGAGCCTGGTTGCGTTCCGCTCCTTCGCCCGCTCAAAATGGGAACTTCTGGCATCCTTTTCCGGTTGTCCCCAAACGAAAAAAAAAACCCAAGAACTCTCGACATCTTCAAATCAAGGGAAAATTTCAGTGTTAAATTTACCTGCTTCCTCCGTCAACTGCCCTAATTCAAGAGCCCCATATTATAAATCATCATAATCAACCCAAAATTGAATCTGAAAGGCGATTAAGGAACATACAAATTCAAAGGGCAGCAGGTGCCTGGCTGCGAACTTCACCAGCAATTTTGGTGTTGAACTCCTCGTTCTCTGTTCGAACCCAAATCGGCGTCTAGGACGGTGGGTGTTGAACCGGCTCCTCGTTCCATCTGCATGAAATTGGAGGAGAAAGGAGAGAGAGAATATGACGAAGAGAAAACGTCTGGGAGGAACCGTTTGGAAGAAAACCGTCTTCAATCGTCACTGTTCAGGATAGAAAAACGATGGGAGGGGTCGAGAACCGCGGGTAATTTGGGCAAAGGAGAGGGGATGCCCAGCAGGCAATGACTGCCGACCAAGTCCACCCACCTCCGACTGCACACCCCGTCGGGATGAAGCTTAACCTCCACCGGAACTAAAGAAGCAATAGGCGACAGAGAAACGAACCCCGGATCAAAAACTAAGCACAAAGGAGCCTGGACAAGCGGTATAACTTCCGCCCATATGCTAGTGTTGTGATCAAAATTCAAAAGAGAGAGCGTGGACAGAGAGCGCGGACAGAGAAGGAGAGAAATAGAAAGAAAAGGGCAAAAAGAGGAAGAAGAAACAAAAAATTAGAGAACACTCCACGTGGATAGTCTGAGAGGGCTGAAAAAGACTCAACTTTAAGTTATAGGGGGATTATCTAGCTATAAACTAATTATACCCTATAAAATTGGTGAAATTATTATCCGATTATGAGAATAAATTTTGTGAAATTTTCATTAGAGTATGTGATTTTGAGAATAAATTTTGTTTTTTAGTTATTGTGTATGTGATTTTGAGAATGAAATTTATGAATTGAATTTGGGTTTTTGTGAAGCTTTATGCAATATTTGTATTTCCGTAACCTATATATTCAAATCACAATTTCTATCATGTCTTTGGGAACCAAAAGATATTATAAAGTTGATGAGTTTATAATCCTAGCTAATATGCAAAAGCCTTGAATTTAGCATGATTGAATTTCGATAAATTTACACTTCTAAATATGAAAAATGCCTGAATTTCCAATGAATGACGAGAAACAACGATCATTGCAACAAAACAAATGTAAGTCTACTTTTCTATAATCTAATGTTAAGTTGAAAGTCGTAACTTAGGTAAAGAAGTTTATTCAAGGTCAATATCTCAGTACACATTATAAAATTTTGCCCCACCTTTCGGAGGATCCTGCGGCCGCCACTGAGAGCGGCGACAGTGGCGGTCCATGGAAGGAAGTTGAACGGAGGTTGGGAAAGAGGACGGAAGTGGAGCTGAAGCTGGAGGCTCCGTGGCGACGGCGAAGAAGGTAGTGACTCCAACACCGTCGATCACCACTTTGAATTCCAAGAATCCGACCTCTCGGCTCCAACGATGATCTTGGATCCACCGAGCCTCACCAGAGCCTCGCTAGGCTGGAGCAAATCTTCATCGCCCGTGAGTCCGGTTTGCTGATCGTTGAGTCGGGTGGTAGGTCCTGAACACTCGGATTGGTGTGTTAGAGCTACGTGTATGTTTGAGGAAAATCATGGTGGCGGAGATAAAGGAGAGATGGAGTCGAGCCTGTCCTCGTGGCGGAGGAGGAAGAAAGAGAGGCGGAGTGGGCGGAGGAAGAAGGCAGCGGAGGGAGAAGGGAGCAGATCTGGAAGATCTCCCTAGAAGCGGAGGGAGATCTGGAAGATCGGAAAGAGACTGAAAGAAGGGCGACAAATTAACAAGAGTAAGCGCGCGAGGCTAAAATCTGACCCAATTCTTTTAATTCTTATTTTAATAAAATCGACCAATCAGATTACTTCTTTTCTTCTCATCGGATTGAATTCTTCTCACTTTAACCCTCCTCTATTAGTGTTAATAATTCTATTAATTCTAGTAGTGTTCGGTTTTTATAAATAGACTTCTTTTTATAAATATTAGTATAATAATTCTATTAAATTTCATAATTATGGTTATGAATAATTCTTTTTATAAATATAAGTATAATAATTCTATTAATTCTAGTAGTGTTATTTTATTTTTATCTATATTATTATATTTTGATAGAATTAATTATTTATATCTAGATTTGTTAAAAACAAATAATAATAATGAAAAAAAACTAGAGGGAATTGCACATACTAACCCAAAAACAAGAAAGTGTTGCAAGGTTAACCCAACACGGTTTATAATTGGGTGAAACCGGATAATTGGGAAACCCTTGGAGCCGGTAGCAGGTAAGGGAGGGGGGGGGGTGCAACCTTCCAATGTGTTACACCTGGCCAGAGAGAGAGAGAGAGGGAACAAGTCCCGTCTGCAGAGGAGAGAGGCGGAGAGAGAGAAAAAGCAATTGAGAAATGACAGGAGGGAGGGAGAGAGAGAGAGGTGAAAAAAAAAGTGAAGTATGAGAGGAGAGAGAGATCAGTAGAGTGTCAGTGAGGGGGTATAAAAAGATATTGTTACTCTTTCACTTCAAAGAAGCATTTGGGCGGGGATTTATTTGCATGTTGACGTGTCAGCAGTTAGTTTTAACTGGACCCTCAAAGCAAAATCACATGACACATATTGGAATCAACTGGACAAGATTTATCGGAGAAACAGATTCTCCATCGACTTCGGATAAAAAATGGGCAAGTTTGCTTTCGATAAAGGTTATGCGAGAGGTGTCTCCCTCAAATCTCAAGCAAATTTACCCATTTTCTATCTGAAGTCGATGGTGAATCCGTTTCTCAAATAACTCATGTCCAGTCGATTCCAATATGTGTCATGTCGTTTTGCTTTGGGTGTCCAGTTAAAACTAACTGCTCACATGTCAACCTGCAAATAAACCCCATCCAATTGCTTCTTCTTCGAAATGAAACAGCAGCAGTAAAGTTGCAGAGGAGAGAGGACCCTTCCATCTCTCTCTGTCCTATCCCCACTGATCTCTCTCTCTTCTGCAACTTCACTTTTCTTTTTTCACATACACACACACACTCTCTCTCTCTCTCCCTCTCTCCTCTGCAGGCTTTCTCTTTCCACTGCAGACCTTCTTTTACTTTTCTCTCTCTGTCTTATCCTCACTAATCTCTCTCTCTCTCTCATCTGCAACTTTACTTTTATTTTTCACTTCCCTCTCTCTCTCTCTCTCTCTCTCTCTCTCTCTCTCTCTCTCATGTCCTCTATCTCCTCTGCATACTTTCTCTCTCTCTCTCTCTCTCTCTCTCCGATTTTTTTTATCGAAAGCAAACTTACCCATTTTTTATCCGAAGTCGATGGTGAATATGTTTCTCCGATAACTCTTGTCCAGTCGGTTCCAATATGTGGCATGTCGTTTTGCTTTTGGTGTGCAGTTAAAACTAACTGATTACACGTCAAACTGCAAATAAACCCCAGCTCGATCACTTGCTTCTCCTTCGATGGTTTTTCTCTGAAACTTAAGATTTAATTCAAATTATATTAATGGTTCGATGGTTTTTCTCTGAAACTTAAGATTTAATTCAAATTATATTAATTCCCCCTTACCGTCACTCCCCTCTATCTTTGTCTCTGTCTTATCCCCTCTATCCTCTCTCTTTTTACCGCCTGGGTTTAGGGGGGAGGGCTACACTAGAACCAGGAAAACATTAAACCATACCTCGCCTGACTACTACAAACATGACATGTTGAGTTATAAACATGACATCTGAGTACTACAAACATGACAGAAATCAAAGTGTCGGCAAATCCATTAAATGTTCAAAGGTATCGCAAGATTAAACATATCCAAGTCGCCCTACTTCTGGTATTTCGTATTCCACATAGCCGTTCCCAAATTTCCCCAATTCCCCCAATATCCCCAATTCCTCCAATTTCGCCAATCCCCCCATTCCCCCAATTTCCCCATCTAACTACAACCAATATATCCATTTTCGGGGTGTGTGGCCTGTTTGATGTCCGCCTCTTCTTCTCCTCTGCAAACTTGCTCTTGTTCTTCTTCGAACTCCTTCATCTTCTTCCTTCCGTTTTTTATTTTCTGTGAGAGAGAGAGATGGAGCAACTATCGACAGTTGAATTGACATGCTTTTGTCAATTAACTCCCCCCACACGTCTCCCTCTCTCTCCTCCATCAATGCAACCGGTCTCTCTCCCTATTGTAACCGGCTGGGCTGCAAATTTTAAAGGGTTTGGGCTAACTTTTTGCAAATAATATGGATAGGGGATAGGGAGTGCAATCCAACCGGGTTTTTAGGTTAGTTTTGCAAATAACCCAAAAAACTAATGGGCCAAAAGCTAAAAACGAAATGGGCATTGAAAATGATACGACCCAATAATATAGTCAAACCACTAATAAACTCATTTGCAACTTGCTAGTTAAAATAAGTTTAAAACCTAAATTTACAAATTCCTAAATTTACAATTAATTTGATTTAATTATAGTACCGATCAATTGGTTTAAATGTTTATAAAAGGACGAAGTTGCCGAATATCGAATTTCCGATTATGACTTTTTTGAATATCGGTCGACAACCGATGAGTCAATAATAATGGGTGTATTCAACCGAGTCAAACTTACATATTCAAGTATTCAATCGAGTCAAAATCATTTATTTTAAGTAAATTACATATTTAAGTACTCAACCGAGTCAAAATCATTTATTTTAAGTAAATTACATATTTAAGTATTAAACCGACTAAAAATAAACCTAATTATCCAAATGGGTCGAATATGATTCGACCGAAAATTCGAACCAACGATACTGCTATACCCACTTTGATTCGAAACTCAAATGAGACTGACCCGCCTCTTGACCCGAAACACGAACGAGATCGACCCGCTTTGACCCGAACCCGAATGGGGCATGACTCGACTTAACCCGAAACCCGACCAATCTAAAATTCATTATGACCGAACCCGACCATAAATTTTACCCGAATTGACCCGACCCAAGCAAGCCTGACCCGAACCCGACCCGAACGACCGACTTGCAAGATCTACATGTATGTGTGTGTGTTGATATATATATATATGTTATAATATTATTATGTGGATGTACAAAGATATACACTTTACTAAGATAGAGTTTTGCCTTTTATAGATAGATTTATCTTATACTTGGAGCCCAAGGATATGACTCCTATATATGTATTGGTGGATACTCTACAAGCAATTCAATTGAATACAATCTCATATTCTCTCCTCTTTTCTTTGCCCTAGTTTTATAACACGTTATCAGCACGATAGTTTCTTATAAAAAAAAAAACTAAAAACCCTAGCTATTTTTTTTCTTTTCTGATATGTGCCGACTGCCACCGTCCTTGTCAAGCCACCGTTTGGCTCACCACCAGGGACGCAGAGCCTCGCCTTCGCCGATCGGAATCGCAGAGCTCCATCTCCCGTTCATCCCGTCGAGCAGAGGCGGAGGCGGAGTCCTCTTTCTATGATTGAATTGCCGGCCCTCCTTAGCAGAGGCGGAGTCCTCCTTCCCCGATTGAATCACCGACCACAATCTCCCGGGTTGCAAGCCGGCAGCGTGAAAGCGCCGGACCCAAAGATGAGTCTCCTGTTCCTTTCATTTTGAAATTTTTTCAATTTACCTTTGTTGAGTTTGGATTGTTTAAGGTCAATCAATTGAGCGATAAGAATTAACCAAACCTTTTGATTGTCTGCCACCGACAGAGGGCAACCGAGGGCTCAATTGCCCAGCGGCGTTGATCTGCGATAACGACGAAGAAGCCTCCACTGACGATTCTGATGGCGACGATGAGGGGGAAGGAGACGACTGGTAGTGGAAGCGTTGCATCGGTTTCGGAGTCGACCTGTCCGGTACTGGGATTGGAGGAGACACCAGCGCCGCAGCCACCACCTAAGAAATCAGATTTGGATCGGGGTTGTGAGTTTTTACCGATCGATCGAAACGTTGATTAATATTGGAGGCGGCGCTAAGTAAAGAAGATGAAGAAGAAAGAAAGCGGCCTAAACTTCCAGGGCTGCATATATTGCCCCTGTAAAGTATAAACATGTCCCCGAAGATGATGTGTAACATAAATTATATCAACCCAAAGTGGAAGTGGATGAATCAAATATAAAATCAATTTATCCGGTAGATAAATCAATTTCATCCCCCGAAGTAGATTAATGTCCACGTCTCCTGAAGTATAGACAAATCACGTCCCCATAGAGATGATATTTGATTAGCCCTAGAGTTCTGTGCCGTCGTGGAGGTAAGTGCAGGTAAGTGCAATTTGTTTTTTTTTTCTAATTTATTATTTTGTTTATAAATAACTTAATTGGTGTCCCGAAGTAGAAAATATTAAATCCCTCGAAGTGGATGAAAGTAAATAAATTGATATTATGGATCACTTGATGTGATTGATAAATTTCATCCTCGTAGTGATGAAATAATAAGTACATCCATGTAGCGATGAGTAATGATTATTTTGTTTTGTTTGTATATTATAGTTAATACAAATAAGGCATTTGTATAAAGATAGATTATCGCCAATTGGAAAGTTAATCAAAATAAGGCATTATGATAATATTGTAAATCTGTTTTGGAGTGTGCATGATTATGTACGCGTTGCTCACATAAGAGGTATGTTGACTTTCCTTGCTTGATCAATTAGAATTTCAAAAGGTCTAAGGCCTTATATAAAGATGAATAGAATTACATTACATGATATGTGTTTTAAATAAACCACGATTATAATTTATTAATATTTTGATTTGGTGATGGATGATGTCATGTGAGTGGTTTGTCCACGGATCCACACTAGGATATCATGGTAAAAGGAGGCGAATCCTAGAAGATTGAACTCTACTTGGTGGTGGGTCTATATGGGTTAGGCTCGACTTTAAGGCTCATGATGGAGTTGAGCTGATTTTCAATATTGGTATATGCGATTGAGTTTGCAGTCAGGTAAGCCTAAACATCATATATTTGAATTATGATTTTTGTGCCTCTTGATCATGAGTGATGATATATGTGTGTTATGAGTTCATCGCGTACATTAAATATGGATTACCATTTAGTTGCTAATTGCAGTATGACGTTATTGATTGCACATGTAGATTTTATATCATAAATCATCTCATAATGCTAATATACTTTGATATATAAGAATTTAGAGCATTGATAAATTATGTGCGATTTGGGATTGACGATGCATATATGATATAGATATGGTTATTGGATAAGTTGACCATATATTGGACGGATACATGATAAATGATATCTATATGAATTGATACATTGATAAGTTGATGAATAAATAACGTCATCATGCGTCGATTAAATATTAGCCTCATCTTTGTAATGATGGGCTAAGATGATATTGTTGATTCCATCTTGTACTTGTAACTTTCTCAGGTTAGTTTTACATTATTTGATTGTTTCATATATGATTTGTTTCATAGAATGTGAAATATAAACTCCTGAAGTGGTTAAACTTGTTTGATTCTTGGTCACCGGAAGTTGACATTATTTATGTATCATGAAGTTGATTTGTATTATATCCCCCAAAGTAATTGCATGCAAATAAGAAAAAGACATTTTCTCTCATAGATGATGATGAAATTATTGAAATTGAAATTTGAGATAGTTATTGAACCTACAGTATTTGTGAATGATAGTGTTTATTGAAACAAATGATCAATATCTGAATTGATATCCACCTGCAGTGGCCGAATAAATTTTAATTATCTGTAGTGCATTTATTTTAATTTACTGAGATCACTTTTATTATTTGCTTGTGAGGTGTATATATTTTTGAATTTACTTTTGCACAAAACTCAAAGTGTTTCCAGAAGAAACAACTTGTTAAGAGTTGGTATGTCGTAAACATATGTGGTTTTATATTATATATATTGTTTGTGTTAATAAAAGTTATCTCTTGAAGTAGATAAACTTATCTCTACACATGAAAGATTATCAACGAATGAGCCTAGATGATCCAACACATTTTTTTCTGCAAACTTGGTCGTATTTGGTTTGTTATTAGTATAATTTGACTATTTGAAGCTAAATGGAATCTATGTTTTATTTATCTATTTGATTTGATTTTCATTTTATGTATATGTATATGCATTGGAAATGTTTCTTGAAGAAACCATTATGGGTAGATGATGTCAATTTTATTCAACCAATGATGATTTGGGAGAAGAGTTTGAAGCAAATCCTTGTTAAATTGTGAGAAATCGATAAATTTATTCTTGAGAGCCCGAAGACTCTTTATTGTGGGATCTTGTTCTTAATCTACTTGGGTATGGTAGAACTCAATTAAATAGCTAGCTAAATGACCTATGGTTCATAACAACCTCTTTTATTGCCAGATGCAATATATATTGTTACCTCTAGCAGAGGACATAAAGAGGATACGGTGCGGGCGACCGTTGTTAGGATACTGGTCATAATTTTGAAAATGATTATAGATAATCATGTATGAGTCGACTCCCACATCAAGGAGAATGTGGAAGAACAAGTCAAAGATGATGGTTTACCTATTGGATTTGTAATCTCCCAAACTGTGAATGAATCATCGCATGAAAATGTTAGAATGGTTTAGAGCTTGGTACTTGATGATATGGAAAACCTAAAGTTTTCAGGATGAAATAACTAATGAGTATTTGTATAAAGTCTATACTTGGCATAATTAAACATTATACATATCTCCAGAAGAGCATCAAAATTAGTCCTCGAAGGTCTGTTGATATAATCAATTAGTAAACTCATATGAGAAGATGGCTCTAGAAGAGTGTCACAACACTCTAAAGGGAAGGAGTGGTGATAGATAAATTGGGATCGTGAAAGCCGATAATTGCCAGAAGCAGTGGTTTTCCAACCGAGAATGTCAAAAGCAGATCCAACACGTAATAAATAGATTACCCACATTGACAATATGGATGGAATATAGAAATACTATCAATGAAATTGATATGTTGGATAAATGAGCTTTGAGAAGCTGACGATTAAATCGATCAAGTGAAGTGATTACTTATGAGATTATCATTTAGGATAATGCTAACGCATTGAATGACCCAGTAGAGTCCTCAATAATAGCTAACAAGCAGGCATGAACATCAAGAGATTGATTCGATTTCGATCAACAATAGAATAAATTCCTCTTTCTAATTTATCTCCATAAGAGAGTTTTATATTTATAAGGTTTTAAATATTTGGTATAGGTACCGAAATCTCCCCATATTACACTAAGTTGTTGTAAACCAAGAAATATGTTGTATATGGAGGATTGGGTCCCCATAGATGATCAAATACCTAGAGTTTATCACGGATGATAAAATACTCGGTATTTAGGGGGAGAGGAAAAGGATATCAAGAAGTAATATGTTGCATGAACTAGAGAGAACCAGAAGTTCAATAAACTATATAGCAAACAAGCTAGTAAATGCATTAGTAAATGCAAAAGATGGTGACAAAAGTCACATTTACAACAAATAATGCACTAGCATGATTTAGATCGAGATTCTAGTAGCAACTTCAAACAATGGTGATATGTCCATTGGTATAAAACTCCTGAAGAGATTTGATGAACGTTGATAGTGTTAGAATTGATTATGAGTTGCCTTGAATTGACCAGATCCTTGATTATCGTTGATAACACATATCTAAGTTTGCACTTGAAGTGCTTGATAAGATTAATTAGAGCTTCTAAAAATATCTTGACCTATAGTTCGAGTGTACAAAGAGAGATATATTACGATATGAAGACAAATGATTTTTTCATCTTTGATTAGATTGTGAAAGAATATTAAGGGTCCAGAAGTACCATGTCCTTAGAAAATTGGTGATTTAGATGATAAATTGAGGAGGAGAAAAGTTGTACTCTTTTCTTTAAGTTTGGTTTTTGTCCCATTTGGGTTTTTCCAAAGCAAGGTTTTTAACGAGACAACTCCCCTCACAAGGATACATGGTATATCCCAAATTCTAGAAAAAAATAATTTATGCAAAGATGGATTATTTAAGCGTGAAGTTTTTGGACCTGTAGCTCCAACATTGAAAGGTGTAGTACCAATTGGTTTTCAGTGGGTGTTCGTACAAAGGAAAATATAAAGCCAAATTGATTGGACAAAAGCCTATTAAAGGTTACATTAGAATGTATTCACCACCAGGAGTGAATATAATTTTGGCTCCAAATGTAAATGACGAACGTTGTAAGTGCATACCCATATAAATGGAAAGGATCGATTAAAAATGCCTGAAGCATTATTATCAAAGTCCTGTCACATGCAGTTGGTTAAAGATCCTTATTAGAGTACATGAATTACTTATACTTGTGAAAGTGGTGACATTTTATTAGGTCCCGAAGTACCATACAAAGTTGTACTCTTTTCCTTGATCTTGGTTTTTATCCCACCAGGTCTTTCCAAGGTAAGCTTCTTAATGAGGCAACTTAAGCATCATTTAATACATCAGATCCCCCAGATCAACAATGAAAAGCACACTAGGTCCTGAAGTACCTTATGCTTATGCATCCAAAGCAGCTCAACAC